>OX411544.1:92996274-93687318 GCA_948146395.1 Fragum whitleyi | reverse complement strand
TATATATATATATATATATATATATACTATTAGAGATAAGCTCTAGGCAAGACCCAAGTATAAAAAAACGAAGGACAAGAACTCAAAAAGTAAGCAATGTAGAGTTATTGTTATTTTGTACTGCAATTTCCCTTGATGAGATCTATCTATCAATGAAGTTTCATGATCTTCAGTAAAATACTTTGAGAGATGTGCTCCGAACAAGATTCAATTATGAAAAACTACAACTGGCAATAACTCAAGAAAAAAAGCAATGTATATGTTGGTTCTTTTGCACTGCACTTCGCTTTGATAGGATCCATCTACCCATCAAGTTTATGACCATAGATCAAATATCTTTACAGAAATGCTCCAGACAAGATCCAAGAATGAAGAAACTAGAAAGCCATGAATGGCTTGAGTCGCTCCACAGGCTTGAAATTCTTGTAAAAGCAAATAAATGTTTTGACTAGATTTTTAGATATTTGGGGTTCTACTGATGTTGAAAATGATTTTCAAAGTTTCAACTATATAACAGATAGAGAAATGACCTCTGCTATTAAAAGACATATTTTTCATCAAATTAAAATAATTTTTGACTGCATGATAATGGGTCACCCAAAGATCATACCAATAATGTTTGATTGATATCCATCAGTTACATTCTGAAAATGGTTTTTGTTGTTTCCACTATTTAACATATTGAGAATTGACCTCCACCCGTAAAATGTATATTTTTCATCCAATCAAAATAATTTTTGGTACACTGATAAAGGGTCACTCAAGGATCATTCCAGTGAAATTTGGTTGATATCCAGAAATCAGATTCTGAGAAAACGATTACAAATTTTCCACTATATAACATATAGAGAAATGACCTCCGCCCATAAAATGCATATTTTCCATCAAATCAAAATAATTTTTGGTGCACTGATAAAGGGTCACTCGAGGATCATTCCAGTGAAATTTGGTTGATATCCATCATTTACATTCTGAGAAAATGATTTTCAAATTTTCCACTATATAACATATAGAGAAATGACCTCCGCCCATAAAATACATATTTTTCATCCAATCATAATGATTTTTTTAGACTGATAAAGGGTCACTCAAGGATCATTCCAGTGAAATTTGGTTGATATCCAGAAATCAGATTCTGAGAAAACGATTTCAAATTTTCCACTATATAACATATAGAGAAATGACCTCCGCCCATAAAATGCATATTTTCCATCTGATCACAATGATTTTTTGTAGACTGATAAAAGGTCACCCAATGATCATTCATGTAAAATTTAATTGGTATCCATTGATTAGAATCTGAGAAAACTCACTTTTTATCATATTTGGATATTAGCCACGCCCATTAAATCCATGTTTTTCATTGGATCAAATTTTCTTGAACAACTTTGAAAGAGGGTCACCCAAGGATCATTCCTGTGAAGTTTGGTTGAAATCCATCCAGTGGTTTCTGAGGAGAAGATTTTTAAAGAAAAGTTTACGACCGGACGGACGGACGCACGGACGGACGGACGCACGACGGACACAACGCAATGACAATAGCCCCAGTGGCTTTCAGCCAGTGGAGCATACAAGGGAAATTACTAAAAAAAAACCAGGTAGAGTTACTGTTCTTTTTCACTGCATTTCCTCTTGATAATATCTATCTTCCAACCAAGTTTCATGATAATCAATCCTATACTTTTAGAGATATGATATGAAAAGGATCCAAGAATGAAAATGTCTGGTGCGTGCATGTGAGTGGGTGTGTGCGTGTGTGTATTCTTCGCACTGCCTTACTGTTTGATGTTTCTATACTTTATGATTAATATATTTCTTTTGTTCCCAAGGTAATTATACAATCACAAAAAAGAGCCGAAACGGCATTAGGGGAGGATTTAAAAAGTCATATCTCGACATTGCTATCTCTAAACTCGCTTTTCAATTCAATGCAGTCTGGGATATAAAGCCTTCAAGCAAATATCATGTTTGGTAATTAGTTATCATTTGAACCAAAAGCAATCTTTTCTGTGAACGTTTTGTTGACGTTACAAACTTAATGTCTCCAGAAATTCTTGACTATCGCTGACCTTCTACATTTCAAATGAACAGATCAAATTGAAGTGATCATGGTGAGTGAAGATCAAGTGCTCTCCCCGGAACAGAAATTTTATTTAAATTTTATAGTAAAAAGATTATTTTTTTTAACAGGAAAGGATCCTTAAATAGGTCTTAATTAAAACAGCTTAAGATGTATCGCGATGCTTATCATTATATGATAGGGTATTGCCTAGTATTTCTCATTGATGAGATATCATTTACTGTACAAGCGTTCTTTGGAAATTGTTTTGATGAAACGCATTCCTATATTTTCGCCAATCATATTTTCAGATTGAAGGTCAAGCTCTTTCATTGGTGAGGCGCACAAATTTCAATGTGATGAAATGATTAAGAATATATTCATTGAAATCTAAAAGTAACCACAAACAATTTATTTCTGTAGAGAGCGATTATTTTTTCCAACTGTACGCACCGAATCACCGACAAGACCGTCAGGAAGGCATCGCAGAGAGCATGTTCCATGGACCCCCCCCCTGTTACATTTGGTGATATCCTGACAAGTTTTTCCAGTAGAGTATCATTTTTTTCACCTATTTTGATAACTTTATGCCCTCTTGTATCGATGTTTTCGACCAAATATTGATCAAACAAGGGAATCAGAAAGAGAAGTCCCATAAACCATATGTTGTAAAATTTTATTAAATTCTTAACAGTAGTTGAAGGAATATTATGCGTGACTCGACAAACTGTGGAACCCACGTTTTAAGTTCTAAATTTCAGTGAAATTAACAAGAGAAAACACATTGAAACCCAGAATACCACTCTAAAAGCATTGAAAATAGTCTGTTTTCTGGGTGTCTTTTACACATCCGAATGTGATGATAATTTATTCCTTTCCATATTTTCATTTCTGGGTGTCTTATACACATCCGAATGTGATGATAATTTATTCCTTTCCATATGTTCATTCTATAAATGTTTGCCCTGTCAATACTTTTACAAGAAAAAATTAAAAAATCCATAATCTAAATTTTAAGCACTTAAATTAAAAATCGTTTTAATTTAAAATTTATACACAATGCATGTTCATACTCAAACAATATCATTCAAACACAATATGGTCAAGGTTAAATGTTTGAGTTGTGATGATTATGAATTTGAAAATAATTACATGGTCGGGGGTATTTTGAATATACTTTCAGGGCCATTTCACAACCTGACGGGTCTAGATTAAAATGGAATCTATTAAA
This sequence comes from Fragum whitleyi, assembly GCA_948146395.1. Lineage (NCBI taxonomy): Eukaryota > Metazoa > Mollusca > Bivalvia > Cardiida > Cardiidae > Fragum > Fragum whitleyi. The sequence goes on along the minus strand of OX411544.1, from coordinate 93,684,028 downwards.
TAACGAATAGGTGGTTCTTGCCACAAAATATTCTGACTTATCACTCAACGGTTTGAAGCTAAAGCCGGCACCTTGCTTGGGTTCCACTCGACCCTATATGGGATCGCATGAACCTTGGCTGGAGTTCAATTCATAAATATATAAATTATGCTTGTATCGTTTGTTAAACTCAATGTGCCAATCTGAAGTGAAATAATTACAAATGGCTGTGAGGTCTTAACCCTTTCCTGTTTTACAAAATTTTAGACCTGTCCAAATTCAAAGGTTTTGCAGACGAAAATTTAAAGTGGATTTAATTTGAAAAATAACCATTCTGTAGGGTAGAAAATAGTGTGGAAAAAGAAGAAATTGCTTGTCAGAAGCAATTTCTTCTTTTTTCACAATGTTTTCTTAATCATAAAATCACAGGCACGTAAAAAGCAGGGATTAAACAGCAATGGGTTAATTTGCCTCAAAAGTGGTCCACATTCAGGTCATCAACTCATTCAGGAACAGAATGATTAACCCAGTTAAAATTGAAAGAAAAGGTGACATAATGTACATGCATTTTGTTGCGCATATTATCAAAAAAGGGTGTGTCTAAATTGAGTATAATTGTGTAAGAATAAAGTGCGTGTTATTAAATACTTCATAAAACCTTTTATTTGAATTTTCCACAAATATCTAATGGGGGTCAAGTGACCCCGGATGACCCGTAATGTGACCTCTCGACATGGGCCAGAAAAGGAGTTAAGTGTGAGAAAAACTATTATTATATGAGAATTTTTGTTTGATAAGTAAATTGTCGATAGGCGACAACAAGGGCGTTTTATTTTTTCAATTTAAGCGGTCGCTTAAAATTATGTGACTTTATAAGTTAGAGCAACCAAACTCATTAAAGCACTGCCAACATTAGTCTAAAGTCTTACATCCATCAATAATAATCGTACATAAAATTTGTTACATCCTTTAACATTGAGGTTGCAGACTGAATGGTAAACAAAAGCACAGAATAATGTTTTTGTACAATCTTCCATTCAGCGTCAATATCTTGTCCTAGGTTTATCTTGGTCAGAGAGTCAGCAATCCCCGGGAAACTACTTCCAGCATAGTTATCTACGATACTTTCAGCAAACAGAATGTGCCTGAAAGAAAAATTTTAATCTCGAAATTGTTTCATTTATCAATTTTATCAAGTCTTTATTTCTCAATTCCCTTTGTAGGGTTCTTTTTCGGATAGTACATTAAACAGCAAAGAATGTTTACATCACAGATATATGAACCAACTTTCTGAATTTGAAAAGAAAGAACGAGTCTTTACAGCAAGTTACTTATTCTTTCAATACACTTGACAACCAGTATAATGATTACACACCTGAAAAATTCAGGTGTAAACCTAATCTCCTAATTGATTCTTTTCGTTAATTTTCCGACTGATGCATATTCAGAAAGATTCGCACCTAAAACGTAATTTTACCTTTTCAGTTTTCTGCCCGGAAGTCCAGCAGGGTCGATGAAGGCACGGTCAACTTGCATCAACTGGTCGTTTATTTCACGGATCGTCAACGGACTAAAATATATTCCCAATAAATAGTGTAACAAGAGACAAACATCGTAAATTAAAACTTTTAATGCTCTAACTAAAATTTCAAATAGCGTTTTTTTTTGTAAAAATTCTATAGAATAATGAAGCTAAATCAACATAGATCTATATAGTCCGTTTGACTTCTATATGGACCAACATTTCGCCGAAAATCTCAGAAATTAATTCATGAAACGCATATTTTTCTTGTCATATCATTTTTGCCAGCTAATACCATGACGAATTTTGTTTTTCAGAATTTTTGAATGTAAAATAATGATTTTGTCCGTCCGTCTACATGTTAACTTTCAGCATTTCATACCTACTTGTTACTTTATTAAACAGAATAGCGAATTGTATAACCAAAAAATAGTTATGATTTGCATAGGGGCCGAGTCAAAAGAGTAAGATTTTTAGTGAATTGTATTACTATAAAATCGAGTTTTTCAATAGAATTAAGTTTGTCTCAGATTTTTGCTACCGTTGGATATCAAATCTGTGTATATTCTCTCTTTCTTCAGAAACTGTTTGACCAGATAATTGATTATTGATTTTATTCATTCTGAGATGAACCCTATCAAAAAGCATTATTAAACGAAGTAGTTGGGAATTTCACGAGGAAAACTTGATGAAAAGGCGAGTACTAACGGTAAAAATCACGTGCTTTTTAGGTTTAACATGACATGACCGTCGATATGCTAATTAGCATGTCCAAATAAGGAATAATGGAAATTTCATCTGTCAAAAGTTTAGTATAAAACCACGTGTTTTTACTATATATGTTGACATTTTCTTACTATTGAACAGCCTCCATCACCCCTCGTGTTTAAGAACGGATAATGCGAAAATATTAACATTAACTAGATAGACAAAATCATTATTTTGAAATCATTTTATTTTCGAAAAATATTTTTTGGAATGGTATTAAGCTGAAATTAAGATTTTACTACATACAAATCCTTTATTCAAACGCAATTTTATGTAATTGATGAAAAGGATGGTCCATATAGAAGTCATAACGAACTATACAATGTCGAATTAAAAAAAACCTTGTTGTTTTAGTGGACTTCCAATAGTGTTTATCTTGAGAATATTTTATCTTATCAATAGGTAATTGATTCGTCTATTTTTAAAAATAAAGGTGAGTATCTAAGATTTATATATTAAGCTAAATGGTATAAAAAAATTATGAAACAATTGTATGTGTTCTTTTTTGTATAAAATCAATGAAGAGCCCTGGACAGTAGAATGGAATATGACACAGGGTTGCTTTCGATGAAATGGAAGAATAACTTACTTATTTTTATCTACTTTATTCTTGTTCAATTCAAATTTGTCTGCTTCTTTCGTAAAGTTTTTAATAGCTGTATCGAGAAGACCTAGAAAATATAAATTCAAAAGATATATGTGACCCGTCTCGCGAAGAGGCATATATCTTTGAACTCTGTGAAAAATTAATATTTGAAAAAAGTATTGATTCTAGCACATGTCAGCCAGAGGACGTATTACAGAAATTATTTCACGGGAAGGTAGGTTGGTCATTCTTGATTCAGGAAATTCGCAAGGTGCAAACGATTTCAACCCTAGTCAGAATGCGTAGTCCGCGCACTCTGACAAGGATCGACACTAAAAGCACTACGAAGATGGTCTTTTTAGTGTGACGGGTCACATATATAAGATTTATTTCAGACAAGCTTATTCAATCGAGCGTCTGTTGCCTTTCCTGAGTTGTGTGTTCATAGAAAAATAATTTATCGGTTTTTTTCCTGCTATTTTCAGAGTTCATTTGCTTTTGGGACATACATATCATAGCGAAAATGGCTTTAGTTATTAAATGGTAAAGATAAAGCTTTAAAATGCATTTTCAAGAATGAATCTACATATTGAAATATCTGAATTGGCATGATTCACCCGACATTTGAATTAATCAATTCAAAAGAAAGGATGAACTCCAAGTAAATACTAAGGAGGAATGTATTTCGTTGTTAATTCTAAAGAGATAACCTAAGAATTTGCATCTTTAAGAAAAAATATCGTTTAATTTTTTATATTGGGTTTAATGTCACTGTCGACTCGTTTCGTCATACAACAGTGGTCGAGGGCTATCTCAGAACAACAGCAGAGTTCCACGGGAGGTCGTGATAGAAAAGAAGAATGACAATCATAGATTCAGAAAATCATCAAAGTACAATAAGTTGCAACTCTAGTCAGCATGCGCGATTCGCGCAGTCTGACTAGGATCGATACCTTTCGCACTTCACGTTTGGTCCTTTTTCGCCTAAGGGGTCACAAATATATATGGTGATTCTTACTAGTGTCTACTTTTGATGACAACATAGTGCCAAAGTTTTTCATCAACTCCTGGTACAAATCACCCAACACCATGGCATAGTCAGACACATTAAATGGAATAATCAACTCGTCCGATAATAATCTTGCTATCTCAGACCATACCTGTCCCACAGCTAAATGATACTGAAATAAGGAACAAGTAGAAAATCATTTACACAAAAATAATTTACAAAAGATACCAAATTCAAATGACATTATATCAAAATAGGCTACATGTATTTTTATCAAGGAGTAAGACACTTAATATCTATACTACAGTTGCCAGTAACAAGTACTCAATGTCCACTATTTGTTTGACGAAGGTTTATAAATGCTTTACAAGAAAATGGTTTAGGTCTTCGAGCAAAGTAAGATTTCTTTCTAAAAGAAAAAAAAATATCTCGTGTAAATCAAACTGACAGATGGAATATATAAATAAACAAAGGCTCACATAAACTGATTTACCGACAGGCTTGTTAGTGCACTATATTACTTTCTGAAAGTTAACATGAATGTAGTTTTAATTCTTTTGAACAACAACTGCGATTACGGATTTATCTATCCAAACTTACCTAGCCGTGGCAATAGCGCAGTTGGTAGCGCACCGGACTTCTAATCCAGGGGTCTATATTCGCACGGGTTCGATCCCCGGCCGCGGCACTTATCCTTTCTGACATTTGTCTTCCACCAATGGGTAGATAATCGTAAACCTATGTGGAATAGCAACTGGAGGCTAGGAAAGGGATATGGTGGTAGTACTGGTGTGAGAAATACCAGGAATCCATCGTTAGGTGCTCCAGTCGTCGCGATATAACTGAGAGATTGTTGAAAGCGACGTAAAACCCCAATTCAAGTCAAGTCCAAACTTACCTTAAATTCTTTATCCATGATTTGATCAACCAGATAAAAGGTCTCATAAACCGAATGATACATTGGATAGCTGGATAACTTCAGCTCATTCTGAAATTAACAATACGTGCAGTGATATAGCGCACTATCTTCAAGATAAAATATTACATGATATGAAATTTAGGGAAAGTCTAGACGTATTACGGATGAAAGAAAATAAATCGGTTTCTTGTACTGAAAGGTTTATTGAAAAGCCTGATTATCTGTTATCGAAAAAAAATCTTGCTAAATGGGGAACTCCAAATTCAATTGTAAAATCATATTCAAGTATAATGGCTGCCACTCCATCTGGAAATACTGGAGACTTTACGGCAAAAGTTGTAGGTCACTACTGTAACAAATGACGTCCATTTATATAACGTATAAAGAATATTTTCGAGTAAACTATGACGAAAAGCAACTAAATTAGCTTATCAGTCATTATACAATAATATGCAATATAGTCAAAGTAAAAGTGATAAATATTACAGAAATATGATTTATACCACCTTCAATATACAATCAATTTGCCAGGGCAGTAGGAGCGAAACTAGTGAAAGCAAAAGCCGAACCGAAACGAAACTATATCGGAGTCGAATTAAAACCATAAAAGTTTCATAAAAAACAACTTATTAAGGTTGAATGGGTTGAAATTAAACTATTACACAAGATTTTGTCTGGTTCTGTGAACGAGAAATATTTCAGAAAATATATGTACATATAAAATGACATGACGTTCAAATGTCGAAAAAACGTGTTAGTGGGACAATTTTAAGACCAACATTACGATCTATATTTCATTAAGTTGAAGAGATATTAGTAAATGATATTATATTTGCGAAATATGTTCTAGGTGTATTTTGAATATAAGGTTAAACAAGAGCCGTCGGAGACGGATTATGCTCCCCGAATAAGGCATTGTCACAAAAACAAGAGCCATGTTTGACATGGACATCCCCCGCGAAGAAAGCTTGATAGTAAACTGAAGTTTAAAAGATAAAATATTCTTTTGTACTGTCAAAGATTTGCCTCCTATAACATCTAAGTAATAAAAATAACAAAGGGCAATAACTCCAAAATTATGCAAGCAAGTGTTGTAGTTCAGGTGTATTGCACTTCTCCTCCATGAGATCTTTCCACCCATAAAGATCAAGTTGATAGCTATTATACTTTAGGAGATATGCTCAGGACAAAATCTAAGTATGAAAAATAAAGGGCAATAACTCCAAAATTATGCAAGCAAGAGTTGCAGTTCTTGTCAACTGCACTTCTCCTCTATGAGATCTATCCACCCAAAGAGTTTCAAGTTGAAAGCTTTTATACTATAGGAGATATGCTCCAGACATAATCTAAGTATCAAAAATAACAAAGGGCAATAACTCCAAAATTATGCAAGCAAGAGTTATAGTTCTTGTGCATAGCACTTCTCCTCCACGAGATGTATCCACCAGTAAAGTTTCAAGTTGCTAGCTGTTATACTTAAGGAGATATGCTCCAGACATAATCTAAGTATCAAATATAACAAAGGGCAATAACTCCAAAATTATGCAAGCAAAAGTTGTAGTTCTTGTGCACTGCACTTCTCCGCCATAAGATCTATCCACCCATAAAGTTTCAAGTTGATAGCTATTATACTTTAGGAGATATGCTCTGTGGTCAGATTGCAAGGACTCAAATAAGGTGTAATCTTATACAGCAAACATAAAGGTAACAAACATGAAACCTCCTTTTTGCATGACATATTTTTAGACACAAATTTCAAATAGTTAATGGTAAAGGGCATCTGATTTGCTACTGAAATGTGAAATTTCATCAAATTCTGAGCATAAGACTAGAGGAGAAATGAAAGAATAACTGTATTTTACGCGCTAGCGTAAAGGTAACAAACATTTAGCCCCCTTTTTCCATGATATATTTTTTTACGTTAATTTCAAATTGTTTATAGTAAAGGGCATCTGATTTGCTACTCAAATATGAAATTTCACTAACTTCTGACTGTTAGACTAGGAAACATTTGGGAAAAAACTGTTTTTCACCCTAAGTCTCCTTTTCCCGTGACGAGGCCTCAAATCCAAAAACCGTCACAGATGCATCAACACTATATCATAGGAAGTTCACATGGTAAGTTTCATTTGATTTGGCCCAAGGGTTATGGAGAATTAGGTGGGGACGGACGGACGGAATAACTATTTGACATGCTTACGTAAAGGTAACAAACATTTAGCCCCCTTTTTCCATGATAATTTTTTTTTACGTTAATTTCAAATTGTTTATAGTAAAGGTCATCTGATTTGCTACTCTAATATGAAATTTCACTAACTTCCGACTGATAGACTAGGAGAAATTTGGGAAAAACTGTTTTTACCCTAAGTCCCCTTTTCCCGTGTCGAGGCCTTAAATCCAAAAACCGTTACAGATGCATCATTACTATATCATAGGGAGTTCACATATTAAGTTTCATTTGATTTGGCCCAAGGGTTATGGAGAAATAGGTGGGGACGGACGGACGGACGGATGGACGGACGGAATTACGGACGGAGGGACGGACAGACGAAGCGGCGGCTATATGCTCTCCGTTCGGGGAGCATAATAAAGAATATGTTGGATGTTTTGTACAAAAGAAATATACATAATAAAGATCACCGGTTTTTTATAACTTTTTTTGCGCAAAGTGGGACCATTTTAAGACTGAGAAAACTCAATGATTAACTCATTGGATCAAGTCGAATTTCGACAAAAATATAGTTGCATAAATTCGAGCTCGGAAAAAATTCAAATATGATTTTCAGTAGTTAGTCTCGTCCGTATAGACCAGATTGCGTATATAGACAAAGAGTAATTATCCGATCAAAAAATGTGGAGTAAAATTTCGGAATCGATTTTATCTACCTGTTTCGTAACAGATCTATTTTTAGCCATCAGGGCGTGAGGCGAAAATACGCCGTGTTTTCAAATAGTAGGTTTAATCCCGCATAATGCGGTGTATAAATGTAGAGAAAAAATCGTCTGCTAGATTTCTAATATTGGTTTTTACTAGAGCGAAGGTAAAAGGGTTCTGCTCTCGTTGAAAGTTTAAACCCGACTGATTAAGTGTAAATAAGTTTAATCTTGGACGAACCCATGCGTGAAGGGTATACAGGTAAGGTGTATCGCAAAACTTAAATCAATATTGATGTGACATTGCACAACAGTTTAACCTATATTTACAATGGACTCGCTCAGTGAGTATATAAACGCGTGATTAATTGATAATGCTACCGCTGCTGTAGTATTAAATGCAAAATATAAGCAGACGCTTTTATCGATTTCTACAACGCTTTACGGACAAAAAGGTACCGGTAAGTATTATCTCTTTACCGCATTAGGACCATGTATTCGGCCTTTTACTCCAATGTTCATCAGGGTTTATTTCTGTCGCTATTGGATGAATGTTGATCGCTCTTTAGTAGTACTATTTAGCACAATCTGTAGGGATTTTATATGTCAGACTCAAAGGACATCGGTTTGTCCTAAGACCAACAAACCATACATTTTTGGCCAAGAGTTGTGTGGTTAGGAATCGGCTCATTGACGCTGTGAAAAATTTATGAGTCTTGTATAACTTGTTCGCTTCTCTGTCTCTCTCTTTCTCTCTCTCTCAAACTCCCCAGTTCCTAAACTCGCGGGATTCAACGAGTATATACCCGTCCTTTTTTATAAAAGAACATGTCATAATGATCCGCTTCATTCTAGTGTATTTCGGGAAATGGATTGAAGTCCACAAACGATTGTGGAATACTATATAAGTGCGGGATATTTCTTTGCCACCCCGATAGCTCAGTTGATACAGCGCCTAACTTTAAAACAAATGAAGTGAAATTGTGGATTCGACCCCCTGATAGACTAACAAACTAATAGTCTCTCGGATGAGGCGAGACGTTAAACCGAGGACCCTAGTGTCGGTGCTATATATTGAATATGAAAAAAAACAAAGCGGATCTCAGCAATAGTTTCGTCATGTTTCCTTGCACTACACTATCCACGTCGGTCATAATGGGCAAGGCTACGGTTTCGACGATAGATAAAACGTAAAAGCTATTAAACTATTCAAAGACTGGTATAGATAAGCAAATCAGAGGGAGGCGCCAAAGATCATTTTATAAATTGAATTTGATAGACGATAACGGTTTGTCGAGACTCACATAGAACTGCGGAACTATATGTAAATTTTATCTTGTTAAGCGGACAGTTAATTATGACGTCAGACTGTAGTGTATTAAATGTTTTCAGCGTTACGCTAGAATGGGTAAGGAGTATTTTATACACTACAGTGCTGAGATTTAAAAAAAGCAGTAGACAATGAAACAAATGATTGATTAGGGTTTAACACTGCTATTAGCAGTTTTTAAAGTTATATCGCGGCCGATGGAGCATCTAACAATGGATTTCTGGTTTTTCTTGTAATTGTACTACCATCTAAACATTTTCCATGCTACAGCTTCTTTGTCACAGGTTTACGATTATTTACACATGCAAGAATAAAAGATAAAAACAAGCAAATTACTATTTATAATATTTATTTTACACATGATTACAAATATATTCAGTCAATATCACTAGCACTGATCCAGCTATTGAATTTCTTTGGATAATATTGCCATTTGACAAAATATTGTTTGCTTCGACCTTTTCCTCTGGTCTTTTCCACTTTCCAAGTCTGATCCGGATCCACGCTTACTTTCTGAAGTTCGCTTTCGTAGAATGTTCCTTTAAGTTCCTCATTTTGTAAATCTTTTAGTCGATAAATCGGTAGCGTACCTCTGTGATAACGTCTGTGTATTTTAAAGACTTCACCGGTATAGGTCTGATCGCATGCTCGAGTAAACACTGTCCTTAGATGACTTATCCGTACGTAGTCACCGATTTTGTATTTGAATGGTTTGAGTTTTTTATTCGTTTGTTTAGAATTTTGTGCCATATAGGTAGCGACTCGGACTTCTTCTTGGTTATTACTTTTCACATCCACCGGTCTCATTCTAATTGTTCTGTGATAAGTGTGATTGTAATTATCGGCGATATCCTGCAGCACAGGCAGAAAAGATGCTGTATCTTTGTAAGAAAAAAAGCGCATAAGCCGAGTTTTTAACGTCAATATTGCTCTTTCGGAAGTCGAAGCATGAACTTCATTCTGTGACGGAAAATAATAAATGTTTTTTTTCTTCATCAGATCTTGGACCTTTTTTGCTCTAAATTCTTGACCTGAAAGAGATATGAACGTGTTGTATCTGGAGTAAGAGAACTTATTCATACGCATTGCGTTAATCTGTTGTAAATTTCAAACCATTAAAATAAAGAATTCAAATCATATTCTTTAAAATTTTAAAGACAATTATAGACTACAAAAGTATACTCACCTTTGTCAGTGATAAGTTTTGTTGGAGATCGTTTCGAAGTTTCAAAGATTGTCTTGAATGCGTTCGCCACTTCATCGCCCGTTTTATATTTTAATGGTTGAAGCCAGACATATTTGGAGAACGTGTCAATCACTAGAAGAATGTACTTGTAGCCCTGGTTCCAATCAGCAAATTTAACCATGTCCATTAAATCAGCCATCCATAAATCGTCTTTGCCTGCACTGATCACATGATTCCTTTGAAATCGTCTTCTGACCGGTTTATGCAAACTGTAGGACTCTTGATCATGCAAAAACTGACGTATTTTATGCATGCCGATGTCGTATTTTCCCTCGGATTTCACCACTTTATAGAGTTTCTGTGGTCCCGCGAAACCGCCGGGATGTTTAAATATTTTTAAATACTCTTTCCAAGAAGCCATGTTCACTGTACACGTGTCACAACACTAATGAATATCATTGAGTTTTTCTTTTAACCATTTCACGAGTCTTTTTCCTCGTCACTAAGGTCATCATTCGCAGAGTCATCTTCTTCTTCATCGGAATATTCCGTGTCAAATAGTTCTTGAAAGGTGTTCTTATGTTTCCTTATGACTTTCTTTACAACGGTGGTTGTGTTTTGACCTCTAGAGGTCAGTTTATCTATTTGATCCATGATTTGTTGGTGAGTTCTATTGCTTCTTAGTGGCAGAATATATTTATCGATTAATGTTTCGTTTTTCGCGAAAAAATCTTTTTCGTCGTAATGTTTTATGCGCTCTTCGGCCATTTTCTGTGCAGCCTCACTGTCCTCTCCATTATCTGTGTATGTGTTGTAAATTCTGTCAAATTTATCCTTGTTACTTTCTCTGGCTCTTTTCAATAATTGTACGTAAGCCAAATTATCTTCAACAGAATCGTCTTCAGAGTCGCTATCGTTTAAGTCCTCGTGCTTTCGTTTTCTTTGTGCTTATGTTCGGGACATCAGCCGTTTTTGACATGTCTTTGCACATCATGAACAGTGTCAAATAATTGGCCACAATCATCACATGGTTGTCCTTTATTATCCATTATTTCTTCGGAATTATTTTCTGTAATGTTTTCCGGATCTGAATATTCCGCGGTGTTATCTGTTTGAGTTCCGACTGCAGAATGATTTAATTCTGGCGCAACATCTTCTTTTATAGAATCTTGTGGAGTCACGTGACTTTTCTTTTCTTAAGCGTTTTTTCTTTGACCGATACATTTTAGCCTCTGATCTTCTGGTGTAGTTGGTTTTAAATCAACCAATAAATGTCCGTAAGGCTGTTTCGTAGCTTTTGAAAATTGTTTCAAAAGAATATCACTTTGCCCTGGATACATCTGTCTAGCAAGGGTCATCACTGATATTTTATTGACTGGGTTATTAAACAATACAAGATAGTGACAATTTCTTCCTGTCGGGTCCTTGGTGCCGAATAAATTCTGGTTTATAGAGATCACAGATAGAGATCTATGATGTGAGCCCTCAGTGAACAGATCAGTGATCCGTTTATCCTTTCCGGCTTCAGAAAATATATCGTCTAAAATCAAAAGGTTGTTGACTCTAGGATCAAAGAAATCGTCTTCATCTAAGTCGGTTGGAATGCCTTTTATAAATTCCACCGTAGGAGTAACTGTCTTTTGAATTTCTGTGTATAAGGGTTGCCATCTTTTGTAGAGCCACACAATTCTTTGAATGCGAGGCTGAATGTTTGTGAAGTGATTCTGTAATAACCTTTCTACCATCGTAGTCTTTCCACATGCTGAAAGAAAGATTGAATTTCTTAAGAAAATTTTATTCCACCAACATAAAATAGACCTAATATAAAGTGAGAGAAATCGATACCAATATGTTGTTGAAAAAGCCCCCGAAAATATAAGAGACTAAAATATTCAAATGGTAGACAAGTTTATTATTTCAATATTAAAAAAAAAGAAAAAAAAACACTATTATAGCAAAAAACCGAGGATAAAAATAAACGTTGAAAAAAGTAAATTGAAATATATATGATAAATATATTAAATACCTGTGGGACCTGATATCATCATAGTAAATGGGTGACGAAACACTACGGTTTCTTCTAATGGTAAAATTTCTTGTGGCGACCTTGAATACATCTCACTGTCTGGCGGCGGCGGCGGTGGCGGCGGCGGCGGTGGCGGCGGTGGTGGCGGTGGCGGCGGCGGTGGCGGCGGCGGCGGCGGCGGATACGCTTCAGTGCTCTGCGGATATGCTTGAGCGATTTCCATATGTTTTTGTCTTTGATGCCTTAACATGACATCTCTTCTTGAAAAATACTGCAAACAGTCTGGACACTTTGCAGAATACATGTTGACTCTCTGATGATTGGCAATTGAATGAAGAGATATATTTTGTTTCTTCAATATAAATATATTCGCCTTTTTGCAGCAATAAATTATGACCAAATAAAGTATGCCTAGCCAATCAGAGCCATGGACCTATTATGAATAGCCATCCTCTTAAAATGCTTTTTTCCTATACATGTAAATCAGGAAAGAGAGGTCATGAGAAACTTATCTAGTTCGAAAACCCTTAAGTGATGGTCACTCTTTAATTACGCCTTAGTTGACCATTGTGTAGACTCGCATTGACAGCAATAAATATGTCATAATAACGCATTTTGAAAAATTTAAGGTGTACTGTTGTAAACTCAACAGATGATAGCAACCAAATGCTGTCTCGCCTGGTGATCATGTAATCTCGCCTTGATAAAAATATTATTACTAGTCTCAAAACATATTGCGCATGCGCAAGAAATTCTTTCTATATATATGAGTTTTCGTAACTATATTTCATTTCTAAGCTAGATCTTCGTGGGCATTGACTATTCTATTTTACGGTAAATTCTATTTTGTTGTCTCGCCTGACTTTAAGTTTCTTGTCATGTTTTAATTATTGTTGTCTCGCCTTGCAGTTTTGTTGTCTCGCCTGATTTTGATTATTACAAATTGAAGTCAAGGACTTCCAATTTTTTTGCTGTTTCGCATGACAATTTTGCTGTCTCGCCTATTTTTGGTCATCTAAAAACAAGATCTCTCATTATTGATGTCTCGCCTTTTTTTTTCATTTTGTTATTGTTTATTCTTTTCTTGTCATATCTATAGCCACTCAGATTATTTAACCAATCGAATTTAGATCAAGTACTCATATTTGATTCTCTTTATTTATAGAAAGGTCATGACTTACCAGTGTGAAGAATGTGGGGCTAGTTTCCCAAAGCTAAGCCAACTTCTCCAACACCGGAGAGCAGAAAATCACTGGAAAAAGCTACCATGCAACATATGTGGAAAAGTGTTCAACCGTACAAATAATCTGGATAGACATATGGAAAAACACAAAAGTTCAAATTCTAGTCATTGTGAGGTATGTGGAAAAACTTTTAGTCGTCCAGATAGTTTGCATCGCCACTTACGAGAAAAACACCAAGTAGGCGGAGGACAAAAACGACCAGTAAGTGACAGTGAGAGTGGGTTTATCAAAAGATTGAAAAGGGACGACAACCCACGTCAATATTATACGTTAACCAAGATCAAGGAGCAGCGGATTGAAAAGTTTAAGACTATCGCATCCAGTTACAAGGTCAACTTTCAGGACATCGAGGTGACAGAAGATGTACTGTCTACCTTGAAAACATTATTCACAGACATTTTTCAGGATCTCACAAAGGGTGCAAAATCTGAAGATTTAGTACGACTGACGGTTCAAAGCCCTAGCCTGGACTATCCTATTGTCATCCCGTTCTTGAAAATTCAAGAACTTACTGCCAACCGTTTTATGTCCGAAATCGAGCGTGTGTTGCAGTCTAACGAGGACTTTACTATTGATTCGGAACTTATAATCGAAGTAACTCTAGTGGATATGCCAAGTGGAGGAGCTGGAAAGCGATGCAAGTTTGTTAACACTGATATGTTCCTGCAAAACAAAAGATGTATCATTCGTATCCAAAACAAGGACGATTTGTGCTGTGCCCGAGCTATTGTAACCGCCAAGGCTAGGATTGACAATGATCCTCAGTGGAACAGCATTCGTCAAGGGAGAGGTGTTCAGACTGAGCTGGCAAGCAAACTACATGAAAAATCGGGGGTACCCATTGGAAAGTGCGGTATCGAGGAAGTTAAAATGTTTCAACACGTTTTGTCAAATTTCCAAATAAATATACTGTCTCGTGAACATTTCAACGGAATCATTTACAGTGGACCAGAAGCCGAAAATAAAATCTATTTATACTTTCACGACAATCACTACGATGTGATTACCAGCATGCCGGCTTTTCTATCAAGAAGCTACTACTGTACATCATGTAAGAAAGGATACGACCACACAGAAGAACACAAGTGTAACAACGTGTGTCATGCTTGTCGTAAAGTCCATAAGCAAAGTTCCGATAACTGGATTGAATGTGACAAGTGCCATCGTTTTTTCAAAGGACAAGAATGTTTTGAGCTACATAAAAAAATCACAATTAAAGGTAATTCCACTTGCAAGTGGATTTATCGCTGCACTGATTGTGGAAGAACTGTCAATGGTAAGATTGACAAAAATCATGTGTGTGGTCAGGTTTACTGTAAAACCTGCGAAGCATTCTTTCCCGAAGGACATAAGTGCTACATGAAACCGGAAGAACCGTGCCAGCCAAGTATGTCCATTGAGGAGAAGTTAATAGTTGAGGAAGAAAACTCCATGACATTTGTATTTTTTGATTTCGAATGTACTCAAGACGATTTAGTTCAGTGTGAAACCGGGTATACACCCGATGTGTTTGGAAAATGCCAAAACTGTTTAAAATCCAGTTGTGGTGGCTATGAACATAGACCAAATTTGTGTGTGGCTCAAAAAGTATGTACTGTGTGTATGCATCAAAATGATGAATGTGACATGTGTGGGCAAAGAGAGTATGTTTTTTCTGGTGATAATACACTGGATACCTTTTGCGAATGGCTTTTTTCCGAAGAGAATTTTGACAGTACGGTCTTATGTCATAACTTTCAAGGTTATGACTCCTATCCCATATTGCAATATCTATATCGAAATGCGGTAGTTCCGACGGTGATAGCAAATGGGGCAAAAATTATGAGCTTGTCTGTCCCCAGCTGTAAAATAAAGATGATAGATTCTATCAACTTTCTGCCTATGGCTCTTGCAAAATTATCAAACATGTTCGGATTAAACGAGCTTAAAAAGGGTTATTTTCCTCATCTTTATAATAGAAAAGAAAACCAAAATGTAATAAGAAATACATTACCGGACATTGCATACTACAACCCCGATGGTATGAAACCTCAAGACCGAGACAATTTTTTGATTTGGTACGATGAACACAAAAACGACAAGTTTGACTTTCAGAGAGAGCTACGGACCTACTGTCAGTCAGATGTGGACATTTTGAGACGATGCTCTATGAAATTTAGAGAAGATTTTATCGGGACAACGGGCATTGATCCTTTTAAACAGTGCATTACCATAGCCTCCGCCTGCAATTTGGTATTTAGAACGAATTTCCTTACAGCAGATACAATTGGCATCATTCCGCACCATGGTTATAATGCAAAGCAAAAACAGTCATCAAAAGCACTACAATGGTTAAAATATATTGCACACACGGAGTCTTTAGATATAAGGCATGCCAGAAATCTCGGAGAAAAGGAGCTAGGGAATTACCTTGTAGACGGTTACTATGAAACGAAAACTGGAGAAAAGGTCGTATTAGAATTTCGCGGCGATTTTTGGCACGGGAATCCATCAAAGTTCTCTAGGAATACCATCAACCCCGTCAATCAAATGACAATGGGCGAACTCTACGATAGAACTCAGCAGAAGAAAAAATACCTGGAGGATCAAGGGTATCTTTACAGGTCAATTTGGGAGTCAGAGTTTGATGAACAGTGTCAAAAAGACTCTGAGATACGTTTATTTGTGCAAAACTTAGAGTTTACAACACCGCTTGAACCCCGTGACGCATTTTACGGGGACGGACTGAAGCTTATACCTTATACAAAGAAGCTACCAACAACGAAGAAATCAATTATTATGACGTGACATCCTTGTATCCGTGGGTAAATAAGACGGGAAAGATCCCCATAGGTCACCCCAAGATTATTACTGAAAATTTCGAAGCTTTAGACAAGTATGAAGGTCTTGTCAAGTGTAAAGTTCTTCCGCCAAAAGGTCTTTTTCAACCCGTACTACCATGTAAAATGAACGGCAAGCTGTTGTTCCATCTTTGTAAATGCTGTGCTGAAACACAACAACAGTCGCCCTGTGCTCACACTGACGCAGAGAGATCTTTTATCGGTACTTTGGTGACAGACGAAGTGAAAAAAGCAGTTACTATGGGATATAAAGTAATAAAATTGTACGAGGTGTGGCATTTCGGTGAAATATCAAAATATGATCCCGAAACTAGGATGGGAGGTTTATTTACAGAATACGTTAACACGTTCCTGAAAATTAAACAAGAGGCAAGCGGGTGGCCGGACTGGTGCGAGACCGAAGATGATAAACTATTGTACATCGATCTGTATGCGAAAAAAGAAGGAGTTCGCCTTGAATATCATAAAATCAAGAAAAACCCCGGATTGCGTGCTTTGGCCAAACTGATGCTCAACTCTTTTTGGGGCAAGTTTGGACAACGGTCTAATATGTCCCAAGTGGATTTTGTAGACGAACCTACCATATATTTCGACAAACTTACGTCCGAACAAGAGGATGTGACTGCCGTGAACTTTGTATCGGATGACATGGTTGAGATGAGATGGAGGTACAAAAATGACTTTATAGAAAGCAATTCTAAAACAAATGTCATCATTGCGGCCTACACCACAGCACAGGCTCGCCTCAAACTGTATTCGTATTTATATGCTTTATATGCAGACACCGACTCCATCATATTTTCCAGTAAACAAAAAGAATGGAAGCCTCCATTGGGTGACTACTTGGGTGACCTGACGAACGAAGTTCCTCAAAATATAATTCTAACTTTTGTTTCGGGAGGTCCCAAAAACTATGCTTATCAAATCCAAAAAGCCGATAAACTCGGCAACAATTCTGTTTGTAAAATTAGGGGAATTACACTAAATGCAAGAAATTTACAAAATGTCAACTTCAATTTATTAAAAGATTTTGTTACAAAACGCCCATGCGCAAAGGTATCTGTATTGGACGCCTACAAAATCACGAGAAATAGAGACGCTTCAAAAGTAATGTCTGTTCCATTCAAAAAGGACTACGGTTTGATATTTGATTAAGGGTCCTTAGGGAACAATACATTTCTTATCCCTACGGTTATTAATTGTAGTTGTTGTTTATACTAGTGGGAATTGTCAACAGTCAGTTATTGTACATGTATATAGATGCTTATAAACTGATAAATATTCCAAATTAGTTGTTTCCTTGTTATCTTTGAGACCAAAATGAAAATGCTCAGAGTCTGAAAGGAAGAAAAAAGGAAGAGAGAGAGAGAGAGAGAGAGAGAGAGAGAGAGAGAGAGAGAGAGAGAGAGAGAGAGAGAGAGAGAGAGAGAGGAGAGGAGATTTGTAACACCCGTACACACTGTATCCCATCTACACCGGTAGCGTAATGTTTGTAAACGGAAACAATGGCGGAACCCATCGACTGACATTGGATAAAGCGCTTACATCAGGTACCCCTATGTCAATTCTGCGACTTAAAAAAAACAAGTACAATAGGAATCAATTACAATTGAAAGAATGAAAAAATTGGGAAAGTCTGAAAGAAAAACGTCCATAGATGACCGAGAAATTCACGATTTTGTCCCTCGAAATCATCGCATTTTGAACAAACCATGAAACTATTGTTATTTTCTCCATATTGTGACGCGATTTTTAAAATAAATTCCAGCATTTTATTGCACAATGGATATTTGTTAGTGTCTCTCTAAAGTTACTTTGAAATTGGTGTCGTAATAAATGTAAACGAAGGCAAACAATAATGCCATGTGTAAATTACAGTGAACGGTTGGGAAACAGCACATGGTCCGGTTGGGAAACAGTCAAGGGACTGACTGGGACCGGTTTGTAAACGGAAAACTTCACTTTAGATAGGCGACATTTCTGACCATGTCTACACAAGGATCATTTATGAAGTGGCGAAATAAGTAAGAATCTGCAGTTTAACAAGTGATCTACCGTCGGTTGCTCGAGTTCGCTATGAAACATACAGAAAGGTGCTCCACTTGGGAAAAAAAGAACAAAAAAGCCGTCGAAAATACAGAAAAGTCCCCCAATTTTTTTTCTTTAAAAAAAATGAATATTGAGTTTCGGGATCACCTGATTGTGTTTGGCTGGATTTTACCTACAATAATACGTTTTCCCGTGGTCATAAGATTATGCATTATTTTACTGAAATTCGATCAGGTGGTCCAAAAACTCATTAATGCATGTTATTTTCATTAAAAAAATGGAGGACTTGTATGTAGTTTCGATGGCATTTCTGCACTTTTTTAGATATGGAGTACATTTCTTTATGCAGAAAAGGTACTCCGAGTATCTTTCTGCGAACCTTTCTGCATATTTCATAGTAAACTCGACCAATCGAGCATTACTGGTCTGGCAAGCATTTTAAAAAAGTATATGACTCACATACCCTAGTATAACATTACTTAGACACATCAGTAATAAAACCCACTTTGATCTATTTCAGGCTCTAGCAATGGATCCGTTTCGTTGTTACGTCTGTCAATTTGGCAGCTCAAATCTTCAAGACATTGTACAACATAGCTGTATGTATCACGAGAAAGATCCACTCAGAGTTAGACATATCCGGAGTTCGACTCATCCGATTTTGTTCGGCTTCGAGATATTTGATATTTGACCGTTTTTGAAACTTATCAAGTACTAATATTTTTGAAATATAGTAGGAAAAGGAAAGAAATTGCTCGTGTCGAGCAATTTCTATCCTTTTCCTACTATATTTCAATGGATATATGGAGTTCGAAATTATTTTGTTTGAAAAAAATATGCCAATTGATGAGGACGGGACTAGATTTGAACTTCGACTTAAGCCAAAAATCGACTTATCCGATGTCGACATAACGAATGTCGACTGTATACCTAAATGTTTAATTTGTGTACTATACTGGCGGGGTAACAGTTTCCGAACAGCAACAGTTTCCGAATTCCACCTGTTTTTGGCACAACACTCCATTTCTTGGAAAATATTTTGTTTCATTTTAAATTGAAACCATTTCAGTTTACAATGAACCAAAATTATTTTGGAGAAAACTTTAGGTTTAATTAAAGACAAGGGAAATTCGACAACTCTTACTGATCGGAAACTGTTATCCCATCGAGTTGAGCAGACGAGAACCTAACTAAATGCACGACAATGGTCTAAGCTTTAAAATTGTATAAAATATACTTTTCGTGATGTATGACCGTTAATAATACGACGACTAAACATTGTACAGTTTTATGAATAATTTTTATTTGCAAAGTAATAATAAAACATTTCAATTGAGCATTCCTTGCCATGTAAAAAGTCTCTACCTGAGCATTTTAAATCTTGAAATATCAGTAAATAAATAAAATATAAATGTAAAAAGTTTCCATAAGGTAAATCACAGATATGATAACTCGGATTGGCAAATGAACACTAATTGGTTCCGATAATTTGTGAACAAAGCATAACATGTTTGAACAAGAGGGCCGTTGGCCCTGGGTCGCTCACCTGAGAAAAAAGCTTCATTACCTAGGTATGTCCATGCAACCACAGAAAAAAGAGATTTTCACTTATTCAATCAGAATTAGAAGAAGTTTAAAGATTTCAAAAATGATCCAAAGTACTACCCCCTCCCCAAGACACTCAGCACCTGGTGACCCAACAGTTCTGATTTTAGCTATTTTTATTAATGTCCATATATTGATCACCCATAACAATTTTCAAGTCTGTAGGGTTCCTGATCCAGAAGAAGAATAAGGTTAAAGATTTCAAAATTGATCCAAAGTACTACCCCCTCCCCCCTAATGCTCCGCACCTGGTGAATCTACAGTCATGATTTAAGCAATTTATATAAAGGTCCATATGCTGATCATCAATGCCAATATTGAAGTCTATAGGGCTCCTGGTTCATTAGAAGATGAAGGTTAAAGTTACAAAATTTTCACAAAAGTACTACCCCCCCCCCTGGTGCTCCGCACCTGGTGGCATTACAGTCATGATTTTAGCTATTTTTATCAAGGTCTATGAGCTTATCCTCCATGCCAATTTTCAAGTCTGTAGGGCTTGTGGTTCAGAAGAAGAAGAAGGTTAAAGATTACAAAATTTTCACAAAAGTACTACCCTCTCCCCCCTGATGCTCCGCACCTGGTGAATCTACAGACATGATTTTAGCTATTTATATAAAGGTTCATATGCTGATCATCCATGCCAATATTCAAATCTGTCAGGCTCCTGGTTCAGAAGAAGATGAAGGTAAAAGATAACAAAATTTTAACAAAAGTACTCCCCCCTCCCCCCTGGTGCTCCGCACCTGACAGCCCAACAGATATTATTTTAGCTATTTTTATTAAGGTCTATGAGCTGATCCTCCATGCCAAGTTTCAAGTCTGTAGGGCTTGTGGTTCAGAAGAAGAAGAAGGTTAAAGATTACAAAATTTTCACAAAAGTACTACCCTCTCCCCCCCTGATGCTCCGCACCTGGTGAATCTACAGACATGATTTTAGCTATTTATATAAAGGTCCATATGCTGATCATCCATGCCAATTTTCAAGTCTGTAGGGCTCCTGGTTCCGAAGAAGAAGAAACTTAAACATTACAAAATTTACCCAAAGTACTACCCCCTCTCCCCTGTTGCTCCGCACCTGGCAGCCCAACAGATATTATTTTAGTTATTTTCATTAAGGTCTATGAGCTGATCCTCCATGCCAAGTTTCAAGTCTGTAGGGCTTGTGGTTCAGAAGAAGAAGAAGGTTAAAGATTGCAAAATTTTCACAAAAGTACTACCCTCTCCCCCCTAATGCTCCGCACCTGGTGAATCTACAGACATGATTTAAGCTATTTATGTAAACGTTCATATGCTGATCATCCATGCCAATATTCAAATCTGTCAGGCTTCTGGTTCAGAAGAAGATGAAGGTAAAAGATAACAAAATTTTAACAAAAGTACTCCCCCCTCCCCCCTGGTGCTCCGCACCTGGCAGCCCAACAGATATTATTTTAGCTATTTTTATTAAGATCTATAAGCTGATCCTCCATGCCAAGTTTCAAGTCTGTAGGGCTTGTGGTTCAGAAGAAGAAGAAGGTTAAAGATTACAAAATTTTCACAAAAGTACTACCCTCTCCCCCCTGATGCTCCGCACCTGGTGAATCTACAGACATGATTTTAGCTATTTATATAAAGGTCCATATGCTGATCATCCATGCCAATTTTCAAGTCTGTAGGGCTCCTGGTTCCGAAGAAGAAGAAACTTAAAGATTACAAAATTTACCCAAAGTACTAACCCCTCCCAACCTGTTGCTCCGCACCTGGCAGCCCAACAGATATTATTTTAGCTATTTTTATTAAGGTCTATGAGCTGATCCTCCATGCCAAGTTTCAAGTCTGTTGGGCTTGTGGTTCAGAAGAAGAAGAAGGTTAAAGATTACAAGATTTTCACAAAAGTACTACCCTCTCCCCCCTGATGCTCCGCACCTGGTGAACCTACAGTCATGATTTTAGCTATTTATATTAAGGTCCATATGCTGATCATCCATGCCAATTTTCAAGTCTGTAGGGCTCCTGGTTCCGAAGAAGAAGAAACTTAAAGATTACAAAATTTACCCAAAGTACTACCCCCTCCCCCCTGGTGCTCCGCACCTGGTGGCCCAAAAGTTATAATTTTAGCTATTTTTATTCAGGTCTATGAACTGATCATCCATGCCAAGTTTTAAGTCTGTAGGACTACTGGTTGAGAAGGAGAAGAATTTTTAAGATTTTCTTAAAATTTCACCTTTTGTTGCCATAGCAACCTGAGTTTTTCATGGATTTCAATTCTTTTAGCTATTTTTGAAGGGGACCACCCAAGCAACATTTCTGTAAAATTTGGAGTTAATTGGCCCAGTAGTTTAGGAGGAGATGTCGTTTAAAGAAATTGTTGACGGACGCCGGACGACGGACGACGACCGACGACCGACGACCGACGACCGACGACCGACGGACGGACGCCGGACGAAAGGTGATCACAATAGCTCACATGAGCACTTCGTGCTCAGGTGAGCTAAAAAGACATATGGCCAACTTCATACGAAAATGCCCAAACCGGATTTTTCAGCTCGATTCAGAAGCTTTCGGATATTTACGTAAAATAGCACTTTAACACTACTAAAGCTAAGTTCTGCAGCAACTATCTAAAAAGAATGTTTTATCTGATCGTGTGACAGTTTCGAGCCTGATTAGCAGCTGCATTTCCAACGCTTCGGCTTATCAGACTCAAGACTGTAGAAATCACGGAAAGTCCCGAAGGGGCACTTTCGCATGGAGCCGGCCATATACATTTATATTTACATCATAGAGTCAAAGGCATGTATATTAATTTTCAGTTCTTACACCAAATTTTAAATCCGTTAAATGATCCTGTCACCGATATAGGCACTGAAACGATAAAATTTCTTACGTAATTTGGCTTAACCCTTTCCCAAACGACACATTTTTAGGGCGATCTACTTCAAAAACTGCCACAAATTACAAAATGGAAGTTATTAGGGATAGAATTTGTGTAAAATATGACATAGAAAATATTGAGACAAAAGGAGAAACTGTTGGTTATCAGCAGTTTCTTCTTTTGTTTGAATGTTTTCCCAAGCCTTTTCTATTAGGGACGTCAAAACCAGGTTTTGTTTGGGAAGGGTTAAAACATGACAAGCTTGCCACGATTCTGTTATGTAAATGAAAATATTTCAATGCAAATTGACTACTAGTATGTTGTTTGAACTATGTATAAGTATTTTGCTTTTATTGAAATAAAGGAACGTTCCTAACTTTTACTTTGGGTTTAGTACTAAAATGCGCCATCCAAACAAAAGCTATATTGCATTACATAAGAAACATTTAAAAGTGTCTTTTCTTAGTCTTTGGCCACTGCTCTTTTTATGGAGGAAAATAACACATTCATTGATTGAATGAAGCATTCCTTGACGGTCTATTTCAGAAACCCCGAAAAATGCTACAGAACAACATATTTGATAGCCGATGACTGAAATTATAAGAACTTAACACAATTTTTCTATCTTTCACGTAGCAACGAACTTAAACATTACAGACACTATTTCAGGCTGGGTGCAATGTTCAAGTTCATTGCAACATGAACGATAGAAAAACGGCAATATATCCTTTTAAATACATGTGTTAAAAACATTAATACCTAGAAACGAACAATGAGAACTAGAGGTATCACTAAATGTGATATCAACTCCTTGTAACAAAACACTTTAATGTTACAGGAATGGGAAATGAATAAGTGACTGGAGTCAGATTAAACCAGAGCTGTGACAAAAGGTCATGAAAGACCTCAAAATGAGAAATACATAGGACAAAAAAAATCATCAAAGGGCCATAACTCTGTGGAAAATCAATGAACAAAAACCAAAATTAGATATGCACATCTAGGATTTGTACTGAGTGTACCTGTGCAGTTAAATCAAATCAGTGCAGTAGTTAATGATAAATAGAGCGGACCAAAGAATTTATCAAAGGGCCATAACTCTGTGAAAAATCATCGAACCATAACCAAAATTGAATATGCACATCTAGGCTTTGTACTGTGTGTACCTGTGAAATTTGAATCAAATCGGTGCAGTAGTAATGGGAAATAGAGCGGACAAAAAAATCATCAAAGGGCCATAACTCTGTGAAAAATCATCGAACCATAACCAAAATTGAATATGCACATCTAGGCTTTGTACTGAGTGTACCTGTGAAGTTTGAATCAAAGCGGTGCAGTAGTTAATAAGAAATAGAGCGGACAAAAAACGACAGACAGACCGACCAACCAACGGACCGACCGACCGACAAGCTGACTCCTATATACCCCCAAACAAAGTTTTGGAGGGTATAAAAAGTGTCATACGTGCTATAATAAACAAATATCAAAGATTTGCATGACTAGCTATTTGAAATAAAAAAAATCAAGAACAAATAACTACATGTATAACACGGAGGTGTTTAAATCAACTTCATGGCAGAAAAAAGAAACACATTTTATCAAGACATTTTATTACATCTCATATTTTCCTTAGAATATGAGATGTAGTAAACTACCTTGATAAAGACATCATTGTATCGTATATCGGACCACGTTCATAAGTTGTTCTGATAGGTCTTATCTTTTTCTGTATTTCAATGATTAAAAAGTCATTTTGTGTGGAGTTTTGAACGCTTGTTGCGTGAAAGGCTACTCCTCCAACGGAATGATGCACCACACATACCGCATCGGTGCGACAGGTCACCCGAGTGCTTTCCCTTAATGTGCTCCCTTTAGATGTCCTTTCTAGTGAAGGACATAGAACATATTTCACATTTGATCTCGTCAGCCTTTGCAGGTTCCTTGGTCTTGTTGGTCATCCCGTCCCTGTGTTACACAGCCATGTGCCTCAGCATCGCAGACCTGCATGCGAATCTGCTGTTACAGATTGTGCATACATGCGTACGAAGTCCAATGTGTATGTTTACATGGCCCTCCAGGTGACCTTTGTTCACAAATGTTTCATTACATATGGCACACGTTAACCGTCTGTTGGACGCCTCAGTCTCATGTTTTCCGGCTCGGTGTTTCCATAGACCGGATCTGGTTGTATACTCCTTTCCGCACATCTCACATACATGGGGAAACGTCTGGACGACTTCCTCGTGAAACGACTCCTCTAGTGCAGAGTGTACCACATCAATATCCTGCAAGAAATTTAATTACGGTGATTATCACGGTGGATAAACCCACGTGACTTTTGGAAAGCGTTTACACCGAAAAAATCGTCCACTTTAAGGTATGTTTTGTTTAATTTCTCAGCCTATATCCGAGATATTTGAGTGTACGGAACGCGCATTTGAGATGACTATCGCCGTTTGTAACTCACTCTGTTCCGAATCCCTTGGTTTCTTCAAACATTCAAGCGAAAAAAAAATTCGGTGCATGTGAACGCTTCCCACTTTCGTTTTGCACTTACAAACACTTTGCTCGAATGTTTGAAGAAACCACTTGATTTGGAGCAGAGTGAGTTAGAGGCGTGAATAGCCCTCTCAAAGACGCGTTCCGTGCACTTTATCTCATCAAAATCAATAGAGTATAAGCTGAGAAATTAAAGAAAACATACCTTGAAGCGGACGATTTTTCTGTGTGGACGCTTTCCAAAAGTCACGTGGGTTACCCACCGTGATTATGAACAACACTAAGTAAAATGTGCTTTAAGGGGGGTTGTGCTAAAGCCTGGCTAACTAGTGCCACCCGGGAGGGCCAAGGATAGATTCAAGCGAGAATCAATGCCATTGAAGTTGAAGGTCTACCAATTTTGGTTTTGAAAACATATGTCTAGTCGACACCCTTGACCACATATACATGTATGAGATACACGTATATCTTATACACGAAAGTGAGAGCAGCAGTATATAAAGGCAGTATGGCAGAATTATGTCTTATTTATTGTCTTATTTACAAATGCTTGCAAAAAACTAACAAATAATGTATTTCCTATAAATAATGTAAGTTCCAAACCGGACCTACCCTCGTTTCCCAACCGGTCATCGTTAAATTTTAGGCGGTTTCCTAACCGTACACTCCGACAGTAGGGTGTTTCAAATAATCGAACGGTTACAAGCAATATAAGAATGCTCCAAGCTTACAATTTGCACAGATGTGTTCAAAAATGAACAGTGATTTCGTAAGGTTATAATTATTTTTCAAGAACAGGTGAAAGTATGAGAAAACTGTCGTTTTTTAACGTAATGTTGACAAGTCGATCATTTCGAGAACTAAAATCGTTGTTAACTCAGCCATCTGTGGATGTTTTTCGCCGCGATTTTCAGTACATTGCTGTTTGTACGTGTGTAATCGATTTCAATTTTAGTTGATTTTCTAAACTTGAAGAAAAGACAAAAACGTACCTTATTTAAGCACTGCGTCCAGTTCGAATCGATGGGTTCCGCCATTGTTTCCGTCTACAAACATTACGCTACCGGTGTAGATGGGATACAGTGGTACAGCAATAGTTTTGCTTGTCCACCCAGCCGATAGTTTTGCATTCTTTCCCACCCTTTTTTTCGAAGCTGTACTGCAACATATCCTTGTTGATAAAGAATCTATTATCGTCTGCTGACCAATTTTTCCACAGTATTTTACCACGGCTGATCGAACTGTCGTTGAATTTGTCAGGTTTTTTTTATGCAGCGAGGCGAACTACCATTGTTTAGCGATTGCTACAGACACGTTCCTTAACTTCACAAACGGTAAAACTCTGAGGTAAAAAAAAGATTTGATTTAAAAAAGGAACGTCTGCTATCCGGTCTAAAGTATGCTTCTTTTCCCACGCCGTTTAAAAGCCACCATGCATTTGCAATTTTTGTTGTCAACTCGAACCGTTGTGCACGCAATCGATAACTGTATGACGTCACGCCCTGATGGCTAAAAATAGATCTGTTACGAAACAGGTAGATAAAATCGATTCCGAAATTTTACTCCACATTTTTTGATCGGATAATTACTCTTTGTCTATATACGCAATCTGGTCTATACGGACGAGACTAACTACTATTTTCTATTACTTTATTTTGGAGAAAAGGTGAATTTATGCCATTTGGAAAAAATGGCTTTTGAATAAACGACGTTTTTTTAGCAACGCTACTGACACTTTTCTTTCGTGGTTGCAATCTTTGTTTATACCATACTATAGGCGTAAGACTTACATAATATTTCATTTGGCGTAATTCACGTCACATGGCAAATTTCCGCGCCTCTAACGCCATTATTCCTTATAATATTACAATTTTAGTGAAACAATTTTGTGTTTTTGTTACATCTAACGACGTCATGTCTGGTGTATATTTTTGGTTCTGTTGACTGATTATATTATTTTCTTTGGTATAAAAACAATTTTCGACACATTAGAATAATCCACTCTCACAGATCTTTTATTTGATACTAAATTAATATGTGAGAATACATGTTAGTAGCGAACATAATCATCTCAAATGTTTACGTATCGCCTATTTTGACGTGAGTGTCGCCTTCTCATCAGGCAAGATGACTTCAATGTGCAACTGTTACAATTTTTGAACCCTAATTATTCGAATTTGATAATATAAATGTGACCCGTCACGCGAAGAGTGAGCGCTAGGTAGCGCGTAAAGGGTCGAACCAAACCAGACTGCGCAAACTGACTGGGGTCGAAATTTTCGCATTGTGCTAATTTTCTGAATCTAGAAGATCAATCTACCTCCCAGTGACAGATTTTTATGAAATGCGATCTCTGGTTGACCTATGATGGACCCAATCTCTTTTTCAAATACTTATTTCACAGAGTTCCCAGATGGTCCCTTTCCGCGTGACGGATCACAAATGAATAAACTGCCTTTAGGCGAATAATGATAGAAATAATTGCTGTAGTCTGTTTTATATTTTCATAAGGTTTTACTTGAAGGTAAGTAGACTGTATTGTAAGAATTCAATTCCTTTTACTTTATGAAAATTCATTTAATTAACATATGTTGAAGTAGTTGTTGCGTCCCAGGCAAACGTTCATTGTTTTACAAAACGTAAAACGACCGACGAAAATCGTGCGGTAGTCAGATTTAATTTTAAACGTTTTCTATTTTAATTTTGTTCTCTGTATATCTATCCATAAGCTACATGAGTTTTCCAGAGCCACGTTCTTTCGCCAGTACAAAAATACTATGATTCCAAGGGCAAAATGTTTTAAAAAAACGCCATCTTGGAATTGAGAAAAAAATAACGATCCGGTTTACCTCGAATGGATCCAATCTTTTTTGCGGATTTTTTTAAGGGACTTTCAAGGTAGTCCCTTTGTGCGTGAAGTGTCACAATTAGATAGTTTGAACGCCACAACATTCTTTTTAATTGCTTTCGATTGTTATGGCGTAGTAATTGTCTGGCTCGTTGGCCGAGTGTTTAGCGCGCTCGACTCGTTACCTGGTGGTTGCGTGTTCGAGTCCCACCGGAAACGGGTAGTGTATTGGGGCAGGACACTTTACAGACAGGGCCCCAGTCCAACCAGCTGTAAAAGTGGGTAGCAGTGGTTAGAAACCATTGCCTGTCTCTCTATGTGCAGGGTAAGATCTAAATGAGTTAGGACCACGATGGAAATAAGAGTCATTCGACCCTTTATCGTGTTATCCTCGAGTAAAAAAAAATGTCATAACTTGTCCGCTCTAATGTTTTTTTAAATACTATAAATAACTGTTCACAGATTACACGAGTTTGGCACGTCGATTATGATGACATGAAACATATTTTATTCCCGATGTACTTAGAATCGCTGAGGGTTCCCTATGGCATGCTATTACAAAAAGCATTCTTACCGAATTCCATGTGTATCGTATATCGACACAAGGGATCCCGATTCTGTCACGGAATGGAGCATAGTCACTACCTGATCCTGGTAATGTCACTCTAAAATAAAAGTTGAATGGAGTAAATAGCCACTTTAAACGAGCCATAGCACCGAGCTATGGATTCTAGTAATTTCTTACAACGGGACTGTCAATACATTCTGATTCAGTTTTTTTTCCAAGTAGAAATCCTGCCTAAATTAGAGATCTTGAGATAAGATTTGGTTGTTTGTTCGAATTGGATTTTTACGCCTCTTTTTACATTCTTTCGGTCATATCGCGGCGGCTTGAGCACTTAACAATGGATTCCTTGAATTTCCAAAATCTGTACTACCATTACATTCTTTCCTAGCCTCCAGCTGCTATCCCACATAGTTCTTCGACTATCAACCCATTGATGGGAGACAGATAGTAGTATAGGATGAGTGCCGCCGTCGGGGAACGAGCCCGAGACCTCTAGATTGATAGTTCGACGTGCTACCAACTGCGCCATGGCAGCAGCTTTGATATAAGGTACTGATATAAGATAAATGGAGAAAAATCAATTGCTCACCATATTCAATGCAAAGTTAGTCAGTAGCATCTAGTCTTAAGAAATCGTAAGGTGGTGGTGGTTGTGGTGGTGATTGTGGTAGTTATTGTCTGCTTATTTTATGTTGTTTTTGTGTTTTTATTGTGTTTTTTTTTCCTTTTTAATTTGCCCTTTTTAAAAAGTCGGTATTCTGGAAAGAAAATAAACGCAAATCTGCAGATTTATAAATTATATTTGCGCTGGTAAACTTTTATTCTCTTACTTGGGAAAAGGGTGATGATCAGTTGGGAATGTATTCATCCAGGTGTCATACACTGTTCGTCTGCCTGCTGCTACTTCCGTCTGGTTTGGGTTTGGCACTCTTTTTGTGGCCTCAAACAAGGACTTGTGGATCAATGGAGTACCCAGGGCACGAAGAGAAAAGTTACCTTAAGATATAAATATACGCATTCAAAAACGTTAGGTTAAGAGAAGTCATTTCAATGCAATGTTAAAAAAAGGGTACAAGTTGAGATTTGATCTATAGTCTAGTTTTAAACCATGAATATGCGTGTGCAACTTTACACTATAAATTAAGTTAACTGTTCACAAAAAGGGCCAAAGGCTGCGACAACACTAAGACTAAGTGTCAATTTATACACCTGGACAGAAGCTACATGGATAACATTTTCTATCTAGAAAAAACAATCCCGTTTCGATCCCGTGTCAGAATTTTCTGATCCAAAACCATAGGTCAAGGACTCCTAAAATAACTTAAATGCGTGCTGTTGTTATTGTTGTTGTTTTCCTTTTCTTTTCTTTTTTCTTGTAATCGTAAAGATGAGATTCAACTCGTGATTTGATGGAAAGTAATGATATTAAACATTTTGAAATCGCGATTGTCCTTTCTTGTAGCTTTGCTATCTTTAAAGTTCACTTAAAATTTGAAACAACTAAGGTAGAGTTGATAATAAAACCATGAACAAGAACAATCATCTTTACAAAGTCTTTACAAAAGGAACTAGAAGTGTATCACAGACACGAATGCTCCGACAAAAACTTGAATTTTTGCCCGCGACCAATCTGACCTCCAGCTGTGACCTTCACCTTGGGCGGGTTTACACAAACTGTCCGCTTGACCCAAATACTCACACAGGGGACCAATTGTGCCAAGGTATTTTAAAATTAATCTATAAATCTAGAAAATATACAGCGGATAAGAATGGCACGCTTTAACACATCTTAATCACACGTACATACACACACACATCTAACACACACTCGCACAGGGACAGAATTAGTGACATTTCACAGCGGGTGCATAGTAACAACATTAAACTTTGTTATTCTAATTTTCATAAAATGATATAGCATACGAAAAGTATCTAAGATCCTACAAGTAAGTGTGGCCTCTATGATTTAGCGGGAATATTGATCTTCCTTGAATTAGCTAAATACTTGAAGTTATTGGCATCTGAGCCATTTCATGAAGTTTCCAACAATATCTCGTGTAAGCAACAGACTAATGAGAGTCTTCACTCCGCGCTTATACTAGCAACTGACTGTAATTGACGGCTTAAAATATCCTTTAATCCTATTATCCTTAAATATACTTTAAGTCCTTTGAGTATCTGTCCAGGCTGATTCATGGCTGTCAATCACGTTCACATGTATAACGAATTGACCTTCGTCTAGGCTCCCAGTCTAGAATGACGAGCCTATTAAGTACCCACGTCTTCTTGGTCATTTCAATATACAGGATGGCCTTTCGGTAGTGGTGTTCAGGAGTCAGATTTCAGGAGACGTTTTGATGAACCAGGGGTTCCTAGATGGCTCATACCATGGCCCGGAGGTGTCTAGGAAATATTGTAACCGGGTAAAGAGCGTTCCGGGGTCAGGCTTAAACCTTTTTATTTAAATGAAATTCGGAGATGGTTCAGACCAAGTACCGGAGATATATGGGAAATATTGGAACCATCTCTTCGTTCAGGTTGACAAAACTGTGCAAACAGTTCGACAATTATCACTCGCTTTTCACGTTCAATTGCGTGCAAAGCAGGGTTAAATTGTCAAACTGTTTGTACTGTTTTGTGATCCTGAACGCAGGGCAGGTTAAAAGGGTTCCGGGTTAAGGTTTAAAATGTTCAGATAAACTAGTAGCTCCAAGATGGCTCGGACCAAGTCTCATCAAAGTGTTTTGGAGATTTCTGAACAACGTTAAGTTAAAACTTGTAGTGTTTTGATTAAACCTCATATTATTCAAATGTTGAAAACATAGGCAGATAACCACCTAAGTCATTTTCAAATTATTTTCGCAAAACATTTATAATTTAAATTAAATGTTAACTGTCTGGTAAAGTATCCAGACAAGAACCAATTTTTGATAGTACTCGCGCTATAAATTATTGAACAAGTCACATATATGACTAATCAAACCTTTAGCATACCTTGGACTGCGATGTCAACATTTAAATAAGCGATTGCTCTTGCTCCGAGGGATTTTGTGTAGTGCTGAAATCGAATAGAAAGATTATAATATTAATGCCACAAGCGCACGTATCAATATCAATTAAGCGCATGTACTATTTTCTAATACTTTTTATTTGCAGTAATTATTCATTTTAATCAATGTTATCAATATCTTTTTACACCATCTCAATATTGCAGTGGTTAAAACAGAAAGAGAACAAACAAGCTGCTTAAAAATGACTAAATAACAAAGCACACATTCGTTACAATCTCAAGTTTCAAAATGAATGGGTTTAAGTGTCTATAAGAAAAGGATAACCTGGCAACATATGATTTTGCAGCAGGTATTTGATTTAACATTTCCTATTACCTCAACCCATTCCGTGGAACCTATTAACCCGTACTCTTCTGCACCCCAGCTGCAAAACACTATCGACCGTCTTGGGCGCCATTTACCTGAATGATTGCGAAACATTTGGTTAAATTGGAAAGTTCAATACATTGGCCTTTTGTAAATCACAATAATACCAGCATCAGCATTATAAATCGTTTTTGAAATTTTAAAAAAATCACCAGAACTGGAAATACTTGAATACCTGCCCCGTGTTCAGGATGTAAAAGCGTTTCGCGAGGGCTTTGAGATGATACCCCGCTTTGCACGTACACATACGTGCAAAGCGAGGTATCATTTAGAAAGCTCTTCGCTAACGTTTTCATCCTGAACGCAGGGTAGGTTTTGGACAATACCTGTTCGTTTTTGTATTGGTTTTTTTTTTCAGTTTTAATTGACACCCTAAACTAAACATCGACCCGTGAATGAAATGATTATTTGTCTTTATCTGTTGGTTTAAACCTATTTATTTTACATCGATTGGGAAACAAGTTCTTACATCTTAGATTAATCCCTCTCGATTCTGCTTCCTGGAAAATTAACCAGTAGTCGCGCCGAAAGTGTTGGCCAATGAAAGAACCAAAATCGATAGCCGCTCACGTGAATCGAACTCAGAACCTTTGGGTCAAGAGGCCGACGCTTTACCTCTAGACCACGGACACCACACATATCCGTTGTCAAAATGAAATATACCGAGTCCATTAAGACGATAAAAATTGCATCAAAGAGAAAGTAGACGTACCGGTTTTGACAAGATCTCCCATTACTCGGACCATCTCCATCATAACAGCTGTACCACTAGAAGGGTCAAGGGCACCAAATACCCACGCATCTCTATGGTTACCAACCAAAACATATCTATCTATCATTCAAAAACGAAACATAATGACTTTCAGTAAGCAAATCAACATATTCTATTGTTTCTATTATTTTTTTTTCGAAGGAGGAAATGTATAGTTCTAACAAATTATATGAAATGGTGTACTCTCTTTAATAACAAAATAACGAAATATCAAGATAACGAAACTAATGTGCATCCCTCCATTGCTTAATTTAGTTTCCGCTTCAGCTACAGGTATATTTAGGTTTAAAATCTCAAAGCTTTGGTAACGATAAAATTCGTCATTTTCTTATTCAATTAAGAATATGCATTGACCACAATTTATTACCCGGTTCAATATTCCCTTTCAAGATTCCTATAGTGTTGTATGTAATCACTGATTGGTTGGTTGTGGTCACGTGGATATGAGCCTTCCTAAAATAAATAGTTAAGAAATTCAAAATGTTGTAAATAAGAACCGATTTTTTATGTTTGAAAATGGGTAGAAATTCCTAGTTATAAAAAGTGTAGACATACCGATTAATATTTTTATTAAAATATTTACCAGTGGAGTTGTTAATGAACTAGAATGGTGCCCGTGGGTAAAGTTTCAGAATCGCATATCTATCTTTAAAAACACTTCCACAATTGAAGTCCAAATCAAACAGATCAGCATCCGTTTTGATTGATCTGCCTTACGTATTTTCCGGACAATAAGCTGCATCTGTGTATAAGCCACATCTCTCTTTTTTAACCATTTACACCATTTAGAAAATAAATTACCGTATAGGTCGAATATAAGCCACTGCTTATGCCATGCAAATTCTACCTATTTAACCTTTATTGATTGTGATACAACTAAAACAACAAGTAACCAGAACTCTATTATATTATCGAATGGTCATTTTACCAAACACAAATCAATTTTATAAAAGTTCAGAAACTGGGAGATATTGAGGAATGAAAGCTATATACAACGATTTTAGACTAAATCACACCTACAGTGTACAGTATTGTAAGAAAGAACAGCAAACGATATACAATGATCGAGATGGATGTTGACACCTTTGCTGGTTACAATATTTGAAATATATCCCAATTTTACGGTTGTTGTTTATCTTTACCCCTGATTTTTATCGACTTTAAATCATTTTTCAGAAGTAAAGTTTCTTTTAAAAAATAGAATTGATGTCCAAGCCGCACTGGAGTATAAGCCGCACTTGTTTAATGTTAACTTGTTTAACAGATAGTTGTTTAGTTCTAAGATCTATGTCCGTAAAACGGTATTTTACAATTCCTACCAAAATCTCTTCATAACGATTGCTCCAATTGGGCCAGATATATCTCTCGACCAATCACAGCCAGCTTTATGGATATCAAATTAAAACGTGATTCATGAATATGAAACCCTGACAAAAATAAAGTAAAATACTGATGAAATTTTGTAATAGATTTTTTACTAGATTAAGATATTTTCCTACCAATTTGGTTCTTTAAAAGTTCCACCATAAGTGTAGGTAACGTTCATACCGCCCTGCCAGTCTGGAATCACCTCAGCTCCTCCCATTCTCCTTGAGAAGAAATAAAGACACAATGATGTAAGACTGCATAAATGATCCTATGATCTGATTCTTTTAGATAAGTGGTAGTGTATGGTATAGTTTTGAAATAGACCCGACACCGTAACTTCACGAATATCTTACTTATATTCCGAATTCAAGGTTTGGACCAGCGTAATCAAATGGCGTCAAAAAATATCCAATTGGAACATCGCTCGGATTTTTTTCCGAAAAAGTGAACGTACCTCTAAGTTCTATTCCGTAGAATTGTTGGTGGTTTCGGATTTAAAAAAATATCAAAAATTCGCTTTAAAAGGCAATACTCGATGACCTCGAAATAGCGCGACGTGTACCCGGGGAAAGCCGAAATTGGTAGATCAATATTTTTTTTTTAATTAAACACAATTTTGAGGTAGAAACTGCGGAATGTAAAAATAAGGATCGGCAGATTTCGACTTTACCCGGACGACATCGTGACAATTCGGGATTTCAAAACTGTGCTTTTCACTGAAATTACCTTAAATAAATACTAATGATTCTTGAATGTATTATTTTATATTTTGCACAAAATGGTAGCACAATGCAAAAAAGTCCTCTATGTCAAAACAAGAGATGCTTGAGCGCTTGATATCTCCACAGACTAGAGACTAACTTTAATGATTTGAAGAAGAAAAAAATATGTAAGAGTGTTTTTCATTTTATATCGACAAAAATAGTTCCATTTGAAAATAAAAAGAATATGTTTGTGAAACACGAATACCACAAAATAACTTTTTCTCAGCAGTTTGATCTCTTCACCTGACAAGTAGATGGGCATCGTTGGGATCTTTAATCGATATATATTAATCAGCTTCGAAATATTTAATGCTAAATATGCCGCAATCTATTAAGATGTTACATAGTTAGGCATTTAAAAATCGTTCTTTTATTCTTTATTAAACTATTTTCATAGTACGGACGCTATCAGCACGAAGGATACAAACTGTAGAGCCCGAAGGCTAAAGATTTGAATAGACTACAACATTTCTAGTTGATTTAAGATTTCCTAAATATGACCATTCACGATACATCGAAAGGATTTTAAATATGATTCATAGAAATGCATATTGTTAAAGGGGATTAGCTGGCTCTTTAACCTACTTAAAGACTTTCGTTAATATATCTGTGCCAATATATAACGAGATTTATCTTATAACTATACAAAAATCCGTGTGATAACATCCCGTATAATAATTTTTATGATATCACATAGTTATTTTTAGAACAATAATAAAATGCGGTTACTTTCAGAAACTTATATTTCAGTTAGAAACATCGACGTAAACAAGACAAATATAAGTTATAAGATAAATATAATACGTACTTAGTGTATTGTATGAAAAAAATATCTAACTTGGTCGTGAGAATTGATAATTGACTCGGCAGAGCCTCGACAATTATCAATTCTCCCAACCTCGTTATTTTTTTTTTTCATACAAACACTAAGTATGTGTCATATTTTACCTCATTAACTCTATAGCAATTCCATATCCTATCGGATGGCTTGGTATCTTGGGTAGATAGAAATTCTCATCTATTTCTCTATATGCATGTTCTGTTTAAAAATAAAAGTACCGTTAGTTCTACTTTTAATGCAATTTTTGTAAGTAAAAGCATCCCTTAGTCTGGATATACAATTTCAGAATGAGAGTTCTATTCGAATATCATTATTATTTTGATATCATTTGCACTATCATTTATAAAAAAATTCTAGCATCGCTTTCTATTGTTATTATTACAATAAATATCATTATCAAAATAATAAATATGACTTAAATCTTATAGTATAGGTAAACCACGCTTTTCGAATGTTTATAAACATACTTTTGACGAGTTTAAAAAAGATAAACTTGGACCTGCGAATTTTCAAATTTTTCGTTGTCACCTTCTCTTAATTTCCTAAAAGATCACTCACAATGCTTTTAAAATTTGGCAATCTTCCTATTTACTAACAGTTTTTATTCCAGCACAGACGCGCACCTGCCAGTAATACCCGAAAGGGAAGTTAGGCAATATGTATAGATAGATCAAAGTAACGCAAAACTACTGGCGTTTTAACCATCATTTGACATAACACAAGTAAACGTCATGTGCCATTGCGTAAAAGTAAAATACTTTCGAAACCGTCTTCATAATGAGGAAACTAACATTTTGACGGCAAAAAGCAATGAATATTGATAGGGAGAATAAAGTGGTTATCGTGACGAATTTCTATACTGTAACGGTATACATGTGATTGCATATGTAATTAAGTACCGTTTTTTTCACGCCTTTTTATTATTTCTGTACAGTACACCCCTACTCCTAGCTATACCACATTTTCCCGCGTATTCAAATACCAAGGTTTGACTATAATCGGATGCATACCTAATGCTGGATAGTCTGCTGTGAGCGGGTCACCATCACCGGTATATACAGTCCCGCGCTGGGCACCAGATGGCGGAAGCCACCAGTCTTTCGGGTAGGTTTGGTTGATATCGCCACCGGTATAGTCTTCGGGATCAGAGAACAGTATAATTCCTAATGCACCGCGCGTTTCGGCGTGATGTACCTTGCGAAATAGTAAACCGTCTGTTGGCGACCAAAATATCATAAGTACATCTTTAAAAAGCTGAAGTTACGATATTTGATCGCCACCTGTGGATATACGATATTCAAAATTGACTTTAACATCTTTAAAAGGATAAGGAAAATAACATATGGCAGATATCAGTAAATGATCTGCGTTTATCATATAAAAAGAGCCATCAGGTAACTTCGTTAAACTCAGTTTTGATAAAGAGATCTCTGTCAGGAAGCAGATTATAAAACTTTTCGAAATATTAAAGACATAATAAGAATAAATAGAACTACAGCATTTAACATATTTTCATTTAATCCCACTATATTAGCGACCATTATTTACCTGCCACTATATTTTGACAAAACAGAAAATAAGAAAATATGCCGAAACAAATTATAGCGAATAATAAAAGTAACGTCATATATCAAGTGAAAACGTGACAAAGGATATAACAAGCGACGGTATTACGTATTCATATTACATGAATAACTATACAAATATCTGTGTGATAACAACCCATATGATTTTTTTATGATATCACATAGTTATTTTTAGAACAATGATATAATGCAGTTACTTTTAGAAACTTGCATTTCAGTTGGAAACATCGACGAAAACAAGAAAAAGTAGAGGTTATAAGATAAATATAATACATACTTAGTGTACGGTATGAAAAAAATATCTAACTCGGTTTTGATAATTAATTATTGACTCGGCAAAGCCTCGACAATGATCAATTCTCCCAACCTCGTTAGATATTTTTTTCTCATACAAAACACTAAGTACGTATTATATATATAGGACCCGCCGATTGGATTGTCTAAGCTGAAGCTGTACGAGTGTGAAAAAAAAGACATGTATTCATGCAAGTCTTGGAGAAATTACAAACGTTTCTATTTTAAATTCAGTAGAAAAAAAATCAAGTGATGATTTCTTTTCTGAAAAAAAGCTTAAATGATGTGGCTGAACTGATCTATATGTTTACAGTTGACTTCTAACTCGATGGTCCTAGGTGTAGGTCTAAAAGGTTTACGTGAGATTTCTGAGGTTTGGCTGTTCGGTATTCGGTAGCGAATAAAATTCCGACAGTGAGAAAGTAGCACAATTGAGCAATCAATCTTTTAGAGTCATTAACCTTTATGGTCATTGGTCCTTCTTTAACTGTGAACATATATCCCAGGGTTTCTATAAATGGGGGTTCGGTGTAGGCCTTCAAAATTCGAGTAATAAGTCCCAAAGTATCCCTATCTGTAAAGATAGGGATACTATGGGACTAATTGCTCGAATTCTTCACATCAGATATCTCTAATTTGTAGAATTTGAAATTCGTGTGATTCGAACACTACAAAAAGCCCGTTTTTCTTGTTTGCTTGAATTTGTCCACTACAATGAAGTGATTTGTATACAAAGAGGGTTCGTTCCTAACCCCCCCCCCCCCCCCCCCGAACTCACTTTGGATCCGCCACTGTATTCTAATCTTCAAATGATCGCCTTCACTTATTATACATATTTAGCATAGATATCATAAAATTTTCTAAAATTTACACGATGACGACGACGACAACACGAAGGTTATGACAAAATCTTGAAGTTTTCTCCTTTACTTAAAAAAAAAAAGTCGATCTAACTACCTTGTCACCCCTGAAGATCTTGCCGTATCGAGCTATGGCTATCTTCCCAGTAACGTTTATTGACAGGTTCTGTAGATGAGTGTAATCCTCCACTCGACCGTAATTTACGTAAACAAGGTCACCCTAGACAAATAAAGAATTCAAACAGTCAGTTGTTTGTTCTAAGGGATGTTATTGTCTAGATTTAAAAGTCTAGGAGTTCTAAAAGGAAATTAAAAAACAAACATAATTCTTCAGATTTTTATGCTAACTCAATTATTTTATGATGTAAATAACGTTAGTAAGCAAAAGCATTTCAATGTCAAATTCATTGTATAATGAGAGCATCGCCGCCGGGTGCCAACGCTCGGAAGCAGGTGCTGGTTAATGCAAAAATGAAAGTCGAAAAGAGAAATAATTCTTACAAAATTGTTTTGAGAGTTACCTCTCTTGATACAACTTGAGATTATGAATTTACATGCCAAGTTTCATGAAGATATCTTCAATAACAACAGAGATGTGACAAAGGGTTAATGTTGTCACGCCAACGCCTATTCAAACGTCAACGGCAATAGCAAGACTAACACCAACGACACCATGGTCAATAAAATATCTCGGGTTCTTTTCAAAATTAGTCGAGCTAAAATGTTTTCGTTGGTAGTCTACGGGTCCACTACCTTAATTATGTTATTTTCACTAAAGCTAGTTGTCTGACGAACGTTGGGATACTGAAAGGATTGTAAGAGGCGGAATGCCAAAAAGTTTAAAATGGCGAATAAAATGTTTAAAAGTTACCAAGGCAATTAAATGACAAAAATTCCTTATGTAGATACATAATTTATACTCTGATGAGAGTAGAACTGAAAGAAGCTAGAGGGCTGTTAAAATAACGTCAAAGTACTTACAGTACCAAAGGGCTGCCCTGCTGCTAGACTAGAACTTTTTTGTGCCTACATACTCACATAATTATTAATTAAGCTTGCTTGTCTAAAAGTAAACATTTTGTCATTTTACTGTGCGAAATTTTACTTTTACTTTTGACTTGTAAAATCTGGGTTGAACCCAACAATTAATCATAATTAATGTAAATAACCAATCCATTACCCTGATGTCGCCTGGTGCCGAATACGCATTGAATGGCGGTACAACGTTAGTTTTATTTTCTTCCGGTGTGAGGAATGGCTCCCTCAAATCAGATTTATACTGACTAACGCCCGAACCGTCTAATAGCTCGACGTAATTGAGGTCATTCTCGTTGGGGTACGACAACATTACTCTGTATGGCGTCATGGTCACGTGATCCAGACCGTGTTTCTTCCATTCCTCCATTAAATATATTCCTAGTTGGTGATTTGTCTCCTGACCACCGATGTGGGCTTCTGATGTGAGCTTCCTGAAAGTATGTGAAATATATATATAATACATACTTAGTGTTTTGTATGAGAAAAAATATCTAACGAGGTTGGAAGAATTGATAATTGTCGAGGCTATGCCGAGACAATTATCAATTCTCACAACCGAGTTAGATAATATTTCATACAATACACTAATTGCGTATTATATGTATCTTATAACCTCTATTTGTCTTGTTTTCGTCGATGTTTCTTACTGAAATGCAAGTTTCTAAAAATAGCCGCATAAAATCATTGTTCTAAAAATAACCATGTGATATCATAAAAAATATCATACGGGATGTTATCATACGGATATTTGAATAGTTATAAGATAAAATCAAAACACATTCTAAATTGCCAAATTGTTACTGTCAAATTCATACAGGAAATTAAGAAAATATTTTGTGACAGCTACAATAATCTTGAGTTGATTCGATAAATTCATCTTGGAGCAAAAATGACGTTCTGGTGCTAAATGATAGTAATTACCTCCACGTTATATAAGCACCTACAACTATGAGCACTGGGCGTGAACTCGTTGATTTCATAATATATAGTTAAATTTTAATTAGGTTGTAAAGTATTGTTCTATGTCATACATAACAACACTCTTCCTCCAACCACCCCCCCCCCCCCCCGGCCACCACCCACCACCCACCCCCCATCCTCCACCCAACCCCAAAGCACACAATCAAACAGGCCCGCGGCCGGTCTACCACGACGCATTCAGCTACGATAGATTTAAGAAACTGAAAAAGGGAAGTCTTTTATACACCTGGGTTGCGAAGACCAATGTGGATTTATTATTTTGCTCAGAAAATTTCCAAAAATCCGGGGGGAATTCGACACTGGAACCCCTCGATCCCGAGGCAGTAGTGTCCGAAGCACTAGACCAATGGACACATTATTCCTTTCTTTTTTTCTTATAATGATATACTCTTTATTACTGACATACACGGTGATATTTCAAAACAGAGTCGATAACAGTGACTTATTTCGCCTACGGTGTAGAATTGTTGTGAAATTTGGATCAGCTTCATAAATGTCAAATCACTTTAATATAGACCAAAATGTATATCTGGTTTCGTTTTTTACCAAACCCTTCCACAATTACCTTATTACCAAACTACTGTGTTCAGAAAAAAGAAACGCTCACGAGTGCTTGCTTGATTTCAATTAGTGCTTCAAGTCGTTTTTAATAATTTTGAAAATCAGCCATGCCTTGGCGAAATTCATTTATAAATTCGTGAGCTAACGCGCTATCACCAGTGGCCTACTACGCCTGCGCTATAAAATTACTTGCTCAAGGACATACCTACATGACCGGGATTCGAACTCATGACCTTCGATTTCTCTAGGATCACAGGTTCGCCTCCATAACCACTGAATCACACAGGAACCCAACCTTCTCTTTAACTTGCTATGAACAATTTGAAAGGCGACATTGAGTACCGTTTGAGACAGTCGTAGGCGCATTGTTAT
Organism: Fragum whitleyi; assembly: GCA_948146395.1. NCBI lineage: Eukaryota > Metazoa > Mollusca > Bivalvia > Cardiida > Cardiidae > Fragum > Fragum whitleyi. The sequence continues at coordinate 93,642,448 of OX411544.1, read as the reverse complement.
TCTGAAGAAGAATCCGTTAAGCATTACCTCAGATTTTCCCGTATATTTTCACTTTTCATATTATTAATCAGTAAATCACCAATCGCAGGGTCCGCCTCTCTGATAATGGCGCTAGGTACTCCAGGCAAAAATACCCCGTCTGGCTCCTCCGGGGTGTCATCCGGGCAAGCGGCGTATCTACCAATCAAAATACCGATTATAAAGGCGGCTAACAGTACCAAAACAGCTACAATGATATGACAGCGGTTGAATCTTTGGCGTTTGTAGTAAATATCGTCTGTAGACCGGTATTCCTGCATCATATCAATCTTCCGTTATCTGAAAATACATGAGAAAATAGTAATAATAATAAAATGTTTTTTGTTTGTTTGTTTGATTGTTTGATTGTTTGTTTGCTTGTCGGTCGGTCGGTCGGTTGGATGGTTAGTTTTAAACTAGGGCACTACGGGTGCCTACGCTCAGCTTTTGATCGCTGTATGGTAGGTGAAATTTTAGTCGAAAAAAGGGCATTATTGTCACAAAATGCAAGTTATCAGCCTTGATAGTATGGTTGCTTTTTTGGTGGTGAACATATGTGCCAAGTTTCAAATGAATGTCTTCAATAGAACCAGAGATATAACTATATGTCAAAGTCTTAGCACGACAACGACGACAACAACAACGAAGACGACGACCCCAAGGCTAAAGCAATATCTCGGGTCTTCTTCGAAATAATAGCCGGGAATAAGGGGGAATAACACCGCTTTAAATATTTTTCATTCACATCGGAACAAAGTGTGCACCTTTCAATGGATTCCTGGTATTCCTCGCACCAGTGATATCATTACATCATTTCTCCAAAACTGCTATCCTACTTAGAATTTCTATTTTCTATCGATTGGTGAAGACAAATGTCGGAATTCAAATGTGCCGCCGCACGGGATCGAACCCATGACAGACAAAATTTTAAACACTTAAACTCAAAGGTAGATGGGGAAGACTAACCGAAATGTGCTGAAATTGAATAAGAGTACTGCCATGGTAAGAAAATGTGAAAATGTGAGGATGAAGAGCTAGCTCTCAGCTGGTTTTATAAGTTTATCAACTCTTTATAACACTGGATTGTAAGGTCATTCAGAAACTCTTGAAGTCCGGTACCAGATAATAACGTTACAGGCTGGTCGAAAGACAATAGGGATTTAGATTTTGCGAGTCTGAGACCCACAAATACACACAAACCCAGGTAATTGCGTACAATTTCTTAAACAGGGAGGCTCCCACAACTTAGGAAAGGACCCCAAGTTCCCATTTATTGAGTCCTTTGAACTCCGATCTGTTGGTATTTAACTAAACTCTGGTTACTGTTAAAGCTCCTCAAATTTGGGAAGTCTGTCCGTTGAACTAAGTAACTACGATGCAGAAAAAAAATTCAATCAGAACAAGCAATACGGCTGGCCAATCGCCCCTTGCTATGTCTTGGAATAGGGATCCGTTTATACAACGATTTGATAAAGTGTTGGAATTTGCGAAATGGGTTTATTAAAATTTTTCCTCGATAGTAATTCCATTTTTTTTATGTTTTTTTTTTAGAAAAAAACCCACATCTATGCTGTGCTGTTTGAGCGACCGTCAAACCAAAGAGTCACATATAATGTATGACCAGTGATGTAAAAAAGTTTGCATACATCAACGAGTTTCCGAGAAATATAGTTTTCAACTTACTAATCTTACCCAAAATGCATGTTGTCAACCAAATACCTTTATATGGAGCTTTATGTCATGGCAAATTAAGGAAAATGATGAACCGTTCTCCAAGAAAACCTGATGAAATGACAATAAAATTGTCAAAAGACTCAAACTTCGAATCTGAAAAGTGCAAAATCTTTTATTCACTAAACAAAGAAATGCATCTTATTTCCAAAATAATAAGATCCTTTATACCTGTTCATGTAACTTTTTTAACAAACAGAACTTTCAACGCACTGATATCAATTAAGTAAGAAACATGAGAAAAACAAGAGCACCGCCTACGGGTGCCTACACTCGGCTGTAAGTGCTGGATGGTAAAAAAATAAATGGATGGTAAAACTAGAAAGCCATGAATGACTTGAGTCGCTCCACAGGCTTGAAATTCTTGTAAAAGCAAATAATTATTTGGACTAGATTTTTAGGTATATGGGGTTCTACTGATGTTGAAAATGATTTTCAAAGTTTCCACTATATACCAGATAGAGAAATGACCTCTGCTATTAAAAGACATGTTTTCATCAAATCAAAATAATTTTTGGCTGCATGATAATGGGTCACCCAAAGATCATACCAAAAATGTTTGATTGATATCCATCAGTGACATTCTGAAAAATGTTTTTCATAGTTTCCACTATCTAACATATTGAGAATTGACCTCAACCCATAAAATGTATATTTTTCATCCAATCAAAATTATTTTTGGTACACTGATAAAGGGTCACTCAAGGATCATCCCAGTGAAATTTAGTTGATATCCAAAAATCAGATTCTGAGAAAATGATTTTTAAATTTTCCACTATATAACATTTAGAGAAATGACCTCTGCCCATAAAAAAGATATTTTTAATCCAATCAAAATAATTTTTGGTACACTGATAAAAAGTCACTCAAGGATCATTCCAGTGAAATTTGGTTGATATCCATCAGTTACATTCTGAGAAAATGATTTTCAATGTTTCCACTATATAACATATTGAGAAATGACCTCCGCCCATAAAATGGATAATTTTTCATCCAATCACAATGATTTTTTTGTAGAGTGATAAAGGGTCACTCAAGGATTATTCCATTGAAATTTGGTTGATATCCATCATTTACATTCTGAGAAAATGATTTTCAAAGTTTCCACTATATAACATATTGAGAAATGACCTCCGCCCATAAAATGCATATTTTTCATCCAATCAAAATAATTTTTGGTACACCGATAAAGGGTCACCCAAGGATCATTCATGTAAAATTTAATTGGTATCCATTGATTAGAATCTGAAAAAACTCACTTTTACCATATTTTGAAATTAGCCACGCCCATTAAATTCATGTTTTTCATTGGACCAAAATTTCTTGAACAACTTTGAAAGAGGGTCACCCAAGCATCATTCCTGTGAAGTTTGATTGAAATCCATCCAGTAGTTTCTGAGGAGAAGATTTTTAAAGAAAAGTTTACGACCGCACGCACGCACGCACGCACGGACGGACGGATGCACAACGGACACAACGCCATGACAATAGCCCCAGTGGCTTTCAGCCAGTGGAGCTAAAAACTAAGTAGAAAAAGGGGCATAATTTGCAGAAAATGCTTCTTAAATTACCCCCTTGAAAGAAGATGTTGCTCATTTGATGGTGAATATGTGTGTCAAGTTTCAAGTGAATGCCTTCAGTAGAACCAGAGAAATCGCAAATATGTCGAAGTTTTTGCATTTTTTTTCACAAGTTTGACCTCGAAAAATGACCTTTACCTTGACTCCTGACCTTGAACTTGGTACCAACAGAAAGTGCTTGTCCCAGGCAATCATCATGTGAACTATAAAGGCCCTTTCACTTACCAATCAAAAGTAATGGCCCATGTTAACTTTTCTCATTGTTTTTTTTACCTTAAAAAATGACATTGACCTTAACTGATGACCTTGAACTTGATACTAACAGAATATGTCAAAATGTCAAAAGGCCCTTTCACTTACCAATCAAAACTAATAGCCCATGTTAACTTTTCTCATTTTTTTGACCTTAAAAAATGACATTGACCTTAACTGATGACCTTGAACTTGATACTAACAGAATATGTCACAATTTTTGCATTTTTTTCACAAGTTTGACCTTGAAAAATGACCTTGACCTTGACTGATGACCTTGAACCTGGTACTTACAGAGAGTGCTTGTCATAGGCAATCATCATGTGAAATATGAAGACCCTATCACATACCATTCAAAAGTTATTGCAATATGTCAATTTTTTGCATTTTTTTCACAAGTTTGACCTTGAAAAATGACCTTGACCTTAACTGATGACCTTGAACTTGGTACCAACAGAAAGTGCTTGTCCAAGGTAATCATCATGTGAAATATGAAGACCCTATCACAAACCATTCCGTAGTTATCGCAATACGTCAAAGATTTTGCATTTTTTTTCACAAGTTTGACCTTGAACAATGACCTTGACCTTGACTGAATACATTGAACTTGGTACTTACAGAAAGGCCTTGTCACAGGCAATCATCATGTAGAATATGAAAGCCCTATCACTCCCCATTCAAAAGTTATCATAAAATGTCAAAGTTTTCGCACGACGACGACGACAACGACGACACCAAGGCTATAGCAATACATCGGGTTCTCTCCGAAAACAGCCGAGCTCAAAACGAGTGGCACATAATAAGCTGTTCAGACTGGCTACTTTCCTCGTAAATAGAATGATAATTCTATTTCTACATGACTAAGTTTGTTAAAGTTTACAATCCAAGAGAATTAATACATTATCCATGCTTTGTTGTTGTTGCCTTTGCTATTTTGTGGTTATTTATTCAAACCTGGCTGGTTAAAAATAAAACCAAAAATCGCCCTTATTATGTACTATAGCGCGGTTTTATTGACCCGAATATGACCCCTGCTATTTAGATGATTAAAAATCTAATTATTCCTACTCGGCTTTGCACGTGCTTTAATAGGGTGGAATAACAAACGGTATTGAATGTGATATATATTTTGTTAATTGATAAAATATGTCCATAATAGTTATTTATGCAATTTTTCCAACAGAGGTCTAATTCCGGTCAAATAATTCAAAGTATGTAGGCTAATCGGAAAAGGCATAAAATGTGCGATTTCAAATCATAGAAATTGCAATTGAATTGGTATCAATTCAGGCATACAAAATGTGAAGAAAAAAACGTAGGGCTTACTCGCCTTATTATTTCCATAGAAGTTAAAACTTAGAAGCTTAAAAGCATTCGTGTCAAAGTCAAACAGAATACACAATGATTTCAATAAGAGCATCGCCTACGGGTGCCAACTCTTGGCTATTATGCTTCATAATAAAAATAATCTTAAGTCAAAAAAGGAACATCACTCTTACAAAAACGCTTTAACAGTTACCCCTTCATTGTCTGGATAGCTCTTGAGTTTGTGAACACACATGCCAAGTTTCATGAAGAGATCTTCAACAACAAAAGACGCATGACCAAGGATACAGTTTCTGACTCCTACGCCAACAACTACAGCAACACAACCGACGCCAAGGTGATGACAATTCTTCGGGTTTTCTCCGAAAATATCCGAACTAAAACGGTAAAATCAAGTTATTTGCTCAAGTTTATCAACAATATTTGGGAAAGGGGCTTATCTGAGTAAATATGCACGTAACCTTCATACTTAGTTTGTCAAGAAGATTCGGAATGCTTATCGTAAATATGCTCTACATTTCAAACGTACGATAAATAGGACAATCAAGTTATGATAGACAAACAGCTTCAGCACTTTTATAGATATATGTGACCCGTCACGCGAAAAGGGACCATCTGGGTAGTGCGTAAAAGGTCGACCCTAGTCAGACTGCGCGGATTGCCCAGACTGACTAGGGACGAAACTTTTCACATCGTGCTTATTTTCTGAATCTATATAATGTTCAATCTACCTTCCAGTGTAAGAATTTATGAAATGCGACTTCCGGTTGACCTATGCTGGACCCAATCTCTTTTTCAAATAGTCATTTAGAAGAGTTCCCAGATGGTCCCTTTTTGCGTGACGGGTCACATTTACTATTATTCTGCTGTTCACAGCATTTTCCTTCTGTACACAAAGGCTTGGCAGGTAGTATAGACTAAGATCAGCCTGCACAGATGTCCAGTCGAATAATAGCCTACACTTCCTACTATTTGCTTAATTAATGCAACTGTTGGAGAATCATGAGCTAGATAAGTTTACTGCCCTGAAAATTGACAATTTGTTCGAAACAAAAATTAAAGCTGCAGAACGGATAATGGCTAAAACCTTATCTAGAAGCAGTATACAACAATCGTAATTCATGTGTAGTGTACTTACTGCGCAGTCAAAATGCACGTCCCGTTTACTAACTGCACAAAAATGCGTAATCTCAAGACACATAAAAAGATTATACTGAACGAAAAGCCGTTTGTTGGCGTTTCCCATCTCAAAATAGATCAAGGAAATTTACGCAGAAATTTGCCCATGGCTTATAGCGTACCTAGTCACTTTGAAGATCAGTCCGCTTAAGAGAAGGTAGCTCTTTAATCTCAATACTCTTAACAAGAAAAGAAGACTTAAACGAATATCAGGTTATTTATCCGTCTTTAAATGTCTACAATAGAATAAAATATCTTTTTGGAAGTGTGCATATATTCAAAGTGTCATGTGAAAGTCCTAAGTAAAATAGATATCACAAAATATAAATGCTTATACATGACGATGACGACATTCGTGGAGGAACCCTTCCGCCCGGCCCCAGTAGATGAGCAAAGCGTCTATCCTACACAATACAATTCCTTTTTACACTCTCCGAGAAAAGGGGGAGTAATGAAAATATTTAAAATACAAAAATAAATGTAACAAGCAATTCGGAAAAATCTTCAAATAGAAAAAAACAAGTGAAGTTAAAATTGTCGTCAGTAGCCTCTTTCAATTTGAACAAGTACAAAATGTAATGGGTTAAAAATCTAAACTTATATTGAAGTCTACCTTCAATTCTGTGTTCTTTTATGGTATAGGACCCGAACTAGTTTCCCAATACATGTATTTCGGAACACATGATTTTTCACAAGGTTGGCCGCGATTTCATAATGAAATCATTAGCTTATAACTTCCAAAACATTGCGGAACTATTGCGGGTCCAGAGCCTGAAACACCCATGTTTGATGGCCAGCTACATAATACATGTCATACACTCATTATTACAAGTTGAAATGAAATTCTATCTCACCTTTTTTTCAATACCCTATTGATATTGCATTTAATGTAGCATGTCAAGAAGTATTTTCATTAGTAGGACTAACTGTATCGATTGAATACTTCACATGTGACTTAGGCATATTTTCGCCTTAAGATCAGTTCCATATATTGGTAGTTTGGTAGATCTGCACTGTGTTAATTAAGGATGACAAAACAGTGCAAACTGTTTCCTGGTTTTATCCTGCTTTGCAAAGCAAGGTATAACTGGTAAACTGTTTGAATCGTTTTGTCTCCCTAAACGCAGGGCTGATTTCTCACAAAAAGGACCCACTCCAAATATACGTGTCAGTTTAAATATTCTGAGAGCTCCGAATTACATGTCCCACATGCATCGGCATTGGCGCGGCCGGAAATCGAACCCTTCGACTTCTCTTGGATACCTGACCGTCGAATCCGCTTATCTAACCACTGAGTCCCGCAGGAACCCCAATGGTAATAAATGGACGTGCAATTCAAACTGGACTGAAAACGTGATCGGCTGATTCTCGAAATCATACGGCGGTTATGATAGCATTATCCAAGGGTTTAAGTCTTACTTCAACAAAACGGTGTCCAAATGCCCCGATAATTGGGTTTTAAAAGAGTTCTTTCTTTTAGTTCAGTGAGAGTCCCTGCATCAGATAAAGACTATTTTTTATAGAACTAAATTTTATTATTATTTTTTTTAATTTAGAGCTATTCCCTGGTTGAAAGTAAGGAAAGTTTTGGATGTATATTGGCTATTTAGAGCTCAACTTCAGGAAAGAATTGAAGACTGTTTAAAACAGTCTTCAATTCTTTTCTGAATCTGATCCCGGCCCAAGAGGATTTATATAGGACTCATGTCAAACAGTTTTGAGGGTCCTTGCTACTTATTTAGGGGTCTCAAACTCACAAGACCTCCGTTAGGGCCTACTCTGTTAGAAATAATGTAGAATACGATTATGAACTTCATGCGAGTCACAAGTTTTCGACTGGCACGGTTTTTGACCGTGAGAGCAGCCTTCGGCAAAGCCTGAAAATAAATAACACCAGAGTCAAACCCTGAATAAAGGATGGATTTTGAAAGCCTCATTCAGAGACTGAAATACGTTGTCCTTGAAACCCTCAAATCAACTGCCTTTGAAATAAGTAAATCTAGATGAGACCACCTCGGGGCTGGTACCTCGTCCTTCCGTTTTCACGGTTTCGAGAACTACGTGAACATATGTGAAAACGTGCTTCAAGAGTGCGGATGGCGTTCGTGAACGTTTCGTTTGTAAACCTGAGCGCGTGTTCCGATTTTATAAACAATGGTAACAGTATACCTGAAGTCAGTTACGTGACAAGTCCAGATGGGCTGGGGGTACCCCCCTCCCCGGGAGCAGTGACAAGTAAGCGCCCCAGAAATGGTAGGACTTCCCTGCACTAAGAGGCCGACATTACCTAGTAGAGCGTATCCGTAGTAAATGCCTATGAATGCTGGTTTCAAGCTTGGGCTCTTTGTGTTTCCAAATTATATTGAACGCAGGAAAGGGTCCTCGTTAGAAAAATTAGCATTTGCACATGATATATTTCATACAAAGTACATGTGATAATAAAAGATATCTCATTCGACGAAAATACGATCGATATCCAATTAAATCGATCTCCAATATCGCCCATACACTGTCAATAATAGTCAAGCTACAGTATTGACAATATTATTGATCGTATATGGGCCGCTATAGAATTTTTCAATATTAGATCTCATGATATTTTGTTAGTTCCACATGAAGTGAAAAATATTTGACAGAACGTCTACGTGTATATTTCAAATTTTATCAAAATATTTACCTGTGTAAAGAAATGTGTAGTTAATCCAAATTTTGTGTAAACTTTTGTCAGTTATACCATTCGTGATCTGAATACACTTGTTAGCATTTAAATAGACTGACAAAATTATATGCACATGTGCGTGAACATACAAGGCTTCTGTGTCCCTTATCTACTTTCACATTGAATACACCGGCGGTATACATTCGCGGACTTGTATTGTGTATGTAGACCCTTCCCAGCCTGGCGCGGTTTTTGAAAATTATAGGCCCTACACACAAAGAAATCGATAACCAAAGAATAACTTGAACAAGCAAGACAGTGAAACGAAGCATAATGAATTCATTATCCAGCAACGAAATTTTTTGAAAGAGGATTAATCTTGAGAAATAAGAGTAGGCCTATACTAAGTCTATGATAAATATTCGGCCTTTAGTTTCAAAATTATACGTAGATACGGACCTTATATGTAATCAGACAAGCTATTTCACTTTGGATAAGGATCAAATAGAAAAGACGATTTTCCCCAAAAAATTAATTCTAAAAAAGAAAAGCCTCTGAATCATAGCATAACACCATAAATTCAATATTCAGTGACTGCGGTGAATCAAGCCAAAGGGGTCCGAAATACCCCCCCCACACACACACCACCATATATACTAATAATATATTATTAGTATATATGGTGGTGTGTGTGTGTGGGGGGGGGGGGGTTATTTCGGACCCCTTTGAATCAAGCTGGAGACTGCACAATATGGCTTAGGCCTACAACCGTGATTTAATGATTGTCAACTTGGCAATGGTTGAAAATGAGTAAACATGAAGAGTCAAACCTCTGTGCATGACGCCCTCAAATACCCAGACGTCAGTGTCTCCCTGTTACTACCGTGACGCTATAGACCTGCTGGCTTTGATCATAGGCGTGACTAGGAAGTTGAAATTTCAGAATACACACTCAGAAGGTGTGTGTGTGTGTGTGTGTGTGTGTGTGTGTGTGTGTGTGTGTGTGTGTGTGTGTGTGTGTGTGTGTGTGTAAATGATTACTCATTGGAATTTTCTCATAAAAGTGATTCCAAAGAAAACCTACAATATAGGGTTTGTATGAACAGATTTAAATTTTCATCATTCTTTCTTTTTTAGAGCCCTGAATTACCAAAATTTCTTTTGAAAATTACATGTTTTAGACTAAGATCAGATAACACATGTCTAAGAGCGAAACAGTTGTAACTCCCTATAAACATATAGGGAGTTTCAACTGTTTTGTTGCTGAGCCCATGACATGTGTACTGAATATGTCCTCAGTGCCAAAACAGGAATACGGTACTCCAGCTTTAGTTTGCATTCAGGATTACAAAATGTTGCAAACAGTTTGCCAATATTACCCTGCTCTGCACATGCACTTGTATGCAAGGTGAGGTATAATTGACAAAATGTTTGCAATGTTTTTTTCATCCTGAACATATGGCTTGAAACCATGGGTATGTGCATCTGCCTCCTCAGTATAACTGCAATAATGTTAAGAAAAATGTTTATGAGTTTCTCATGAAATGAAAGATTAATTGATGTTAATGGTGTTATCTATATTTTACATTTGATCATTACCTCAAGCTTTTCACTTTCAGGATTTCATTATGCAACAGACAATGTACAGAATCAAAGATCCCAAAAGATCCCTGAAATTTTATTCAGAAGTTTTAGGAATGAGGTATATTTGTTTGTGTAGTAAAAAAGACTAAACGATTTTCATGGAAAATAATTTGTTTGAAAATTCTCAGGACCATTAAGACCTCAATGCAAATTTTATAAGGGTTTTTTTTTATAAGTAGAAATTAAATGTAGTACATTTTCTCAAGCGAGAGAACGTTGTTACTTTTTGATGACACTCCAGAGTGTTAGTGCCTTAAAATGTGGGCCAGATTTATCTTAAAACCTTATGGATTGATTAAAATTTTACACAATTGTTTCTCTTAATGAGTATATTGATGGTTCAGTGAGAAACAGTTGTAACTGCCTATAAACATATAGGCAGTTCAAACTGTTTCACACTGATCCATTGATATATGCCATTTGGAGGTTTTTTCTGTGTTTCATTTTCTTTTGGTTTTCCATATCTTTCTACATTATTGTCTATAGGAGAAATAGAAGTAAAAAAATGTTGTTTAGAGACTGTCTTTATATAAATGCAGCGTTTCATTCATAGATTGTTGAAGAAATTTGACTTCCCAGAGATGACATTTACATTATACTTTATGGGATATGCGGATAAGAAAGACATTCCTGATGAGAAAACGAACAAAAAAGAGTTGATTGAATGGTTATTTAAACAACCTGGTACTATTGAACTAACACAGTGAGTATAGACTGAGCCTGGCATTTCTGTAGAGTTATCTTAGTAGATGAAGAGTGTATTTGTTGGTTCCATTGATGTATGAAACTAAAACCTTATCACACTGCAGGGTATGGATATGTGAACAGGATTCATACTTTAGAATGATTATTTCATTCATACTTAAGAATGATTAGGTTTTTAGTTTCATACCTCCATGAAATATTCAAATACTCTCTTCATTTCTTATAATTTAATATCATGAAGCTAAATTGTTAAGATTTCTCAATAAGTAGAAAAATTACTATGGGACTACTTTTGTGTGTAAGCTTACAATATAGGTGTGTTCTCAAAAGTGTACATCTTTATATTTTACAAAAGAATAAATGGAATTTTTTCAAATGTTACTTCATTGATGATTCATTTTAAAACAATTTTTGTGTCACAAATTCACTTCAGGTGCACACACACCCTCTCAAAATTAGCTCTGCATGTATTGCCATTTCCTTGTTGTCTTTGTGTTGTTGTTGTTGTTGGCATGACAAAACTTTAACCATATATTTCTGTTGTTATTGAAGATAACTTCATTAGACTTGGCATGTCAGGCTTGTTCTCCCTGGCTTGAAAAAAAGTTGTCGCCATCATTTTCGCCAAATGAAAAAAGTTGTGGCCAAATGGATCATAGTTTGAGCCAAATTGATGAGATTTTCCTTTTGTTTTTAAACGGTTTTGACTAAAAACATCATAGAATAACTTCATTCCATAATAAAATTTAAAATGCCACATTATTTCCATAAAGCTTTGTTAAACAAGAAAGCTGAATTGTGTCCTCTTCCATCAGTAACTTCAGTGCTTTGATATAAGAGCTATCCAGACTGTGAAGGGGAATAACTCTTAAGGCATTGTGTAAGAATAATGCTCCTTTCTCAAATTATATTTTTTGCATTATTCAGCACCTGCAGCTAGGTATCGGCACCTGTAGGTAATTCTCTTGTTCTATTTATAGTAATTTGAATCTTTCTCATATTCTCCACATTTCTGACTTACATGACAACTATCAAATAATGAAATTAGTAATATGCCCAAATAAGGTTACAAGGTTTCTTACATTTCAAAGTATCACTGATTATTCTAAAACTGTTATGTTTTTCACAGTAACTGGGGTGATGAGAAGAAGGAAGGGGATGTATATCACAATGGTAACTCAGATCCTAGAGGCTTTGGTGAGTAAAGCTCTTTTTATGCCCTTTCCGACGTTTGTCTTTCACCAATGGGTAGATAACCGTAAACCTATGTGAAATAGCAGTCGGAGGCTAGGAAAGGGTGTAATGGTAGTACAGGTGAAAGAATACCAGGAATCCATTGTTAGGTGCTCCGGCCGCCGCGATATAACTGCGAGATTGTTGAAAGTGGCGTTAAACCCATTCAAACAAACAAACAAACAAACTTTTTATGCCCCCGAACCACTGTCTGTTTATCTGTTTGTCCATTTCCCCCCTCCTCCTTATTGTTACATTTTGCCATAACTTTTGATTGGTTAGTGGAAGAGTCTGCATATTTCACATGTGTATTGCTTATGACAAGACCTTTTCTGTTTGTACCAACTTCAATGTCATCAGTCAAGGTCATTTTTCAAGGTCAAATATGTTGAAAAATGATTTCTCATTTACTTTTGTTTTGCTGTTGATAGCATAAGGCTCTTACTTAGTGTGTCAGTTACCTATATAAATCAAAACTCTTACTGTCCCTTGCAAACACCTTTCACCAATCACTTTGTAATAAATATACACTTTATCATACTTTTTGTGCCACTCAAAAGACAAATTACTGAGTATACAGTTTAAAAAGGAAAAAAAAAACTGGCTTGTCCATAAGCCATTTCTTCATCATCCATAAAACTCTCAGACAAAAACTTTTGAAATATCATCAGACATGCAGTATCTTCCATTATTATTTGGACCAGTCTTAACCCTTGTCATGTTGATCCTGTAATATTCCTGCTTTGGCAAGAGCTATAGACAAACATCAGCCTGCACATATGTGCAGTCTGATGTTAGTCTACGCCACCTGTCTCTCACTTTCAAACTAAGATTAATTTTTCAATTACAAATCGACCAATAGTTGGCACTTCAAATGCTTTTTGCCCTTTGATTATGATGCAATTTTTTAGCCAAAATGTATTCAGCATGATAAGGGTTAAAATTTTACACCTTGTTGTGGCTATGCAGGATTCCCTGCCTGTGCTTAAAGCATTTTAGATTGTCTGAAAATATGAAAACCCGGGCTCCGAATTAAACTAAGTATTTTTTCTTGTCTTTCTTTTTCCAGGTCATATCGGAATAAATGTTCCTGATGTGTATAAAGCATGTGAACGGTTTGAGACATTTGGTGTAGAATTTGTCAAAAAACCTGACGGAGGTACTTAAATTTTGTATTCAATAGCTACAGATAAACTTCTCGCACTCTTCTGATATAGATATATGCAGGTTGATCTTTGCATATACTGATTGATTCAGTTTTAACATAACACAGCCTTATTTACCGTTGATGAAATGCTGGCACTGCCTCTTGACCTCTATTGTGACAAGCAATTAAATATTAAATTGTTAATTTTCTGCAAGATTCATGTAATTTGGAGAGTGACCTAAAAAAAAGTTACATTTAAATTGCCCATGCACAAAAATGATTAAAAAGATATGGTGTAAAATATCATGGTTCAACTGTAATCTCATCATTAAATGAGTATTATCACTTTCCTGTTTTACAAAATTTTGGACCTGTCCAAATTCAAAGATTTTGCAGACGAAAAGTTAAAGTGGATTTAATTTGAAAAATAACCATTCAGTAGGGTAGAAAATAGTGTGGAAAAAGAAGAAATTGATTGTCAGAAGCAATTTTTTCTATTTTCACAATGTTTTCTCAATCATAAAATCACAGGCAGGTAAAAAGTAGGGATTAAACAGCAAAGGATATAGGAGGGTTTTAAGGGATGCAGGTCATCTGACTTTGGAACTAATGAATCCCATCAAATATCAGCAAATGTCGACAGTTTATATAGAAACTGACAAAGAATATTCCTTTATTTAATAATTCGGGTATTCCTGGGTGCTTTTGCTAAAAGGAATGTTGACATGTGACTTATCATGATACAACAGAATTTTTTTATTGTGTATTAGTCCTCTTCACCATAATTCACAATTCTAGTTGCATTTTAATAAAAAATACTCAACTGACTCCATGAAAATGTCTTGGAAATGATATGGTGTACCATAAGGGTATAATGTCTTCTTTAGATCTGGAATGTGTGAAGCCGTCCATTAACAATCAATATTTTTGACAGACATTGAATTATTCTATCGTCGTTGGTATTCAAAAATCTTGTAACTGCAGCTTGGGTCAAGATGTTGTTACCAAGTTTTAGAATTGCATTTACGATATTTATTTATAATGAAAAATGCCCACCCATAACCAACATTATTGTCAGTTTATTGGAATTGGCAATATTGGAATTATAATTATTGATAGGCCATTATTAAAGATTGATATTTTTAAAGTTATTATCAATGATATTGATTGTATATGGGCTTCTTAAGGTAGTGGACAAATCCACAACTTTTGGAACACATAATCTTAACAATCTTATCCAAGGTTTCCTAAAGAAATCATGACCTCTGAAACAGAGAACTATTACTGGTCCACTACCTTTGAAAAAATATTCTTATGAAAAGGATACTAAAGCAGACTAAAGTTTAATCTGTGATAACTCATATTCTTAATAATTTATGTCTGCATTTTATGTGCATACTTCTTAAAAAATATGGGTCTTTATGCTGAAAATTCATAACATAATAAATATCCAAACTCACTCATATCTTGAAACTGCATATAGAAAACATTTCAGAGCACACACGCTTATTGTACTGGTGCAACTGTATAGTAAGCATGTCAAGGGGTTCACCCTAACATAGGGTATGGACCCAGCATAGTTCCACAGAATTTTTGAACTCACGATAATTCTCAATGTTGACCAAGGTCTTCAAATGAAATCATTAGGAAACCTTGGTTAACACTGTTAAAATTCATTACACCTGAATAACTGCATAACTATTACAGGACCATAACCTAAATGCAAAAGCCTATTAGTTTATAGCTTGGACTACTTCCAACAATACTTACAGAAACCCTTTGATAAGGGAGGATTCTGTTATGTGTTTAGGACCAAAAGAGGAGTTTGGTCCAGGAATAACCTACCACACTCATGCTTGTTTTATTTCCAGGTAAAATGAAAGGTTTGGCATTTATCAAGGATCCTGATGGTTATTGGATCGAGATATTGAGTGCAACAAATATGGCAAAGAAACACACAGAATGATCAAATAAAGTCTTTAGGGTAGTGGACTGGTAATAGTTCCACAGCCTTTTGGAAGTCACAAGCTTTAGCAACATTTATTGAGGTTTCCTAATGATTTCATTGGAAAACCTAGGTATAATTTGTGAAAGAGCATGATCGAGTTCCAAAATGTTGCAAAATATTTAAGGGTCCACTACCTTAACTGTATCATACTCAAATTTTAATTATAGTGGGGAAAATTTATCACCCAAATGTGGCATGGTATAAGATAGTTTCAATGTAAAGAGACATTAATTTTGAGCAGCATTGGATGTGAGAGCTTACTCTTGGCTTAATCATTGACTTTCAATTTTGATTGCCTTTTCTTTTACATTCTGTGAAGCAATACAGGCTCTCCTCAGCCTTATTTCAGTGATGTATTATATCATAGCATTTTTAGCTCAACTATTCATAGAAAAGGGGGATATCCCAGTCACCATGCAATTGGCGTTGGCGCTATGCATTGGTTAAGTTTTATACTAAAGTATGGCTAATCTCTGTACCTACTAAAGCTAGTGCTTTGAAACTTTGCACTTGCTTCTGTGACTATATCATCAGCCTCTAGCCAAAGATTCATAAGTTTGATATCTAATTTAGTGGAAAACATGTATTAATCACTTTTGGACTTAAGATAGTGGAACCGTAATAGTTCCACAACATTTTGGACCATACTATGGTCCATAATGTTGCGGAACTATTATGGTATTATGTTCTTTCACAATGTTAACCAAGGTTTCCTAATGAAAATCTTTAGGAAACCTTGGTCAACACTGTTAAAGTTCATTACGCCTGATACGTTGCAAAACTATTGTGGGTATACTACCTTAAAAATTCTTGGTTAATTTTTTACATGCAACTGAATATTTGTAATATCTTTGTTTCTACTACAGCAATTGCTTGGAAACTTTGCACATGCTTATATGATCATTATTTCATCCTCTGGACAAAGATTCAATACTCTGATATTGAATTTAGTGGAATTTTAACCCTTTTTGGACCTAAAAATTCTTCTTTAAGTTTTTATATGCAACCGATATATATTTATAGTACTTCTGTTTCTACTTAAACTATTGTTTGGAAACTTTACCCATGCTTCCTTGATCATAATATCATCCTCTAGACAAAAAATTTAGTACTGTTATATTGAATTAAGTGGGATTTTACCCCTTTCTGGACCTAAAAATTCTTGGTTAAGGTTTTATGTGCAACCGATCAATATTTATAGTACCTCTGTTTCTACATAAGCTGTTTTTTTGAAACTTTACACATGCTCCCATGATCATAAGATCATCCTCTAGAAAAATATTTATTTCTCTGATATTGAATTTAAAGGAATTTTAACCCTGTCTGGACCTAGAAATTCTTGGGTTAGTTTTACCTGCAACGGTTGTGTATCAGTTATGCCTCTGTTTCTACTTTAGCTATCATATAGCTTGGAACGTTGCACATTCTTCTATGACTTTCGTATCATCCTTTAGACAAAGATTAATTACTCTGGCTTTCATTTTATAAAATATTTCAACATCTGAATTAATTTGCTGTTACTATTCAGCACTAGGAATAGTCGACTTTTGCTGTACTGTGACAGCTCTTGTTCTAAACCTTTTGAGCTTTATACATGTATAACCTGTCATTTTAAAAAAAGATTAAGTATGAAACATAGAGATCAAGCCAATGTTTGCCAGGCTGATCAGAATTAGAACCCTTTTCTTTCTACAAAATTCTTACTATTGTCACCATTGTCGTTGTGTTTGTGCTAAAACTTTGACATTTTGTGATAACTTTTGAATGGTAAGTGGAGGCCTTCATATTTCATCTGATGATGGCCTGGGACAAGTACTTTCTATTGATTTCAAGTTTGAGGTCATCAGTCAAGGTAAAGTACAAGGTCAAATTTGTTTTAAAAAAAAGCGAAAACTTTGACATTTTGCTTGAACTTTTGAATGGTTAGTGATTGGGTCTTCATATTTCAAACGACAAGCACTTTCTGTTGATACCAAGTTCAAGGTCATCAGTCAAGGTCATTTTTCAAGGTCATGTTTTTGTAGTTTAAACTAAAATTAGCCATCAATGAGGATAGGTAAGTCATGGAGCCTTGACATTTCTTTTGACAAGACGGTTACATGCCTAGCAATATCGAGGTCATTGGTCAAGGTCATTAAGTTAAAACATAAAAACTTCAAAATTTGCTTCAACTTTTGATTGGTAAAACACTAACTATTGAAAAGTGGTATAAAGCAGCATCCTTAGCTCTATTGTTTGTGGAAACCTGAGGCTTTAGCCTTGGTGTGGTCGTTGTTGGAGGTGATGGTGTTGTGTTTTTCTTGTTGTTGTCATGCAAAAACTTTGTCATTTTGTGACCTCTTGGTTTCTACAGAAGGCATTCACTTGAAACTTGGCACACAAATTAACCATCAAATAAGCAACCTTTTCTATCAAGGTGGATAACTCTAGAAGCATTTTGTGAAAATTATGCCCTAACAGCCGAGCATAGGCATTTTCAGACAGTGCTCTTGTTATTACTTTAGTAAACCATCATTGAAAAAGAAGATATTGCTAAAATCAAGTAATTTCTTCATTTTCTGCAATGTTTTCTAAAAAGAAAGACAGATTTCAAGTTTTATTAACTTTGATTGTTTCAACATCTTCCAATCTGGATCAATAAAAAAATGTTGTCTGATAGTGATGAAAAATCTCTGCTCTTCTTTTAACTAGGACTTGTCATTTGACGTATTTTACTTTGAAATACCATATTTATATCATTCTTTTGAGATACCATTTCTAAATGTTTTGTGTTTCATTCTTTTGAAAGATCATTTCTAAAACATTTAATGTTTCATTCTTTTGAAATACGGTTTCAAAAGCAATTTATGTCCCATTCTGTTGAAAGATGATTTGAAACTATTTGATATTTGATATTCTTTTGAAATGCCGTCTCTAAAACAGTTGATGTCTTATTTTGAAATACCATTTTGAAACAATTTGTCTCAATGTTTTGAAATATATTTACCATATTAAACAGTCTTTCATAATTTAACTTTGATCTTTGTTGTTCATGCTCTTAAAATCTTCCAAGGATCGAACGATCAGGGGCATCTTGTTTAACCAGTAACAGTCTGTCTCCCCTTGTGTCTGATTTCAAAAAGTTTATCTCGTTGGTACGGTGCAAGACCGTAGTAAGTGTATAAACAATGTATATACACTTACTACAGTCTTGCACCGAACCCTTAAATTATTCTACGAACTGAATATTTGAACATCACCACAACACTATTCAACTAACAATGCTCTTATTTGGCATATTGGTTACAATCACCAGTCCACATCTTTTAGGTCAAGTTTGTTTTTCAAGGCCAAGGTCAATTAGCAAAGTTAAACTTTTAATTAAATACCTACACATTGTCAGTTTTCTGCTAAAACCTCGTATTTACAGCTTGTTTAAAGCTGTGGTTACGAGATTTTAGCAGATAATCCACGACATCTTGTTTCATTTGACCATTCTTAGTATCAAAATATTAGTCCCAGGCCGACCCTTAATATGTGATGAAATAGCCTTGACAGTGTCATTTCGGTGTATTTGTACATGAAAAATATGTAAACAGTTGTCAGGATGGTAATTTATTCAACATCATAGTTTAAAATAAATTTGACAATATATACACTCTAGAGATTACTATTTCGGCCAAATTTTTATTCATAGATGAATGACATTGTTCCTTTAAAATTTGAATCATGGATTGACTAGGATAAGCCGGGTAACTTGCATTTACTTATGTATGATTGGTGAAATGTGTTTACTTTTCCCCAGCCTTTGTTCAGTTTTCATCCAGACTCTAACTCAAGAACCAAGCCACACAGAATCATTGAATTTCAAGAACCAAGTGACCTATAATCATGAAACTTCATGCAAATACTGCTTAAGACCTCAATATTTGTGACAAACACATCCTGCACAAAAAGCACGTACATTTTGACAAAGTGCGGTGTGTGTGGGGGGAAATAGCCTGCTTTGCAACAGTTATAGTGTCCTTTTGGTTTTGCGCTGTCGGTTCAATCATTCTGTGAAAGTTGGTAGCTGTTATAATAGTTTACAAAAAAAAACATTTCAGAGACCAATGATTTTAAAGGTTTACAATCCACTCGGCCTGTATATAAAATATATTAGGGTATATAATATGCAAAGTAAATGTATTTTGTGTCTGTATATTGATTCAATTGTGAATTAATACTCACAACATATATTTAAAAAGTATTTGCTTTTTATTTATGCAGATTAAGTGCCAATGTCATTCGATTTTTTATATCTTGGATCAATTGTAAATATGGAGTAAAAATAGATATATTAAACACTTTATTAACTTACTTCCAAATTTCTTGAGGGAAGTAAATTATGTGTAAAATATTTTAAGATGGTAAGTTTTACACACCAATTTTCAACATTGCGCCTCCTTTAAGTAACACTTACATTATATATCCAATAAGTGTGTCATTATACCCATATACCATACACTATAACCCTTATGCGAGACCGAGTTGACGGGACGAGTTTTACACAGGCCATTTTTTTACACAGGCCGAGTTGACAAGACACCAATTTAAAAATAGTTCGCCAAAATAATGCCATGGTAAGCCAGGTCTAAAATTATAAACAATATTATGTCCGCAAAACTAGACCTGTTAGATGTTGCCCTCATGCTTCTTTTTATCCCCCGCCGTTTTCGGCGAGGGGATATAGTAATGCTCTCCGTCCGTCATTCTGTCATTCCGTCATTCCGAGGTTCTGTCACTAAACTTGTCCGGAGCATATCTCCTAAAGTATAATAGCTATCAACTTGAAACTTTATGGGTGGATAGATCTCATGGAGGAGAAGTGCAACCCACAAGAACTACAACTCTTGTTTGCATAATTTTAGAGTTATTGCCCTTTGTTGTTTTAAAGACTTAGATTTTGTAGGGGCTTAATTTCTTAAAGTAGAACCCTTAATCTATTAGGCTTCAGTTTACTATAAAGCTTTCTCGGCGGGGGATGGCCATGTCCGACATGGCTCTTGTTTCAATTAAGATCTCAAATGAACGATCTAATGATTTCAAGGTTTTACTTTTACTTTCCTGCATTTTATAATAAATCCATGTCTGTCCTTATGTTAGTCTGTTTCCTGGTGTATTTGAAATTGGTCTCATAATTATTACATCTTGGTTATGACATTGACGTTCAGATTCAAGATTGCACAAATGTTACTGTTAATATGTTAAATGTTAATCTACATTAACTCACTAAAGATATCACTGCTTGAAACAGTTTGTGATGTTGTACTTGAAATTTCTGCCATTGTGGTAGACATAGCCATTGAAACAGTTTCTTGCGTTCCAACACTTACATCTGACATAGGTGAAGAAATTGTTGTTGTTTGAGATTGCTCTACCAGACTATCAGTGGTCGATGTCAGCGGAGGAGTAGAGTCTGAAGAAATCAACAAAGAAACAGATGAAAGTTTGGTTAGTGAACTTTGTACTGAAGATTTGACAGTTGATTCTGACAACAATATCTCTGGTGATTCGGTACTAGAGGCCATGAAAGGACTGCTGTCAGTAGATGAAATTATCACATCTGAAATACTCTCAGAAGACACTGTAAATGAAGATGTTATACTTGTACTCCTTGTTTGATCAATTTGAGAAGAGATATGGAAAGTTGACATTGTACTTGATGCTGCAAATGTCGAGAGCGATCCAAAACTTGATAAACTAGATCCATGGTTTGTTGAAGTTACCATTGATGCACTTGAAGTAATTGACCGTGTGCTTGTAGGTGATGTAAAGCTACCAAAAGAG
The DNA here is from genome assembly GCA_948146395.1 of Fragum whitleyi. NCBI lineage: Eukaryota > Metazoa > Mollusca > Bivalvia > Cardiida > Cardiidae > Fragum > Fragum whitleyi. The sequence continues at coordinate 93,621,158 of OX411544.1, read as the reverse complement.
GTTTGTTCCGACAATTCTGAGCTAGTATATGGATAGCTATATGCCGACGATTGAGATGGTGTAATTAGAGAGGAGCTGATAAGCGAATAGGCTATTGACGTTAGAACTGCCGCTTCTGAAGTGGGCGAGGACACCGTGGAATAACTGGCGGACATTGGTACTGAAGTTAAGGCAAACTCTTCTGTTGAGCTTGGTATCAATGACAGTGAACTTGATAATACTGGAGTTGAAGAACCGCCTTCCTGAGAGTATTGGGTTGATAAGCTTCTTATCGTGCTTAACTCCACAGTTTCTGAAAAACTGGCGCCAAATGATGGTGTGATCGTTGATATCGAATTAATTGATGTTCCTGAACCAAATGATACAAACGATGTGGTACTCAGCATCATAGACTGTGTTACACTATGTTGTACTGACATGGTATCAAATGTGTCGGATACAGGACTGCTTGCAGAAGATGTCTCTGTCATAGTGCTTGATGGAACTGTTTCTGTTGCTGTTTCTGTTGCTGTTTGCTGGATGTACGTCACTCCACCTATAAAGAAATTAACATTTTTTAACATACATGATTGACCTATGGATAAAATATTGCAATGCTGGGGTATCAAATAGACAGGACCCGGAAAACTTGGCGAGGTCGTCTCGAATTCAAAATTACGTATTACGATTTAGCAACCTTTAAGAAACATTTCATCTCCATTCTTCCGGTAGAAATACCGAATTATGTGGCATAATCAAATACAACACACGCGTTTGAAGTTAAAAAATGAATAGGACTAACACAGGCCATACGTTCAAGATGAACGTTTCAAACGAAACGTTTCGAAATGGTGCCCACTTGAACGCACACTTCCTTGCAATACAGGGGACCAATTTCAACGTGTGTTTATGTTCTGTCATCATGGACGCTGGGAAGAAAAAACCTCACCGAATAAAATAAGATAGTAAAATATCAGTTTTCAGACGCACAGTCTATTATAGCGATTTTAATAAACTTAAAGCCTTACGCAACGGCAAATGTTGAGATCTTCGAAATATCGCTGCCTTACTGAATTAAAGCAACGCTGCTATCTTAGTGCAGTTGATTGCGCATCAGACTCTCAATCTACAAACACGACAAGGTTTGTCACTAACTTTTTAGAAAAAGGAGCCAAACAGACTCCCAACTTTTGTTATCAAGGAGTCCATATTAAAGACAGGGAGTCCAAATTTTCATATTTTGGGAAGAAAATTATGGAAAAGAAGAAATTGCTTGTAACAATTAATTCTTCTTTTTCAACAATAATTTCCCCAAAATTATAAGATGGTTTTCTCTCAAAATAAATGATTGGTACAACCAAATATTTGCAATCAACTTTTGTATCAAAGAGATCTTAAACCGTGACAAAAAGTGTTTATAGGTAGAAACTTGAAGTATATTTCTCTGCTCATTTGTTTGAAGAAGTGTTCTATGACCAAGGAGTCCATCTGACTCCTAACGTGAAAATTTAAGGAGTCCTGTCCACAAAATGAGGAGTCTCGGACTCCCCTTAGTGTCGAACCCTGCATGGGATGTCATGAGATTTGATTCCCGACATCGACACATATCCTTCCGACATTTGTCTCCCACAAATGAGTGGATAATAGTAATTATCTTATAACTATACAAATATCTGTGTGATAACAACCCATATGATATTTTTTATGATATCACATAGATATTTTAGGAACAAAGATATAATGCGGTTATTTTTAGAAACTTGCAGTTCAGTTGGAAACATCGACCAAAAACAAGACAAATATATGTTATAAGATAAATATAATACGTACTTAATGTATTGTATGAACAAATATCAAACTCGGTTGTGAGAATTGATAATTGTCTCGGCAGAGCCTCCGTGACAATGATCAATTCTCCCAACCTCGTTAGATTTTTTTTTTTCATATAATACACTAAGTACGTAATATATATATCTAAGTGGGAAAAATAGCTAGGAAAAAATGTCAGTTATTACTTGTGCGATTCAAAAGGCGTAAATACCACTACGCAAGTGTGTAAAGAAATAAAACCTCTTCACAAAAATATCGTTGATGAATGATAATTACATCCTATTACAGCTTATTCTGATACGATGTATTAATTATTCACCAACGTTCAAATCATAGAAAAGGGGGTGACGGAATGCATTCAATTGACAAAGTGAGGAATTTTGGAATGAAATTGAATGAATTTGATGAGTGAGTTTTGGGTGGAATTAAAGGTAGGTAATACAAAATCGCTTATTTTGTTCATGATGAACAAAATCAGCGACATTTATTACCTCCCTTTAATGAAATACGTCATGAATGTCAATTTCAAGATGTAGCTAACTGTAACATCTTACCTGTTGGTACACATATATAAGAGGCAGTGTTTGGTAGGCAGATTTCCTGGTGACCGCAAGGTTTATCCGAGCATAAACCTCCAATTGTCTGAAATAAGAAATAAAGCATTGGATGTAATGCAAATAACCACTTACGTTTAAATATGTGAACCGTTAACTGAAAAGGGACTTTCTGGGAGCTCTAGAAACGATAATATGACCTGTTACGCAAAAAGGGCCATCGGGTGGATTGCGCAGACTGACTGGGGTCGAAACTTTTCGCACTTTGCTTATTTTCTGAATCTAGAATGATCAAACTACCTTCCTATAATCAATAATTTGATTTTAAGTTTAATTTGCATTCTAGTACGTGCCTCGATTAAAACAGATGATCCACTGTCCAGTAAAATTTACTTTAATGACGCTTTGCAGAATATCTGTATGATTAATGTATTATGTTAGCTTAAACTGCTACCTTCTCTGAATAAAGAAGTTATCATAATTATTATAATTATTATTATTAGCTCCACTGGCCGAAAGGCCAGCGGGCTATTGTCATGGCGGGTTGTCCGTCGTCCGTGCGTGCATCCGTCCGCCCGCCCGTCCGTAAACTTTAACTTAAAAATCTTCTCCTCATAACGTACTGGATGGATTCTAATCAAATTTCACAGGATTGTTCCTTGGGTGACACTCTATCAGATTTCTTCAAAGAAATCTAATCGGATGAAAATCATGGCTGTAGTAGGCGTGACTAATTTCCATAAATGGTAATAGGTGGCTTTTCTCAGAAACAAATTGATGGGTATCAACCAAATTTCAATAGAATGATCCTTGAGTGACCCTCTATCAGTCTACAAAAAGATTTTCGTGATCATATGAAAAATATGTATTTATTGGCGGAGGTCATTTCACTATATATTATATAGTGGAAACTTTGAAAATCATTTTCTCATAATCTAACCAATGGATATCAACCAAATTTCACTGGAATGATTCTTTTAGCGACCTTTTACAAGTCTCGAAAATATATTGTGATCAGATGAAAAATATGCATTTTATGGGCGGAGGTCATTTCTCTATATGTTAAAGATTGAAAACTTTGAAAATCATTTTCTCAAAATCTAACTGGTGGATTCCAACCAAATTTCATTGGAATGGTTTTTAATTGGTTTTTTATCAGTCTACAAAAATTATTGTGATCAGATGAAAAATATGGCTTTTATTGGCAGAGGTCATTTCTTTAGATACGTCATATGGTGGAATATCCAATATAGGGTCAATACTTTTCTCAAAGTTAAAACAGATGGATTTCATCCAAATATAATTGTAATTTTATTTCTTTGAAGTTGTATTAGTCTGCAAAAGAATTATTAGATGATTAGCCTGCTTTCATTGGCAGAAGACATTTCAACAAGTGAATATTTGATCACCCTTTTGGTATCACCTAAGCGATGAATTTTTCTAGACTTACAAAATTTAATAGGTGCAAAGATGGTAGATTAGAAGGAACAAGACCTTCGCTGAAAACCAAATGTATAGAAACATTAGTTGTGGAAGGTAGCCTGAGAATATCCCCTGAGAATTGGTCAGTTTAGTTGAACGAAGGGTGACTCTTTATAGAGAGGACAATTGGTGTAAAATGATTTCTGACCTACTGAGGATCAGAGTGGGATAGAAAGAGTTGAGTTGACAGCACTCTAAGGCTTTTGGCGGAATAAAATAAGTATATTGGATTGAATATTGAACTTTTTATCATCATAAGCTAGAATTTTGTTTTGATGACAAACAATTATTGTGCAGTAACATCCTTCTAGTAGTTATTAATGAAAAGCGGCAAGATTTACAATCAAAATTTTGCGGACAAAGTACATAGTATATTGTGCAGTAACATTCTGTTAGTGTTGATTTTTTTTATTTTGGGATTTCAACCAAATTTCACTGGAGTGATCCTTAGGTGACCCATTATCAGACCGCACAAAATTATTGTGATTGGGTGAAAAATATGTGTTTAACAGGCAGAGGTCAATTTTTGATATGTTATTCATTGATCATGATTTTTTTCTTTGCAGAAATATTTTAGCATAAGACACTTAAAAACACTTATTTACTTGAAATAAGCATTCACTCATTCATTTACTTCAATTGTAGTTTAAACAGCCTTATCATCCTCTACTAATCATTATCAGGTTATTGAAGCATGTGGGGCGAATCAGGCGCTCAAGCGCCTCTAGTTTTATTATTATCATTATTAATAAAACATTAAACATTGACATCATGGCGATTAAAATATCACCCATATAGGAATTGAATTTTAAGAATTATCCAATAAATACCGGAGTCTTATACGTATTTAGACTTTAACATGCTACAAATGACCGAAAAGAATGGAACATATTCTCTTAATTATCGAGATATTTAGGCCTATCGTTAGCTTTTTACCTAAAATTGACGCCATGTCACTATAAATCCATCAAAAGATTGACGACAAACAGGATGAGCACCATCATAGGCAATAAAACAAATGCGCCTGTGATTGAGGTTTCCAACAATTTCAAATATGTGCAAAGCAAAGAATCTGACCAGCCTGTGCATTCACACAGTCTGACCAGTTTCTTCACTATGCAGTTAATACATAGAAAAGGTCTCCAAGTATCTGTATACCATCAGTTAAATTCATATTCAGAATTTTGGGCTGTCTACGCCTGCCAGTGTTTGCACCTCACGAACATTTCAAACTGTTGAAAATGTCACGCACAGGCTCATATCGTATACAAATTAAGTATTCATCATCTTATGCCTCGAACAGGTACATATTTACACAAGTTGGCTGTTAAGTTATAACATAACATAATGATCTGGAATAAAGACATCATGTAACACCCATAGGGGTCCGAAATAACCCCCACCACCATATAGACTAATAATTTATATTATTAGTCTATATGGTGGTGGTGGGGAGGTTATTTCGGACCCCTATGATAACACCCTGTTCTACAAAACGAATTTGACTAAACAAAATAGACTATTATTCAAGGTGTTTTTAATTTGAAAAATTCAAAAAGAAATTGTTGAAATATATATATGATTTTCCTTTTCATTAACTACAGTGCAGAGAAAATCCGGTTTGTGTACACAAATGTATTTTAAGAATTTTTTTTTTCAATAATTATATGTCTTTTCTACTTTTATGACAAGAAATGTTGCATTTTTTTAAACAAAAAATCAATCCCTTTGTTATTCAAGCATTTTTTCTGGATTACAGATTAATTATACTATTTTTCCCCGGTCTCTTTTAAATCAATGATTTTGTTATTGATTTCAGAGAGACGATTTACCTGTCGATAATCTGTAATGTCCACCATGACGACACCATTCGTTGTTGTGACGTCATAACTTTGTTGTCCGGCTGTTATGTTGATGAGCTCGCACCACCGGCTAGTCATATCAAAATTTACGGTTAAACAGTCCGTGACGTACATACAGGCCGTGGCGCACGTGCCGAGATCCCTTGTTGTGTAATTGGTTATTGCACTGACATTTAGACGCACATTGAGTCGGTTGGTGGGAACATCGTATCGTCCACAAAAACACGTTTTAATAATAAGAATTAAACAAATAACGAACACTTCCATTTTTAATGAACGGAGAAGAAAGTCTTCATGTATATCCAATAAAATGGCATTTTTTCCTTCGGTTTATTCTTGCAGACATAAAAATTTTATTGACAACAAAATCGGTTTTGTCCCGATCAATTAAGTTTTTCCTTCATTCTTATTTCATAACACTCTGTTTTTAAGCTGGCAAATTAAAGTGCACTGAAAGTTACATTTCGACTAGACAACCTTGTTTCTATTGGGAACTAATGTATTACTCGTGTCGTATTCAATGGAGAAGATAATTGGGAAAATTGAAAATATTAGAGTTCATACATATCCCACAACAATATCAAAGAATTAATTTGATTCCATCACTTTCCGTGCATTCTGATTGACAAAGACATTGATTTTATTTCTCAATGAAAACATTTTTTTGAGTAAGCAGCTTTAAGGTAGGCTGTCCTAAAAAGTAGTCTAGTCCTATAAAAATCTACCTCATCATGGAAAAAGTACAGTCGATATTGCTCGAGCGACCACGTCTATTAAGCGACCAATTCTATTTAGCTACTACCATAAAAAAAATCCCTTCACTGTTAGCAAAATCGCTGAAAAAGAGGACACTCTTAACAAAAAAAAATTGTTATTATTGAATCTTATGATGTTTGAGCCCATTAGAATCGTCTCAATAAGACGATTCTAATGGGTTCGAACATCATAGGACTCAGTACGACTTGACCGACAATCTATAAATGCTATCAAAATGAACACTCAAATTTATCATGATATTTTGTATTAAGTGACCATTCCCATAAATGACCGCTTTTTGGTGGTCCCCTTAGTAGTCGTTTAACACAAGTTTTACTGTATACATAATGTTTGCTTCATTTTGTAAAATTCAATAAGAAGATATTAAGAAAATATCGTTGACTTCATTGAATGTGTGTGTGTGGGGGGGGGGGGGGGGGGGGGACTTAGTCACACTTATGTTCATTTAGCGTGATAAGGTTTTATTCATACCTCATTGAAATCAACAAATACTCTCTTCATCTTTTAAATGTGTACAAAGAGAAAGACGCAAATCAGTCGCTGCATCTGTGTCCCAACGTTATATTTCGAGAATGCATAGATTGATGTAAAGATTTTAGTTTCAAATCTGTATGAATTTGAAAATATGCACTCCATTTCTTAATTCTTATACTGTTTCATCAATTGTTAGGAAGTAAGTCAACGCCACGTCGGTGGTTTTATATTACTGGAAATTTTTAGAGAACAGATGGTTGGTGACTTTTATTTTATTTACATTAAACCGAGGCTAAGTGTGAGGGTAATGTACATCGACCACGTTCAAGAAACATGGCGGATCGCAGCAGTAGCCAATTCGTCATTTACTAGTATTCCTTGTACTACTCCCCGTAACAACTAACTATCATCTAGAGGCGTCGCTCATATGGGCATTTGCTACGATAAGGGCGATAAATAAACGGGAATACACACTCTCATATCGGGGCACTCGGGAACCCTCGGCGATTCTATGGAATAGACCTCGGGAATAATAAGGGCGCAGCCATGAAAGCGCGTCATTTCGCACGTGGGTTTATATGACGCTACAAACATAACTGAGGGTGACGCTGCGAAAAATAAAGTCAACGTAAGGAAAAAATGGGCATATTATGATATGAAAACAAAAGGCGTTTTACTGCGGTTTGCTTTCAAATCATCATATGCAAAAAAGATCTGCATAGACGATTTTAAAGCATTAAAGGAATAAGATTTTCTTCAAGCGTATTAACCAAAGTACCACCAGAAGCCGAATTACTCATGAAATGACCAAAAATTACTACACTTACGTCCGAGGTACTTTCCAGTTTACGGAAAAGTCCGAGCGATTTCCAGTTTAAAGAAAAGTCCGAGCGATGTTCCGAATGATATCGGGGGCATATTTATTATATTTCACGAATATTGCCAGTGACAGAGCTCTTTGTTGGTACTAACTTCAAAGTCATCCGTCACGGTCATTTTTTAAGGTCAAATAAGTGAAAAATGTACACTTCGCATTGATTTTCGGTAGCTGAATCGAATTAAGATTTGCGGTTGATATGTTTAAACTAGTGTTTCTGAGAAAATAGGAGTGGCAGGGGCTTTGGTGTTTAAACAGCTTATCTGATTAATTTTGGAATCTTTGAACGGCATTTCCTCCTATTCCAATGGTCCAATTAGAATGAAACTCTATCAGAATTTTCCGTTGGCGATTCTTTAAAAATGTTTGCGCAATTTTGATTGACCAATAACTATGGGCGAGGCAGTGCAGATTATTTTTTCACTTAGAACTCTTGGAATAATATCTCCTTAAAAACTAGGCTTATTTCAACGAAACTTTGCCAGAATAATACCTTGGTGGGCGGTTAAGGCAATTCTTGACATTTTGTTTAAATGACAGCAACGATGTTGATTACTTTTCACCGTGTCCAACTTGGGTTTAACCTTTTTATGCTACGAAATAGACTAAAACTAGCAATATCAAAATGGGGTCATTTTCCACAATATCTTACCAAAACCAAATTAAGGTAGTGGAACCGTAAAAGTTGTGCATTTCAGAATGCATGAACTTTTACAATGTTGACCGAGGTTTCCTAATGAAAATCATCAGGAAACCTCGGTTGACACTGTTAAAATTCATTACTTCTTAAACATTGTGGAACTATTACGGGTCCACTACCTTAAAGCAATGTTTTATTCCGAAAAGGGTTTTTCTTCCAAGAACTGTAAACGAAGCGTGAAATAAAATTCTGCGTCATAAATTCACATTTACAATCGATTCAGGATAAAAATCAGATCGTTTTTCTTTAATTCTGTAAATTATTAATAAAATGATTTAGATTTGTCCCGGGACAGTGATTATCGGCCTCTATAAACCGGGTCACGACACCGACGCCTGAACTCATTACTAGACGACCGAGCTCTTGACTTGTTTGAATGAAAAGATATTGTAGACGTTTAATTCATATTTGGGATTGATGTTTGTCTATTTTGAAGAAAATAATGTTGAAAATGATGAAGTCACTTGATACAAGAAAACATTTTTGAAATTAAAGAAAGTGCCGCGAGATGTTTTGGGGTTTTTTTTTCTGTGGTTTTTTTTCCTTTTCGTTCTTGGTCGACATAAAACACGACTGTTCTATATCAAACCTTAAAATGTTTGGATAACAATTTGCCGAAATTGTGTAGCAACATGACAACTTCATGCGAATGTTCATAAGATTTCAAAATTATGTGGATGTTTTATAAGATCTGTCCTTAATAGTTTAAGTCTTTAAACAAGAATTTTAACATCATGAATACACATTATTCCGAGATGCGTGATAAAGGCCGTTTTAAGCAAAAAATCAGAGAAAATGTGGCACAATGATCACTCTTTTAATATTTTCCTGAATGCAGACTAGCAGTTTCGTCGGCGATATTTAAAGAGAATGTTTACGGCGGACGGGTACAGCGCCAAGATAATATCACACAAGAGAAAATTCGGATTATAAAAAAATCGTTTGTTGTATATTTCAAAGAAAAACAATGACAGCCTTGCGTTCAGGATGAAAAAAAAGAAAAAAATCAAAACTGTTTGCCAATTCACCCTGCTTTGCACGCCCAATTGCGAGCAAAGCGGAGTAAAATATGCAAACGTTTTGTCATCTTGAACGCAGGGTAGCGTCTATAGACAAGAAATTTCAACTGAGTGTTCCAGAATCAATTTTACAATAAGAGTAATAGGAGTTAACGGTTTCTCGAACCTTTCTTTATCTTGCGGACCTATGCGGATGTCTAGGCTCGGCTATTTGGAGCTGGAAATAGGAAAAATTAACGAAATGGCATAATGCCTGCACAACTATCCCCTATAATAAATGATGATTTCAGCGAGTGCTTTTTATTTAGTACCGGATATATCATAAATCGTCAAATTTTCGAGCGAATACAACGACGACGACACTGAGACTTTCATTCGGAACATCGCTCGGACTTTTCCGTAAACTGGAAAGAACAAGAATATAGTATTCTCCTTTAAAGTTTTCCGATTGTCTGTGGAGATCGTTTTGGCATGTTACAATTTTAAAGCAAAACGCAGTAAAACACTGCGTTTTGTTTTCAGATTATAATATGTCCAATTTTAACCTTACGTTGATTTTATTTTTCGCAACGTCACCCCTAGTTATGTGTGTGACGTCATATAAACCCACGTGCGATATGACGCGCTTTCATGGCTGCGCCCTTATTATTCCCGAGGTCTTTTCTGTTGAATCGCCGAGGGTTCCCGAGTATAAGACTTTAGCGATACCTCAGCCAAGCTTATTTAATGAATGCAGTATAAATGGTTGTATCAGACTATGGCCTTGAAATTTTGCACATGGAAAACCCAGTGTGCTGCAGAAAAGGTAATCAAATGGCAAAAGACTAATACTAAAAGTCTCACGTCGAGGGTTCAACGCAAGACTGTAGTAACTACAATTTTTCCCAAAATACATGTTTTTACATTTTTCAGCTCATATTACCCTTTTACATAACCTGTTTAAAATATCAAAACTAGCTTCTTACTATTTCCAGAGATATTCAATTATTGCAATAAGGTAGTAAGTCAAATTGATAAAATCAGTCAGTGCAAGACTGTAGTATCTCAAGTTAATACACTCTTGCACTAAAAAAAATCCAATATGAGAAGAATAATTCTCTGCAATAAAGTAGTATCTCTTTAAAATGCACTAATGTTGCACTTTTATAATCTATGATTTCATCATGTTTTCCAACATGACATCATTTATTCCAATTTTGACATCTGTCTGTTGTTTGAAACTACCAAAAGTACTTGTATTATTGAGACAAGATTCAATAGAAAAAAATATCTGCAATTTGGTATTTGTAAACTTGAAAATCTTACTATTGAAGGATATATCATTCTAATTGATTGATTGAAAATGTTTTTAAGCCTCTTTCAACAATTTTGAAGTTATATAGCGGTGGCCTGAGTACCTAACAAAGGATTCCTGGTATTTCCTTCACCTGTACTATCATTACAGCCTTTCCTAGCCCCCGACTGCATATCACATAGGTTTGTGATTATCTACCCATTGGTGAGACAAACAACGGAAAGGATATTTGCTGCCACCGGGGATCAAACCTACGACTTCCAGATTGGAAGTCTTATGCCTAACCAACTGCGCTATGGTGGCGGCTATATCATTTTAAACTTAACCATTAATTGCAGATAATGAAACCTCCACAAACAAGCATTGTGGAAAAAGAGGAAAATGCATATCAGGCTCAATCAATTTCCTTCATGATACTCAAAATAGACTTTTAAGGGCAGGCTTTGTCAGTTTAAATAGAATTTTAATTTTGGTCATTTATCTTTTAATATAAATCAAGGCTATTCAATTCACCTGTATTTAGGAATATACTCATTGTGTTATATTAGTTCTTATTGCTCACAGTAATCCAAGCTTGCAAGGTGAGCTTATGTGAAATCTGAATTTTAGTTCTTTGTCTTACCAGAGGTAGAATATCCAAATGTTAGAACTCCAGGGCCCACATTTTTATCTCTGTCTCTATTAAACTTTGTCATAATTTTTGTCATGGCATAGATGAACCTTGAAATCTTAGGTAAATGGAAAAGTTTCATTGTAAAACACAGGAGAGGCTGGTAAGTCTTAGGAGCCACATAGTTTTGACAAATCTTTTGGCCAAATCTTCAAAAAAAACATAGTCCAAATGTTTGTTTGGTTACAAGAATGAAGACTTTTGGCAACTGGACACACTATTGGAAAAGAAACAAGAAAATTGGCCTTTAAATAATTACTAGTTCTTGTTTGGTTATTCTCTGAAGTGTTTATACTCTAGGGGATACCATTTTTGGAGGTCCAATCTTTATGAAACTAGCTTTTTACTATATTTTTTGTCAGTCCCAGAGATGAATACTATTATAAATTGGAGCTTTTGTGAAGAAAGCCTTAATTGAAATTTCTTTGTACTCTAGGGGCTACAATTTGGATAAAACTTTATGGAACCTAATGTCTGAGTTATTGTCTAATCACAAGGGTGAAATTTGATGTTCTCAAGGCTAAAATTTTCTACCTAAATCTCAGGATGAGGGACCTTAATGAAAATATCTTTTCTTGTACTCTAGGGCCCAATTAATTAATGGCCCAAAATTCCTGAATGTTTGTTTGCTATACAGATATTCCCAATAGAAAAATGGGATGGATGCATGAGAAAAGATGCCTTATTGACAAGGTCATTGTCTATACTTGTGATATTATGTTGATTACAAGTATGTATATCAAGACCAGTATAAAACCTATTGAAGGCACTGTAGTTGAGGTCTTAGATTAGTACACATATCAATTTTGACTTTTGTATACTACTGGTGTAAAAAAAAAAATCAGATCAAATTTATTGTTTCCTTGTTCTAACATACTGTAAGCTTCATTAAAAACTTATATGACCAATATAGGGCCATCATGTCCTTTTTAATAATAATAGATTGAATCATGGCTCTTCTTATAAGCTAGCAGCCAACAAGGCAACAGCCAATTCAAGATATAAAGCAGTGATTATCCAATTCATAAACCACTCTTTCCTAACTAAGAGAATGGTGAATGTAGTTATCAGGATAGTTAATCTAATTCTCACTTTTCCAAAAATACCTCAACTGACATTCAGAATAATGCTGCTTTCTTTGAAATCCATATCTATGGACAATTGAATTTAGCTGAAGCTCAAAAATTATTAAAGCTATAGATTTGTATGTTTGTATGGGGTATATTACTATTACTATTATTATTGTGTAAGTTATTTGTAGTGGTTGGTGCACCTACTCAAGGTTTCCCACTTTTCTCACATCAGTATACCTCACAACATTTTGTCATATAAGCCCCCTGCCCCCAGCTGCCCTTTGAAACTAGAAGATGCATTGTATAATTTAACTATTGCATAAAATGACATGACTTGTGCAAATCTCATTGATATTAAAGTGCCATCAAAAAACACTCTAGAAATATGTATAGTTCAATGGAGTCAGATGGTTATAAGAGGAACCATGACAAAGCATTCTGGTAGTAACACACCATATAAAATAATCAGTAAAACACATGCAACTTCATTGAGGTTGCATACCTAATGAATCTATAATTTATTTGAAATTGCTGAATGCTGACCAAGGCAAGTGTCTTAAAGTGAATTATACAGGTTATCTATAGCTGATAGTGAATTCGAATAAACAAAGTACCTAGCAAATTGTGCCAGCTAATGGGGATGGGCAAGTTGCATGAATTAAATGGAATCTTTGATAATTCTGATCATGAGAACACTATGATTTCTTTTGATTGTGATATTCTTGAAAATGCTTATCAAAATGTGAATTATAACTATTATATTTTTTTTTCAAGATTTTAAAGATAATAATTGTTCCCAAAGGTGCCAGACTAGTAGTATTTAAACCAAACAAACTTTGAAAAGTTAAGAAATCATGGCCATTAATTCTTGAATTTGAATTAATGGTGATGGTCAACACAAAATTGATGTACTATTATTAGCTATGATCACTTTTCAAACATTGAATATCTTAATACTTTTGAATAAAATTGTATTAAATGTACAGAAAATGAAAACCTTTTGAAAAGATAGAATGCAATATTAAAATAAATTGCTGAGAAAACGATCTTATTTCTCTTTTAACCAAGTGCCATACCTTTGCTAAGAATAAATGTACTCTGACTTAAAATGTTTATGACCTATGTATCTCTGCCTCATAACAAGTCTGCCTTTTAAGTTTTGAGTCAATTAGTTGCAGAAAAATTGAGAAGATAAATGTTTTCAATAAAGGACCACATCACTTTTAATTTGTACTTGTGATGTCTGAATTTCTTCAATTTCTAAGAAATTGAAAGTTAGAGATTTTTGTTTAAGGACATTTCAACTTCTATTGAAAATAAAAGATTAAGATAAGAAACAACAATGAAAACAATTGAAAAAATTGAATCATTAAAGTTTATTATAAATTGAAACATATTAACATTTCTTTCTTATGTTTAGATAAAATTAATTAACCTTCCATGGTATTGATTTAAGGCAATTATCTTATTTTTGACATCTGCCTATCCAATGAATGTGATGTCTCAGGGGTCAAAGAGACTCAGGTGAGCGATCTAGGACCATCTTGGTCCTCTTGTTAAGTTTTTGAATAGGATAGTCCATTGTGAATGTGCTATTATTTTTCAAAAGTGTAGGATTGAAATAATAAAGCTAATTAACAGATTTTCATTAAGAAGTTGCTGTTCTTGTTTGACAACTAAGGATGCTGATTTATCAAGCGTATTTAACATCAATTTTAGAAATGAAATGCAATAGTTCTGTTATGCCTCCAGTCATTACCCAGTTAGTAGCATGTGGGACTTTCTGAATAATGAGGTCCTGTTTTTTGATTTCCTGTTGTAGCCAATAACCTAAGGTACATTCATCTCCCATAATTAGCAGCTGGAGGCTCAGAATGATGTTTACTGGTATAATAATGGTATTAGAAATTTCTGGAATCCATGGCTAGGAGCTCAAGTCATGACTGAAAATACTGTTGGTAAATATGTAATAAAACAAAAATTCAAATGAAATATCAACCTACTAGTTCCACCTTAGTTGAATACACCAGTAAAATAATTATGTTGATGATAATAACTGATGCTCAACAACAAATAGACCATTAGTACAGAATATGCTAATTCTTTTTAAATAGGTATCCTTTAGGATAATCTGTCTTAAAGACTATCTTTTCCAAAAAAATAAATAAATAAAAATATCAATATATATAAGAAACAAAGTATTGTAGGTTTTGAAAAAAATTAGGACAGAAAATGAAAATCTATGATAATGAACACAAAATAATTGCTGCAGCTTATGACGAAGTTTCACATATTAGTATTTTGCATGATCCTTTCTTAAATTTCACTAAGCAATTTGCTCTTGTGTTACATTTATTATTAGATACTACTTTATTGCTATAAATATTTGTCACAAATTAGATAGTTTTTGACTGCAAGACTGTAGTAACTCTAGTTACTACTTTCTTGCGACGAAAATTTTCTTGAAAATAAGGTTGTTTTAGCGCAATAAAGAAGTAACTCACCAACTTTCAAGTTTCTCATTAAATATGACCGATTTCCAATTCAATTACTTTACAGTATTCTTTATATGTGAAAAATAGAATATATTTAGAATGAGGCTGTTGAAATGTCAGAAATAGAAAATTGAGAATGTTTTTTCTCTGTCCTGTAAAATTTACTAAAACAGAGTTACTACACTCTTGCGTTGAACCCTCGACGTATTTAACCAAGCGCTTTATAGCTTTATTCGTGTAACATACATGGGGAACAATGCAACTGTATCTATACATACAAATAAGCGTAGTTCGTTACCTCTCTATTCTGATATAAATTTTGCCTGATTGGAATCGTCTGGTTTCGAGAAACATTTCAAATGGTCCGTATCAGATAAATGAAGTGCCAATTAATTGATTGTTACTACTTTATAATCAGCCCAACCTATTTGCCTTGTAACGCAATCCATATTTACTCTGTATTGTTGCATTATCATGTTTCTAATATTAGTTTTCAAAACTATTTGTTTAGCAACACGTCGTTTAATTTAATATTTAATGATTAATTTCCTGCCCTTTTCACGATATAGATACATCATGCGATTTAAGGAAAATAGTCCAGTACTTCTATTGTTTGGCACTAAACAGAGTGAAACTGTCTTCATGCTGTTCACAAAAATATTTCATGTTTTACACAAAGATTCAACAGACATTATAGACTACGATCAGCCTGCACAAAGGTGCAGCCTGATCTTAGCCTACATTGTCTGCTCTTTTTCTTAAAAATACTGTTTGTAAATTGACTTAAGAAATCATGGAATAATGCTTTGAGAATCTTCTGCAGCTAAATCATTACATATTTTAACCAAAGTTTGCATGATTATTCCTTTGGTGACCCTTTTCAAAGCTTGTTAATGATATTTTTATTCGGGAAATCGGGATTTGGTAATGCAAGGCTTCACATAGCAAAGTGCTTTTGAAAATGTTTTCCTCTTAATGCATTGGGTCAATGTGGACCAAACTTGTCAGACATACATCTTAGATTGTCCTCCTTAAAACTTTTTTGTGGTCCATATACGGGTATGTCAGGACATTGCTTATTTTCACACTTAAACTTTAAAATACAGTAAAACGTGTAATAAGTGACTACTACAAAAAATGGTCATTAAAGAGTATGACCACTTAGTACACGTTTTGTTCACAAATTTGAACTATAATTTTGATTGAATATCTGTTTTATTTCGAATATCTCAATAATTCCATGTTGTTTAAACTCAATATAGAATTGTCTCATTGAGAAAATTCTAACGAGTTTCAACAACAGAGGATTCGGTAACAATATTTTTCATACCAATACCATCTTCTTTTAAAGGAAATTTCATTTTAAAAAAGGGAATTTTGAAAACGGTCGCTTAATAAAAATGGTCGCTAAATAGACATGGTCGCTCGAGCAAGATTGACTGTATGATCTTCTCAGCCTACACTAATGAGCTGTTTTTAACCAATCTGTGAGCGATAGTTCCTGGTTGATTCTACGAAAAAAATTGTTTGTAATTTTATTTGTCCATCAATATAGACCTAGCAGGACGCGGCTTAAATTTCATTTGGAAGTTTTTGTTACTGCAAGTCTATTCTCATTCATCTCGTATAAGTCAAAAGATAACGTTCAATTCTGCTTCTTTTGTTTAATTCCCTCCTTTATATCTTTATTAAACATTCAACTGGTTTACACCTAGAGAAATGATCGTGAAATAAATTAGATAAAATTTTCAATTGTCATAGGAAAATTCAATTAAGTCAAAATGACCCTTATTCAAGTTGTTAGTTTGATTGATCGATTGGAGTTTAACGCTGCTTTCAACATTTTTTCAGTTATATCACAGCAGCTGGAGCACCTAACAATGGTTTCCTGGTATTTCTCTCACCCGTACAACCATCACATCCTTTCCTAGCCTCCAGCTGCTATCTCACATAGGTCTTCGATTATCATCCCATTGGTGAGAGATAAATGGTTGGAAAGAATGGGTGATAAAGAATTTTCTCGTAAAATTTTAAGGTCAGCCCACTTTTTACCAATCAAACACAGGCACTTTGGGATAACAAAGCATGAAGACAACCACTTTCTTCTTTAAATATATACTAGCTGTATTTATTCAACAAAATATAATCATATATTTATGCAACAATAAAACTAAATATAATAATAAATATATAATAATGCTTCCAAGCACCAATGTTTTCACTGTATATAGAATCATACCATAAAAATTCTAATAGAGCCCAAAGCTCTAATAAAACCTCATCTCATAGGAGGTTGAAATCGACCATTTTTGTTGTGATTTTACAAACTCTTGGAGCCACTTATAGAGGCCCTTATATACAAAATCAAGGTCACTAAAAATTCAATGCACTTTCCTCGAATCAAATTTCGATATTTTGCATAGATTTAGTTAGGCCATTTCTTTTCACCGTCTTGTTAATGACACAGTGCATTAAAGTTGTAACTGCTTATATGTTTATAGGCATTTACAACTGTTTCACACTGAGCCATGGAAATATAGCATAGCCTCTAACAAAAGCCCATCCCTTTCTAATGGAAATGTGATGATTCTAATAGAACCCCGAGCTTCTACAAGAGTTTTTATGGTAATAAGATTTTCTCATAAAAGGCATACATATGTTATAGATATAAAACTTAACAAATTTGTTGCAGCTTTGGCAGATCTAGGATTTCTATAAAGGGGGTTCAAAGTCGGCCTACAATTTGTGTTTTTAGTCCCATAGTATCCCTATCTAAATAGATAGGGATACCATTGGACAAATTGTTAAATTCTGTACGTCAGATATCTTACATTCGTAGAATTTTATGTTCTCAAGATTCAAAAGCTACTAAAAGGGGGCTGCTGTTCTTGTGTTGCAAAATTTTTATTGCATTTGTCCACTACAATGAAGTTATTTTGGATAAAGAGGGTGCTCATTCAAACCCTCACAACCCCCTCTGGATAGGCCACTGGGCACAGACTGGTCAACTTTGAAACTTTTATTCAGGGCAATTTACTTTACCTCTTTTCTGACAAACAGGTTGCTTCTGTACAAAAAACTATTGAAATAGCTCATTTTTATTGTGATGACTGTTTATCACTGTGATTTTCTGCCATATTCCTCTAGCCGAACACTTTAAAGGATAGGCAATTTAACAGAAGTTGTCATTGCAACATCAACAGTTTGCTTTTTATGTCTATGACCCTATATAAGCTGACAAATAACAATTGAATATCTGAAGCAGTGGGCCAAACAGATTAGAAAGAATTCAAAGATATTGTGACTTCTGTAATGAAGGTGATATTGAGGATGAGTTCCATTTCATTTTTGTGTGTAAAAAGTATAACGATTTGAAAACCAAAATATATCGAGAAAAAATATTGTTTGAAACCTAGCATGCAGAAATTCGTATGTCTGATAAAGTAAAAAAATACTAACTATCTATTTAATTTGGCAAAATATATCAAACTTGCACTCGAATTAAGAACTTGCACAATTAATTCCATGAGTAATGATTAATTATCAATAATATATACTTTAGAATTTCAATTAATTTCATATTTATTCATTGCATTTGTGATATTCAATTTAAATCCGTGTTGCATTAATTTATGTGATGGATTTTAATATCACTTATCAATTATAATATAAAATGCATTTATAAGTTATTAACAACAAGAGCTGTCACTGTAAGATGACAATGCCCCCGACACCGCTTTGATTTAGAAGTTATGGCCAATGTTAAAGTTTTTGGACGGAATGACGGACGGACGGACAGACGGACGGACAGACGGACGGACGGACAAGTCAAATTTATGATGCCTCCCTATCGGGGGCATAAAAATAAATAATAAAAAAATAGTTGCAATGTTGAAACTGAGGAACTGCCTCATTGCATATTCCTCTTTTCAACCATGCTGCTATACACTCCTGTAGCAAATAACGTTGCTAAAAACTAAAAGCGAATTTAACGAAGCATCTCCTAGCAACGTTATACTAATCAAATGTCATGTTTTCCTTTGTTCATGCATGAAACAAAAAAGTAGATAAGTTTATTATGTATATACTTGCTGTCACGAAACTTCTTCACCATTTGATAACTTTTAAGTGTATATGTATGTATCATTGTACGACTAGAAGCTGTATAAGCTTATGTCAATAAAGAATGTCTATGTCTATGTTGGAGGTCAAGAGGTGGGGCCAGTGATCCATCTGTTGATTTTAAAATGTGGATTATGTTTACAAAGGTTAATTTTTAAAAGGGTAAATTTGATCAATTTGCCAAAGTTTGTCCTTGATCAATAACCATGACAATTGACCTGGATCTTAATAATGTGAGATGTACTTTATTCTAAATATGAACACACTTCCTCTGTTCTAGAGTTGACAGACAGATAGAAAGGCTCTGATAAAACCCAGATCTGTCAAAAGTAGACTAATACTCCCCCCACCCCAACCAGCACTTTGATCTGGAAACAGTTTTTTGGACAAAGTCATATTGTGACCTTGACCTTTAGCCTTCATGGCCTGAAAAAGATAGGGCATCTCCAACTATCTTATTAAATTTAATTGTTCTAGCTTACTTGGTTCTTGAGTTAGAGTCCAGACAAGAAAAAAGCTCTATGAATACAGATGGATGGATGTACAGATTGACTGGTTAAATCAATATACTCCCCTCTACATTCCCCTATTTGTTGAGAGAGTGTGGAGGAGTTATGGTTAAAGTTCCACAAAAAACTTCAAAAGCTATAGAAATGTAGGATAATATTTAGCTTAGTTTTTTTCGCAGAAATACAGACAGACAGATGGACATTTGCACACTAGTAAAAGGATTATCCCCTTGGGCAAAAAAACCCCAAAAAGCTTATTTAAAGTATGACATATGTCTCAGTAGTTAAATTACCTTGTTGAAATTTTTGCTTTACATGGGTGTTATTACACTATTGGAATATGCAAATTAGCTAAGAAAAAATAGCAACATTATATTTTTGTTGTGAAAATGATGTCATAATGCATTTGCTGAAGTCATTTTGCAAGCGGCGTTACATGTTTCACAGAATAATTTGAATCAATAAATATCTAGAATTTCCTGGTTTTACAACAAAAACTCAGCTCATATCATAAATAGAATATTAAATTTGTACTCATTATTTACCGAAGATAAAAACTAAGCGCATCCTCGTTATTTCTTTTTAAAGATGGCTTGTTTTATAAATTGGGTATTCAATATCCTCTAATTACTGCAAATAGACTTCAGAGCCACAGATAGAGCAATTTGGGTTTTAGTTCAAAGTATTTCAATTATTGTAGCACAAACTCTATGTTGTTGGTACTCATTGAGATGAATCAAATGAGTATCCACAAAAAAGGGTTTCACTGAGAAATATGGACTTTTCACCCCTCTAATCCATATCTCTAGATTTATTTCAGGCAGGCAGACAATGTAGACTAAGATCAGACTGCACATCTTTGTTATCTAAATCTATGCCGTCTGCCATAGCTTTGTGTACAGAAGGAATATGTCGGTAACAGCCTGGTGAGGGTTAATTTCTTATCATTTGGTCAGGAGGCTGCATGTATATGTTAACCATATTTGTTATTGTATATAATTGTACATAGCAGTGTAAGCTTTTTGTTATGTGTTTCAATAAGCTCAATGTAATAAACAGACCACAACTAGTCAAGCATACAGACTGACTAAAACCAGATGTGTTTATAAACACTTATACCAGTAACCCCAAAACAGCCATTTTAAAATTTGATCTTAACTTAAAAAAATGTGTTTGATGAGAGAAAACTATAAGCCAAATAGTGTTAGTTAAACTGGAAAATGTTAAGTTACCAGGTTAAGATTTGCAGACAGGTGGATAGACTGACAGACGGGTGAACATAGGTCAAACGATATACTTTCAATCATAAGGCAGGGGCATAAAAGCATATTACATGTATTTTCTTGTCTTGTAATTCAATGTTTACAAGATATTCAAGATAAAAAAAATAGTTTAAATGATTATATGAAATACGAAATATATGAAATTTATAGTATAACTATATAAGATAGTCATGAATCAATACATAAAAATTGGGCTTTCCCAAGTTTTATGTTTTCCATGAGAATTCTTCTATTTCTTTTCGTACACACATATTTTCTGTTCTTAATTTACAAATCATCAAAACTTTGTTGATAAATTCCTTGAAACCATTAATTTAACCAAATCCTTGACCATATTATATAAAGCAGGGGTGTGGAAATACAAGTTGTCTCCACTTGTCCCTGGACAAGTAAAAGCGGATTTTCTACTCATCCAGAATCAAAATGAACTTGTCCGCTAAAGAGTAAATAGAGAAAATTGAAAAAAACATTGCCTTTTGATGAAGAAAATGCTGGTATGCAGCATTTTCTTCATTAAAAACAATGTTTTCTACCCTATGATATGAACATTAGGATGATTTCTCTCTTAATTCTTTTTAGTAACATTCCAAGATTAGCCCTTGTATTTACTTGTCCTTGGACAAGTGGCTTAGAAAAATTTACTTGTCCTCAAAAGTACAAAAGCCCGAGTCGGACAAGTCGGGCATGGGAATTCCACACCCCTGTATAAAGACAATTTAAAATTGTCATCAAATGCATTATGGCTTGAAGTAATGAAAGGCAGATAATTTGAATAGGCAATTTAAGGCCATTATTTGAATACCTGAAGCAGCAAAGCTAAAAATTCATTAACAAACATTGTAATATATTGAAAAGCTCATTTTCGATAGTGAAAATATGTTCCCAACAATAGTTCTAACACAAAGACACAATGGCACCATTGCCAAGATTACAGATTTTAGGGAGCATAAAAAAACCCTTTTTAATATATTATTGAAAGAGTATGGTTTTGGAAGCAGAGGACAGCCAGTGATTTCAATGATCATACTGAATAATAGAAAATCTAAGATTTAAATGTTTTGATTCCTTTTGAGGCTGCACACTCCTCACACAGGGAGTGTATTCTAAATGAGCCTGTGTATGACATTTCAAACAGTTCGCCATGTCATGTGCATACTTGACCAACATTAACCAGCCTAGACAGCCACATAGTTTAATAAAATTACCACACTCTCTTCAGACACTTATAGACAGAGCGCAAAGTGAAGATTCTGGTCAGACTGTGCAGATGCACAGGCTGGCCAAAGTCTTTACTCGGCGCACATTTGAAATTGTTTGAAATGTCACACACAGACTCAAATTTGTTTAGTTCTCTGTTTAGTGGAGGGGGATGTGTGTGGCTTACACAAAATTGTTACAAATGCTTAAATAAAGACACTTCCAGTGGTTTTGCACTGACCACAATATTGCACCTTTGCTTGACAGGTCATAAATGGGTTGGTCAAGCAAGATTGTGTTTGTGTCTTTTAATTGTAAAGACACATACTTCAGTATTGCATTAAATACTTGATTTACCCTTTTCCAGCTAAAAAATATCCTAGGCAAAATTTCATAACAATCAAAGTGCTGAAAGCAATAAATGCACTAATTGTGAGTCAGTATCTACCAGTATTTTGAAAATATAATCTTTAAACTTTTATGGTTTTCAAAGGAAAATCAGGTGGTATAGACTAAGATCAGAGAGGATATATGTGCTGGTTGATCTTTGTTTATACATCCTGCCAAAGTTGGAATGTTTTCCAGGTTCAGCAGACAAGGGTTACTGTGTATTAATATTTGATGACTTATTATGACATAATTCCTATGAGTCTTCACTTTCGCTGCTCATGTTGCTCCAGCCATTTGTTACAAATGGTTATTACGGCATTCTGTCCCATACTCTTTGCCGCTCGTAGAATTCTCTTGACATCGTCCACCCTATTTTCCTTCACAGCCATAAGATAGGCAGATCTCAACTTCCCACATAGAATATATGCATTTATCTGAAATATGTTCAACAATAATAGTACATGTACCCCAATTAATTGAATCTTTGGATCGAGTGAGAAAAATTCTACAAAATTCATATATGCACCAAAAAATATTCAGATAAGCTTCTGAATACTAATAGCTTGATCAGATGATTTCTATGAAAAGTTATTGTTTCGAAGTTTCTATACAGAGTTTTGATCCACTATATGCGTGTCATGTAGCCTTACATTCAATTTTATAAATGCTTCAAGAGTATTTGACATCACAAGAAACATCATATGCTTTCTATTACTTATGATAAAATATAAGCACTCTGTACTTAGATTTTTACAGATTCAGTAAAATTAGAGGCCATTAAACATTTGTGTGTGTTTTTCTTTATTTCAATAGAATCTTGTCTGAGCAAATCGAAGGCCAAGGAAATATTTCAGCCACAAAGTGTCCCATTTCATCTCTTTTGGTATTAAGAAAATGAAATAAATGATAGATACTGTTAAATACGAACTGTCCTCAACCAAAGTATAGCTGAAAAATATCCAACGTGAGCCGGTGTCGAACACATGCAGACAACAATATTCAAAAGTTTTGGTTTACAGGTTAAATGCACTAACCACTGAGCCAAAGAAGATCTTCCCTGACGCAGGTGTCAGATATTGTATCTAAACCAACGAAGCTATGGAGGACAGTAATGAGAGTGGTCTCCCATAACACACTCCCCCTTAAGAGTCATCATATATTGATGACGATAAGCCTTTCTAGGTAGTATTGTGCTTTCTTAACTAACCAAGTCAGTACAATACACAAATGGCTCAATGGCCAATCTCAGATGAGCCCCCATGTTACGTACGAACTGTCCTCAACCAAAGCATAGCTGAAAAATACCCCAAGTCAGCCTGTGTCGAACACACACAGACAACAATATTCAAATTTGTTTGGTTTACAAACAAGTCCAATGCGCTAACCACTGAGCAAAAGAAGATCTTTCCTGACGCAGGTGTCAGACATTGTAATTCAACCAACAAAGCTATGCAGGACAGTGGTGAGAGTGGTCTCCAATAACAATACATCTAAGTCTTAAACTGAAGTAAATGTTATCCTCACTTGCTATAATTTGATCTTACCATGTTGGCATCTTTCCTCAGAAGTTTAATGATATTCTCAGCCTCTTTGGCCTGAAAAGTTCAGAAATTATTTATAATTGCCACAAGTTGAGGGGTCAGTGCAACACTATTGTAAGTGCCTATAAATATATAGGCACTTACAATAGTCTAGCATTTACTCCTCCATATATGTGTCAGTTACAGTCAGTACAATGTAGATTTTTACATTTATGGATGGATTTGAATGAAATTTTTTGTCAAATTTAAATGTTTAGGAGATACAAGAAAATTTTATACTATTCATCAATTCTCTACCTTAGATAATTCAAAAGTAAAGTGAGTACATGATATCTATTGTTTAATTCTTTCAAACAATATCTGAAGCACAAAAAGGTCTTTTAAGACATATAGGAAGTCATGGTCCAGTTGGATGCTCTGTTAGGTGACGTGACAGCAATATCATAGCAATAAGCAATATCTTTTATTTTTCCACTTTCTAACTTTTGTCTGAACATCTTAAATGCTTACAAAATACCTTGATTTCTTAATAATGTTTAAAAATATAAATAAAATTACCCTGTGAGAAATTTCTAATTTTTTTGATGTGAGATAAAGACAAACAGGATTTTTCAAAAAGCTCTGTAGCACCATTTTCTCCTACCAAAAAATGAGTTCTTTTCATTATTTCATTAAAACAAACGAAACAATTAATAATATTTCAATTAATATAAATAAAGCCAAACAACATTCATGTACAAGTTCCATTTGATCAAACGTCATTTATTGGTTAAATTGAGCAAGTCCAGGAACTTTTGGACTATACCTTGTATAAATCTTATTGTCAATGTTGTCATTTATATTGAATATGATTAAAATTTGAAATGAACCGTTTTCATGGCTCAGCACAAATGTTTATAGGCAGTTACAATTGTTTCATGCTAAGCCATCAAGTTATTATGATTATTTTAGGTTTCTGCATTTTGATATGGCAAAATACAATGCAAAACACTGTTCCCTTACTTCATTTTTGTCGTCTGCCACGACCAATAGACATGCTCCAAGTATTTCATCCATTGTGTCATCACTGCCCATACCAGACGACTCAACACATTGTAACAACTGTCGCATGTTGTCATAGCGATGACTCTTAGCCATCTCCCGGGCAACATGGGTGTAAATACCTACAGCACCTAGTTTATATTCCTGTAAATGAAAAAGTTCAAGTAATATAAGAATAATCCCTTTATATCAACAGTGGTTCTGAAATATTTTGATTGACTGCTTCTCCAAGGACAAGTAACAATCACACACTGGCTTGTCTACATCTAAAGCCTCCTTGTCCGTTGAATTATGAAGAGTCAGCAAAACATTGAAAACAAAATTGATATCATACTAAATCAGTGCTTGAGCATTACAAGATGAAACTTTATAATAACTTTAACTACTGGCAGTTGATAAGACCTTTGAGTCTTTTTCTGTACAGTCCAAGGATACTCCTTTCAAGTAATTTTCAAAAAGAAATTTACCCTTTACCATCAATCTTTTCTAAAACATTGTTTTAACTGTTTGTTTAAATTTTCAAATTGCACTCTTTTTTATTTGTCATTGACAAACACTTTCAATTTGAACCTGACTACAATGGGAAAAACAGAAAGATAAATATACCTTCATTATTCTTGTTGCTAGTGTGAAGGCTGTTTCTATGTCATCTCCACTTAACAAAATCTGTAAACAAAAGGTCAAAATGAACATTTGCAAAGTGAATAATATACCATATATCAAAACCGAATTCATCCCACTTAATTTTATTCAAAATGGCAATTTATCAGTAAATTCAAATTGTCAATTGATATAGAGCAAACTGTCTATGGTTTACTTCTAATATCTTTTTTACAAAGCCTACATTTTTAAGCTTTTTGTTCCCAAGAATAATTGTAATGGTTCATTTTGGCTAATCCTAGCTACATTAAATAAAATGTCTGTCATTTTCCAGGTTTAATAGCTCAAAATTAGTCAGTATTTCAAAGATACCACAACAAATTTGTAAAAGAAGAATGTTCCTATCTATAACTTAAAAAGTATAAAGATTTCATTTATGTAATCTGACAATGATGCTTTTTTAAGTCTATTTTTGTCCAAGGATACATGAAAGATAACAAGAGCCATGTTGGACATGGCCATCTCCCGCCGTTAAAGTGAGTTAGTAAACTGAAGCTTGCTAGATTTAAGGTTCTTGAGCACTGCACTTATTACTCTTTAATCTTTAATGCTTTTTGGTGGTTTATCGAGAAGTAACGGTAGATTATCACTTGATAATCTCACTGCAAAAGCAGTGAAATAATCAAAAACTTAAACCCTGCTATTGTGCATTTCATCCTATCTGATGTAATCTATGTTGGGCGAAATAAGTGACATCACAATGAACGTTGCATAGCATTCACACACAAAATGACAGGCTTTACAAAAATATGTTCTAGAAACTTCACATTTTGTCCCATTTTTGCAATAAAGAAAAAGAATAATTGTTTGTTTTTCAATGAAGATCGATATTTCATTTCGTGAACAACAAAAGCTATATTTTCGCCACTCGTGAAATTATAGCTTTTGTTGTTCACTCAATGAATATAAATTGATCTTACACTGAAACAAATGATTATCCTCTATTTATACATAGACAAGAAAGTTAAGATGATAAGTTTATTATGGTTCTTATGCATTCCACTTTTCCTCAATGAGATCTATCCACCCATGAAGTTTCAAGTTCATAGCTTTAATACTTTCAGAGATTTTTTCCAAACAAAGTCTAGGTCCTCCATATAACAGAGGGAAATAACTCCATAATTATGCATTCAAAAGTTATGGCCCTTGTGCACTACACTTCTTCTGAATGAGATCTGTCTACCTATGAAGTTTCCAGTTGATAGTATTTCTACTTAAGGAGATATGCTTTTGACAAGCTCAGTGACAGAATGACTAAATGTTGGAAGGTTGGATAGAGACCATAACTGTATCCCTTTCCCCAAAATGACTGTCAATACAAATTTGCTCTTACCATGATAGTGAGTTCATTCCTGACTTGTGTACTGCTAAACAATGTAGGAACTCTTTTAGATGAGTCAACAAATTTGGTTGCCATGGAAGCAGCTTCACCCCTACCGCTTGTGAGACAGGCATGGAGAAATTTGGTGACCTCTATCTGTAGGGCTATTGTCTTGATATATCTGAAAGTAAGGAACTGCTTTACAGGCTTTTAAGCCACGTTCAATATCAGTTCAGTCTTAATACTAAAGCTACAAAACTAAGTCTTAGCCATAGGCTATTGGTTTTTCTGACCCAACACAACACCAGAGCAGAGTCTAAAACTGCAAAGCCTAGTGAAGCAATTATCAGTATCACTCATTTATAACAGACTTTAATGGTAGTGCCATGAGTGATTCACTAATTGTACTATAAACCAAACTACAGTCTTCACTTAAAGATTATCAATTATCAATGCTATTGTCATTTTTTATGATATGGTCTGAAAATTACAGTTTGTATTATTACATGAGTATTAGAGGAAAGTTTTTTTTTATCAATTCTGTTTAATTTTCACTGTCATGTTTAATCTTCATATTAGAGTAAATTGAGCCTGTTACTCACTTTTTAACTTCCTCGGTAGTTTTCACCAATCTAACTGCCCCTTGTTCACTCTTTGTTCTCTCATTCTCCCAGGACCCCTGCTTATCTAACACAGACAGGGGGTGTTGAACATTACCCCAGTGGGTCGGATCAAGGTAGGCCTGTAGAGTAAAACAAGATGTGGTTTCATTTCAAATATGAGTACAATGATCATTCTAGATAACAGGAAATATACACTAAGCATAGGCAAAACTAGGATATCACACTCAGAAGGCGACTAACATAGAATATGTAGGAAAAGGGCAATATGTGGACTGTGATAAAAGATGAAATTCCTCCGCCAACTCCACTTTTCTAAAATTTGAGTGTTGGTGAATAATCAAAACATCGTAACTACAGCTTAAATAAGCTGTAGTCTCAATGTTATGATCATTGTCAACAACA
Organism: Fragum whitleyi; assembly: GCA_948146395.1. Taxonomy (NCBI): domain Eukaryota; kingdom Metazoa; phylum Mollusca; class Bivalvia; order Cardiida; family Cardiidae; genus Fragum; species Fragum whitleyi. The sequence goes on along the minus strand of OX411544.1, from coordinate 93,592,983 downwards.
TTTTCTGAAAGGGAATTCATTTCTATTATGCATTTGCATAATGTGCGTAATGGTAGTTTTGCCTTTACTAAGTAAGGTGACTTATCTGTGAAAAAATCATTCAAAGTCCTCACATTATTGTAGGAGTTGCATTCCCAAGAAGTGGATGTACAGTAAGCAATATCCTGAAATTGACAATGTGAATGATTTTGGAATAAAATTGAAAGAGTGCGATGAGTGAGTTTTGAGTGAAATTAAAGGGAGGTAATCCAATATTGCCAATATTGTTCAGGATGAACAAAGTTAAAAATATTTATAAGCTCCCTTTAATGAAATATGCATACAAGCTCCATAAATAGCTGCATATTTTTTCAAGAACCGATCAGATGCTTATAATTTCAATTATGTCAGTGAAATCGTGATTTTTTTCTAGCTATATTTATTTTGAAAGTAGTTTTCTTTTCTAGCTATATTTTTTTTTTCTATGTAAATGTTGAGCTTATTTTTTTATTAATTATTTTAGAGTGTTTTGAATACTTTGAGTGAGTGTTTGGAATTAATTAATGGAGCGTTGAGTGATTTGGAATAGTTTGATTGAGATGAATGTCAATATCTATCTATACTTACAAACAGATTTTCTGATGTCACAAAGGAGGAGAGATAGAGAAGATGATACCAATTTATGTCCACCTTGGGGAGGGAGGGTATAAAAAACAGACATTGATAACAGACATTACTCCTGACTTTTTTCCATTTTGTCCAAAAATACTCTCAATACCCACCTGCATATGTTGTTGAGCAGTAAAGAGGTACTGTATTCTTCTTGACAAGTCAAAGTAACTCTGTGCACCTTCTTCATAGAAATAGGAGAAACATGACATTCCAGCTCGAATGTAATCCTGTAATCAAATATGTAGTCATTAACTAAGCTGCAGATGCTAGATATTGCAAAACATCTTAGTGAAAAAAAAGGGGCTTAAGTCTTACAAAGATGCTGCTAGAGTTATGCCTCTTGAAATCCTGGGTAGTTTTTGATCATTCATGCCAGTTTCAAGTAGAAATATTCTATAACAACAGAGATATAAAGTTTGTCACTACAACGCCAAAAATAAAGCCACTTGAACAAAGACAAGGTATTGAAAATACTTTTATGTTTTGCTCTTAAACAGCTGAGCTGAATAAGGCCTCCAGGTCAAATTTTCCTGGGTCAGTGTGTAAGAGGAACTCTTCTTTTACTGTTTAGTGAGTTAACTTTGTAATATTTTCACTATTTCAGCAATGAAATTATCAAGTTGTAAGCCACCCAAAATTTTTTAGTATTATCCTGCTGAATTTCAATTTTGATTCTAATAAATTGCCCTTTTCATGACATTATAACCAGTCTGATATACAACAATTAGATAGGAAACAGGTAGTGTAGGCTAGGATCAGACTGCACATTTGTGCAGGCTGATTTTAGTCTAAACTGACTGCCAAAGGTTTGTGTAAATCAGGAGTATGTCATGAAAAACATTTGAAAGCACAAAGAAATCAATTTAATCACCTTCATGAAAAGCTGGAATTCATACAGAACGTGGTGAAGTCTATTTCTGACAAGATAGCGACAGACTGCCGTCATGTAATTATTCCATTTTTCCAGTGACGGATCAATCATTAACATCTGGTCTGTCAGTTTACCCATCTCACCCATTTCTAGAGAGGGACGCAAAAGTCCTTCAATAAACACTTCACTGCTACATCTCTGTAATATATACACAAAAAACATGTATGGAAACATAATAAAAGTTGTTCAATTTATGTAATAGATTCAAGAATCAAAGGTTAAGATAAGAACCCAATCTACGTTCAGGATGATAAAACTGTGTAAACTGTTTGCAAATTATACCCTGCAGGGTATTATTCTCAAATAGGTAGCACCGTTTTTTCTATTCTGAACACAGGGCTGGAGTATCATTTACTGAATTTCAGAGAATTGTAAACAAAGTCTAAGAAGTAGAAAACTAAAATTTTCTTTAAATTTCATATGCTAAGGAATCTATGAAACTTTTAAAGTATTTAGTTACTTAGTAAAAGGAATACTAACTTACAGTGAAATAAATCATGATAAAATATTCTCTATGTTTCAAAGTTGATCTAATCCTTTCATTGAACAATTGCACTTACATGATCTAGTATATATTGTACTGCCTTCATATAATAACCATGGCGACGGTAAAAATCTACCACCGCTAAATAGTTGCCATAAGTACGAAGATAAAACAAACTTTCCTGGAATTGTTCACTATCCATACTGGCTTCCTCAAAAAATGTCTAGAAGAAATGGAAAAGACACAATGTAAGATATCAGACCATGAGAAAACAAGAGCCATGTCTGACATGGCCACCCCAAGCCATCTAAGCTTGATAGTAAACCGAAGCCTAATCAAAAGGACAATAACTCCAAAATTAAGCAAGCAGAGTTGTAGTTCTTGTGCACTGCACTTTTCCTCCATGAGATCTCTCCACCTATTAAGTTTCAAGTTGATGGCTTTTATACTTTAGGAGATATGCTCCCGACAAGTTTAGTGACAGAAGGACGGAATGACACTTGGAGACCATTACTATATCCCCTTCCCAAAATGGAGTGCGACAAAAAGGGGGGCTTTTGCTATTAAAATCTATCCTTCCTTGTGAATACTCATTGAAATCATCGTAATAGAATGATGTTACAGTGTAGGAGTGAACCAGTTAAATACCATATTTTTAACTACATGTATGTATTTGAAGTTTCTTTTCACTTAAAGATTCTTAACAACATAAATCAATGTAATTAAAAGGCATTTTAACTCTTATCATGCTGAAAAAAAATCTAGGCAAAATGTTATAACAAAATACAGGATTAAGAAACAAATCTAAGAAAGAAAAGTAAGAATACTCACACTGGATGGAGTTGTGATCAGACTCTTGATTGATCCAGGGTTTGCCAACAACACTTGAATCTAAAATCATAATGATTATATAAATATGCATTAGTGATGGGCAGATTAATCGATTTTATCGATAACCAGTTGGTTTAGGGTTCCAAGTGTGATAATCAACTAAGAAATTTCATAATCAATTAATCGAGTCTGAATGCATAAATGAAAGCCATTATATTTTCTTTATGGAACTGACCTCAGTTTGATGGCTCAGCATGAATCAGTTGTAACTGCCTATATGTTTATAGGCAGTTACAACTGTTCATGATGAGCCATGGAGTTGGTAGAAAAATCTGCAGGATGAGTGTTTAGGTCATGAGTTTTAACTAAACTTTCATATTCTATTTTTCAAAGGAATGATATTGGGAGTGTTGTATTATTGATTTTTAAGAAAATGATTGCACAATCGATCATAAATTGATTTACTCTTCCAACTAAAAGCAGATAATCAATTATGATTTTAAACTGATTGCCCAACACTGATATGCATCTACTTATCATTTGGTAAATTTTCCTTAGTTGGCCTTAAATTGTTACCAGTCAAGCATAAAGAGACTATCTAGGTAATGTATAAAGTTTTAACTCTTAATCAGACTGCGCTCACTGCAATTTGCTTTCTGAATCTAGAATCATGATTCTACCTTCCTATATATTCCCATTTAAATTCAATAACCTTTTTATTGTATACTTTGATATTGTTCGACCATGTTCACTTCTTATTTATTATTCTTTTACATCGCCCTTACTTCAAGAATGATTGTTTGTTTAAAATAACAGTTACGCCATAAACCTTTTCCCGCAAAATCCTTTCCGTTATATTTTTACGTTTAGATGAATACATCCGTTGCTATGAAGTATCAGTGTAAACAAAAAAAGGACGGCGGACATTTTTGTGTCGATTCGCATTTTCGATTTTTAACAAGAGACATGTCGGACATGGCCATCCCCCGCCGAAAAAGCTTGATAGTAAAACTGAAGCCTAATATATAAAGGATTCTTTTGAACTTTAAGGAATTAACCCCCTACAAAATCAAAGTGTCAAAAATAACAAAGGGCAATAACTCCAAAATTATTCAAGCAAGAGTTGTAGCTATTATGCATTGAACTTCTCCTCCGTGAGTTCTATTCACCCATAAAGTTTCAAGTTGATAGCTGTTATACTTTAGGAGATTTGGTCCAGACAAAATCTAAGTATCAAAAGTAACAAAGGGCAATAACTCCAAAATTATGCAAGCAAGAGTTGTAGTTCTTCTGACTGCACTTCTCCTCCATGAGATCTATCCATCCATAAAGTTTCAAGTTGATAGCTATTATACATTAGGAGATATGCTCCGGACAAAATCTAAGTATTAAAAATAACAAAGGGCAATAACTCCAAAATTATGCTAGCAAGAGTTGTAGTTCTTGTGCACTGCACTTCTCCTCCATGAGATCTATCCACCCATAAAGTTTCAAGTTGATAGCTATTATACATTAGGAGATATGCTCCGGACAAGTTAAGTGACGGAACCTCGGAATGACAGAATGAAAGAATGACGGAATGACGGAATGATGCACGGAGGGTATTACTACAGTAAAATCTCAGCCGTTCGTACGCCAGTGGTTCGTAGGTATGTGTTGGTTCGTATACATTCTTTGGTCCCGATTTTCTTCCCTCTTTTTCTTTGTAAGAAGGCTCCGAGTAATTCGCACGTCGGTGGTTCGTAGTTCGTAGCCCGTGTCAAGTCCCCAGAGTTTCCAAATAACACAAAGTAATATGTTTAATCCGTAGGTGTGAATTGTGCGATCAACAGCCGTCCTAGGTGTAATAATAGACATATACCTTGATTTTTCACACCTGTTGATTGGTAGTAATCGGAGTTATTGTTTTGCATCAATATTTACAGGCATTGTTTGATTTGGAATTTTCGGCGGGTTTAATCGAATAAAGGATCAACCAGTGACCGAATTATTGTATTTCATCCGGCTTTCTCATACCAATTATGCATAAATGAATGTGCAAATCTTCGTGCACTTGATTGTCAACATGACTTCCACACAGATTCATCGTAATGCCGAGATTTCATCGTCCACTGAATAAGTACTCAAAGTGATTTCATCCAAAGGGAAAACACTCTGATGTAGTTAATATTTGGCATGTAAATAATTGCCGAAATTACTTTGTTTAGGATTTAAATATGGACGAAACGAAAGATGATCATTGTTCAAGTGAGATTTGTTGCGTCCTTACTCTCTACAAAATTGTCTCGTTAGAACTTGATTTAAAACATATTTCAAAGAACCTTAGAATAAAGCCACAGATATAGGGTACCTTAAGACCATGTCCGATCTGAGCCACCAAAAACTACCGACCGCTTGACATTGGTTGGTTCGTACTACGTTTAGCTCGTATAAATTGTCCCGGTCCCTTGAGATACGAACCACCGAGACTTTGCTGTATATCCCCTCGCCGAAAACGGCGGGGGATAATAGCGCTTTGATTTTGACTTTCTCTGAATAAGAATGAATTTAATATATTTATAAAAACTTGCTCGTTTGTTATTCTTACCAGTTACATGTTCCAAAACTTACTTAATTGGCGTACTTGATACCGGACCAGACTTGCAATAGTCACGAAGGACAAGATGGAGTGAAAGACGAGATTAAAGAGAAAGATAGGGAGGAAGAGAGAAAGATACTAGAATTATGATAGACACAAAGGAATGGGCATGAATTAGTTTTAAAAGAGTTATAAAATAACATAGATAAGAAGAAACAAAAACTGATTTGGAAAAAAATTGAGAGGGGGGCATCTGAGGAAAAACGGAGAGGGGGAGGGATGAAGTGATTGATTTCTTGGAAAATGATTTCAAATAGATAAAAACAAACAATGGTGTATTGCCCTTTAGGTATTCAAAGAACTTGAAAGTATTTCTTTACTCTGTCAAATCTATTTCTCGAATATTTAACGCAAAAAGAAAGCGTTGATTATGTGATTTTATGTTGACTCATGGGTCAACCAGAAAGTAGTCCAGTCCATTTGTGCACGTGAAAATAATCTGAGTGCAATATCAAAATATGCAATATCTAACAAGATGTGTTTGTGAAACACAAATGCCCCCGTAACAGCATTTTTTTTCAAAGTTTGATCTTGACAGATGACCTTGACCTTGTCACATGACCTTGACTTTGGTACCAGCGGATGCGGATCATTGAGATCTATCATCATGCCCAATATTAGCCTTGTATCTTGAAAAGGCTTGAAGATATTGGCAATGTTAAGTTTTTTGGTTAACTTTTTGAGTTATTTGACCTTGATCAATTACCTTGACCTTGTCACGTGACCTTGACTTTGGTATCAGCAGATGCGGATCATTGAGATCTATCATCATGCCAAATATGAGCCTTGTATCTTGAATAGGCTTGAAGATATTGGCAATGTTAAGTTTTTTGGTTAACTTTTGCAGACAGACAGACGGACGGACAGACAGAAGGAAAGACGGACAACGGTAAAACAATATGCCCCCGATCTTTCGATACGGGGGCATAAAAAATATTGCATACTTTCCTCCCGTTCAAATACATAGAGACAATATCAAAGTATATAATAAGAGTTATGATTTGCCTCTACCTTAACCGATCTCTTTAGCAAATATTCATTTTATGCAGTTCCCAGATGGTCCTTTTTTTCCTTGATGGGTCATAATCTTATTAGAATTTGAAATTTGTAGTTTAATACATGTAATTTGTTTTATCATAATAATCAATGTTGTTATATTACCAGATTCATAGACAGACACCTGTATTTAAAAAAGGCTATCTTCTGCGATAAATTTGCAAGCAAAACCATAACTACCTCCATAGCCCCTGTTCCTGGCATGGTTTCTAGACAATCTGTAATATCTGTTAGAACTTTTGTCAGAGGTGTACACACATTCTTGTCTTTAGGTTGCTGGAATATAACAGTATTCGAAATGTAAGCTAGAACTCAGGATTGAAATAAACCCATTGAATATTTTCTGTAGTAGCAGATCTATACAACTATGTAAATTATGAGAATCATTACAGTAACACATTTTTTCAACTAAAACATGCATGTGATAATATTAGTCTTCAAAAGTTCTGCCAAGTGTTATACATTTTATGTTATGCTATGACCAGTATTTTAACTTTTTTCCTGATTGAATGCAACCAATTAAGTCTGAGAAAAGAGTGAGCAGTAACAATTAGAATCTATTGGTTTAACATAACTTATCATAATGATGGATAAGTAGAACACTATCTTGACCTATCACATGCTGTTTACAGAATATTTCAGAAGTACACTAAGTTTTAGCAGACTGTCCAAACAATAGAAATTTTGTTTGTAACAACATTCAAATTCAGCAAGATAATGGTTAAGTGTTGCACTTGGTCTGTGATATCCATCGCTAAGTGTGAAAGAGTTGTAACTGCCTATTTTTTAGTTACAACTTTTTCTACCTCTAGTCATTGATATAAGATATTGAATCTCTTTCACTCTGAAGCATTCTTTATTTCTGTTCTTTAGTTATGTGTTATTAGCCAGCAATACCTTGAGACATTTGCTGTATTTCTCCCTGGCTCCTACAAAATCCCCGCCCTGTAGACACATCATGCCCCAGGCCACCCAGACTCCAGTAGGGTCCAGGCCACATTTAGTTGACACCTCCATTGCGAGAGATAGTCTCTCGTTCTCTATCAACTTATCTCTCAGCCTCCTGTAATGAGTGAGATAGAGGGAGAAGGGCTAAAATTGTAATTTTCCTGGGTACTTAGACACTCACAATAATTTTTCGCTTACACATAGGATATGTCATTCCTCAATGAAATTGACTTCAAGGTTGTAGATAATGAAGCAATCTAAGTCTGAAATTCTTATAAAAATGCATCAGTTATCCCTCTTGATAGAATTGGAAGCTCTACTAATATTAGAAAGACCTGTTGGTATTGAAGAACATATCTTGAATTAAAACAGACATATTACCAACATTAATGTTTTTCATGCACATGCCTGCACTAATCACACCAAGATGATGTTCCAAAACTGTCAAGCTAATAAAGATGAAATTATTCACCAATGCTGAGATATTCCCTTTTACAGTATGGCTTGCATGGTTGCCAGTGAACATACATGCAAAGTTTCAATGTATAAATGATTTTGCTCCATGCCTCTACTTACAAACCACAAGCCCTTTTTTACTCAACAATAACTAAAATAAGCCACATAGACAGTATATTCTGAAAAAAATTCTAAAGAGTTGAAAACATTTTGTACATTATAGCTTTAATATGTCCTTATGAATATGAAGCCATGACCCATAATGGAACCTATACATATGAGTAACAAATGCTTAAAAGTCAAGCAGACTAACCACTGAGCCATAGACGGTCTTCCCTGATGCAGGTTCCAGGCTTTGTTTTTAAGATTCGGAAGTTTTACAAGAAGGGAAAGGAGTAGTTTCATAACAGTGAACAAACCTACCTGACTGAGTCCATCTTTGTTAGTTCCTGTATAGATGGTAGATCTCTGTAATTGTCTGTGACCAACAAACCAAGTAAATCTACCAACCCCTGATACATGTCACATTTACTAATACCAATATAATAAACTTTTATGTAAAATGTAGATAAAATACAAACCCTACCTAACTGAGTCCATCTTTGTTAGTTCCTGTATAGATGGTAGATCTCTGTAATTGTCTGTGACCAACAAACCAAGTAAATCCACCAATCCCTGATACATGTCACATTTGCCCATACCAATATTGTCACCACATTTGGTAAACTTGATCTTTGCATGAAACAACAAGTACTTCATCATACTGAAAATAGAATAGAATTAGGGCCCGTTTTACTTAACAACTTACAATCATTTTTTTTCACAAGTCAAAAATTAAAGTTGCTTCTACAGTAGTAACTAAATATGGATTTCTGCCATGCATAATTTCATTGGAATCGTCTTTTTAAGACGATTCAAATGAGATAATGCAAGGCAGAATTTTACAATGAATGAAAACACCCAGTACGGTTTGTGATTTCGACTCACGATAATTTTTTTTAAAGAAGTTTAGAAAAATGGGCCCCTGGTGAATTGTCTACATGACTGTTGCAAAGCCCCCCTACAAGTGCTTGTCAATAATGAAAAGCTATTTTTCATCAAAGGGCCACAACTCAGTCAAAAGTAAATGGATGATAACCAAAATATCATGTATCTCTGCCTGATACTGTTCACATCTGTAAAGTTTCAATGAAATCTGCCCATTAGTTGCTGAGAATTTTAGTGGTCAACAGACAAGTTGACTCCTATATACCCCCAAACATAGTTTAGGGAGGTATAATAAATCTTATAACACCATTTATATTGGTCCAAGGACAACTGCTGGTGAGGTCATGGAAGCTGTCATTCAACATTTGACCATGACCTATAACAGTGAGGCCATTTTTAATTTTTTGAATGGCACATCTACTTATTATGGAGATCATTTGGGCCAAGATTTTTCAAAGTATGTCCATGATCGTAGGACTTTTCCACCTCAAAAACTCATATTCAAACTCATATTCCAGTGAAGTTTCATGATTCTAGCCAGCATACCTTTTGACACCAACCAACTGGCGGACCGACCAACTGACAAAAGCAAAGCAATATACCCACTCTTCTTTGAGTGTGGCATAATAATCTTTAATAACAATGATAGTTGATTCACCTAATAATCAAGTTATAATCCACCTCTGGGTTAGGAACACCAGGAGCTATAGGTTTCAGGAACTGTGAGAGATCATCACTCATGTTTAGTATAACTGTAACAATGATTATTTACCTCATAATCAAGCTATAATCCACCTCTGGGTTAGGAACACCAGGAACTGTGAGAGATCATCACACATGTTTAGTATAACTGTAACAATGATTATTTACCTCAAAATTAAGTTTTAATCCACCTCTGGGTTAGGAACACCAGGAGCTATAGGTTTCAGGAACTGTGAGAGATCATCACTCATGTTTAGTATAACTGTAACAATGATTATTTACCTCATAATTAAGTTTTAATCCACCTCTGGGTTAGGAACACCAGGAGCTATAGGTTTCAGGAACTGTGAGAGATCATCACACATGTTAAGTATAACTGTAACAATGATTATTTACCTCATAATTAAGTTATAATCCACCTCTGGGTTAGGAACACCGGGTGCTTTAGGTTTCAGGACTGTGAGAGATCATCACACATGTTTAGTATAACTGTAACAATGATTATTTACCTCATAATTAGGTTATAATCCACCTCTGCGTTAGGAATACCAGGAGCTATAGGTTTCAGGAATTGTGAGAGATCATCACACATGTTTAGTATAACTGTAACAATGATTATTTACCTCATAATAAAGTTATAATCCACCTCTGGGTTAGGGACACCAGGAACTGTGAGAGATCATCACACATGTTTAGTATAACTGTAACAATAATTAGTTACCCCATAATTAGGTTATAATCCACCTCTGGGTTAGGGACACCAGGAGCTATAGGTTTCAGGAACTGTGAGAGATCATCACTCATGTTTAGTATAACTGTAACAATGATTATTTACCTCATAATAAAGTTATAATCCACCTCTGGGTTAGGGACACCAGGAACTGTGAGAGATCATCACACATGTTTAGTATAACTGTAACAATAATTAGTTACCTCATAATTAAGTTATAATCCACCTCTGGGTTAGGGACACCAGGAACTGTGAGAGATCATCACACATGTTTAGTATAACTGTAACAATAATTAGTTACCTCATAATTAAGTTATAATCCACCTCTGGGTTAGGAACACCAGGAACTGTGAGAGATCATCACACATGTTTAGTGTAACTGTAACAATAATTAGTTACCTCATAATTAAGTTATAATCCACCTCTGGGTTAGGGACACCAGGAGCTATAGGTTTCAGGAACTGTGAGAGATCATCACTCATGTTTAGTATAACTGTAACAATGATTATTTACCTCATAATCAAGCTATAATCCACCTCTGGGTTAGGAACACCAGGAACTGTGAGAGATCATCACACATGTTTAGTATAACTGTAACAATAATTAGTTACCTCATAATTAGGTTATAATCCACCTCTGGGTTAGGGACACCAGGAGCTATAGGTTTCAGGAACTGTGAGAGATCATCACTCATGTTTAGTATAACTGTAACAATGATTATTTACCTCATAATTAGGTTATAATCCACCTCTGGGTTAGGGACACCAGGAGCTATAGGTTTCAGGAACTGTGAGAGATCATCACACATGTTTAGTATCAGTTGTCCACACTGTTTTGGATTGTCATGAAGATTCAGTATAGATATACACAGTGAAGTGCTGGGAGCCTGCAGTAAATAGATAACAGATATATAGGATTTGAAGAAATATTTTGTATGAGACAATCGAGTGATGAATAAAAATATTATCAAGCTAGCCTGGGCAAGATTGATAACTTATCTTTTATAGACAAGGTTAAAGCTGCTCTTTCACATTTTTTCATAGAAAAAATACAAAACTCGTTCTTAGATTCGGAAATTTATGCATTTTCTGATGTTAAAGAAACGCACATGGGTATGGCACTAACAACAACTAATTTCAAATAATTTGTAGCTTGAATGTTCCAAGTTGCAAAGTCAGTGAGGGACACAGTCTATTTATATAGGTACTTAGAGTTAGCATAATATTTTGCTCAATCAATGAAAAAATGAAACTACCTTTGATGTACATAATAGAAATAAAAATAAATGAATTTTTCTAATACATATTCTAATTATATCCAAATTATATATTGAGCGATGAAATCCAATGATTCAGTAAGACATAAGTGTTAAGTATATCAAGAATTGATAATGCATAATAAGAAAATTCAGTCAGAGCTCTTGAAACAAAGTCAAAAGATGCCATAAGATATTGAATACATTTGATATTTCAATGGCTCAGCCCAAAACGGTTGTAACTCCCTTAAAACATATTGGGAGTTACAACTATTTCTCACTGAGCCATCTATTTTCAATGACAGAAATATTAACAAGAGGACCATGATGGTCCTAGATCGCTCACCTGATTCTTTTTGACCCCTGGGATGTCACAGCAATTAAAGAGGCAGTGTAATAAAGAACATAACATGAGAATAATCATTAAGACCCCTTTTCCAGTGATATGGCATGGATCCATCCCATTTTAAATGGGGTTCATCCTTGTGACATGATCAACATTCTGACCAAGTTTCATGAAGATTGGGTCATATTTGTGGCCTCTAGAGCGTAAACAAGAAAATTGTCAATAAGGCTTCTCTTCCCTTGATATGGCATGGATCCCTCCCATTTTCTATAGGGTTCATCCTTGTGACCCTGCCAACATCCTGACCAAGTTTCATAAAGATTGGATCATATTTTTGGCCTCTAGAGCGTTATCAAAAAATTTGTCAATAAGGCCCCTTTTCCCTTGATTTGTATGGATCCTCCCCATTTTCAATACACTCCATCCTTGTGACCTGGCCTACATTCTGACAAAGTTTCATGAAGATAGGACCATATTTGTGGCCTCTAGAGTGTAAACAAGAAAATTGTCATTAAGGCCCCTTTTCCCGTGATATGGCATGGATCCTTCCCATTTGCGATAGGGTTCATCCTTGTGACCTGGGGAAGATTCAGACCAAGTTTCATGAAGATAGGGCCATATTTGTGGCCTCTAGAGTGTAAACAAGAATATTGTCAATAAGGCCCCTGTTCCCGTGATTTCGCATGGATCCCTCCCATTTTCAAAAGGGTTCATCCTTGTGACCTGGCCAACATTCTGACCAAGTTTCATGAAGATTGGGCCATATTTGTGGCCTCCAGAGTGTAAACAAGAAAATTGTCAATAAGGCTCCTTTTCCCTTGATTTCGCATGGATCCTTCCCATTTTCAATAGGGATCATCCTTGTGACCTGGCCTACATTCTGACAAAGTTTCATGAAGATTGGATCATATTTGTGGCCTCTAGAGTGTAAACAAGAATATTGTCAATAAGGCTCCTTTTCCCTTGATTTCGCATGGATCCTTCCCATTTTCAATAGGGTTCATTCTTGTGACCTGGGGAACATTCTGACCAAGTTTCATGAAGATTGGATCATATTTGTGGCCTCTAGAGTGTAAACACTTAAATTGTTGACGCCCGGACGACGGACGACGCACGACAGACGACGGACATTCAATGATCACAAAAGCTCACCTTGAGCATGATGTGCTCAGGTGAGCTAAAAATCAATCTATAAATTAAGTTATAGAGAGGTTGGAATAAGATCCGTGTGAGAGATTCAGTGATACAAAATGAGACCATTTCAAGATATATATAATATATACTTAGTGATTTGTATGAAAAAAATATCTAACAAGCATGGAGGAATTGATAATTGTCGAGGCTCTGCCAAGACAATTATCAATTCCCACAGCAGAGTTTGATAATTTTTTTACAATGCACTAAGTTTGAATTACATTTTAGCTTAACCCTTGTCATGCTGAATAAATTTTGGCTAAAAGTTTTCATCAAAATCAAAGGGCAAAAAGCACTGAAAGTATCAACTGTAGGTCAATTTTTATTTCAAAAAATAAGTCTATCGACAATTTTGGTTTGTAAGTGAAAAACAAATGTGCAGGCTGATGTTGGTCTATAGCTCCTACCAAAGCAGCAATATTCCGGTTTCAGCATGACAAGAGATAAAAACTCTATTTGCATTATTTTCGTCGATGTTTCAAACACAAATGTCTGTTTCTAAAAATAACCGCATTATGTCATTGTTCCAAAAATTTCCATGTGATAAAAAATATCATATGGGGTGTTATCACACAATATTTGTATGGTTATAAGATAAAATCGGTAAGAATGGCATTCAAACCTATACTAGCGTGAGAGAGAAACAAGTTAACTTGCTTAAAATCTACAAAGGGGTGATACTTGAAATTCATGTAGAAAGTAAAATGCATGAAATTATGTAGCTTTGATAAATTTGATGACAGATATATTTTTATACATCCCTCTGAAAAAATCCAGAAACATAAAGGCCCTTTCTAAAAAAATTTAATGAAAACTTAAAACTCATGCAAAATCATGGAGTATTGGTATTTTCAATGTAAGATTTATACAAGTCTGGCACATTCAAGAGGATTTTATCAAGGAACTTTATATAAAACTAGAAAGTCGAAGAAATTCACTGTGAGAAAAAGAGATTTACAGATAATTTGAAACCAGTTGAAAAGATATTTGCAATAGAGCAGTATATAACTAAGCACAAACCACCGCCATTTTAGCCAAAGCAACTTTCTTAAGCTTTGGGGATAATTGTTGGGCCCATCTTTCAAAACTATCAGAGGGCACCTGTCAAAAATCAGTGTAATTATAATCTGACAGAGTAATTTGCCCAATAATTTGCCAGAAAAGTAAGTAAAAGTGACAAAATAATACAATTTCTTTAATGTTTTTCAGTGGTTAATCAAGAAATAACGCTAGATTATCACTTAATAATCTCACCGCAAAAGTAGTGAATTTATCAAAAACTTATGACCTGCTTTTATGCATTTCATCCTATCTGATGTCATCTATGCGGGGCAAAATAAGTGACGTCACTATGAACGTTGCATAGCAATCATGTTCAAAATGACGCGCTTTTCGAAAATATATCCCAAGAATGTCACATTTTGTCTCATCTTTACATTAAAGAAATAGAATAATCGTTTGTTTTCGAGTAAGATCGATTAATGTTTCATTTTGTGGTCAATAAAAGCTATATTTTCACTTGAGGCTCTGTCAATCGTGAAAATATAGCTTTTGTTGTTCACACAATGAAATATAAATCGAACTTACACTGAAACAAACGATTATCCTCTATATATCTACCTACTGCTGTTTGATTCTTCTTAGAGACACATTAAGAGTTACATATCTTGATATCATTGGCTGTTCTATATATAAACATAAATATACACAGCTCTCAAATAAATATTTCTAGCTAATTGAAATATAACTGATTAAAGCTTGTTATGTCAGAATTATATAGTCTTAGACAAAAGCCTTAATTACCTTAACCCTTATCCTGCTGAATTTAAAATTTTGCTTCAATTTTGTGGACATTCTAACCAATCTTGATTTTGCAATTTTCTAAAAGCATAGTGAAGACTCTGGTCAGACTGTGCGGATGCAAAGGCTGGTTAGAGTATTTGCTTTGATCATTTTTGGATTTGTTGGAAATCTCACACACAGGCTTCATTGATAATTTGATTTATTAATTGAAATATAAGATGGCAAATTTTGAGGAAAGCAGGACACAGGCTAAGATAAGACCACATGTATGTGCAGGCTGATCTTAGCCTAAGCTGTCTGACAAACCTTTATGTACAGCAAGAATATGTTGTAAACAGGGTGATAAGGGTCAATGTTTTATGATTAAGCAACCAAGCTACTAGCCCCTGTTTCTTGTTCTTACCTGTTCAAAGAAGAAGTCCTCCTTTAGGTTCGCATTATAGATCTGATCTAGCTGTAGTTTCCACACTGTATGTGAGTGATTTATAACATCAGATAGACTGAGAGCCCTCTCCTCTTGTATTGTAGATATAAAACTCTCGGTCACTGACATAGACTGGACACCTGTTAGACTGGAACCAGACAATCTCTGGTGGGTGGGGTAAATGTTGGGTTCTCCTGACTGGGGTTGATCACTATTAATAGAACAGAAGTGTGTTTTAACCTCTATGAGAGGGATTTTCAGATTCTAAATAAAATTTATGAGTCAAAGCTGTTAAAGCTGGATTCGCGATTTCTAAAAAAGAATCTTGAGGATTCTGATTTTCTGAATAAGAAATGAAGCTAGCTAAGTATTGGCCTAAAATGTATGTCTTGATAATGTTCAATGTTTCACTCAGAAAAATGTAAAATGTTCATGTGCATGTATCAATAATCTTACTTAGCAGGGTTTTTAACCTTGCTCCAAAGAATACATTTTGGGTGTTTAAACACCACACTATTTGGTCACTTCAGGATCTGAACAAACAGTAGAAAATCAAGAAGTAAACAAGATGTGTTTGTGAAACACGAATGCCCCCAGAACAGCATTTTTTTTCAAAGTTTGACCTTGAAAGATGACCTTGACCTTGTCACATGACCTTGTCAAATGACCTTGACTTTTGTGTACAGCTTTGTATGTCAAATACTTTTGGAGAAAAGGCAAAGGTTAAGTTTTCAGGTAAGTTTTTGGACAGACGGACAGACAGACGGACGGACGGACAGACAGACGGACATGAGTAAAACAATATGCCCCGATCTCTCGATACGGGGGCATAAAAAGAAATTGATATTTCTCTTTGTTGGACCATTTTTTCCACCATATTAGAATCTTAAAGATAAAACTGACACACTTTCAAAAAGCATTCTACAACCTCTTATAATTTTGACATGTCAAATGCAGCTGCAATTTTGTCTCCTTGGGCCATTTTACTAAACATCTTACAATCATTTTTTGCATAAGTCAAAGATTAAAGTTTCTTCTACAGTAGTAACCAAAGATGGAATTCTGCCATGCAACATCTCATTGGAATCATCATCTTAAGACGATTCAAATGAGATATTGCAAGGCAGAATCTTATAATAAATAAAAACAGCAGGTTCGATTTGTGATTTTGACTTAGGATTATTTTTTCGTAAGATGTTAAGAAAACAGGCCCCTGATGAATGGTTTATTGATTACAAGTACCTTGATTTTACAATTTCCCTGTAACAGTCGTCACATGTCCTGGCATTTATCCCCTTAATTGGTGTCACTTTAGATGAACAAGTACTACAAACTACACGACCACAGCGTCTACAATGATGTCTTCTATTAAACTGAAAATACAATAGATATAGTGTGGTGTCCGTGGTCTAGAGGTAGAGCGTCTGCCTCTTAACTCTAAGGTTTCGAGTTCGATTCCCAGGAGTGGCTATTGATTTGGTTCTTACATTTGCCCACACATTCGGTGCGAGTACTGATGAATTTTCCAGGAAGCAGAATCGAGAGGGCTGAATCTAAGTTGTAAGAACTTGTTTCCCAATCGATTAAAATGAATATGTTTAAACAATAAATATTACTTTATTAACCACTTTATCAAGTAAGCAGTAACTTTTTGTTTGTACAGGTTTCAGCAAAATTTCATTTACATTATGGTAGCTTAAACACCTACATGGCCTCATTGTGTTTCTCACACAAGTAAAGCCATTACATTTCATCCTAGCCACAAGTTTCATATCTCTCTTATGCATCCTTCCATAATTCACCCATTGTGTGGGAGTCTAACTTATAAAGTTAATACCATCATGAAATTGACAAGATGAATGATTTTGGAATGAAATTGAATGAGTGTTTAGAGCAAAGTTTGAGTGAAATTAAAGGGAGGTAATCCAATATCGCTAATTTTGTTCAAAATGAACAAAATAAGTGATACTTATTACCTCCCTTTAATAAAATGCAAAAACGTTTCTGTTTTTGTGTCTTCTTGGAGCAATCAGTCACTTTGAAATTAATACCAGCCATTGAAGTTATAGAATAATTTGATCAAATTGAATTAAATGTTGATTGTCTTGAACAATTTTGACATGTTTGCTAGTTTGTTTGCTTGATTGATAGTCAAACGCTTCTGTGGTTGAGCCAACAAGACAGGGGAAGAACTTCTCTTCTTGCCATAAAACATTTTATCCACATTTATTGTTTATATCAGAGTTGTCCCTATAGGTCAATTCTAACAGATTAGAGCATCATGGAACATTTCAGTGTTCCTATTGATTGGTCTTTGATTTTTAATTGCCACAAGAATTTATTTTAAGACCATCATACAAGCAGAGGCTGACCAATCTAGCATCCACTAGTACCCTGCAGGGAACTCTGTCTAAATCACAAGTTTGATCTCGTAAATGGAGGTAAAACCAATACTATGCCGTGTGTATGTGTGTTGGGGGGGTCTCTGTGGGCCTCATAAATGTCACTATACAAGGGGAGGTAAATATACTCACCATACTAAATCTCTCCACATTACAGACCATACAGACAGAGGCAGATGAGTCTGGTACCCACTGGTCTCTGGGTATGTATAGGGGTGGGGGAAGGGGGGGGGGGTGAGGTAAAAATACTCACCATACTAAATCTCTCCACATTACAGACCATACAGACAGAGGCAGATGAGTCTGGTACCCACTGGTCTCTGGGAGGGGGCTCTGTGGGCATCACAAATTTCTCCTTGGAAGGGGAGTTAACCTTGTGTGCTGGACTATCTCCCCTAGACGGGGCACTCTGTATAAGTCTAGTTGAACCTGAGATCAAAATATAAATAAGGAGCAAATTAAATCATTTGAACCAGTGCATGACATTTCCAACAATTTCACATGATTGCAAAGCAAAGATTCTGGCCAGTCTATGCAGCTGCACAGTCTGATCAGAGTCTTCACTATACACTTTATAAGAGATAAGGTCTTAACCCCTCTTCTGGCAGTCAGCATATACTATTATTGCAATGTGTCAATGCTGCTTAACGTTTGTACCTCGCACACAAGTGAAATTGTTGGAAATGTCACACATTAGCACATTTTCTGAGTGAAGAGCAAAAGGTATAACTAGAGCCATCAAAGGCCAGCAAAGCTGATCTATTCCATTTGGATAGTAACAGTAAATCAATGTCTACTTTGGAAGAAATTCCATTAAATGAAAATCATTGTTTCTAAGTATAACAAGAGTGCCATTGTCACAAAATACGCAGCCACTTTGCTGCTGTTTCACGAAAATAATTGTAGACACTACTTATTTTGACAGAACCAAACTCAAAATGACCAAGTTTCATTTAAATCAAGACAAAAAGTTAGGAGGAGTTGCCTTCACAAGGCTGCAATTTCTATAAGCCCCAGACACTAAGTATTAAGGGGGCATAATTCAGGGAAATAAATGAGACATAAAATCCTTGATCCATGTACATCTACAAATTATGGTGATGACATTGACCAAGTTTCATTTAAATAAAGACAAAAAGTAAGGAGGAGTTGCATTCAAAAGGCTGCAATTTCAATAAGCCCTAGATACGAAGTTTTAAGGGGGCATAATTTAGGGTAAAATTAATGAACCATAAAATCCTTACTTCATGCTCATCTACCAATTTCTGTTGGTTGCATTTATCAGGCTGCAATTTCAATAAGCCCAAGAGACTAAATTTTAAGGGGGCATAACTGAGGCATTAAGCCCCATAGACTAAGTTTCTAAGGGGCAAATATCAACGAACCATAAAATCCTTCCTTCATGCACATCTACCAATTGAGGTGATACCATTGACCAAGTTTCAAGAAGATCCAGCCAGAAACTTAGGAGGAGTTGCGTTGACAAGAAAAGTGGACCCAGAGACTAAGTTTTAAAGGGGCATAACTCAGGCATAAATCAACGAACCATAAAATCCTTCCTTCATGCACATCTACCAATTGAGGTGATACCATTGACCAAGTTTCAAGAAGATCCAGCCAGAAACTTAGGAGGAGTTGCGTTGACAAGAAAAGTGGACGGACGGACGTACGGACGGACGGAGGGACAGACGGAGAAGATGACGCCAATATACGTCCACCTCTGGGGGCGTATAAAAAGGGCTGAAATTTCACTAAATTAAATATCAGACTAATCAATCATTGTCTAGAAGTAATATATTATTGTCACAAAATAATGTGCAGAGTTTTCGAGCTTTATTAGAAACAGAGATATTACAGATAAACATCCATTAGGCTTAAAAAATTGATCAAGATTTTCTAAGTCTGGAAAGGGTTAAAATTCCACTAAAATAAATATCAGAAAAATGAATCATTGTCTAGAGGCTGATATTTTGCTCACAGAAACATTTGCAAAGTTTCAAAACAATAGCATAAGTAGAAACAGAGATTTGACACATTTACTTGTAAAAACTTATCCAAAGCATTACGCCAACGCATTCTTGTGCTAAAGATCTAAAATGAGTCTTTAACATTTACTTGTATAAAGCTTGAGTTTTCCCTATTACTAAAATGAGATGAATAGGGATTAGCTAAATTTACAGGTTTTACTTAATTTAAATGAATTAGAAGAAATTAAAATCTTATAAGTTAGTAATCTCAAGAAAATTAAGGTAAGCACCAAGTCACTTAAAAATGTGTTTTCTAAGTTTGTAAGCATTGAAAAGAATCCAAACAAATTCCAACCTTGTATATCGACACTACGTCGTTTCTGTGTCATGGAATCCAGAAACTGTCTGGGTTGTGGACTGTGTCTCATCAAGGGACTGTCTCGAGTTTGAGTCATGTCTAGTCTGTCTGTAGATGATACAGATCTCATAGAAAATGTTCTCTCTTTATCTGAAATAGGGTAAGAGGCCATTAAGGACATGAGGGAGCCTACTGGCCATGAAAATATTCCAAGGCATCTCTATGGAAATCTCAAAGTAAACAAGAGGGCCGTTGGCCCTGGGTCGCTCACCTGAGAAAAAAGCTTCATTACCTAGGTATGTCCATGCAACCAAAGAAAAAGAGATGTTCACTTATTCAATCAGATAACATTTGAAATAATCCCCCCCCCCCCTCTGCTCCTCACCTGGTCATTATTTATTTAAGCTTTTTTCATAAAAGGTCTGTGATCAGCTAATCAATGCCAGATATACAGGCTGAGTCTGAGACTTTTAAAGTTTTCTTCAATGAGTTGATCAATCCATGTCAAATATAAAGGCTGTAGGGATTCAAAATTCTCAACAAAGCACTCCCCCTCCCCCAAGATGCTCTGCACCTGGTGAATCTACAGTCATGATTTTAGCTAATTCAATTGATGTCCATATGCTGATCATTCATACCAATTTTCAAGTCTGTAGGACTCCTGGCTCATTAGAAGTTTAAAGATTTCAAAAATGATCCAAAGTACTCCCCCCTCCCCAAGACACTCAGAACCTGGTGACCCTACAGTCATGATTTTAGCTATTTTTATTAATGTCAATATATTGATCACCCATTACAATTTTCAAGTCTGTAGGGTTCCTGATCCAGGAGAAGAATAAGGTTAAAGATTTCAAAATTGATCCAAAGTACTACCTCCTCCCCCCTAATGCTCCGCATCTGGTGGCCCTACATTCATGCGTTTAGCTATTATATTTAAGATCCATATGCTTATCATCCATGCCAATATTTGAGTCTGAAGGGCTCCTGGTTATTTTAGAAGATGAAGGTTAAAGTTACAAAATTTTCACAAAAGTACTACCCCTTCCCCCCTGGTGCTCCGCACCTGGTGGCATTACAGTCATGATTTTAGCTATTTTTCTTAAGGTCTATGAGCTGATCCTCCATGCCAATTTTCAAGTCTGTAGAGCTTGTGGTTCAGAAGAAGAAGAAGGTTAAAGATTACAAAATTTTCACAAAAGTACTACCCTCTCCCCCATGGTGCTCCGCACCTGGTGAATCTACAGTCATGGTTTTAGCTATTTTTCTTAAGGTCTATGAGCTGATCCTCCATGCCAATTTTCAAGTCTGTAGAGCTTGTGGTTCAGAAGAAGAAGAAGGTTAAAGATTACAAAATTTTCACAAAAGTACTACCCTCTCCCCCCTGGTGCTCCGCACCTGGTGAATCTACAGTCATGATTTTAGCTATTTTTATAAAGGTCCATATACTGATCATCCATGCCAATTTTCAAATCTATCAGGCTCCTGATTCATCAGAAGAAGAAGGTTAAAGATTACAAAATTTTCACAAAAGTACTACCCTCTCCCCCCTGGTGCTCCGCACCTGGTGAATCTACAGTCATGATTTTAGCTATTTTTATAAAGGTCCATATACTGATCATCCATGCCAATTTTCAAATCTGTCAGGCTCCTGATTCATCAGAAGAAGAAGGTTAAAGATTACAAAATTTTCACAAAAGTACTACCCTCTCCCCCCTGGTGCTCCACACCTGGCAGCCCAACAGATATGGTTTTAGCTATTTTTATTCAGGTCTATGATCTGATCATCCATGCCAATTTTCAAGTCTGTAGGGCTCCTGGTTCCGAAAAAGAAGCAGCTTGAAGATTACAAAATTTACCCAAAGTACTACCCCCTCCCCCCTGGTGCTCCGCACCTGGTGGCCCAATAGATATGATTTTAGCTATTTCAATTCAGGTCTATGAACTGATCATCCATGCCAAGTTTTAAGTCTGTAGGACTACTGGTTGAGAAGAAGAAGAATTTTAAAGATTTTCTTAAAATTTCACTGTTTGTTGCCATAGCAACCAGAGTTTTTCATGGATTTCAATTCTTTTAGCTATATTTGAAGGGGACTACCTAAGCAACATTTCTCTAAAATTTGGTGTAAATCGGCCCAGTAGTTTAGGAGGAGATGTCGTTTAAAGAAATTGTTGACGGACGCCGGACGACGACCGATGACCGGACGACCGACGGACGGACGCCGGATGAAAGGTAATCACAATAGCTCACATGAGCACTTTGTGCTCAGGTGAGCTAAAAACCATAATCAAAATTCATAAAATTGAAAACAAAATCAAAATTAGGTTCGCAAAATTAAAAAGTAAACTAATAAATACATATTCTATGTCCTTTTTATTATGTAGACAGGAATATTCAATAGATTTCATCATTATCTCTTGTCCCATCTAAATCTAAATTTCTACAAAAGATTCTAAAACATTATACACGCTAACTGAGAGTTTCAAGAGTATAAGTAAATTTTGTGTTGGTGTGTGGTAAATTCTATTTTTAACTTATAGATTCCATTTTTGGAAAGACATAAAACAGTTAAAAACAACACCTTAAAATAGTTAAATTTTACCTTCCGAATGGAAATTACTGCATGGATTAAATGGTAAGCTTTACCCATACTTGAGTAAATTCCTACTTACCTCCAGATTCCAATTGTTGAATGACTGTGAACTCTAGAGCTTTCTTTGCATACAAAGATACAAGTGTGTTAAACTGGTCTGTAACAAACTGGTGTTCTGAACCTTTGATAAGTCTGAACTCATCTTGTACAAGACTGTAGGCTTTCCCTGCCAACTCAGGCTGTAATTTACATACAATTATAAACAAATTTGATTTGCCTTTCTTTGATACAGTAAGAAGTACATCTGACTAGAACATATGTTGGACAATTTGTTCCATTGTATATGACTAAATGATGTAGATAATACAGACATTGTGTTACAAACAATTATTAATTGAGCCTGTGTGTGACATTTTCAATTATTCAAAATGTGTGTATGGTGCAAACATTGATTAGTATAGACAGCCACATAGTGTAAACATAGAGTAAACTGATGGTCTTAAGATACTTTAAGACCTTATCTATCTACAAAGTGCAAAGAGAAGACTCTGGTCAGACTGTGTGCATGCAAAGGCTGGTCAGAGTCTTTGCTTTGCGTGTTTTTGGAATTGTTGGAAATTTCACACATGTCCTCCATTGATAATTTAATCTATTTGGTGAAAAATAAGATGGCAAATTATCACAAGATATGCCTGTTACACTACTGGATGTCAAAGTATGTCAAAGTATGAAAAACAAGAAATGGAAATAACTCAAAAATTAAGCTAGGTAGAGTCACAGTTTTTGTGCACTGCACTCCTTAATCATAAGAGGTGTATAACTGCCAAGTTTCAAGACGATCAGACATAAGGTGACAGAGTTGTGGAGAAGAATAAGAAGTAGACACCACCCGCCTGAGCGATGCTGGTCCCCGGACATCAAGGGTGATCCATAATACATCCTGGGTGAATAAAAATTATGTCTTATTAAAAGTAGATTAAACTAGGCATTTAATGATACAAAATTTATTATATTGGTTATCTGAATTAAGTAAACAACTCGACACAACCTCATTTTCATCTCTTTATAGATGACGACTATAATGAATTTGCTGATTCATGACCACTATTACAATACATCATTGTATCACTGATTATTTAAAACAAAGAAAATCACAAAGTTATTGAAATTCCTTCTCTTTTTTTTCTAAATGTTTTTTCTCTTGATTTGTCTGCGTCCATGACCTGTGACATTTCTATATCCATGATAATTCGGTACCCCACTAACCTTCATGTTCATGATGAGTTGTTCGAGTATAAATCGTGGCATTGACACAAGATGGGAGTATTCTTGATGCATTGATGATGGAAGTGATAGGATCATCTGAAATAAATAAACCATTGAAGTTCAGTTGAACCTATTTAAGCAGACCAGTATCTGGGCTCAAGGTAATAAAACTTTTCTCATTTCAGTTCAAAATTTTCTTTAATGTTTACTTGAAATTAAAGCCCTAATTCTCTTGTAATACTAATATAAATTTATGAACATAAAAGATAATATTAATAAGTTGTTATAAATAACAACTTATTAATATCATCTTTTATTTTCATAAATTTATTTAAATTTAATATTTGAGAAAATTCTCAATTGAGCCTGAGAAAAGTTTTATTATTTCAGGCCCTGATGGATAACAGAAATCATTCACTGTCTCTCTCTCTGAGGCTATTGATAGAATTGTAACACATTTCCATCACAAGAAGAGCTACAGATAGAGGGGGTATTTTGGATTTCAATTTACATAAATTCTCAATACATTCCCAAATCCTATATTGTGGGTTTTTATAGGAATCGTCAAGTTTTCAATTCTACCAATTTAAAACATAAGTAAGTAGGAAATAAAGATACTTTTTACAACTGATATGTTGACATATTTACCATACCAACAGGACTTCATAATTGAAATGAAAAAGATTTTTCTAACTGTCTTCTAAACATGTGTAATCAATTGTTTTAGTTATCTTGATAACGACCACAAATGAAAAACTTATCTCTGGAATTGGAGAGATGATCATAGTGCTTCTTTTATACAACAATTATATACAATTAATATTCTCTTCCCATTTCACTAATGCAATAGGACAAATGGTCAAAACATAGTCTGTAACGACCAAACAGTCTGATTGGTTAATCTCTCACAACTTACCCTAGATCCAATATGTGTTAGCCTCACTAGGTCTCTCTCTTCCTCACTAATATATGAGGACAAATGGTTGAGAATATAGTCAGTAACAAACATCACATGGTCTTGTTGATTAAACTCTGCTACAAACTTCTGACACATCACAGTACAGGATTGGGCATCTTCTTTCTTCAACTTCTCTAATATCTATGAGAAATAAAATATGACAACTAACATTCAACAACAAGTCCACTAAACTGTATTTTGTGTGCACTTGTTGGAGTTTATTGATTGTAACTTTTCCAACAAGTATCATTAATTTTGGGGTTTGAAGTAGAATTATTGCATAAAATGTATGTTTTTGGGTCGTTATAGGCATAAATTAATGGAAAAAACCTGTTGATTAATAAGTAAATTCACCTGCCCTTAACGCCAAGCTTTTTTCATTTAAATATACTCAGGTTTGGCCTATATACTTTAATAGTTTCTTTGTCTTACATAAATATAGAGCATAAATAAAGATGTCGATCCTATTCCTGTGTTATTTTTTGTGACATCATTAATTTACCAAGCACCATGGGTATAAACAAAAGTAACAATGCATTATGCTATATTTGCCTAATTCCGTGGGTATTTCTAAAAATAGCTCTAGACAACTGTGATGACGTCATCAAAACAAAGAATTTCGGAGCTTGAAAATAACTTGCTCATTTTGTGTTTGTTTTGACACAGTCTACTTATGTGTAACTTCCTTGCTTTAGGAATAATTGAATATTATGTTAAGGAACTATACATAACATATGAAAAACTCGGTTTTCCTTTATCCGTGGCCTGTCAAGAAAGTAGGTTTAATTAAGAACAATACTGGGATGACAACTAAAGAAATTGGATGCTACACATGCATAGTATGTCTTAAGCCTCGTCCTTAAACTTGAACTTTATTAAACGTAAATAAATACTTGAATCCGTTCTTTTTAGAAGACTACCATTTTAAAATTCAGGAATTCCGAAAATTTTAGATAAAAGATCGATTATGCTAAATTTTGATGGACCAATCTCATTTTTCAAAGTAAATTTGATCAAAACATATGAATAATCCTTTCTCAGAATAAACTGTGGAGAAATATAATGTTTCCTATCTTTGTTCAACATTTTTTTAATACCCACGGATAAAAGACAACCCACGGCTTTAGGCATATCAACCATATATAACATAATTTTTTCGGCACATTATTGGTATTGGAGCTAGTTTTAAAGTGTTCCTATGAATTATTTTATATTTCTGTTTGAATAAATACTTCAGTCTTTCTTTTTATGCAATAATAGCATTAATTCACAAATTTTTCAGGTGTTATAAACCCATATCCCTTTGTGTCAGGTGCAGTATCAAGTACATTGATTTAGTCAATTTTCGAACATGTAAATGGTAAGAATAATAAATGAACACATTTTATTAATATATTTATTACAATCCTTTCAAAGTACGTCGAATTCAACACTTATTTCAAAATCTAAAATGCCAGTCACCACACTATGTCCACTGACCTCATTGTTTACATTGTCATTTCAAAGCAACAGATGTATTCATCCTAACATAGAAATATAACTGAAAGGATTTTTGCAGAAAAAAGTCTGTTACCAATAGATCTATGTTATTAAAAAGCAGTCTACATTTAAAAGAAATCATTCTTTAACACTACTGCAAGATCAACCATGAATCAGCCATGAAAAATTCATGGCTTGATCCATTAACCTCATCCATTAAAAGCGACATTGTGCTGGGCATTAATAAACCATCAAGATGCCATGAATTTAACATTAAATTATTTTAATGGTAGGGTTCCCACGCTTTGGCAGTACCAGAACTCCCTGACTTTTCCCTGACATTTCCCTGACAAGAAAGTCATTTTCCCTGACATTTAATGGACGTTATTCACAGATGTTTCACTATTCATTAACAGTTTTGCTATTGATAAATAGCCTTTATGTCAGAAATAGCTCTAAGAATGTTCCTTTAAATCTACCAATCTTGATCCCTATGGGAGCATATAGAGAAATGACATTTTCTCACTACAAGTTTCCTTGCTTGGGGTTTAAAAGCCACTTTCTAAACAAATTTATATATAGCACAATGGCTCAACATCTATATAGGCTATCCATTTATGGTACTTCTCTAGCCATTATAAATATTATGTCCTATCAAAAAACTGCACATCCCACATAGATGATAATTCACCAGTTGGTGAGCACACTTCAATCTTGTCAGGAGAGTGTAGGCAGCTGTAGGGGTCAAACTTCTGATCCAAAGATGAGAAGTCCTAAACTTACTTATTGCATGAAGGCATGTATGTTTAACTAAGAGGCCCGATAAGAGGCAGAGATTCTCTCCTAGCTGCTTAAAAAAAGAAACCCCTTTGAGTTGAAGGTTTGTACAAAACATTAAGTTTAAGTAGCAGAAATCTAGTACTTTATTAAAGCTCAAAAGTAAAGAGAAATACCATTTAACAGAAAGCCTAATACATAGATAATATGTTCAATTGGAATACCATAAAGTCACAGTGTTTTATATTTTACTGTAGAGCAACTTTACCTCAGGAAATCAAACGCCACAAAGGTCTCAATGTTTAATGAAAACCAATGACAATTACCTTAAAGTGTTCTTTATAAAATTATGATTATCATAATACATAAAGTAATAATACATAAAGTACATATATACAAAAGGCAACTCTTTAAATACCAGTTGGTCAGTTGCAAAAATGACGATATTACAAATCAAAAGTCAAAAGCCTCTGGTATTTGTGGCAGAGAGGTTGAGTGTCTGTCCCTGGCAGAGAGGTTCAGAGTCCATCTCTTGACCAAGAGGTTTCACATCCCTTAGTTCTTTTACTATATTACTACAAGCCCAAAAATTTGACACAAGTAGTGGTGATTTTCCAGGAAGCTGTATTGAGAGGAATAAATCTAAGGTGAGTGACTTGTTTCCCAATGGATATAAAAACATATAGGTTAAAACAAAAGCCTTTGTCTTGATTGAGATATAATCATGAAGTGTAACTGTATGAGTTATATCAAAATAAAAAGAAATTTCTCAAAAGTAAGACAAAATCTGTCATGTAGTGAATAGTTACATCAACCAAATGTGGTTTGAGTGTTTCAGTGAAAGTAATTATCATTAAAGCAATTCAAGGACCAAGGAAACAGGATTTTTTATTTCAGTTTTCCTCAGACTTCTTTTCAATTATGATGGTCCAGTCTGATATAAACAAACCTAATATATACAATATAACTACTATTGCATCTTTTACATTGTTGACACAATCAGACAGATTTGCTGAAAATACAAAGATAACATCTAAATCATCTTACCTTCTCAATGTAGTGTGAATTGAAGTAAAGTGTTTTTGGTATGAAGTAGAATCAATTCAACACTTCTCTTAACAATGAATCTCAAAACTGCAACTACTACACAAACAATTATAAATGAAGGAGCTTAACATAAATTTATACAGAATTCAGACATTAGCCCTTCCAGTGATGAATTTTGATGAAAAAATCTTAAGAGACTACATTTGCGTTAAATTCTCCTGGAATAAAAAATTCCCTGACAGTCTTTTCAAAATTCCCTGACATTTCCCTGACTTTTGTCCTTTTTTTTCAAATTTCCCTGACACTCATCAAAATTCCCTGACATTTCCCTGACTTTTTTAAAAATCCATTTTCCCTGACTTTTCCCTGACGCTTAGAAACCCTGAATGGGAGAGTTATGGCCATTAAAGAAGTCATTCATGGCCATAAATGGAGAAAGGACACCATTAGATTTTCAGGAGTAATTACTGGGGAAATAATGACCATTACAAAAATGAATTATTGATGGGCATTGATTTTTTAATGGTAGCCATTATTAATATCAATGGTAGCCATGAATTTGTATAATTGCTAAATTCATGACCCATTAATATTTTTCATGGCACATTTTAATGGGTAGTGGCCATTAAAAGCGACATTGTGCTGGGCATGAATTTAGATTAATGGGCAAGAATTTTATTTTCACTGCTATACCATGCCCATTATCCATAAACCCTGAAATAAATGTAATGGGCATGAAAAATAAAATGACAAATTAATGGTCAAAATATCTGCCAAGTAATGGCCATGAAAAAGTACTTAACTTTTTTTAATAGAAAAATTATGACCATTAAAGTTTACCCATTAAATGTTGTAAATGGGCATTAATTTTCTAATGGTCAAACAATGGGGAGAAAATAACAGTCAAGGACCAAAAATGATGGCCATGGAAAATTTTTATGCCTTTAATTTTAATGCCCATCAATACAAATCATGCCCATTATTATTTACCCTTCAATGTTGGTAATCTTTAGTTTCCTAGGGTTGAAAAATCATAAGTACGAATCTACAAACATTAAACGACTTGACAGATCTTATTCATACAATTCTTCTATAAAATTGATGCAATAATGTTTAATTGGGGTTTGAATATATTTGCACAAACAATTTATTGCTAAAATCTTAGAAAAAATAAAATCTTATTTTCTTCAATTTTTGCATATTCGAAGGCTTCATTTAAAATTTGTCTTATATTTTGTTAATCAATTGTTTTAAATCCAACAGTACAAGATTCTATTTAAAATAATCAAATTTCAGCTTTTTACATACCTTCTGCTTGCTATTCTTCCCAATGTACAAGAGAATAAGGCAAAAAAAAAATTAACTGGAAATTTTATTTGAAAACAGCAGCCATGTTGGATTTCCATAGACTGGATTCACGGTCACTTTTAGACTGGTACTCTTGGCCATGACTTTGTATAACAACTTATTCATGGTTTGTGTCATGGGCATGAATCAAAATGAAAGTAGTTAAAGCTTTAATTCTGTTTTCAATTTCTCATTAATTAATACCCATTTCAAATAATGTAAAGGGCCATGAATAAACTGATTTAGAATTCAACAGCATATGAATGGCCAGAATTAATCTTCAGAATTTTTTCAATGCCAATTAATGAATTGATTTTTTTATTATAGCTATTATTTATCATATTTGGTATTGAATTATCATCATTTATATGGGTGATAACCTTTAATAAATGTTCATGATAGTAACTGGGCATGAATAAAAAAGAAAAAAAGAAAGTTAAAACTTTTCTGTATTCCTTTCATTACCATTAAATAAAGTTAATGATCATGGATTATCTGATTCATAATTGTATGATATATTAATGGCCATAAGTGATAGTCAAGATTTTTGTCATGCCAATGAGTTTTTTTTATATTGGCCATTATTTGTTACTGTTTTGTATTTAATTGTCGTCTTCAATGGTTAATTGATGGGCATGAATAAATGTTCATGGTAGTTAATGGGCATGATTCAAAATTAAAAGAGCAAATGGTTTTTAGGAATTTTTATAATGGCCATTATTTGTTACTGTTTGGTATTTAATGGCCATCTTCAGTGGATAATGATGGGCATGAATAAATGTTCATGGTAGTTAATGGGCATGAATCAAAATAAAAGAACTTTAAAAATTTTCAGTATTTCTTTGATCGTATTACAATCAAAGTTAATGCCCATGAATTGTCTGATTCAGATTCAATGATATATTAATGGCCATGATTAATTGTCATAATTTATTTTAATGCCAGTGACTTTTAGCAATCTTTATTATGGCCATTATTTGTCCTTTTTTTATTTAATGGCCACCATTCATGGGTGATTGATGGACATGAAAAAAATATTCATGGTAGTTGATGGGCATGAATTAAGCTAAAACAAGAAGTAATGGCCCATTACTTTTTTAATGCCAATACTTTTATACCGGCCCATTATATTAATCTGCATTTCATGGTTTTTTAATGGTCAAATCATGAATTAATGGCCATTAGTTAGCATTTTAATGGCTAAAAGTGTTACCCATTATTATTTTTTTACAAGGACTAATGGCTCATTTTAATTGTTTTCCTTGTTTTTATGGGCCATTAATGGTCTTTTAATGTAATTTTAATGGGACCCTTTTGCAGTAGTGTAAGTATATGTGATGTGAAAAATCAATAAATTAGATGGGAAAATCTTTAAACAATATCAAAGTATACAATTAAAATGTTATTGAATCTAAATGGGAATATATTGTGTCTGACTTGTTTCTTTTTTTTGTTTTTTTTTTTTTTTGCTAAAAGCTCAGTCAACTCTGCCAAAAGAACTTTTTGAGAAAACTTCATAAAATTCTTCTCATTAATGTAAGAGAAGTTTTGTTCACAAGATGTTGGCATATAAATGGACTTACCGACAGACATATATAGAAGACGATACAAATATACATCCTCTTTGGCATCGTATTTAAATCGTGCATGAGTATTTGGCTTTGGATTTTAAGTTGCTGTGATTCGATACTTGAGAATTTAAGATATAATAGACAAAGAAGAAACTGTTTTGAACAATATTTGATGTTATACTAATATTTATTTAGAGGAGTTAAATGCCGTTTTAACAATCTTCAGACAAATTACATGGGCTGGAGCATCTTACCATAATTTCCTGATATTTTTCCTGATATTTTTTGAAAATTTAATATTATAATTATATTCTATGCATCTACTTACCATGAAAGCTTTAGTTGTATCTGGTGGCTGACTACTCAACAATGAGATGAAATATTTTTCATCTATTTCCTGAAATCAAACGAAGAATTAGGACAACAATTCTCATTGTGAACTTTATCATTTTCATAAAGACGATAAATCAAGGGATCAGTGCAACACTGTTGTAAGTGCCTATATATTTATAGCACCCATTTGCACTGACCCCTTGACATGTAGTTATAGCTCTTCCCAAGACAAAAACAAATTGAAAATAATTTGACATTACAAAGTATGTATGATTTTACCTCTAAGTATAGATCCAATAGAAAAGATTTAAAGGAAGAGAAAATATTTCCTTACAATTAAATGCACAAATTATTTTTTCAGGATCTAAAAAGATGCAATTATTTAGCAATGGGTGAAACAAGGGCCAATTTCATTTCTGGGCATCCATTTTTAATTCTTTTAACTTTAATAGAAATAAGAAATATAAAAATATCATTCTGGAAGTAGTAAGTAAGCTCCATTCTGATTTTTGTGTGTGAAGAGTGATCAGTTTGGGCAGAGGATTGAAAATTGACAAAATCCTTTTCCAATGTAGATTAAGACTTGTATACAAATTGAGTAGGCTGCTTTTAGACAATTCATTTCATATGAGAAAATAACTCCATGAATATTTCCAGTTCAGCATGACAAGGGTTTACAAAGTAAATAAATACCCTCTTGATATCATGCCCTAGCTGTTCCAGTTGGCACCAAGACAGAGCTGTCTCAAAGTCCCCTGTCTTTATCAATAAAGCCAGAACCTCTCTAGGGGTTGTTCTAGTCCATTCTACAACTGTTTTCCATTGAGTAAACCTACAATACAAGAAAATATAAAGGATCTGCCATTACTTTTTCTACTAGAGAAATAAAAAATAATTTTCTTTGACACAAGTTGATTTTAATCAAGTCAAGAGATGAATAGTTATAGAGCGATTTTTTGAGCTAAATGTTTCCATTCTAGGCTAAGAAAATATCAGTTTGTCTTATACATGAGTAACATCCATGTCTGTTTTAACTGTTTTCGATAACAAGTTTAATAAATATTTTTTTTATGAACACAAATTTGATCTTCTTTTTACAATATGATTTTTGTGATAAAAAATTAAGTTGCTTATCACTCTTGAACTTATTTGTATAGTTATTCCACTAGTATAACACCCATGTAATATCAAAAATATTCAATGGGGTTGTTTCTCTCCAGCAACAAAGTTCATATTATAAATTGAGTTGACCCTTTGCTGTTTAATCCCTGCTTTTTACGTGCCTGTGATTTTATGATTGTGAAAGCATTGTGAAAAAAGAAGAAATTGCTTCTGACAAGCAATTTCTTCTTTTTCCACACTATTTCCTACCCTGCTGAATGGTTATTTTTCAAATTAAATCCACTTTTAATTTTCGTCTGCAAAACCTATGAATTTGGACAAGTCCAAAATTTTGTAAAACAGGAAAGTTAAAGGAACACCTACTTATCTAGAATCAGATGTCTTTTCTTGGCAGCTGTTTTATCCTCCTCTGTGATTAAATCAGAACTCTGTAGGGATAACTTTATCTGAAGGTTCTTTGCACATTCTGTTACCTGTCAATTATGAATTTCATGCTGATATCAAAAATCATTTGTAACCAAACTCACATTCAAAAATAATGTTTTTCTATTGGATCATCTATCTGCTTGACAGGTGAGATTATGTGGAGTCCATGGCCTAGTGGTAAGAACATTGGGTTTGGGATCAGAAGGTCCTGGGATCAAATGCAATCCAGACCATGAGAATTTTTCTGAGCAAACAAGACATGTTTGTGAAACACTATTTACCCCCGAAACGTTTATTTCTATTTTCTTTTTTTCAGAAGTTGCTCCCTGATAGATGACCTTAACCTTATCAGATAACCTTGACCTAAGAAATCAAATATGGTTTGATGAACTCTCACATCATGCCAAATATGAGCACTGTAGCTTGAATAGGCTTTAAGTTTAAAATGTTAAGTTATTTGGTTATGTTTCAGTAAGTTTGTCCATGACATATGACCTTGACCTGGTCAGATAACCTTGACCTCAATATCCTTTGATTAGTTTCAAGCCAATCTAAATATTATTGAAAAATTTAAACAAAGTGGCGAATTGTCACAAGATACACTTATTACACTGTTTGATGTCCAAGTATGAAAAACAACAAAGGGAAATATCTAAAAATTAAGCCAGTTAGAGATTTACAAGTCAATTGGTCACTTAAAGACAGAATTATACTCTGAATAAAAAATAGAATGTCACACACCCAAATGATGCCATGGTTGATCACACAATACATCCCTTCTTTCAGTAGGCATAAAAAATTGATATTTTTGGTAAATTTTGCTTAATTTGACCTTGATAGATGACCTAGACCTGATAAGATGACCTTAAACTTAGTTGCTGCTGATGAATATTAATGAGATCTGTCATCATGCAAAATATGAGCTCTTCAACTTGTATGGTCTCTAAGTTATCAAAAATTATTAAGTTTTATGGTTAAGTTTTGATAAATTGACCTTGTGTGATGACCTTGACCTTGTTAGAAGAAATCAAGTTTTGTATCCTGAAATCAAACTGCACTATACAACTAAACCTTCTTAAATTTAACTTTAAATTGAATCAGATAAAATATGTCCATTTACTAAAAAACAAGAGCTGTCACTGTAAGATGACAATGCCCCCGACACCGCTTTGATTTTAAATTATGGCCAATCTATGTTGAAGGTCAAGGTCATCCAGGGGTCAAGGTCACCAAAGTATGTGCCTACAGAAAGGTAATGTACCAAGGAATGTTGTGGTAAAGTATGATGCGAATATGTTAAGTAATAAGGAAGTTATGGCCAATGTTAAAGTTTTGGGACGGAATGACGGACGGACAGACGGACAGACAGACGGACGGACAAGTCAAATTTATGATGCCTCCCTATCGGGGGCATAAAAAGATGTCATAAATACTACCATACTTTGAATTTGTAAGGAAGAGATCATCTGACTTATGTATCTATTGATTTTGTAATTAAGGTAGTGGTAGTAGAACATTTCAGAAATCATGAGCTTTCACAATGTTGACAGAGGTTTCCTAATGAAAATCATTAGGAAACCTCGGTTAACACTGTAAAATTTATTTCATCTTAAAAATCTTTGCAAAACTATTACAGGTCCACTACCTTAAAGATAGACTTACCCTATAATAGACTTTAATCCTCTTAGACTTTGCTAGAACAGCTATCCTCATACTATCACTGAGTTCTGTATTAGACAGACACATGTCAAATAGATCCATGTTATGTTCAATCTCTAATCGTCCATGTACTGCTAAAAGTTCACGAGCTTGAGTTTCTACACACATCACCTCGTGTAACAGTGTACACACCTTCTCTGACTTCTCCTTTGGAAGAGTATTGTTTGTATTTCCAGTACCACATATAGCATGTATCACACAAATAATGACAAAATCTCGTAAACTACACAGACTCGTATTATGCTTCAACACTGTGACTGGTATACTGTCTATGACTTGCACTATTTCTGTCCACTTCCTGTGTGAAAATAGCTCACTCAGTAAACCAGTCAAGCAGATTTGAAATTCCACACTTTCATGTAAACTTAACATATTAGTTTTGAACTTTTCCATAATTTCACTAGTCAGCAGTTTCAATATAGGATCATCACCTTTAAGTATGTCATGGTCCTCAGAAGCTGCCATTGGAACGATGAAATTCAGCAGATGTCGCTTTAATGTTGGATATTCGTATGTCAATTTTTCATAACGATAACTTTTCATGTCCACAACACTCATAGATGAAGCTGCCCTCTCACGATTTGTTAAATCATAATTAGAGTCATGTGATCCATGACTACCACTGACATTGAAATATGTCTCGTCAAAGGCATCGTCCATATTTGTTTCATCGACATCATCAGAACACACAAGACTGACGAGGGTTGCCACAAGGGGACAGTCACCTTTGATGTACTCAAGTGTATTTGGTGTGAGGTCATATGTAATATCACCGTCAAAGAAAGCACTGTCACCTGAACCTTCTTTAACAGGAAGTTGATTGGAGGAATTGTGGTACAACTCTGCTTTTGGAATGGATTCAAAGTCGAACACGCACATGAAGGTTTTACAACTTGGAATTACCTCAATGTCATATGGAAGATCATTGGAAGAATCTGTAATATAAGACCACAAAACTTTAAATTATCAAAAATTCCTAGATAAAGATTCTCGAAATAATGAACAAATTTGGAATAAAGCTTTTTGGGAGAAACAAGTTTTACTGCTATTTTCATGGCAGTAACAGGGAAAACATATGTGACCGGTCACGCGAAAAGGGACCATCTAGGAACTCCATAAAATAAACATTTGAAAAAGAGATTGGTCATAGAACAGGCCAACCAGAAGTTGCGTTTCAATAATTCTTTCATAGGAAGGTAGATTGATTATTCTAGATTCAGAAAATTTGTAGAGAGTGAAAAGTTTTGACCTTAGTCAGTCTGTGCAATCCGCGTAGTCTGACAAGGGTCAACACTTTACGCACTTTCAAGTTGATCCCTTTTTGCATGACTGGTCACATTTAAAAAAGTAAAGCCACACACATTTTTGCCTTGTCTTCAAGAAGAAAATAGCACAGAGTTAAAGAAATGGTACCCTTTTTTCCCCTTTAGACTCAGGTGCTAAACTAGGGAGCATTTTGTTCATGTTCACAAATGTTTTTGTATCCTAAATGCAGGTCTGGATTATTCTGCAGGATTATATGACAACCTCAGCATGAACTACACTTGTAGCAACAAAAACAGGCACTTTCTCTCTGTAGAAGAGCTATCAATGCAAGGTCAATCGATTTAAGAGTTGGAGTCCAGAATCTTTTTTCAAACTTTTTTCAGATTTGACCTTTGTGACCTGAAAAACAATAGGGTATTTCCTTTCGTCAAGGGCAACAATTCGATGAAATTTGACGATTTTAGGTCATTTTGTTTTGGAGCCCAGAAATGGTTAAATGACAAAGTTCAATTTTGATCTTCACATTTGTGAAACCAAAAAAATAAAGCACTTCTTTAGGTCATGGGCAACTATTATATTAAGTTTAATATTTTTAGGTCAATTGATTCTGGAGTTAAAGTCCTAAACAGAAAAGTCTACAGCCAGAGCAACAGACAGATATATGGATTGACAGACAGACAGGTTGCCAGACAAACAGCAAAGCCGACTTATATCCCAAACCAGCTCTTTGTCCCAGTACTTGAAATGGTTTTGGGATAAAGCTCAATTGAGTTCTTGACCTTTGACCTTTTTAGTCAAGAAACAATAGGACACTTCCTTGGTTCAAAGATAATGACTGTGCAAATTTTCATGATTCCATGTCATTCTGTTCTTGAACCAGAGTCCAGAAAATTGAAAAGGTCTAGAGATGGATGGAGTGACAGTCAGTCATTGAGAAACCAAAATACCCCACTCATCTTGAAAGATTGGTGGGGGAGGATGTATAAATACTGTACTGTATTATTTTCTGTTGCAAATTCTTAGAAATAAATAACCTTTTTTTTTCAAATCAAATATCTATATAGTTTTTAAAGTGGACCACCTAAGGAAAATGTCTGCCAATTAATCCTGACCTTCATATCATAATTGTCCTTAATTTACCTCGTTTCTTTGTTTCTCTATCCAGTGCCATGACATCCTTTATCTGTCTTTCTTTCTCTCCATCCAAGTGTGAGGCTATAAAAGCTATCAGTCCTTCATTCTCTGACACTCCCTCTATCCTAAACTGATCAGATATGAAATCTCGTCTGTGCCATAACAATACCTCAGGAATCTTTATCTAAACAAACATCATAATTCATACTGGTAAATACAACTACATTGCTGTTCATAAATGTACAAAATGTGACCTTCAACTATATAGACAGAAAAACTTTGAATACTACACAAAGATTTTATGAACCTCAATTTAAAATCCATAATGCTACCTCAAAATGATTTTAATTGTAAGTGCCTTTAAATTCAAACTAGACCTATCTTAGTTATTTAGATGAATGAAGATAGCAAAATTTATTTTCATCACTAACTACAGGTAATTTCCATTTTCATTATTAGTCCATAAGTAGGTTTAAAATATAGAGGATATTGAATGAGTGGTCATTGAATACTGAATTTATTAAACAAGTCATCTATAAACACATAAAAAACGGGCTACGCCCAGTTTTTATCTGTTTTGGATGACAAGTTCAATAAATGCTGTATTTTATGAGCATGAATTTTATTTTCTATTTTAATATGAACCGAATTTTTGCAAAAAAAAGGGGCAAAAATTCTTGAAATTCATCACTTCAATATTCAGCGAAACTAATAACACCGTTAAAAACTGACTTCACAATAGAAACATTAAAACGTCATTTCAAAGGTTCAAAATAGCGTTGCTATTTGCTCTAAGCTCATTTGCATAGTTATTCCACTAGTGTTATAACACTCATGTAATATCAAAAATATTCAACTGGGTTATTTCACTCCGGCGACGTAGGTCATATTATAAAAAGATTTACTAAATCCACCTACCAGTTTACGCTGTTTGTCTATATGCACTGTAGTCTGCAGAAAGTTCATCATACAGGTGTCCAACTGTTTGTTCAAATTCTCTGGTGAAAGTATCTATGAATGAAATTAATATCTTCACCCTTATACTCATAAATTATTTTTTCTTAAATAAATGCCATATTTTTAGGCATTTTTTCTAGTGAACAAGTTTTTTTTTAATTGTTTATTTTTACAATGATTAAATAGAAAGCAGGCACTGAAGGCTAGGATCTTTGTCTATTCTGTCTGCTTAAGCTGTGTATACTAAAATCAGGGGTGTGGAATTCCCATGTCTGACTTGTCTAACATGAGCTTTTTGACTTGCAGGCAAGTACATTTTTCTAGGGTTCTTGTCTGTAGACAAGTCAATTCCAAAGCAAATCTAGGAACAGTTCTAAAAAGATCTACAAGAAAAGTCATCCTAATGTTTGTTTCAAAGGGTAGAAAACATTGTCTTTAATGAAGAAAATGCTGTAACCCAGCATTTTTTTCATTAAAGACAAAAAAAAGCTTGATTACAACACTTTCTTCATTAAAAATAATGATTCTCAATATTTACCAATCCATTTTTTGCAGACAAGTTCATTTTGATCCTGGACAAGTGAGAAATTGACTTTGATTGTCCATGAACAAGTGGAGAAAATCTGTATTTCTACAGCCCTGCTGAAATCACTCAAAAAGTGAATAAGATGTGATTGTGGAACACAAATGAACCCGTATACAGTCAATCTTGCTCATGCGACCAAGATATTTCTTGAACCAGGGGAAGTCAAGACCTCAAATTTGCGCCTTACAAAACTTCAACATGTGATAAATATTTGTATAACATTTTAAAGCTATTGAAGGAAAACTAAAGGAGGAGTTTGTGACACATAATTCTTGAACCACGAGGAGCTGGGACCTCAAAATTGCATCTTGCAAAATTTCAACATGTGATAAATGTTTGGACAAAATGTCAAAGGATTTGAAGGAAAACTAAAGGAGGAGTTAGCGACACAAAATTACTAGTATATGTGTCCAAAGATTGATGAACAGACAGAAAGAAAGACGGACAGACAGGCTGAGGCAGTATACCACTGAAAATATGCGTTCTAAGGGGGTATAAAAAGAGACTATTTTACTATTGTGTAACTACAGGCAGACACACACCTGACTTTGAAGTATTACCTACAGTACTACATGTTCAGACCAGATTAACCCTTGTTAACCGGAATATTCCAGCTTTGGCAGGAGCTATAGACAAACATCAGCCTGCACATATGTGCAGTCTGATGTTAGTCTACACCACCTGTTTCTCACTTTCAAACCAGAATTGTCAATAGATTTAGTGTTTTTTTTTAAAAAAAAAAAAAATGACCTTCATTTGTTAATTTCAGTACTTTTTGCCCTTTGATTTCAATGAAAATTTTTAGCAAAATTTTTTTCAGCATGACAAGGGTTAAGATTTGACAGTATAAAAGGTGTACTACAGATGGCCCACTTACCTGTATGGGGGGTGAGGAGACCCCACAAGTTGTTACAGCAAACAGTAATAGGGGATCTGATCTGGGAGCTGCCAGGTACCAGGGATCTTCAGGGTTCAGGGGATACAGTCTATACTCTAGGGATTTGCCCCACTCTGATGGGGCAAATAAACCACAACGGTTTATCTGATACTTTAGGTCAAACAAACTGTAGAAAATGATAAGACAAAATTAGTGTTGTTTTTTTCACAACAGATATAACAGAAATATTTATATTTATGAAACACTTCTAATTGCCTTCACTAATAGCCAAGAAATAAACAGTACAACCATCATATTCTTTTTCTTGAATTTTGAAAACTGTCTCTCATTTAAAGTCTAGTTGACTGAGGAAAGACTATGAAGTATCTTGTCCAAAGACAGACCTAAACACAACCCCACCATTAATTAAGCTAAAACTCAAATCCATTTATATTCCTTTTGTATTTTGGGCTAATTCCCTTACCAATTCTGTAGATGTCATTTATTGATAAATTAATGTATGCTGATATAAATCCTGCATGCCCCCCAAAAAGCTATCCTTATCTTGAATGGTTAATCCTTTCCCTGCAATTCATTTTCCAACAAAAATCTTTGGAAGACAGTATAGACTAAGATCAGCCTGCATAGACGGACAGTCTTATGTCACTCTACACTACCCTTTTCTTTTTAATCACCTTTTAAAAAAAACATAGATCAAGACTCTTTAAAATGTCCAAAATCTGACAATATTTCCTAAACTAATTTTAAACTCCACAGGATACAAATTAACACACCAACCTGACAACGCCAACTTCACCAACTCTATAACAGAAGGTATTTAACATTGTGATTTGTTCTCTAGATGTCATCTCTTCATAGTGTTTCAGTCTGTGTGTCCTTCTTGTGTAATGGCTGTCTTCTTCTACCTGCTTTACAGTAAAATTCAGGGTTAACCCTTTCCTGTTTTACAAAATTTTGGACATGTCCAAATTCAAAGGTTTTGCAGACAAAAATTTAAAGTGGATTTAATTTGAAAAATAACCATTCAGTAGGGTAGAAAATAGTGTGGAAAAAGGAGAAATTGCTTGTCAGGAGCAATTTCTTCTTTTTTTCAAAATGTTTTCTCAATCATAAAATCACAGGCACGTAAAAAACAGGGATTAAACAGCAAAGGGTTAAATACTTACTTCTCTAAGTATATTGGACTTCCAAATCATGCTGTCTGCTTTTGAGTAAAATCATAATACAATTAAAATGATATTTGAAACAAAATATTTTTTAAGTTTAGGCACTTACAAAACATTTGCACTGGCCCTTCCACTCATAAAGTAAAATGTTATTACAACTAATTTTGTTCATATTGTAAATTGCTTTTAAACAAGAGGGACAAAATGGCCCTAAAACTGCTCACCTGAATTTTATTGGTCGAGTGGATCTCCCAAAAGTAACTTTCTGGCAAAGTTCCATTCACATTTGCCTTATTCTAAAAGAGGAGATGTTTTCCAAGAATTTAAAGTGATAATAGACCCTGCCCATCCATTCATTGCCAAGGAGAATCAAAATAAGCCCTGCCCTGCCACACCCATATTCATGGGCCAATCAAAATTTTGCAAACAATTTTTGATGAGGGTCATCAAAGAACCATTTCGGTAAGGTTTCATTGAAATCAGCCAAGTGGTTCAGGAGGAGATGTCCTTCAAAGAATTCAAGCTAAAAGTAACCCCGCCCTGCCATGCCTATATTTATGGGCCAATCAAAATTTTGAGAACAATTTTTGAAAAGGGTCACAAAAGGACCATTCTGGTAAAGTTTCATTGAAATAGAACCAGTGGTTCAGGAGATATTATTCAAAGATTTTGGGCTAAAGATTAGCCCCACCTGGCCATGCCCATATTTATAAGCCAATCAACTTTTTGCAAACAATTTCTGCAATTTCTGAAAACAGTCACCTAAGAAACATTCTGGTAAAATTGCATTGAAATTGGCCCAGTGGTTCAGGAGATGTCATTGAAAGATTTTGGGCTCAAAATAAGCCCTACCCTGCCATGCCAATATTTATAAGCCCATCAAAATTCTCCGTACAGTTTTTGAAAAGGGTCACCCAAGGAACATTCTAGTAAAGTTTCATTAAAATCGGCCTGTTGGTTCAAGAGGAGATGACATTCAAAGATTTTGGGCTCAAATGAGCTGCCCCCTGCCACTCCCATATTTCTGCCCAATCAAAATTTCGCAAAAATTTTTGGAAAAAGGTCACCCAAGGAACATTCTTGTAATATTTCATTGAAATCCACCCATTGGTTCAGGAGAAGGAGAAGTTTTTAAGATTGTTGACAACAGACGATGGACAACGCACAAAGGCTGATCCTTAAAATTCCCCTTGAGCATGTTGTTCACAGGTAAGCTTAAAAGTCAGTTGCAAACTGCATGGACTCTTTTTATATAAATAGTCACTGGATAAAACAATATTTGTATATATCAATGGTTTTCTTTCATCATAGGGTATCCTTATACCTTGATTTTAATGTTTTATGTGATTCCATTTTGGATGAGCAACCAAATCTTCTTTACCACAGATTTTTATATCTGAAACTAGAGTTAAACATAGATTTGATCTTTTGACCTACTTTTTGACCTACTTTTGACCTCTTTCTTCATTCTTTGAAATGTTTGGTGAAAAAAGGATGAGCTAAGGATCATATGTTTTAAAATTGGTTGAATTTTGTCCAGTTCTTTAGGAGGAGATTTATTGTTATTGTTTATGGATGGACAGACAGATGAAGGACATTGACTGATCACATAAGTTCTCCTTTAGTACTTTGTGGTCAGGTGAGCTAACACTAGCTCCTACCTGGTTTCTAATCTTCCTGATATGGTTTATATGACAGTGTATTGTCATAATGGTCTGCAGATTACCAAAGAAAACTTTCCTCTGGTCGTGATCCAAGTTAGATAACCTGACCTGCTGTAGGGTAGATAACTCTGACACATTGGTGTAAAAGTCAGTAGAGTTACCAAGTTGTGTGGCACAGGCAATGTCGAATAAGTTGTCCGCATTGAATCTGGAGGCAATATCTGGAAAATGAACAATGTCGGAATTAATCAATTTTCCAGGGGAAAAAAAAAGGAATTTTTTACTTGAAAAGAGAAACATGCAAAAATTATTAGTGGTTTAAATTGATATGGAAATTTCACATAAGGGTAGAAATATTGAGTTAATACGATCTTTCTATTTGAAATAAATGACAATTATAATGTTATTAATGGTCTCAATGTTAAGTCAAGAATTGCCTGTTCAGTACAGTCTTTTCATATTCTTATCTACCCAACTCAAAAGTTATTGTTCAATTC
The DNA here is from genome assembly GCA_948146395.1 of Fragum whitleyi. NCBI lineage: Eukaryota > Metazoa > Mollusca > Bivalvia > Cardiida > Cardiidae > Fragum > Fragum whitleyi. Next base: position 93,550,016 of record OX411544.1, on the reverse strand, counting down.
ATGACTTCTGTGCAGACTGACTTAAGTCTATACTGTCTGCCAAAACTTTGTGAGAAGGGTGCATCTGTCAAAACCACAGAAAGTTAATCGTTTTAGGCATTTCCTTTTTTTATCGTAAAACTGACTCGTATTAAGGTAGTGTAACTGTAATAGTTCTGCGACATTTTGGAACTCATGAACTTTCACAATGTTGACTAAGGTTTCCTAATGAAAATCATTAGGAAACCTCAGTAAACACTGTTAAAGTTCATTACTTCCAAAGAGTTGCGGAACTATTACAGGTTCACTAGCTAACTATTAAATCTTGTTCATCGTCTGAAAAGCATTAAAGAAAGATTTAATGAACTAACCTTTCATAAGGTTCACCAGACGCAGCAATATATTCTGTAGAAACTCAACAGGTTCTGAAATAGTTGGTATTCCACTTGATGGTCTCTTTCCACAATTGTGTATAACTTTTCCTACTACTGTCTCAGTTTCTGTTAACGGAAAATACAAGAAATAGAGGATAATGAACAAGTGGTTTTAAAATACAAAATTTACACAAAGAGTTCTCTATAAACAGATCAAATGAGGCTTTGCCAAATTTTTGTCTTTTTCAGATAATGAGAGATAAGATAAATTTGGTATTTCATTATCACAAATGTTATATGCATAATATGACCCAAATCTTTGCAATAAATTGACAAAAATCTTGAAATATTTTTATTAGATTTTTTGCATAACATTTATTGTCAGCCAGATTAGCTCAGTCAGTAGAGCAGCGGACTTCTAAACAATTGAAGGTCGAACGCTTACGTTCAATTCCCGGGCTGGCTATGGTAGCAATGATTAATGAACAGATTTAAACAAAGAAAACATTTAATGCCTTTTATAGAACACTGCCATAACAACCGTTATGATATCATTTTCACAGTAACAAGATAGCATAAGCTTAATTGCATAGTCATTACACTACTAAGCCTATATCACTCATGCGACATAGGTCATATCATACTTGTTTAACACAAAAATCATCAAATAGCAGACAAATTTCTATTTCAATATTTAGGCTGAAATTCAATTTTCAAATTAAGGGACACAACATCCGTCTTTCATTGAAAATTTTATAATATCTTTACCTGGTTCCTGATTCAAAACCTGTAATACTGGTACCCGCTTACTTGGTATCTTCACGCAACAACTGTAGACAATGATGTGCGTTAAATTCAGGCTAAGTTTGGCTGCAACCTTCTCAAGCCTAAAATAAATGGAGGATAATTGTTTGTTTCAGTGTAAGATCGATTTATATTTCATGAGTAAACAACAAAAGCTGTATTTTCACAAGTGGCAAATTAAAGCATCATGTGTTTGTAGCGATTGGGAATTAGGTACCCCCCACTTAATAATTTTTTTGTAAATAAGTCGATGATCCTAGTTAAGTGGTCGTTATGTACGAAGATTGTAGAGTACAGTTAGAGCAAGGTCCGAGAAAGTGGCCAGTCTAAAAGGAGGGAACTCTTTAATGTTGGAGGGTAGAAAAGCCGCCGGATATTGGATTCTTTCGGCGCGTGAAATAAACTCATGCTTTCATCAAAGACAATTTATTTTATTTTCTCCCTCTGTCTGTTGCAGGTGAGTTAAAGAGTAAGGCCAAATATTAGTTAAGGTACCCAGGTAATGAAGGCAAGGTATAGGGGGGTTTGGACAGGTTCTTTAGGGTTAATGTGGGCTCAAACCAGGAACTCAGACAATCCTCGTGTTGGCTTGGCCTTTTTAAGGGAGGGTTTTCTTATAAAAGGTGGCATCGAATAAGTAGATAGGCCTTTTCTGCGGGATTACACAACAGTATTTTATAATTTTTCGCAGGTGCAATCATGCAGTGATCAGGGCATGATCAATTTAACTTTGCCCTATATTGTTGGTACTCTTTATTGAAGATACAGAGTTGTCAATATGAGCTGATTTTAGTTGAATTATATATTTTATGCAGTTCTCTTGTCATGGTCGGACCCTATTGGGGGAATCATAAGCCTTTGCAGTAGGGATCTGACCATGACAAGGGCAACGGCTTGCTAGGCTCATTTCAAATGATGATCCCTTATGTAAACAGTGCTAGCGATTTAACTTTCATTGACATGCTATTCTCAACCCGTTTCTGTCGCACATGAGGTTTTTGCGGACAGTTTGGGCTGAGGTCAGATTGCACAGATGTGCAGACTGATCTTGGCTTACACTGCCTGTTTTCCTTTAATCATTGTTGGAGGGGTTTGATGCAGATGGGTTGACATGACTGAGAAGTTTGCAAGTTGCTGAAAACAGAAGGGGTTTTGTAAGGGACTAAATCTAAGTGATATTTAATGGACCAAGATACTAGTGACAATAGTCGTGAATATCGAGTGAACAAGCATTTACGAAGTGATACCTTGATGTGAACAATTTGTGTAATATTGTTGCCCTAACGAGCCAGACACGTTATTCCGATGAACTTGTTAACATTCGGTTCATATCAAACAGTGACAGTAGATTATCATTTTTGTAAGCTTACTAGGTGTGTTGCTAGTGCCAGTGAGGGTCAAGGTCAATTGAAGAGTGTTTCATATTATTGCTAAACAGTATCCATATACTGCCGGAGGTTTTGGTGAGGTCGGTGTCCTTAGTGGTGGCATTGATCTGGGTGCACCAGTGTGCGCCTTGATCTGTGTCAACACTGTGGACATGTGCCACCTCATTTTAGCTAGAGTTACTAATTTTGGGGTAGCATCAATGAAGGATGACTCTTCAGGTCGCGGGATCAAGTACTTAGTTATTTGTAATTCTGAATGAATGATTGATTTATGGGATTATTTAATCTAGACATGTTGAATAATGTTCAAGTGGATTTCTAAACTAATTACCAGAATGCAGAGATAGATTTCAGTCCTTTGCAACTGATTGTTAGGTTCTCCATACCAATCATTTGTAAAGAACAGCATAATGTTAGTCAGGTAATTCTTGTGAATGTAGCCTTTATTGATAATTTTAGGTTGTTGCCAAATTTAGATCCAGATTGGACTGCACTGTCATGGACCTACTATTTTTGGGATACAGTGTGAGCTCAGATTGGGTTGTGCAGTCATGCGTGGGCTGATTGTGACCATACTGTCTTCTGTACTGGATTATAGATGTAAGTGTGGACTCGGATCAGATTGCACAATTGAGTGCAGGCTGATCTAGGCCACACTTGCATTCAAACCAATCATAAGAAATATACTTGAAGTCTCTGTCAGATGATACTTGATATTGTAATGTTTGGTTAATCCGGATGGTAAGAAAAGCCGCCGGATATTGGATTCTTTCGGCGCGTGAAATAAACTCATGCTTTCATCAAAGACAATTTATTTTATTTTCTCCCTCTGTCTGTTGCAGACTGTGAGGTCGCACCAGCTTTCTTCTACCGGGGCAACATGTTTTTGATGTTCACGTAATTAAATATAAATCAATCTTACTCAAAAAACCCATTATTATCCCAAGTTCTTGATATGAGCCAACTTGGTAGAGGCCTAATAGATGATGCTATATACCAAGTATGAAAGCTGTCTTCTGGTTTCAGAGAAGAAGATTTTTGAAGACTTTGGCTCTTTAATTCTATGTAAAAAGGGATGCACCCAGGTGGAGCCGAAATATGACCCTGGGGTTTTGTTATGAACAAACTTGGTAGAGGTCCACTAGCTGCCTGCATTCTGGTTTCAGAGAAGAAGATTTTTGAAGTTTTTCCTATTTTCACCGTTTTTGTTAAGGGTAAAGAATAAGTTAAGGGGGGATTTCATTTATTAAAAGAACTCTGGTAGAACTTGACCCAAGGATCATCCCTGCTAAGTTTCATCAAGATTGGCCCACCAGTTTCGGAGGAGAAGATATTTAAAGAAATTGTGGATGAAGCACCACTGACAATAGACATTGGATGATCACAATAGCTCACCTTGAGCACTTCATGCTCAGCTGAGCTAAAAACAGATACTGACTGACATTCACTGCTTCAGTGCTTTCAGCACTTTAATAATAATATCATTTTGCCAAGATTTTTATTCTGCATGAAATGCTTTAAAACAATGGCTCAGCGTGAAACAGTTGTAACTGTCTATATGTTCAATAGGCTGTTACAACTTTTTTGCACTAAGCCATTGAAATGCAGAATCATAATTTTTGTAGAGCAATACATGTATTTCAAACAAGAACACCAAATGCTGTTGCCTAGTATTTGCTTGGCTCCAGGTGATATATAATGCATATACAAATGTATTAAGTCCAACAAGGAATCAAATTGTCATAATATATGCATGGTACAGTGCTTGGTGCTCAAAATTATTATGAAAACAACAAAGGGAAATAACTCAAAAATTGCAATTTAGAAGTCCATCGCTATTATAATGGTTGGAATTAAGAGGTTTTAACACTTTCCTGTCTTACAAAATTTTGGACCTATCCAAATTCAAAGGTTTTGCAGACGAAAATTTCAAGTGGATTTAATTTGAAAAATAACCATTCAGTAGGGTAGAAAATAGTGTGGAAAAAGAAGGAATTGCTTGTCAGAAGCAATTTTTTCTTTTTTCACAATGTTTTCTAGAAAATAGTGTGGAAAAAGAAGGAATTGCTTGTCAGAAGCAATTTCTTCTTTTTTCACAATGTTTTCTCAATCATAAAAACATAGGCACATAAAAAGCAGGGATTAAACAGCAAAGGGTTAAATATACTAACTTAGCAGGGGGCATCTTCTTTGTAAACATCATTCGTCCCAATATCTTCAATGGACCTTCATCTAATGTATCGAAGAAGTTCATTGGAACAACCATTTCTTCTGAAACATAGAAAGAATTAAGTTAAACAAGAGAATAGCCTACAGGTGACTACACTCGGCTATTGAGTGATGGATTGCGGATAAAAATCTTAGTCGAAAAAAGGGGCAAAATTTGCACAAAATGCATCTAGAGTTGTCCCCCTTGATATATTACATTGCTCTATTTATTCAAGGTAATACCTTCAGTAGAACCAGAGATATAACAAGACAACAGTGACAACAGTGACCACAACAACGATGCAAAAGCTATAGCAACACCTCAGGTATTCTCTGAAAATAACTGAGCTAACAAGAGGACCATGATGGTCCTAGATCGCTCACCTGAATCTATTTGACCCCTAAGGCATCACATCAATTTAATAGGCAGATGTCATTAAGTAGATAATTTCTACATAAAACCAACATGACATTTCTGCCAAAAATATGGCCCCTAGAGTTATAACAAGAAAATTATCAGTAAGGCCCCTTTTCCTGTGATATGGCATGGATCCTTCCCACTTTCAAAAGGCTTCATTCGTGTGACCTGACCAACATTATGACAAAGTTTCATGAAGATTGGGCAATATTTGTGACCTCTAGAGTGTAAACAAAAAAAATTGCCTTTAAGGCCTCTTTTCCCGTGATATGACATGGATCCTTCAGATTTTCGATAGGGTTAATCCTTGTGACCTTAAGAACATTCTGACCAAGTTTCATGATGATTGGACCATATTTGTGGCCTCTAGAGTGTAAACAAGAAAATTGTCTTTTAGGCCCCTTTTTCCGTGATATGGCATGGATCCTTCCCAATTTCGATAGGGTTAATCCTTGTGACCTGAAGAACATTCTGACAAAGTTTCATGATGATTGGTCCATAATTGTGGCCTCTAGAGTGTAAACACTTAAATTGTTGACGTCTGACGACGGACGACGCACGACGGACATCCAATGATCACAAAAGCTCACCTTGAGCACGATGTGCTCAGGTGAGCTTAAAAGAGGATAAGTGGATCAATTCAGTATGTGAAAGGGCACGTTCTGAGAGCCCTGAAATACTTGTGTGAAGTGCCTTTATGCTCATAGAAACTAACAACAGCTTTCCCTATGACAGTATGATTAAGTGAAAGTTTTGAAATAAGTCCAACCATTCCTGTCCTTTTTCTCTCCTCACAATGTACCCTACATCGATGACTCAGTTCTAAATATGTGTCTATATGTTTATTGGCAGTTATAGCCGTTTCATGCTAAGCCATCAATATAGAACCAGGATTTAAGGGACATAGTTTTTGTGCATCTGAGACACAAAATATGTAGCAAGGACCCTCAAAATTATGTGACCCATATGCAAGTACCCAAAACATAGGATTTGTGCTTAAATTAAAGCCTAAAATCCAAAATACACCCTCTATCTGTAGCTCTGCTTTAGAACATTTTTTTGTTGATGTCAGACTGAAACCCTGAGAAGATTTTCTATCAAACTCCTGTTTCAGCCTCATCATGCAAGTGTTCTTGACACATTCCTGCAGTACTCTAGACTTCAGGAGACAGTATAGACTATGATCAGCCTGCACAGGCATGCGGTCTGAACTTAGTCTACACTGCCTGCTTAGTAATTATAGCCAGATTTGTTGAAGTGTCCTCAAATTTTGAAATTTCTGAATTCTCAGAGTAATCTAGAGACTAATGTTATTGTCACTGAAACATGTGTTAAGTTTCAGAGTATACCACAAGTCGAGGGTTTGGTGCAAGACTGTAGTAAGTGTATATACACTTACTACAGTCTTGCACCAAACCCACGAAGTAGTAATAGAGCTTTGATAGTTGAGTGTAAAACCTACCAAAGAATTGAGCTGATGCTGACACCAATGCCTGAGTGACCAGAATAGCCCCCTCCCCACCTATTCATGAAAATTCAATCTAAAAATGACTAACCTTTACTAACAGCCTACAACTCTGCTACTAGGTATTCTAATTGAATTTCCATCAGGCCCTTTTTCCCATGACACTTGACGGATCTGACCCATTTTCAAAAGGAACAATCTTATTGATGGTCCAATCACTCTGACCAAGTTTGAAGACAATTTGATAAAAAGAGTGGACTCTAGAGCATTAACAAGCAAAAGTTAATGGACGGAAGGACAGATGACAGACAGATATTCAGATGGATGCAAAACCGGTATTGCTATAGCTCTTCTGACCTTTTGTCAGTAGAGCTTATGACTAACCTTTATTAACAGCCTCTGACTCTGATACTAGGTAGGCCAGCTCTTTACAATGTTCATATAGACTTAGTAAATAGTTTCTGTTAGGAACAACACTGGCTCCCTTCGGTCTGCAAAATATCAAGTGATAAAAATTCATATGTATGGAACCACTGGGCAATCAAGAAATTTCTTATGTAATTCAGGCTTTAATTGATCGTGTGTGCGGCATTTAAGGTAGCAATGAACACTTGGCATCATTTTTTTTTTCGCACTATGAATTTTTGTCTTATTCACATATGATGTAGATTAACATTGTATAGTCATTATATCATTATATCATAATTTGAAGTAACCTTTCTATGCTCGTATTCATTTTAGAGTTATCTGCCCTTCACTGGTACTGGCTATTTTTCAGTAAAACATTTATATTTGTTTAAGGTCTTGTATAAACTCAGTCCAAGTCAATAGCTTTAAAACACCTACATGTTGATAAACCTTATAAACAATGGCTATTGCCAAGGAAATTCTCTTTGATCAATTGCATTTGCATAATGTGTCTTCAAAAGTTAAAAATGCACCAATTTTTGTAATTTTACGCGGAAAAAATGCCACAAAATCCTATTTTTTGAAAAAACTACCAAATGGAATATCCTTGTTTTCTGATATGTTTTAAAAATCATATCTTTCCTTTATTTGGTAAATAATTCAGCATACCTTTCCATGTAAATAAGAAAGTTTTTCGATAAAGTGACCTCTCCTACTTGAATGACCTTAACCCTTTCCTGTTTTACAAAATTTTGGACCTGTCCAAATTCAAAGGTTTAGCAGACGAAAATTTCAAGTGGATTTAATTTGAAAAATAACCATTCTGTAGGGTTGAAAATAGGGAGTAAAAAGAAGAAATTGCTTGTCAGAAACATTTTCTTCTTTTTTCAAAATGTTTTCTCAATCATAAAATCATAGGCACATAAAAAAGCAGGGATTTAACAGCAAAGGGTTAAAACATATTTTCATTGTTAAATTCAATGACCCAGTCATATAATTGATACCAAATGTTGAAGAGACACAATCTTATGAAATTTTACCATAATTAATTCATTTCTATAAGCAGAATCTTATGAAAACTAGCATTTTTAAACAACACGCAAAAAGAGCCGTAAAATAAACAAAAATCCTCTCCCGGTTTATAGAGTTGGTAGGCCTGTGTCCATTATCACCTTAACACAATTTTATGAGTGCACTTAGCAAAGCCTCTGGCCAGTCTGAGCATCCACACAGTCTGACCAGGTTCTTCACTATGCATTCTGTAGATAGATTAACCCCTCTTCAGACAATCAATAAATTTTCTCGTGGGTGCAGAAAAGAGGGGGGAAAATCAGCCTAAAATTTTCTTTTCCCAATGAAAGCCTATGTTTTAGGTACTTATTTGAATTGTCTCAGTGAGACGTTTCAAATGAGAACCAATAACATAGGATTTAATTTAGGAATAATGAAGTAATTAAATTTGAGCCTGTGTGTGACATTTCCAACAATTTCAAAAGTGTGCAAAGCAAAGACTCTGGCCAGACTGTGCATTCACACAGTCTATCCTTCACTGTGTGCTTTGTAGATAGGTAAGGTATCAAAGTGTCTTAAGACAGACATGCAATCTTCTAATTGTTCTAAATGGCTGTCTAAGCTGCTCTATGGTGTCATCTTACACACATTTCAATGTGTTGGAAATGTCATGCACAGGCTCGTTTATCTTTATCTATATCTTTATCTATAGTTTTGTATTCTTATTGCATTACATGGATTGACTAGGATTTTCAAAGTCTGTCCATCACAACCACATAAAATTGTTGGAAATGTCTTGTAAAGCATAATTTTCTTCACTGTTTGCTGGTGTTCTTTCTGTCAATTCAAATTCGACTAATGCATGAATAGAACAAGAGGCCCAAGAGGGCCTGTATCGCTCCACTGGCTTTATCATCTCAAGATTTGAAAGAAAAATATTGAAAATCAAAGGTAATGAAAGTCACACGCATTCAGAAGGAATTTTTACTTTTTCCTAATTGATACTTATTTACAAGCTAATCAGAAGAGAACACATATAACTAACATGTAAAATTACATGGAAGAAGACTAATCACTTAAAAGAAACCTATCACACTTATTTAACTCAAAATCATTCAATAAATTTCATTTCACTTATTACCTGACAATTTTGTCTTTGATTGATCTGAATCCCAAAAAATCTTAGCAGACTACATAAAGCAAAGCCATATAATGCAGAAATCATTCATAGAAAATGAAAAATTGCAAATGAAATCATCTTTAGCTACAATGTTTGACTGGGAAAAGGGGGCAATATGCTAGGGGTATTCATAACAAATTATAAGGAAGGGAAGTAATGAGTGTTTATTTTCATCACTTAATAAACTGCATTGATCTCCCTTGATCTATGTTATATAAAATGTCAAAGAGCTACAGATAGGAGGGATATTTTGTTTTTCAAATCTAAATATTTCATTCTTCCTAACTTAAACCCTATGCTGTTGGTACTCATTTGAAATGTCTCATCAAGATGAGTCAATTGAGTACTAACAACATAGTTTCATTGGCAACAAACAATTTTGGACTGACTTTACCCCGTCTTATCTGGATCTTATATACCTTTTATTAAGATATGCATACACTAACACATTTACATCTCTTTGAACAGACTTAGAGTGTTTAAATAGTGATACATTTATACTTTCATAAAACAAAGCTGACTGATAGAAAACAAGACTTTGAAGTCTATTTAGAACTATTTTGTTATGATATACTTGGTCTTGACCCCATTGCACTGAAATACTCAATCACCACTAGCCTGCATACCCTTTACTTTAATTCTTACCAAAATAAAGGTGATTGCATTAAGTAGACTATTCTTAACATACTAATTTCAGGTAGAATTTTAGTAAATGGTCATCACCTAAGAAACATCCATGCCAAGTCTCATCATTGAAATTGGCCCAATGGTTCAGGAGATGTCATTCATAGATTTCAGGGTCAAAATAAGCCCTGCCCTGCCACGCCCATAATTGGGGGCCAATCCAAATTTCTTGAACAACTTTAGAAGAGGGTCACCCAAGGAACATTCTGGTAAAGTTTCATTGAAATTGGCCCAATGGTTCAGGAGGAGATGTTGTTCAAGGATTTTGGGGTCAAAATAAACCCCGCCCTGCCACGCCCATATTTGGGGGTCAATCAAAATTTCTTGAACAACTTAAGAAGAGGTTCACCCAGGGAACATTCTAGTAAAGTTTCATTGAAATTGGCCCAATGGTTAAGGAGGAGATGTCGTTCAAAGATTTCAGGGTCAAAATAAGCCCCGCCATGCCACGCCCATCTTTGGGGGTCAATCAAAATTTCTTGAACAACTTTAGAAGAGGGTCACCCAGGGAACATTCTGGTAAAGTTTCATTGAAATTGGCCCAATGGTTAAGGAGGAGATGTCGTTTAAAGATTTCAGGGTCAAAATAAGCCCCGCCCTACCACGCCCATATTTGGGGGTCAATCCAAATTTCTTGAACAACTTTAGAAGAGGGTCACCCAGGGAACATTCTGGTAAAGTTTCATTGAAATTGGCCCAATGGTTAAGGAGGAGATGTCGTTCAAAGATTTCAGGGTCAAAATAAGCCCCGCACTGCCACGCCCATATTTGGGGGTCAATCAAAATTTCTTGAACAACTTTAGAAGAGGGTCACCCAAGGAACATTCTGACCAAGTTTGGTCAAAATCCACCCATTGGTTTAGGAGGAGAAGATGTTTAAAGAAAAGTGCACGCACGGACGCACCCACGGACGGACGCACGACGGACACCCGGCTATGACAATAGCTCGCTAAAAAAACCAACAAAAACAGATATTGATTTTTACTTGAAATTTCTACTTTCATCATATTATTTTCTTCTTTATAATATTTCAAATTATTTAGACACTGTTGCAGACTGATCGGAATCAAAATCTTTTACTCTCTGCATATTTTCTAAATCTAGAATCATCTTTTTTATAAATTTTCATTCTTAAAGAATATGCATCTTCTGATTGGTCCCTTTTTTGATCCAATATATACATATAAAAAAAAATTCAAAGTTTCCACAGGGCCTCTGTTGTCCTTATGTCGCATTTAATACATCTTTATTCATTCTCTAGTTTCTTTATATCTATTGTTTAACCCTTTTCTGTATAATCTCTGTTTTTCATGTGCCCATGATTTTATGATTGAGAAAACATTGTGGAATAAAAAGAAATTGCTTATGACAAGCAATTTCTTCTTTTCCCACACTATTTTCATACCTACTGAATGGTTATTTTCCAAATTAAATCCATTTTAAATTTTGATCTACAAAACCATTGAATTTGGACAGGTCTAAAATTTTGTAAAACAGGAAAGGGTTAAAAAAAAACCTCATTTCTGCAAGTTAATTCACTGATGTGGTATATAACCTGCCACAGGTTATAAAAATGTGCCCCATTACGCAAAAACGGGACCATCTAGGGTAGAGTGTGCAGTGAGGAACCAAGTCAGACTGTGCAGACTGACCAGGATTGAACCTTTTTCACACTTTAATATTTTTCTAAATCTAGAATGATCATTCTACCTTTGTTTATATTTATAATGATTTTGTGAAATGCGACTTCTATTTGGTCTGCACTAGAACAAATCTCTTTTTCAAATATTTTTTTTATGGAGTTCCCAGATGGTCCCTTTTCTTTCACAAATGTAACCTGCTGATTAATATTCAACTACATGGGGATTCAAACCAGAAACCTCTCTGTTGTTAAGCGAGTGCTCTACTACATCCCTAGTAAAGCTAGCAGACGAATAATCCCTGTTAAGATCCTCAAGGAGTGGAATATTTATCAGCAGGTAACAGAAAGATTTAGACTACATACCTGACAATGATAGACTTGATCCCACCCACAGGAACCTCCTTCTCTAGAAGATGTATCAGTTGTTTCATACTATGATGGATTGTTGGTTTTTCTTGTTTCGAGTCTGATCGAGATCGTATACTTTCTGATAGGCTGTGCTTATGTAATGAATCCGTCAAGCTATCTTTTGATCTAGATCTTGATTGGCTGAAAGCTTCTTGAACACTATGAATATTCTTACTCATGGTCATGCAGAAGTTTGCATATTGTTTACATTTATCAGGGGAAAGGGAAAAAACTGCTTGGCAGTAAAAGTACTGAACACTTTTGTGGAACATCTTAGAAATAATTGCATGTTCTTGTATTAACGGAAATTCTGCCTCTGCCCCAAGCTGAATGAGAGACTGAACTTGTTGAAAGAATTCAGAAAATCCCTTGATTCTGTTTACCCGTTGTTTTGAAGAAGCTGATTTTGAAAGTTCTTGAGCATTGGCTACAGTGTTGGTAGGAGAGTTTTTATCTAACAACGCTGACGCATGTGTATGTATGGCGTCGACTAAATGATTGCACACATCCCAGTATCTGGCATAACAACACAGTAAATCTAACATTGACATAAACTGTACACTACTTCCTTGAAAGACTGAACGGATTATCTGAGGAATGTTTTCATCGCAAGGCAAGTTTGGTATCTGAGGTAAAGTCGGAAATTCTAATAATTCATCTACTATGGACGATATGGTTGCTGTGGCGACACCAGCAGCTGCAACATTTGCCACTGATTTAAGACTGGGTTTGGAACTGTTTGGGCTTTGTGGAGTCGAGTTTCCTGTCAAACTCTGTACATTACGACTGGCCTTTTGGAATGCTTGAGAGAAATATACTTCAACTGTCTCTGGCTCCTTCTCTAGAACCTTGAATAACTGTAATCAAATTCAGAGATGATAAGGGTTTTCTTATTTCACAGAAGTATGGAACTACAAGCCTAATCTTGTATAAATACCTTAAGTAGTTATGAACTTCATGCTTAGGTGAGCTAATAAAAGTGTCCAGGGTGTGGAATTCCTGTGTCCAAGATGTCTGACTCAGGCTTTTTTGCCATCAGACGAGCAAATACTCCTTAAGCACTGTCCATTAATAGTGGAATTTTAAATCATTTTAACTAAAAATATTAAGAAATAGAGTATAAATGATGTTCACAAAATGAAATATTAATCCATTTTACTTGAAATACAAATGATTATTCTATTTCTTTGATGCACCAATTAGACAAAATGCGAAAATCTTGGGACAAATTTTCTTAACATGCTCCATTTTGGGATGTGATTATTACGGAACTTCATGACGTTTTATTTAGCTCTACTTAGATTATGTCAAAACGGTTAAACGATCAAAAGCGGGGTGTAAGTCTTTGGCAATTTCACTGATTTGCTGGTGAGTTTGTCAAATGATAAACCTCTGGAATTTTTGATAATCAATCGAAAATTAATAAAGCTCTACAATAAACAATGGAAGATAACCCATTTATTTTAAACAGAGAAACAAGGTGTCCCAGGGAAACCTATCCCCTAGGTAACCTGCACTGAATTTAGGCTGACAAAACAAAGCAAACTATTTGAAAATAAAACCCAGCTTTGCACATACAAAATGGGATATAATTGGCAAACAGTTTGAATCATTTTGTCATCTTGTTTGCAGGGATGGTGACACAGGGAGACAGCTTTAAATGTTACACTGGGGCATCTAAAAAGCTTCTCTGATCAAATGCTGGAAATTGTTACAATCGTACCCATTGTGTCCTAATAATTTACATAAATCAAAATTTAGAAAATCAAGCCTTTAAGTAAAAAGACAAGGAAAATTTTGCCCCCAACATGACTAAGAAGAAGTGAGAAATCTGTACTTTCACATCACTGTGTTTAAGATAATGGGCCCCTAATAGTTCTGCAACTTTTTGGAAGTCATGAATTTTAAGTGTTTACCGAGGTTTCCTAATGATTTTTATTAGTAAACCTCAGTTAACATTTGGAGATCATGAGGTCTGAAATGTTGCAGAACGATTCCAGTTAAACTACCATAATTCACTAACCTTTATAATTTGTTTTGTCTGTGTTTGCTGTCCTTTTCTTATTGACATTGTGAGTAATGTTTTTGGTGCTGACAACATTAATGATATGATACTCTGTGACCTTGATATTGACCTTGAGATACTGTGTGACCTGGACAATGACCTTGACCTCTGTCTGTTATAAAGGTCTCCTCCCATACTGCTATCTGAGTAATGGTTGTCTCCCTTATCTCTCTCTGACTTGGACAGTCTTAAACCTAGAAAAAAAAAGGTGATTGCCAAAAACTATTAAATTTGGCATAAATAGGGCATTAACATTTGCAGAGAACAAATACACTAAGCGTCCAGAATGACAAAACGGTGCAAACTGTTTTCAAAAATGCCTAAAACTAGCGCCAAACTTATCAAAATGACACAGAAATTTTAATATGCATTACCAAGTCATCAATGTATACATTATTCCTTGGGTAAAATGAAGAATTAAAATTAAATGCAGGAGTTATGATCATTACTTTTAATTGAACCTCTATATTATTGTCTTATTGTTGTTCGATGTGGTTATTCGTATTCATTTATACTAATTAGAGCAAATATCCTCAAAATAAAATCAATAAATTATCTTTGGGCAAAATTATATTCTAAAATTCACAAAGATGGAGACAACGTGACCTGTCACATGAACTCTAGGAACTCCAAGAATAAGATGCATTTTATAAAGCAATTTTGAACAAGCAACCACATCTCTCTTAACCCTTTCCCAAACAGGAAGGTAGACTAAAGGGTTACCTAGACTGAACAGTCACCTGGGTAAACCAATAACCAATACCAAATAAGGAATTTCCAATATCCAGACACTATCTGAACAGGCTATTATTGGATTTTCAAAATTTCTTGACATTTTTTACACATGTGTTAAAAAATGTAAAATTTGACCCTTTATTTCAAATCTCACATTTTCATGATCTATAAAAATATTTTTGTGGAAAAGATGAGCTTTCACATGGTGTAATTCTTTTTATTGTGCTATTGCAAATTTAGGAGCTATAAGAAGTTGAACTTGATGCTTAATTTTCCCATTAATTTTTTCTCCTATTTTACCATTATATTAATTAAGGTCTGTTCTTCTAAATGGGGCAACAAAGCTTTAATAACAGAAACACAATTCTTTTATTAAATGATGTCTTTGGAAGAATTAATTTTCAATAAAATGGTATAATTTTTATAACATTTGATGGTGAAATTAAGAAGTAAAACTGATTTGACGGTGTCCGACTGACGATTCTCTATTGAAAAGATAGGGGAAATATTGGATAGAGATAGCGCGACGAGTCTGCCGAGTCGCGTAAAGGGTAATAAAACACTTGGCATACACACAAAAGAGTTTTACCCGACAAAATTAACACGTCACATAGACACGGATTTTCGTCTCATACTGGTAAGAAATATGTCAAATTCACAAATTTTCCATTTCAACTTTAAATTGCATGTTGAAAATCATAATATCTAAGTTCAACTTAGAAATTTACAAGCTCGTATTCGATGTTTTCTCTATGAAAGTGAATGACGCTTAATTTATGACCCCACTAGTCTTTAACTCAAAAGTACTCATTTTTCTGAAGGACAAAGCCATCTATTTTTTTTCGGAATACAAATTCTGACAAGCAATTTCTCCTTTTTCCACACTATTTTCTACCCTACTGAATGGTTATTGTTAAATCAAATCCACTTTAAATTTTCGTCTGCAAAACCTTTGAATTTGGACAGGTCCAAAATTTTGTAAAACAGCAATGGGTTAAGTTAGGACAATAACAAATAACTTACTGGTTCTATTCCGTTTACTGACTCTGTTATTTATATTCAAACTTCTAATTTCCACTTCTTCATCTGAATTGTCTGAATCTGAGATCACATCAGATAGAATCTGTCCGGCAGCTTTTGGAATGTGTTTATTACAGACAATCTGAAACCGCCAAAGTGCTTCACTAACAAACTTCTCCATCTGGGTCAAACGCTTATGTAGCGTTTCCATGGTGATACTTGACTTAACTAGTCGACATAATGCCTCTTCCGACGCAAGATCAACATTAGCTAAAGATGAATCAGACAATATATGAGGACGGTGTCTCTCCCGTGTGTCAGTCTTATTTCCATGTAGATGATACTTCATGGATGATAAATCCACCAAACATTCCTTAAGCATTGAGAGTATATCTCTGACAAGATATTCATTCACAACAAAACCTAGTTGGACAAGATTCATAGAGCTACAAGCACTCATTGAGCTGATATTCTCTGAATGACTGGAATGAAATCTCTCATTTTGTAGATCTCTGGACAGTTTCTCAACTATAGTCTGTTTCACTGTTTCTAATTTCTCTCCAACTTTATCCATATCAACTGATTTATGCATTTTATTTCGCTGATCTGACTTTTCTGTATCTTCAAAAGGCACATCATAATCTAAACCAGAGCCATTTTGATCTATATTCACCATTGTTTGTTTGGAAACCTGATTAACTTCTTTACTTTCTGACAAATAATCCTTAGTCGGTGATTGTGGACTATCGTAACATGTACTTCCTGTGCGATGACTTTTATCATCATGCTCGTCTGTGTCATACTCAGACAGATTAAATGTTTCTTGAATATCTTCATGAGTCAAAAACAATAAACTAAACACATCCTCAATGACCTCTAGTCTGAAGGTCAAAGGTTGCATTTTAGAGAGGAAGGTTTTAACTTGTGTCAATTTAGCTGTAACATTCATGTTATAAATATTTTGTATGGTTAATTCATCTGTTGGGAACATATTATTATCATCACAGATTGGCGTATCACAGTTGGTAAGGTTACTATCTGACCTTGACCTATTTCCACTCTCTGACCCACTTTCAGAATAGAGTTTATTAGAAATTCTATGCCTGTTTTTCTGTCTAACAGGGCAGGTCAATCGTGAATCAGAACTTTTGGCACAAAACAAAATTGCATCCATCACATTTTTTAAAACACAATATCCAGAATATATTGCCATGTCTTTTTTCTGGTCCAAACTGGTTACTGTGGCAACGTGATCTCTGTCACTATCCTCCTTAAATCTAACAGTTTTTTGCTTCTTTTCACCATCTTCATCTTTTTGACCTGAGATGATAATATATATCATCAGCAATTCAGTGCAAATCAATGGGTAAGTGCAAAAGTATTACAACAGTTTATATATCCATAGTTAACATTTATTTTGCATTGACACATCAAAATACATGTATATTACAAGTGTCTAATCCATTGCATTAAATGCACGGTAACTTACTGTAAACATTTTGGCAGTGGTTTATTTTGGCTATATTGGCCGTCAAGCTAAGATGCGCCAAAAATTAATCCATCGCCAATTTTTGTGATAACAAAATAAAAAATGTCTTCCTCATGAGGGCAGTGAAGTTTAATGTTATGTATAATTCATCATTTTTGAAATCTTTATCAAAGATGTACAGACCATACAAATACATATTAAAATAAAAAAAAATCTGCTGACAATGGTTTACATTTTTAATTACTTCAGTCGGATAATAGCGATACATCGCTAATGTTAATTTTGTTATCACAAAACCGACTATAAATAAAATTTTGTATCTTGTATCTTGTATCTTGTAGGAGCGTTATTTGAAGTTTTCAGATTCAAGTTGGTTGAATTATCATATGTGTGAAAAAATAGCACACAAGATTTTACTCTAATGATAAGTGTGAAAACAATATATCTCATAACTATACAAATATCTGTGTGATAACATCCAATATGATATTTTTTTATGATATCACATAGTTATTTTTAGAACAATGATATTGTATTTTTATTTTATTTTATTTTTAGAAACTTGCATTTCAGTCAGAAACATTGGTGAAAATAAGACAAATAGAGATTATAAGATAAATATAATACGTACTAAGTGTATTGTATGAAAAAAATATCTAGCTCGATTGTGAGAATCGATAATTGTCTCGGCAGACCCTTGACAATGATCAATTCTCCAAACCTTGTTAGATATTTTTATTCATACAAAACACTAAGTACGTATTATATATATATTGTTCTATATGTTAAAAGCAAATATTGCTCAAGAAAACTGCCTTTCTTATACTTTTGTCTTTCCAACTATGGAATATAAAAATTAGATAAAGCGTTTTATTCAGATGGTTCATGTAAAAGATGTGCCAAAATAAATCACATCCAATTAATCGAACCCAAAAATGCAAAATGTGGACACAGCCAATATAAAGCCATTTTCATATCCAATCCTTGCAACATATTTTTAACCATTCTGGACTAAATCCCTCAGAGCCAGGATTTCTAGGACTCCAACAATTCTCAAGAATTCTTAACAAGTTCTACTGTGTAGAGCAAGATATCCATATTAACCCTTTCCTGTTTTGAAAAATTTAGGACCTGTCCAAATTCAAAGGTTTTGCAGATGAAAATTTAAAATGGATTTAATCTGAAAAATAACCATTCTGTAGGGTAGAAAATAGTGTGGAAAAAGAAGAAATTGCTTGTCAGAAGCAATTTCTTCTTTTTTCACAATGTTTTCTCATTCATAAAATCACAGGCACGTAAAAAGCAGGGATTAAACATCAAAGGGTTAAGAGATTATTTACTAGAGCTGCTATAGCATCTGATTTGCTCCACAGGCCTGAATCTACTGATATGATAAGACAAGTTTTTAAGTGTATAAATGTTTATTTAAAGTAGATAAATATTTTTAAGTGTCATATGCTGAAATATTTCTGCCAAAATAAATTTATGATTAACAAAGAAAATTGACCTCCACCTATTATAAAATGCATATTTTTCATCCAATCACAAATAATATTATGTAGCCTGATAAAAGGTCACCTAAGGATCATTCGAGTGAAACTTGGTTGATATACTTAATTAGATTCTGAGAAAATGATTATCAAAGTTTCCACTAAATAACAAATACAGAAATGACCTCTGCCAATAAAAGACATATTTTTTCATCTGATCATAATAATTTTTTTTAGACTGATAAAGATTCACCCAAGGATCACTTAGGTGAAATTTGGTTGATATTCATCTGTTAGATTCTGAGGAAATGATTTTCAAAGTTCATACTATATAACATATAGAGGAAAGACCACCGTCCATAAAACAAATTTTTCATCTACCAAAGGATTATTCAAGTGAAATTTGGTTGACATCCATCAGTTAGATTCTGAGAAAAGTCTCATAATACCATATATGGAAATAAGCCATGTCCATTGAATCCTTGTTTTGCATTTGATCAAAAATCCTTAAAACAACTTTGAAAGAAGGTCATCCAAGGATCATTCCAGTTTGGTTGAAATTCATCCAGTGGTTTCAAAGGAGAAGATTTTTAAAGAAAAAGTTTAGGACCAGATGGACGGGCACACAAACTGACACTAGACTGATATAGCACAATGACAATAGCCCTAGTGGCCTTTAACCGGTGGAGTTAAATAACTTTGTCCATAGTACAAAATGAGCAACCTATTTGGTTAATAGACAATGAAAAGCACTTTCTGCTGTCCTACATTATTACATTGCTATTTTCCTGATAATCAAAATAAGGAATTGTTTGTTTACAGATTGTTTACAAACTAAAAAATAACTACCAAGAAATTTAAACAGGAGAGCCACAATGGCCCTAAACCACTCACCTGAATTTAATCGGTCCAGTGGATGTCTGCCAAGTAACATTCTCTCAAGTTTTCATTCAAATTTGCTTATTGGTTGAGGACAAGATGTTATTCCAAAAGTTCATAGTGAAAATAGGCCCTGCTTGCTATATTAAGGCCCTTTCAGAATGTCCCAAAGAATTTTGTTAAAATTTCCTTGAAATCTACTTATTGGTCAAAAGCTTCCCGCCCTGCCAAATACATATTTGAGGGTCAATCAAATTTCATGAACAGGTTTTGAGAAGTGTCACCCAAGGAACATTTCTGCCTAGTTTGGTTGAAATCTGCCCATTGGTTACTGAGGAGAAGATGTTTGAGACACAATGTATGTGAATTGTTGACGACGCAAGATAGATGACAAATCCTGAGTGACCCTAAGGTTAAAGGCCCATCTTGAGAATGTTGGGCTCAGGAAGGCCAAAAATAAACCCTTTTCATTACCTTGGAAAGGCACTTTCTGTAACAGATCAAGGACTTCTTGTTGATCAAGGGCAGATAATCGTGTAGAATTATGGAGCACATACAAAACAGAATGACTTTCCAGTCCCTTGTATAAATCTGTGGCTCGTTGGAATTGTGGGGCAGGGGCTTCTTCTGTCATCAGAGGTCTGCAAAGGAATAACAAGAAGTTTGTGAAACTAATATTCTCAAGATTGTTTGTCAATTTAATTTTCAATGGTTTTAACAAATTGATAGACCATTGGCCCTGCCTCTTGACTCAGTCACAACTCACCCCTAAGATATTAAAACGTCAAATACAGTAAAATCTCAGTCGTTCGAACGCCGCTGGTTCGTAGGTATGTGTTGGTTCTTATACATGTTTTGGTCCCGATTTTCTTTCTTCTTAATCTTTGTAAGAAGGCTCCGAGTGATTCACACGTCGGTGGTTCGTAGTTCGTAGCCCGTGTCAAGTCCTGAGAGTTTCCAAATAACACTAATTTATATGTTTAATCCGTAGGTGTGAATTGGGCGATCAAAAGTTGTCCTAGGTGAAACAATAGACATATACCTTGATTTTCACACCTGTTGATTGGTATTAATCGAAGTTACTGTTTAATGTAAATATTTACAGGCATTGTTTGATTTGTAATTTTTTTCGGGTTTAATGGAATAATGGATCAATCAGTGACCTTAATTATTGTATTTTATCTGGCTTTCTCATACCAATCATGCATAAATGAATGTGCAAATCTTCGTAGACTTGATTGTCAACATGTCTTCCACGCAGATTTATCGTAATACCGAGATTTCATCTTCTACTGAATGAGTACTCAAAGTGATTTGATCGAAGGGAAAACACTCTGATGTAGTTAATTATTGACAGGTAAATAATTGCCGAAATTACTTTATTTAGGATTTAAATATGGACGAAATGAAAGATGATCATTGTTCAAGTGAGATTTGTTGAGTCCTAACTCTCTACAAAAGGGTCTCGTTAGAACTTGATTAAAAATATGTTCCATAGAATCTTAGAATAAAGCCACAAATATAGTGCACCTTAAGACCATGTCCGATCTGAGTCATCAAAAAACTACCGACCACTTGACATTGGTTGGTTCGTATTACGTTTAGTTCATATAAACTGTCCCGGTCCCTTGAGATATGAACTACCGAGACTTTACTGTACCATAAAAATTTTAATAGAGCCCCATGCTCTAATAAAACCCTATCACCCTTTTTGGAGGTTGAAATCAACCATTTTTAATGAGATTTTACAGAATCTTGAAGCCTCTAATAAAGGTCCATACCCATAATATCAAGGCCTCTAAAAATCTTCAACAGAGGTTTCATGCTCCAATCAAATGTTAATATTTTGCCTGGATTTATTTCGGCCTTTTTTACACCATCTTAATAAATACCTATAGCTGTTTATAGGCAGTTACATCTGTTTTGCACTAAGTCATCAAATGTATTGTAGCCTCTAAAAAAGGCCAATCCCTTGCTAATGGAAATGCAATGATTCTAATTGAACCCGGGGTTTCTATTAGAGGTTTTATGGTATCAAAGAAAATATAATAAAGGACATGAAATCAGCAACAAACTGTTGGACATCAACCTAAATATTGTAACTGACTTTTTCAAGCTATTGTTTAACAAAAGGGAAACATTATTTTGATTGAATATTTATGTTATTTTGAATTATTCTATTATCTTATGTTGTTAAAAGTCACAGGAATCGCCTCATATAGACAATTATAATGAGTTTAATCAATGAAAGATTGATTAATAATTGCAATCTAATAAAATAAAGAATTTTGATTGGTTTAAATCGCATCACTTGGGGAAATCCATTGCACTTTATTTCTGTATAAAATGCAATTGGTCTATCGGGAAACCCCGACCTTCGATCTGCATTTCCTGTGTTTTAGGAACTCGAAAACCCCTCGGTCCCCTTCCATATTGTAATATTGATATTTAATATATTAGAAATTAAGATATTTTCGAAAGAATTTATGATTTGTTCAGATTCTGAGTCGATGTTTACAGCGAGTCGACGAAGACCACCAAGCAACCCTCTCAGCTAAGCCTGATCACGATAGTTTCGGGTTTAAAATGCAGAATAACTTGTCAAAATTATGTTTAGATCATAAGTACCTCTATGAATGTCAAATTGTCGTTTATTTGTGTACCATTTGTTTAACTTTATGCCGTTTAACTTCGATAGCGGGAAAAAAAATACACGATCTAAAAATAGATTGTGTAATACACGCAGAAAGTAGACTCGAAACTTTAATGTTTCGCCGAGTATTTTAATAGTTTCTTAGACCAAGAGGCTTGCAATTATAAGGGCAGAGTGTCTTTTTCACAGCGTTTATAGGGGTATAAAGTGCAATTGCCTTAGCACATGGCTTAAACATAACGCCCTACGGGCGTTATTTGCCATGTGCTAAGGCAATTGCACTTTATACCCCAATAAATGCAGTGAAAAAGACACTCATCCCTATAATAATATATTTTAGATCAATGATACCTACTTTTTAAGATATTTTTAATTTAAAAAAGGGAATTTTGAAAGCGGTCGCTTAATAAAAATGGTTGCTTAATAGACTGACTTTACATACTTAGCTTTGTCCAGGCACCATTGTATCAGGTCTATCTGATAAGCAAGTTTATTACAGCCAATGGCTATAGCTGGATGGGTCACATCAGTCTACAATACAAACAGAAACAAGAAATATTTGTAAAACATTTATTTCCCCCCCCCCCCCCCCCCCAAAAAAAAGAGAAGGTCAAATGCCTTCTCTTTGTCAATCAACAAAGGGCAATAACTCAAAAAATATGATTAGTAGAGTTATTGTTCCTGTATACTGCACTTCTCCTAAATGATATCTATACTGGCCAAAAGTCCTAACCGGCCACTTTAAAAATGACGATAACTTTTTTAAAAGTTCTAACATTTTAATGAAATTTGATGTGTGAATTTTTAAGCATAATGTACATGGATTTCCATTATGATTTACCAATAGTTATCAAATTTGGATGTGTAATAAAGCAAAAGCTCAAAAAGCTCTAAATCTTAATAGAGCTCGGGATATTACACTTTCAAAAAACCAAAGTATGCAAATCGTTAGCTGCAACCCAGACCAAGAAAAAAATCAGAAAATATTGTCAATTTTGTGTGACCTTTGACTACAAGAGAAACAGAAACAATAGGAGGCATGGTAAAATGGTGTTTTAAATTCAACCGGCAAACCATTTTATCTAGCGATTATGCTCAAATATTGTCTGGTATGAAAAAAACGATGTGTCAAACTGATTTTTTTCACATATACTACATTTCGTAGCTCAACGGGAATTATCAGTCTAAATTTTATGCATTTTTGACTAAAAATGTGTTTTAGGTGTTGTTTCTAGGAACCGTTTTTTTTGCGACACAAGCTATATCACTTTCTTCTAGGGTCATATGCCGCGTACAATTGTCGAACATTTTCAGTTTTTTTCCTAGTCTATGTTGCAGCTAACGACCCATGAGACAAAAATCGCTACATTGACAAAATTTTGAGCTCTGTGTAAATTTAGAGCTTTTTGAGCTTTTCTCATGTTGCAATTTAAATTCAATGAAATAACGGTAACTTTTTCGCCAAAATCATCTTGAAAGTTGCTTAAAAATTCACATAGCAAATTTCACGAAAATCCACACACCACAGAAAAAATTATCTTTGTTTTTAAAGTGGCCGGTTAGAAGTTTTGACTAGTATATATATCAACCTGTGAAGTATCATGATTCTAGCTTGCATTCTTTTGGAGATGGGCTATGGACTAAAAAAAAAGGTCTATGGACAGACAGACCGCCAGACCTACTGACCAACCCACTAGTGCAAAGCTTTGAAAGGGGGCATATTTTTTGAAAATGCTCTGTTTTGGAAATTTTAGACTGGTCCAAATTGAAAGAGGTTGCAGATGAAAATGAACAGGGATCATTCTATCTGTTAAAAGTATGAGGGAAATAGGAGAATTTGCTATCTAATTTCCTCATATCAAATACTTCTTTTCCCTCAATATTTCAAGTATCATTTCTCAGGAATGTAAAGTCAAGGGACTACCAGGAAAGGGCTATTGGAGGGAAGGCAATGATTTAATGAGCCTGAATTTTGTATCTGCCTTATACTGAATGGAAAGTTGAAAATTGAAAATGTCCTCCCTTGACAGCTTCCTTGACAGTAGCTTCAAAGTTTGAGTTTATATGAACCTATTGTAACAATAATGAATAATTACAACAATTGAAGAACCTATTTTACCATACCTGATTATTCCAGAGTATTTTTAACAGTTGTCTAGCCTCAGATGTACTACAACAATGTGTCCAGCCTAACAACAACAACAAAGGTTTCAGGGGGTGTAACTCTACAGGTTCTATCAGACGCTGTAACTCTTCAAACATGCTGCATTTGATCAGAGATATACCAGTCTCCTGAAAAATAACAAGATACATTTGATAAATATCAATACCCCCAACACAATTATTATTAATCGTCATCATTTAGAAATACAGACGATATTGCTCGGGCGACCACATCTATCAAGCGACCAATTGTATTAAGCGACCACCATTTAAAGTCCCTTCACTGTAAACAAAATCTCTGAAAAAGAGGACATTCTTATCGAAAAATTGGTTATTGTTGAATCTTATTGTTAGAACCCATTAGAATCGTCTCAATGAGACGATTCTAATGGGTTCGAACATCATAAGATTCAGTACGACTTGACCGACAATCTATTAATGGTATCAAAATGATCTGTCACATTTATCACAGCATTTCGTATTGAGCGACCATTTCCATAAACGACCACTTTTTGGTGGTCCCTTAAGAGGTCGCTTAACACAAGTTTTACTGTAGTTTTTTGTTACACAAATGTGTTACATATATTTGACTTCTGAAAATGACATTGACCTTGGAAAAAGGTCTTTTCAGAAACAATACGCATGTGAAATAAGAAGAATCCATCACTTAAAAATCAAGAGAAGGTCGATGGCATATTCTTTGTCAATCAACAAAGTTACAGTTCTTGTGCACTGCACTTAGCCACAATGAGATCTATGTACCTGTGAAGTTTCATGATTCTAGCTTGCATACTGTTTGAGATATGCTCTTGACGAAAACCAAGTTATAAATTTAACAAAGGGCAATTATGAAAAAATATGAGTAGAATTATGCTTTACTGTGCACTGCACTTATCCTCAATGAGATCTATCTACCTGTTAAGTTTCATGATTCTAGCTTGCTGACTTTTTGAGATATACTTTGGACAAAACTAGAAAGCCATGTATGGCTTGAGTTGCTCCACAGGCTTGAATTTCTTGTAATAGCAAATAAAAGTTTTGACTAGATTTTCTGATATTCTGGGTTCTACTGATGTTGAAATGATTTTTCAAAATTTCAAGTATATAACATATAGAGAAATGACCTCTGCCCATAAAAAACATATTTTTTATCCGATCACGAAAATTTTCGCTAGACTGATAAAGGGTCACTCAAGGATCATTCCGGTGAAATTTGGTTGATATCTATGAATAATATTCTAAGAAAATGATTTTGAAAGTTTCCACTATATAACATATAGAGAAATGACCTCCGCCCATAAAAAACATATTTTTCATCCGATCACAATAATGTTTTGTAGACTGATAAAGGGTCATCTAAGGATCATTCATGTATAATTTGGTTGATATCTATCCGTTAGATTCTGAGAAAATGATTTGCAAAATTTCAAGTATATAACATATAGAGAAATGACCTCCGCCCATAAAATGCATATTTCTCATCCAAACACAATAATTATTGGTAGACTGATAAAGGGTCACCAAAGGATCATTCATGTAAAATTTAATTGGTATTCATCAATTAGAATCTGAGAAAATGATTTTCAAAGTTTCCACTATATAACATAAAGAGAAATGACCTCCGCCCATAAAATGCATATTTTTCATCCAATCACAATAATTTTTGGTAGCCTGATATAGGATTACACAAGGATCATTCATGTACAATTTAATTGGTATAGATCTATTAGAATCTGAGAAAACCCACTTTTTACCATATTTGGAAATTAGCCACGCCCATTAAATCCATGTTTTTCATTGGATCAATATTTCTTGAACAACTCTGAAAGAGGGTCACCCAAGGATCATTCCTGTGAAGTTTGGTTGAAATTCATCCAGTAGTTTCTGAGGAGAAGATTTTTAAAGAAAAAGTTTACAACCGGACGCACGCACGCACACACGGACAGACGACCGCAGGACGGACACAACGCCATGACAATAGCCCCAGTAGTTTTCAGCCAGTAGAGCTAAAAAAACAGTCTACTAACAGACCGACCAACAAACCTACCGAAAGATCGACAAGTGCAAAGCAATATACAGTAAAATGTGTATTAAGCAACCACTTAAGGGACTATCAAAAAGCGGCCGTTGAAGAGAATGGTCGCAAAGTACATGTTTTGTTTACAAAATACACACATTTTTTTATTGAATATGTATGTTCTTGCTAATTTCTCAATAAAACAATGTCGTTTTAAAACTCAAAAGAGTGGTCTTGTTGAGACGATTCAAAGGAGTTTTAACAATATTGGATTCATTTTGAATTATTTTTAGACCAATAATATCTTATTTATAACATATTTTGACTTATAGAAGGGAATTTTGAAAACAGTCACTTAATAAAAATGGTCGCTTAACAGATGTGGTCGCTTAGCAAGATTGACTGTGTCCCCTCTTCTTTCAAGGGGGGAGGGGGGGGGGGGGGGCATAATAACTAGGTCCCTTAAAAAAGTGGTTGATCAAACAATTGACCATATTACATACCATTATAACTTCAAGAAGATGTCTTTTCTTTTTCATGGACAGTAGGAAGAATAATTTCCATCTTGTAGATGTCTCTGTCAGTGTGGACAGATGAAGCAGCCATCTTTGTTCCTCGGTCAATTCTGCACAAACTTGGTACATCGCAACTGCATTATTGGTCTCCAGCTCATAATCTAATCTACCGAACTCTGACAGCAAGTGTTTGTTTGAATGTCCCATTAGAACAGAAGTGACCTTGACCTTGTCTAAATATGCAGACTCGGCCTTGCAATGCTCCAGAATTTTACAAAACATTGACCTTGTAGGAAGATGGCACACAAGGTCATCCTCATGACCAAAATATGAAAGAATCTCATAAATTTTTTCAGCTGATGTAGATTTGACCTCTGGGTCAAGGTCGTTGATGTGAAAATTGTCAAGCAATAAATTGATTGAGTTCACATACACTGACAAAAGATGTTTGTTGTTCTTTTCATTTTGAGCCTTTTTTGAGTTGTAAATACAACAAATGAGTTCATGACCTAATTGTGGTTGCCGTGACAACAAGGTCTGTAGAAATTTGAGGAGAATGCTGGAAAGATTGAGTGGATGGGTTGTACTGATGGTTGAATGTGTCCATCTATGGAACAAATACAGTTCCTGTGAATAAAAACATAAATAAAATATATGAGCTCTACCTGAAACAATTTCCACACCATATGAACAATGAAAAATGCCAGCCAAGTATGAATGTTGTATCTATAAAAAAGTTTAAAGAAATTAGAAATGACCTTTGTAAATAACCTTAACCTTGGTACCAGCAGTTGTGTATTGATCAAATCTTTCATCATGCGAAAAACAAGCACTTTATGGTGAATATGCTTAAAAATTTGGTTAAAGTTAGGAGAATGACTCATGCACAGATAGACAGAAAAAGGATAGACAATTTCTCTACCAATGTGGTCCCATGTCATGCAATTTTGCAAAGATTTTTTTTATCAGCATGATAGGGGCTACAAAGGCTTGCATTTGAAACTAGAGAATATTACTGAAGCATTTAAGGTGGCAATGGACAGCGGCCCACTGACTCTATAAACCGGAAGTGGGGTTTCGTTAATTTTAAGGCTCTTTTTGTGCAAAAGATGTTCGTTGTTTAACAAGACCGGTTTTCAAAAGATTCTGCTTATGGAACTAACATAGAATAATGATGGTAAAATCTCATAACTTAGCTTCTTTTCAACATTTGATATCAATTGAATGATTGTATCATTGAATTTATCGATAAAAATATGTTATATGTTTTATTCAATTACGAGGGGTCACTTTGAAATAACAAAAAACTTTCTTATTTGCATGGAAAGCTATACTGAATTTTTTAACAAATAAAAGAAAAAATAATTTTTAAGCATATGGGAAAATTAGAAAAATTCATTGGGTAATTTCTTCAAAAATTGGTTTTTGTGGCATTTTTTCCCCTCAAAATTACATTTTTAACTTTTGAAGGCACATTATGCAAATGCAATGATCAAAATGATATTTTCTTTGATACAGACGTGTACATGTATAAGGTCTATCAACATGCATGTGTTTTATAGCTATCAGCTGATATTGTGTTTATTGTTTACCTAAAACAAATATAAAGGTTTTACTGAAAAATGGCCTATACCACTCAAGGGCAGAAAACTCTTAGCATGAAAACGAGCCTGGAAAGGTACCTTCAAATTTTGATATATATATAATACGTACTTAGTGTTTTGTATGAGAAAAAATATCTAACGAGGTTGGGAGAGTTGATCATTGTCGAGGCTCTGCCGAGACAATTATCAAATCTCACAACCGAGTTAGATATTTTTTCATACAGCACACTAAGTATGTATTATATTTATCTTATAACCTCTATTTTTCTTGTTTTCGTCGATGTTTTTTACTAAAATGCACGTTTCTAAAAATAACTGCATTATATCATTGTTCTAAAAATAACTATGTGATATCATAAAAAATATTATATGGGTTGTTATCACACAGATATTTGTATAGTTATAAGATAAAATGACTATACAATGTTAATCTACAACATATATGAACAAGAGAAAAATTCATTGGGGGGGGGGGGGGGGGAATGATGCCATGTGTCCATTGTTACCTTAAACAAGGTCAGTTTTGTATTCCAAGACATGGACATAGAAATCCTTCACAGGAAAGAACAACTAGACAATACTTTATCTTGATCTAATCTTACTTCAACTTCAATATTAAATACTTCCTGTTGAGTTCCTTTATCATTGAATTTGCGATTCAGTATATGTATAGAATTCCTGTTTAATTTAATCACATAAATTTCCTTAAAATATTGTGATGCATACATCGATTTTTACTTTTCATCCATATTTATGAATTAATCCTCTTTCCAATTTACATCATTTCTTAATAATTTTTCACATGATCATTATATTTAAGAGATGAAGAAAGTATTTATTTGTTTCATGGAGGAATGAAACTAAAAACCTAATCACACAGTATGAATATGCAAAAAAGGATTCAAACTTAAGTGTGATTAGGTTTTAGTTTCATTCTTCCATAAAAATAATCAATATTCTCTTCATATCTTTCAACTTAATATTCTGAAGCA
Source organism: Fragum whitleyi (assembly GCA_948146395.1). Classification (NCBI taxonomy): domain Eukaryota; kingdom Metazoa; phylum Mollusca; class Bivalvia; order Cardiida; family Cardiidae; genus Fragum; species Fragum whitleyi. Next base: position 93,520,425 of record OX411544.1, on the reverse strand, counting down.
AAATATTAAGTTTCTTCGTAGAAGATTTATTCTAGGACTTTTTTGTGTCCAAGCTTACAAAATAGCTGTGTGCTACTTTTTGTTTTCATAGGGGAATAAAACTTAATTTCCAGAATCAGAATGCATGGATGTTGATGGACTCAATCAAAATTAAACTATCACATATTAATTCTTGTCATGCTGATCCAATAATATTCCTGCTTTAGCAGGAGTTCATGACAAAGATCAGCCTGCATGTGTGTGCAGTCTGATTTTAGTCCATTTCTCCTGATTTTCCTTTCCAAAGCATAAAAGATGAAAAAAGCATTTTTAAAATGAATACTGACTAGCAATTAGTGCATTCAGAATAATCAGCATTTTGATTTTAATGCAGTTTTGCTGATAATTTTATTTAGCATGAAAAGGGTTAAGTATAACTTGGGAAATCAGATAAAATCACTATTTTGATCAAGGACAGTCTATGTAGCATTTCTGATTATCCAAATGTGATTCTACTTTACATTTTTGAGAGATACCAGCTGTACTTGACCTGTACCAGATATTTTTTCACTATGTTTCAAAATTTGCCCCTTTTCAAATGATGGGTTAAATTTACTAATTGTCATAACCAGTTACCTATAATGCCTGATAGAAGACATTGTCCACAAGTATCACAATTTCTGAAGAAAAAAAAAGAACTCTGCAAAAAAACAAAAAAACATGCAGAATCAAATGGTCAGTTGTTGGTGCTAGGTGTATACTGTATTGTAATTTTTTAAGTTACAAAACGGAAAATTTCACCAATGTAGCTACAGTTATCCCCCAATAATTTAATATCATGGTTCCCATCAATTATTTGTGCATTCTGGTGGCTGAAAAATTGGTTTCACTAATAAATGAAATGATTTTTGATTACACAGTTCTTTTGTAAGCTTCGACAAAAAGTAGTCCAGTAAGAAATTGTTTTCATTATTGATAAACCTTACATTTTTGCATCATATCAAATTATAAGATATGAAGAGAATATTTTGTTTATTTTATGGAGAAATGAACCTAAAAACCTAATCATACTCATGTATAGATTTGCTATGCGTATTAATACAGTGCGATTAGGTTTTTAGTTTCATACCTCCATAAAATCAACAAATACTATCTTTATCTCTTATATATACATGTAATTTTGCAGCCCATATGATAGTAAACTCATATGTCACATGGATGAATAAAAAAATTGTAAATGACCTGCCGAATACACAAGTCAAATAGGAAGTTATGATTACACCAATATACATTGCAAAATACCATAGGTTCTAGAGTATATCATGACTAAAATGGAATAAAAGTACAATTTAACCTTGTAAAATAAATCACAAATTGCTTTTGTAAATCAGAAGATGGGGTGATCAATTGAATTATCCATCTAAATGAGAGGTGCTTATATTGACATCCATTATTCATCAATATCTATGTGTCTGTAAAATATCTTCATGTTAACACAGCTGGAGTAGGCTGTAATTTTGACATTTAGTAACACACTTATTAACTACTTTTTTCTCTACTTTTACACAGTATAATTTGCAAGCATATGTTGTTTGACAGATTGCAATGTAAGAGGGTAGGGTCATGCTGACAAAAATCTTGGTTAAATTGCATGAAATCAAAGTGCTGAAAGCAGCAAATCACTTATTGTTAGTCAGTATTTATTGCTAAAATATAATGTTTACAATTGTTCTTCTGGTAAAAGAAATTGATTGATTGACTGGGGTTTAACGCCGCTTTCAATATTATTTCAGTTATATCGCAGCGGCTGGAGCACCTAACAATGGATTCCTGGTATTTCTCACGCCAGTACTACCATAACATCCTTTCCTAGCCTCCAGCTGCTATCTCACATAGGTCTAGGATTATCGACCAATTGGTGAGAGACAAATAGTCGGACAGAATGAGTGCCGCCGTCGGGGATCGAACCCGGGACCTCTAGTATGACAGTCCGACGCGCTACCATCTGGTAAAAGAAAAAGCAGTTGGTACAGTGCAAATGAGCAAGCTGGTCTTTGTCTATACCTGGTTTCAGCATGACAAGATTTATATAAATATATCTAACCTTCAGCTCATTATCTGTTATATGAGGACACACATCAAGCAGTAAAAGATGGAACTGCGTCAGAACTCTGTCAAGACCGGAACTGTCTCCCTGAAATCAGATGAAAAAGTTCTTCATGTTTATCCAGTAACTTGAACATTTGTTCAAGGAAAATTGTGTCAATTCTGCCAATAATTTGAGGGTTCAAGGTAACACTGTTGTAAGTGCTTATATTTCATATAGTCACTTACAACAATTGAAATTTGAGAAAATTTTGAATTGAGAATGAGAAAAGCTTTATAGCCTCAGGCCCTGATCTTTCCCTGTTTAATGGTACTTACCTCTGATCTCTCCCTATTTTCAGATTTTGTTAAATTTTCATACTCCAGAAGACTCAACCAGGACAGCTGACACGGGGATGAGAGTGAAGGGGAAACAACACTGTAAAATAATAAGGTCAACCTTTACAATGCAGCAACAAAAATAATTTGTTTAAATTGAGCCTGTGCATGACATTTCCAACAATTTGAAATGTTCATGACGTGTAAACATTGAGAATCTAAGACAGAAACAAACTGTAAATATAAAGTTACCTGATGGTCTACAGATACTTTGAGACCTTATCTATCTACTAAGTGCATAGTGAAGACTTGGGGTAGACTGTGCAGATGCACAGCCTAGCCTGAGTCTTTGCTTTGCGCATATTTGAAATTGTTAGAGATGTCATGCAAAGCCTCATTTATTATTAAGATTCCAAGGATAGAAAACAACAAGAGAAAAAAATAATTGATACATGGGTGTGTAATATCAATGCCAGACTTGTCTGACTCAGGTTTTTGGCAAGCAGATTCCTTGCCCTTACTGGTACATACAGTTAAAAGCATTGTGAAATAGACGCTCATTCCAATCAAAATCATTCACTCAGCACTCCATTCATTCAATCCAAACACTAAAATCTGATCTAAAAACACTCCAAAATTATTTGGAAGCATTTCAAAATCGTTCAAGCCGATCAACACTTTATTCAAATTGATCAAATTATTCTACAATTTTATTGGCTGGTATGGATTTAAAAGTGACTGATTGGTCCACATATTGGAAAAGTTCTATTAAAGGAAGGTAATAAATACCACTAATTTTGTTCATTTTGAACAAAATTAGCGATATTGGATTACCTCCCTTGATTTTCACTCAAAACTCGCTCCACAAGCTAATTCTATTTCATTCCAAAAACATTAATCATGCCAATTTCATGATCTTCTTAACTGCAGCTAACCTTGATATTGGGGCTAAGATTGCCAAACTTACTTGATAATGGGAGGTTGTTTCTGGACCCCTCTTGTTAATTTATGTACACACAAATATTATTTTTCTCACTTAAAATGTTACAGTACTGCATTAGCAGATCCAGAGGTGGCTTGGGGTTCAAACAAAACCATCTCTGCCGCCTTTTTAAATTTAATTTTCATGGTAAAATTCCAGTCATGAAATTCAATAAAAAGTTAGAAATAATTGGGACAACCCCACCTCCCTCTCATATCCCACCCACTGGCATTAGGAACCATCTTCATAGAAATATGTTACGAGCTATAATACCTGTTTGGTTGGGTTTGTGTGTGTGGTCAAAAAATATCTGGATACTGTAATAATTTTATAAATGAAACCACTCTGTTTGTACTAATTGAATGGATAAAATGGATAAATGGAAAAAATATTTGAAATATTGTGACAATTTTATCAATGTCTAGGGAAAAGAATAACCATACCAAACATCATCAAAACACTGGCAAAACCAAACTTCAAAATAAACCACTGGAGACTCGTTTTATAAATGGATTGGACAAAAATGAAATGGTTTCAATGACAAGTTTAAACCCTAGACTGGTGCCACTGTTGACTATCATAAAAACCAACAGGTAGTCACCAAAATACAGTCAAAAGGGATTGGCTTTTCAGTATTTGATGACAAACATGCACCTTGCACTGGCTAATTAATTGTTTGATTCAGGACCCATTTTGCATTTCGTGAATTTTTTTTTAAGGTGAGTTCTGCAAAGAAATATACATACATAGATAATCCATATATCTCTATAGTTATTCGTCAGTTTGTAATCTCTTTGCACATAGTTTAATGAATCTATTTCATAAATCACTTCTACTTTTTTAATGAAGCGGAGCCTCGTTTGCAATATTAGACTGGATTTTTTACATATGAACAGGTCTCTAGACTATGGACAAAAAAACGGGCATATATCCTTGATTACTCAGTTCACGATAGGCTTTGCCAGTTTGGTTATCTCCCACATATTTCAGTGGAGAGGGCGGGCACATTGCTTTTTCTCTTATCATTGTTTAACTTTAATCATTTAGCCACAAAATGTAATATAAAAAGTTTTAATGTGATGTTTCTGCTATTTAAATTAAACATCTGCGAAGCTTGTGTGAAAAGTAACTTACAAATGGTGCATACCCTGTCCCCTATTCTTGATAGTAAAAATAAAATACGTAATTAGAGCAAGCGTTTAATTGGATGACTTCTTAATCCATCAATTGTGCCACTATCGGGAATTATCATAATTGAAAATTCATTTGAAAAATTAATATAGAAGAAGCATTAGAATAATTCATATTTTACCTTTTATAAGTATCAAGTAACACCAAAATCAAAACAAAAGTCATACAAAAAATTACATGCCTATGATATAACACAGTTTAATCTTTCATGTAAGTTTGGGCAAAGTTGTACCTCATCAGAGATCGAATTTCTGTATTTAAACTGACTGTTACGTACAAACTGTCCTAAACCAAAGCATAGCTGAAAAAGTGAGCCGGTGTCGAACCCACGCGGGCAACAATATTCAAATAATTGGTTTGCAAGTTCAATGCGCTTACCACTAAGCCAAAGAAGATCTTCCCTGACAAAGGTGTCAGACATTGTATTTAAACCTACAAAGCTATGCAGGAGAGTAGTGGGAGTGGTCTCCCATAACACACTCCCCTTAAGAGTCATCATAAATTGATGACGATAAACCTATCTAGGCAGTAATGTGCTTTCTGACCTAACCAAGTCAGAACAATGCTGCCATAAATGGCCAATCTCAGACGAGCCCCCATCTTATAAAGTAACTGCCTGCAACCGAAACATAGCTGAAAAATATGGACGTAAGCCGGTGTCGAACCCACACGGGCAACAATATTCAAATTATTGGTTTACAAGTCCATTTCGCTAGCCACGGAGCCTAAGAAGATCTTCCCTGACCCAGGTGTCAGCCATTGTATTTAAACCTACGAAGCTATGCAGGACAGTAGTGAGAGTGGTGTCCTACAACACCTACCACTTGAATTGAAATTAAAAAAAAAATATATATCAATTACATTTCATATTTTTACTATATGTTTTCATTCAACATTGGTTAAAAATTAAATTCAAACCTAGAGCAATTATTGCAGATCACACATATTCCCCTTTTTAGCCTAAACAAATACAACTTTCGGCCGGAATTTTCTGCAGAGTTTGTTAACAACAATATGTTGTTTTAAATTTGAATGAAGGATGAAATAGAAAAAGGATTTCTAGCACACAGGGGTAAAAAGGGAATAATGAAAAACTTGTAGTATAGGCATAGGTGTTAAAATTTATAGTATCATCATTCATTTATTACATATTTTTTGTCCCAAAAAAGGCCAATTCAGATGGGGTCAACATGCAGTCGACACATTTATGTTGATATCCTGGCTGGTGACGTCAAAACTTAGCGGATATCTTACTTCCTGGCTGGTGACGTCAAAATTTTGCGGATATCTTGTGTGAAAAAAAACTATCGAGAACATGGGTATGTCAAGGGTGGCAGTCATTTCACTATTTAGACGTTTCACTATTGGACATTTCCTACCAAGACATTTCACTACTATATTGTAGTGAAACGTCCAAACAATGTTAATCTATATTTTGTTCGTATATTACTATCAATCATCAGCCTTTGATAAATTTAATATTATTTAAATGGATTTATTTGAAATTATCAAGACCTAACAATATTTTCACTCTTTATTACAATTGAAATTGTTACATGTTTATGCAAGAAGTGCAATTGAATAAGTTAATTCCCCTCTCTCTTGGTTGTCTTTATAAATCATTTGTACGATATTGATATGAATGATATGTTATAAAATCATTTGCATTTGTGATAAATGTAAATTACATCCAAAACTTTGTTTCTTTTTCAATGGCAGATCAATAGTGTGAATTTATGAGAGGCAGTGTATATGAAACCCCTTTGTAGCTTGATCTCTCATTTTCATCAAAGGTGGAAGTGTCAAAGAACTGATTAGAATTTTTTTCAGATAATCTCAATATTAAGAATACTATATAGTATATTATCTTTTTTTCTACAAAAAATGTTGTTCATAGGGAAATCAATCATAATTCAGTAATATGTTGTTGCAGATTACATTTGTGTGAAGTTATATAATTTAAAATAAAAGTTTTTCCAGCAACATTCTTAATTATGAATGTTCTACCTTAAGAAGTTATTTCTCATCCATCCTGTCATCTTTCATTCGTTGAAAAAAAGTGTTTAAAAAAACAGTGAATGTTTTGTAAATAATTCACTAACATAAACACAAGATAGGGAACCTCTTTCTACAACTAATCTGTTTCTACACTTATCATATTGTAAACCATTTCACAAGTAAATGATTCTGAAAATGCAAAATTCTCTTTTTTTGTGTGTGTGTGTGGGTGTGTTTTCTTTTTTTTTTCTTTTTAGTAATACAAGTTTTCTCAATTTTTTAGTCTTTTAATTTTCTACAATTTTAAAAACTTATTTGGAGACATGCAGGTTAATTGGTTGATCTGTGGCCTGTTTAAGAGATCAAAAAAGGTGTTATATAAGCTACTGGTAATGCTCTGATAAGTGTGGCACCCATTAAAAAGGTGACATTTATTTTAGAATATCATGAAGAGCCAACTTATTAACCCTTAGCTATAACAATCATCTGCTTCTTACAAGTATATCAATCTAACATTAAATCATTTTATTAGCTAAATATAATATAATGAATCTGAAACAAGTTCTGTTTGGAGATACTTTTGAGTATGTCTTTGTGAATTAATAGGTTGCATTATTGGAAAACTGTTTTGTCTTTTACGTAAGATTTCATTTTATACTACGCAATCTAATCTAATATCAAATATATCTAATCTGCATATATTCTCAAAATGCCCATTGAAAAAAATAAAAAAATAAGTCTAAATCAAAATGCAATGTTTCAAAATCAAATTCTATTTTCTCATTATGAATGATTTCCTTTCCACAAAAAAACAACAACTGATTTTTAATAACAATAAGATATTTTATTATTTAAGAAAACCATGCAGAAAATAAACAATGGAACAAATAATGTTGAAAAAAAATATGATTATGGGTTGAAATATTGGTAAATTCATGAGAAATTCTGCTTTTTACTCATATATCTATTCACATTTTCATAATTTTCAAAACTCATTTCTTTTCATTTGAGACAGATTTAATTTTTTTGTTACCCCCTTCATTGCCTATAGATCTACCTAATCTGCAAACTGCATATTTCTATTGTTTATTTTCTTTTTATTTCAAACCCCCCTCAGAAAAAAAATGATCCAGTCATATTATTCCTTTTTATGGGAGGATTTTAAGTGAACATTATAAGCTTAGATCATTTTTATTGAAGTTGGTGATATATATATAATCTTTAATTCCTCCAAGTAAATGAAGATTTACAATATGACAAAATGAACAATACAGTACAAACAAACATATCAAGCAAGAAAAAAATATGTATCAATTAGACAAACAAAAGGCCTGAAATTTAGAACGTTTGGACTATTTATAGAAAAGAAAGAAAAAAAAAACAACTTGATATAATTTTCAAATGAACTTTTTGACGAATACATCACATTATACAAATTCCATACACTTCTACTGACGTCCCAGATATTAGGCCTTACGCGAAACGAAAGGGAAAGACTTCGCATGGGAGCATATTAACATGTAGATCATATAACATTAACTTTGTAATATATGTCGATAACCAAGACCGAAGATAACGTATCCCTTACTCCTCAAAAAAAAATAACCAAGCATTGCAACAACACGATGCTATAATGTAAACAATATACATAAATGACAGAAAGAGACATGCTTCCATGGGCCTTAGGCTGTTACGGAAAATAGTTCTAATTTTTATTACTAATCATTTAGTTATCCCAAATAAGACTAAAATGGCACCAAATGGTGTGTAGAAAGTGAACTACTCTGTTGAAAAAGAATTTGTCATCTTCTCTCAGTATAGAAAATAATTCGGTGTTTAAGCCAAAAAGAGCTCTTACATGTTCAGTGGTGTTAAGAGATGTGACAAAATTATGTACTCTTTGACCAAAATGTAGAAAAATATTTCGGGCAAACGCATCTCGAGATGCCTGAACAAAAGTACAGTTTGTCAAGATATGTACAGTCAAGCTACAGTCCATGTCTTCCATGCCACATCTATAACAAAACCTATCAAAAAGGGAAAGATGGGCAATGAGTTGAGCCACGGAAAAGCAAGCATTTAGCTGATGGGGGTTATTTTTGGCGAACGTCCATATTGGATGATCGGTAAAATTTAACTGAATTTGTTGATACAAAACGAAATCTTGAGAAGACGTTCTTAATTCCCACTCATTAATATAAAACTCTGTTATTTTTGAATGGACGCATTTTTTCCACAAATGTTTAGAAGTAAATCTGCCATAGGCTCTATAATCATCAAGGATATGCATTAAACTGTATTTATGTAAGATAAAACGTAGTTCAGACATGAAACTTTGTGAAGTTGTGTCATTTTGATTTTAAAACCGCGTTCGACTCGGTAGTAAGAAAAAAGCTATGGGAAGTTCTAATCAAAGTCGAATTAAAAGGTCATTTATTCGAGTCTATCCAAGCAATGTATAAGCAGGTCAAATCGTGCGTCCGATATAATGGCTATATGACTGATTACTTTGATTGTAAAATAGGTTTAAAGCAAGGATGTATGGCCTCTCCAAAGTTATTTGCGTTATTTATCAATGAATTAGCAGTGAAAATGAGAGAAGATCCTAATCTAAGAGGAATCCAGCCACAGCCAAATAGTCTAATTGAAATTTTAATCCTGTTATTCGCAGATGACGTAGCATTAATCGCAGAAACAGTTAAGGATCTTCAAAGACAATTAAATTTTTTACATGATTTTTGTCAAAGCAGTTGCTTAAAGGTAAATTCACAGAAAAGCAAAATTATGGTTTTTAAGAAGGGTGGTAAATTGTCAAAATTCGAAAAATGGTCTTTTGGAGGCGAAAGATTAGAAATTGTTTCATCCTTTACCTATGTTGGTATAACATTTACATCAGCACTATCATTAAATTACATGGCAAAAGATATGTCAGTCAAAGCTAAAAGAGCACTACTTTCAATTATATCGTCATTAAATTCGTATGGTCAGTTGCCTTACACTGTATTCTTTAAAGTGTTTGACACAAAAGTATTACCAATTTTGATGTATGGCGCCGAAATTTGGGGATTTGTTTCAAGAGAACCATGTGAAAGAGTCCTAAACTATGCATGTAAAAGGTTCCTGAGTGTCAGTATGAATTCAACCAATGTCGCAGTTTTGGGTGATTGTGCCCGCTTCCCTTTATACATAGAAAGTTCTAGACGGTGTATCAAGTATTGGTTGAGGATTTTAAGAATGCCACAGGAACGATTTGTAAAACAATGCTACCTCATGCTCCTAAATGATAATTATCAAAGTAGATCTCATTTTAATTGGGCGAGGGAAGTTGAAAAATTACTATGTCAAAACGGTTTTGGACATGTGTGGCATAGTCAAGTTGTTAACGATGAAGTACAATTTTTGAATATTTTTACCCAAAGATTGAAAGATCAATACATACAACATTGGCATGAGTCCGTTGAAAACAGTCCAAAGCTGTGTGTTTATAGATATATTAAACCATCTTTTGAGAAAGAATATTATTTTGATGTACTAACTATTAAAAAATTTAGACATGCCTACTCGCAATTCCGCACTGGAGTTCATTCCTTAGAAATAGAAAGAGGCCGATACGACAATATTTCAAGAGAACAACGTTTATGTAAAGTTTGCTCGTCTAAATTAGTAGAAGACGAATACCATTTTATTTTCCAATGTAGAATATACGCTGACCTTAGACAAGTTTACATACCGGAAAAATATTACAAAAAGCCAAATAAGCATAAGATGAATATGCTACTTAGTAGCAAAAATGACTTGATTATTAGAAACATTTCCCGTTACATCTATCACTCACTACAGAGAAGAAAATTAATTTTGGAACTGTAATATGCACTTATAAATGTTCATAAGCGAGCGCTGAACGAAAGGGGGAGTGTCTCACACTATTGGGACACGTCCCCTATCGTGCAATGCTGGCCAGGAAAAATCGAAATGACGAAGAGAATGTTTTATTTTGACAAAAAGAACAAATTTCCATCTTGTAACCATGTCTAAAAACATTATTGTGTTAATTTAACCATCACTGTACACATGTTTATGTAACTTGTTTGTAACACATATGTACAATAGGCTGGAGGCCTGAAATGTATCAATAAACAAATTGAATTGAATTGAATTGAATTGAAAAGAGCATAGGCGATATAAAAATAATTGTTTAACCGCGCAATCCCTCTCAAGGCGGCATAACTGACCTAAAAATATCAGCTTTCTGACCTCTATATTAATTGGTAAAGAGCCTAATAACCCAAGTACAATGTCAGTTCTAGACCTAGAACATAAACCTTGCATTTGTTTTAAGCACAGCCTATGTGAACTTTCAAGTGTGAGATTATCTCGATTGGATAATGTCTGCAACAATTCACAACCAAAGAGGGCTCTTGGTAGTACTATTGATTCATAGATTTTTAGACTTGTAACGGGATTTAAGCCATAACGATGTAGGCCGTCTTTCATTATACCGAAAAAGGACCTCCTAATTTTACGATCTATTTGTTTGACAGCTAATGATGGGGATGAATACTTATTGTACCAATTACTAAGATGCGTGGCTTCTTCCCTTTCTTTTATTTGCTGACTACCAATAAACCATGAACGAGAATTGTGCTTGAAGGATCGTTTTGATTCATTAAAAGTTACGACAAAGCACTTGGACGAGTTATATTGAAACCTCCAAAGACTTGAATATCTTTGACATATATCTAACATAATTTGAAGAGCCTGACCAGACAATGACAGCAATGTCATATCGTCTGCAAAGGAGGGGGCGCATAAATGTATACCCTCAATCTGAAAACCAAGATTGCTACTTACTAATTGTTCAATCAGTGAGTCAATGTATACTAAATATAAGTACGGGGACCAGACCCCGCCTTGACGGGTACCTTGTAGAACAGGGAACCAGTCCGAATGGAAACCGTTATACATGACACGGCTATACATATCCGTGTGCACGGAAATAACCGTTTTTAAAAGCTTATTGTTGATTCCAAGCTCAAATAATTTATAAAATAACCCATCGTGCCATACACGATCAAATGCCTGACGAGCATCCAGAAAGCAAGTAAAAAGTTTGCTCTTTTTAGATTTGCAAAAGTTTATGCCCTCATTTAATACATATGAAGTCATTGTACTACCCATACCCTGTTGAAAGCCACCTTGTAGGGAATGCAACGGTCTATTTATAGACACTATTAAACGTTTGAGTAAAACACGTTCAAACAATTTCAAGATAGAAGACGGAAGAGGAATTGCCCTGTAGCTGTTTGCCTCGTTTTTTGGCTTGCTTCCACCTTTATGTAGTGTCAAGATAAGATCTTGCTTAAGAGCAATTGGAGTTGCCTGTTTTCATAAATTAAATAAGATAAATAAACAAAATAATGGAATAAAATACCCCTTTATAAAACAAGAGGACCAAGATGGTCCTAGATCGCTCACCTGAGTCTCTTTGACCCCTGGGATATCACATTAATTGGATAGGCAGATGTCAAAAAGAAGATAATTGCCTAAAATCAATACCATGGAATGTTTTCAGCGAAGAGCAAGACAGATACGCCTTTTTGCTCTTTGATTCTATGTAAAAAGAGATGCACCGAGTGGACCCCAAATGTGACCTCAGGGTCTTAATATGAACAAACTTGGAAGAGGCCCATAAGATGATGCTACATACTAATTATGAAAGCTGTCTGCCTTCTGGTTTCAGAGAAGAAGATTTTTGAAGATTTTCCTTTTCTCACCCATCATGCTCAGATGAGCTGAATGGGATGTGCCCAGGTGGAGCCCAAATATGACCCAAGGGTCTTCATATGAACAAACTTGGTAGGGGCCCACTAGATGATGCTACATACCAAATATGAAAGCTGTGTGCCATCTGGTTTCAGAGAAGAAGATTTTAAAAGAATTTCGCTCTTTGATTCTATGTAAAAAGGGTTGCGCCCCGGTGGAGCCAAAATATGATCCTAGGGTGTTTATTTGAACAAATTTGGTAGAGGTCCACTAGATGGTGCTACATACCAAATATGAAAGCTGTCTGCCTTCTAGTTTCATAGAAGAAGATTTTTGAAGATTTTCATTTTTTTACCCTTCGTGCTCATAAGAGATAAAGGGATGCACCCGTGCAAAGCTCAAATATGACCCAAGGGTCTTGATATGAACAAACTTGGTAGATGCCCACTTGGTGATGCTACATACCAAATATATAGCTGTCTGCCATCTGCTTTCAGAGAAGAAGATTTGTAAAGATTTTCGCTCTTTGATTCTATGTAAAAAGGGTTGGCCCCGGGCAAAGCCCAAATATGACCCAAGGGTCTTGATATGAACAAACTTGGTAGAGGTCCACTAGATGATGCGACATACCAAATATGAAAGCTGTCTGCCTTCTGGTTTCAGAGAAGAAGATTTTTAAAGATTTTCATATTTTCACCCTTTTTGTTAAGGGTAAAGGGAAAGTAAAGGGTGGATTTCAATTATTTGAACAACTTTGGTAGAGCTTGACCCAAGGAACATCCCTGCCAAGTTTCATCAAGATTGGCCAACTGGTTTATGAGGAGAAGATGTTTAAAGAAATTGTGGACGACGCACGTCGCACGACGGACGACGGACATTTTACGATCACAATGGCTCACCTTGAGCACTTCGTGCTCAGGTGAGCTAAAAATGGGTAGTGAAACGTCTAAACAATTTTAAAACAGTAGTGAAGCGTCCAAAAGTGAAATGTCCTAATAGTGAAATGTCCCTAGTAGGAAACGTCTCAATAGTGAAATGACTGACATTCGGTATGTCAAGAACTCAATATGTAATGATGCCTGTCCGCTTTATACATGAGTAAACAGTGAAACCAGTCTAGTTTTAACCCAAAGGTTACCTCCTATTAAATGGGTGATAAGCGATGTCTCTTATGATTTCTGATATAGGCTTGTCAATGGTCGTCTGTTTCAACAGTGGTATGAAGGCCCTTGCTAGCTGCCATTGGCCTAAATACAAACAATTACAGAAGTGCTTAAAGAGCAAGTCTGCAGCATCTTCTTGAAGAAGATCGGAGCTAGGCTTGCTACTATATGAATCCATTTGAATGATCTATTTGTTCATTCGTCAATTATTTGTTTTTCTTGCACATTAAACCAATAAAGTTAAATAAACTGCATCCTCCCAAAATCGCATTCCGAATCACATCCGCCATTTTAAGAGTCATGTGACATCTTCAATCCAATTTTGTTGACCAATCAACAAGTGACTATCTAAAAGTGGTTTTGTCGGATTCACAGTTCGATTTGCAACAATTTTTTATGTGTGTCGGAAAGAAAAGTTACTAATCTTTCAAACCAGTCTAGACAATAACCCAATCAAAACATTTTTGTCATAATTGCGGTAATTTCGAAAGCGAGATAATATCCGAGAAATCGACTTGACATGATACAAGCCTTTGAAGGATGGAAAAGCGGTACGAGTTTTGCAGTAATCGAAACTTTCTCTCTCCTTAATCGCACCTTTTGTAGAAATTGACATATATTCGTCCATTAAAGAGAATGAAAGATTGACCCAATAATGTGTCTGAACATGTTATGCTCTTAGTTGACAGTTGGGTAAAACAGTACTTGAATTGTCTCCCTTTGTAGATATATTTGTTTATATTGCTGTTTTGACAGTCTTTTGTGTGATATGTAATCTAAGTTAGCATATAGAGTTTCTCTGTTGGCACGAATTCACAATGGAAAAGAACTCAAAAAGTCTGACTAGTGATATCATTGCTCCAGATGGAAGCACTAAAATGGAAGAAATTCATGGAGATAAACTAAAAGGAGCATCTGTACACAGGTCCTCATCGACCAAGTCTGCACACATGTAGGTTGTATTTTGCTTTACAAACAGATGGGTTTACTTTTGTTGTAAAGTGATAATATTTTTTATTCTTTTTTTCTTCTGGTTACTGGACACAATCAACTGTTTGATTATTCTTTGTTTCACAGTTTCAAGTCTTTATTTAAACTTTTGATTTAAATTTACAGTGTGCCTCGATAGCTCAGTGGAATTAGCACCGTTCTCCTTATTATAAGGTCAAGGGTTCAAGTCCTGGTGAAGGCAAGATGTTTCCTTGAGCTAGAAACTTAATGGACATAAAGTGTAACTCACTTTGTTCACAATCCACATGGAGTTTTCGTCAGTGTTAGACTTGAAGGTCCTCACTCTTTGAAAGCTACTGTCAGAGTGTCAGTAAACCTCATGGCTTGTCCCACACCGGCTGGGCACCAGCAACGATAGGTAACCCATGATGCAACATACAATTAGACTGGTACCCTGTATGAAACATCTAAATATGCCCTTTCACTACACCCCCCCCCCGGTTTTATTAGAAAAGGACTCACCGAAGGGTCTGGTTTAGTTACCCTGATTGTCCTGCTGCTCGTTGTACCATAGTGAACCATAGGTAGAACCAATCAGAGTAGACTTGTGGCATGTAGTCAGTACCATATCCAAGAGTAGTTGCATCAGGTGATCTTCTTCAATGGAGTACTCAACCTCAGTTGTAGATCTGTACATTCTTTCAGAAAACCACCTAAACCACCTAGAAACTTCTGAAGCCTTGTTTGTTAATGAAAAATAACAGTAAACCACTCAGTTTCACAATGTATTGTCTCAAGGTCAGTCTGTTTGATGTCAATAATGGTCAATAATGGTGTCCCTGTTGTCATCCTCTCCCATCACTCAAGCATTTTGGATTATTGCGCGTCCCTACCCCAATGCCATTTTCCCGACGAACAGCCCCGGTTTTCGCCTCGAGTTCTAACACCGAGACCCCCACGGCCCCCGGGTTTGACCGCTTGATCCCATACAGTGTACACAGGAGTTCTGCCCTGATCCATTGCTTTCACAGGGTGGCCCTCTCCTGGGCCCACGTACTAACGGGACAGTATCGTCACTCTCTTCTTTAAAACATTCCCAGTTTTAACATCTGCGCATTGATAGTAAGAACACCCCCCACAAGGCAAAGAGCTTAGCCCCCCATGATCATCACTAGCCAGTGGCCCTCTGGAAAGTGTGTCAGCATTTCTGTGCTTGGCCCCCTGGGGTTCCTTTAATCTTGTTAAGCTTGAGTGATCTGTGTGCACTTGAGACAATCGTTTCTTCCATTTTTCATTAACCTATCTTACTACTTAACCCTAACTACACATTTATCAGTTCAGTAACCATCCATCAGGGATATGACTTGTGCTGAACGCTAGTAGGTCAATGAGATCACTAAGAGCATTTGCTTTGTCAAAGTTGGTCAGTAACTTCTGCATCGAAATGCATTCCCTGGCTTTCTAACCAGTACACCAACTACCAAAGTATCCCTAATATGCGAACTACCCTACAGCTGCAAAATGTTCAACTTCTTAAAAGGACTGTGGCTGTAGCTGTTAGAAGCTTATCTTGACTTGTGTCCCTCTTGTTAAACATCAGTAGCTGTAAGTTTTCTCTAGCTGAACTGGAACTCTTCTTCACATCTTGGTAAACTCCTCTAGATATCTGAAGTTGGAAGTCTTCTGTTACTCTAGTGGCTATACCATAGTTGAAGGTTGTAGTTCTGTGTAATTTTAAGTTGAATATCTTCTTGCTATGTCAACGCATGAGTCGGTGGTGTTGCCTGGACGTTGAAGTTGACATCCATTCTTGGCTTCGGTGACTTGACAGGTAGCTTATTGGGTAAAACAGCAGGAAAGTTCCTTATACTTCTTGAAGACTGGTCGCCATCAGTAACATTGTTGCCTGGTCACTTCTTCCTATCTTCGTCCAAAGATAAATGTTCTTTCAGGTTATCCTGTTCTCCACAATACTTCTTTGTAGTATTTTCTTAATTGACTGCGCCAAAGACTGTCAGCTCGTGCACTAACAAACAGTTTGTGTCCCAGTCAGACATCTCATCTTCATAGAACCACCAGCTGCGTGTTCACCTCCTCAACCCAAGCCTCTCCGGTTACAGTAGCTGCTGCCGATACAGCCTTGAGAATCCTTGGTGGCTACTTACAGCTGGGGCCCTGTAGATAGTGTAAAAGAGAGGGATCCCATTTCTGGTTTACTCAATGGACGAAGAACCATTTCTTCTTTGTGGCCTTTGATAAACATGTTCTGCTTGACTCTTGGCTGTTTTCTTCTGCAAATTAAAGGAGATTCCTGATTCCTCCACATTGGCTGTCACAAACGAAAGTCTGTAGTTGCGTAAGCTTCTGAAAACAGGCAGAAATTCATTACGGATGTAAACAGCTAACAGCATGCAAGCCCAAGTTTGTAACATTCATCTTTTCATTTTACCAGGACAATGTGAGGAGGGGGAAGCACTTCAGTCACAAAGGCCCGTGTTTCCCGTTCAGCTCCTCCTGGGTAATTCATCGCAAAAGTTGGTTGGCCGTCGTAACAGTTCAGTGCTCAGTGCATCGTGTTACTGCTCCGCGGCATTTTGCTTTTCCTTCCATGTGATGGCGAATTATTTGTCAACTGCTGTTTCAAACTCCATCGAAGTTTATTTCATACAAGCCTCACTACTCCTGCCCCCCTTTCTTAAAAAGGTTGCTTCATGTAAGCTTGCAGCAGGTCGGGTGTACCTATGCCATGTGCGTCAAGTCAGTCACATGTGAAACTTCGTGGACTGTCAATGCAATGTCAAAATGGACAAGTATTTTTTGGCCAAATTTATTTTTGTTTCCAAATGCAAACTTAATTCAGTTGAATGACTGCAGATAAAAAAGAATGTGGTGAATTTGCAGACAAAGGACTCAAGAAAATTTTGAAATTTCGGAAGACACCACATGGCAGCATGTCAGACATTTTTTTTTTTTTCAATTGTTTTTGTGCAGAGCTGTCATTCGTGAAAAAAACCAAAATTGTTTGCATTGATTCATTGCATGGGTTCTTGTTACCTTTCTGACACCAATAAAGTGTAACTCACTTTGTTCACAATCCACATGGAGTTTTCGTCAGTGTTAGACTTGAAGGTCCTCACTCTTTGAAAGCTACTGTCAGAGTGTCAGTAAACCTCATGGCTTGTCCCACACCGGCTGGGCACCAGCAACGATAGGTAACCCATGATGCAACATACAATTAGACTGGTACCCTGTATGAAACATCTAAATATGCCCTTTCACTACAGACAGTACCTGAGTCCACCCAGCTGAAAATGGGTAGCAGTGGTTTTAATCCTTTGCCCCTCTCTTCGGCACCTTTTAAAATCTGGCCTCAAAATATACATATTAGGGTCACTGCCTCGTTTGCATATGTATGGTGGTGGGACAATGCATGTACTGTGATCTAGCTGTTTGGATATGCCTCACAAGCATAGGTGGAAATTACACTAACAGTCAATAAAATACCGCTAAATAGTGTTATTGGAGACCACTCACCACTGTCTTGCATAGCTTCACTGGTTTAAATACAATGTCTGACACCTGTGTCAGGGAAAATCTTTTGTTCAGTGGTAAGCGCTTTGGACTTGTAAACCAATTATTTGAATATTGTTGTCCGCATGATATCAACACCGGCTCACATCAGATATTTTTCAGCAACGCCTTGGTTGAGGACACAGGGGCTCGTCTGAGATTGGCCATTGAGCCATTTATGTCAGCATTGTACCAACTTGGTTAGTTCAGAAAGCACATTACTGCCTAGATAGGCTTTATTGTCTTCAATATATGATGACTCTTAGGGCAGAGTTTGTTATGGGAGACCACTCTCAACACTGTCCTGCATAGCTTTGCTGGTTTAAATACAATGTCTGACACCTGTGTCAGGGAAGATCTTCTTTGGCTCAGTGGTTAGCACATTGGACTTATTAACTAAAAATTTGATATCAAACTTTGATATCTACGGCCGATCCCATATAACTTCTAATGCCTTGCCATGAACATAGACAAAAAATCGAAACGGTAATAGCTGCCATGATTCTCTCGCTTCGCTGATAACATGATCCTAGTATACACATTAGGCTACAGTTAATAAGCATGTCAGTTAATAATGTGCAAATAAAGAATGATATAGGTGTCAATAAATACCTTAATATTTACAAATCTGTCCATATTAAGTTCCAACTTTCTCGCAGCTACAGCCAAGAACAGCTTTCATATCACAACATCGCAGAGTGTAGTAGTTTGACGTCACAACTATATATGACGTCACTTTGTACATGATTTCTTTTCATAGGGGCACATCAAGGGATATTGGTGGTTTAAAAGAATTTAGTTTATACCTAGGGGTGTAACAATAGGTCGAACTATCGCTGTATCGTGATAGTTTACCTTGCAATAGCAATAGGTCAATAGCATTTTTTTCAAGTCAATAGATATCGCAATACTTCATCTGACTATCGATAGTTTACAATAGTTTTTTTTGGAAATGAAAGAAGAACTAAATGTAGTTACAATGCTGCCTTTCTGCATGATTTCATCAGAGAATGAGGTCAAATCCAATTCTTTTTAAGGGAATATCTGTAATTAACTTATTTGATCATCTACCAGCCATTGACAAGGTAAACAGCATCTGACAAGAACAATATAAAGTCACTGCCTAATAAAAGGTGGACGCTTTAACGTTGATTATTACCTACTTTTTCTGTAAAAACAACTATTGTAATAGTATTGCAATAGTTTTCTGACTATTGCAATACTATTACAATAGCAACTTTACTATCGCAATACTATCATGATACTAATTTTGAACTCAATAGTCACCCCTATTTATATCAAGGCCTTTAATAAGAAAAAGATAGATATTTAGCCCTAAAACCTTGAAGTATAATAAATTCGTAATATGGTTTCTTGCCTGGGTATATGACAATTTATTCCCGGCAGAAAAAAAATAATGTCAACCCTCGCCTACGGCTCTGGTGACATCATTTTTTCCAGCTGGGAGTAAATTGCCAAATACCCCTGCAAGAAACCGTATAACTAATAATGTCGCAACCACAGTGTATTCTGCTGACAGTGCAAATACAATTTCTGTTGGTCCCTAAAGTGGTTTTTTTTTTAATCAATCATAGCATCAAACAAAGTCAGATTATCCTACATATGGGGAAGTCAGATCAGAGTCCTTGTGGTTGAATATTGTGGATATATTTTGATGCTTGTCATGCTGATAAAAGACTATTCCTGTTTTGGCAGGATGTAAAGACAAAGATCAGCCTGCAAATATGTGCAGTCTGATCTTAATTTATACCACCCGATTTTCTTTCAAATTAGTGTAAAATGAAAAACCTATATTTGCCATAGCATTTGAATGGAAGTGATATAGTTTGGTCATTTCATGTTTGTATTGCTTGGTGCAAGACCTATCCATTGATATCAAAGTCAATGTCATTTGTCAAATTGGTAATCTCAAGGTCACTGATTTTCAAAATAAAAACTTTTAACATTTGCAATATCTTTCCATTGATAAGTGATAGTCTTCATATTTCACATGTTTATTGCTTGTGACAAGACTTTTCAGTAGATACATGTACCAAAGTCAAGTTCATGAGTTAAAGTGAAGTTTATATTGCCAAGGCCTTAGATTTTCAATGAAAAAAAAATGCCGTAATAACATTGACCAAAAATTTTTAATAGTTTGTGATATCAGGGTTTTCATTAGCGTCAAGGGTCAATGACCCTTGAGTCAAAATTTCCAAGGATCAAAATGAAAATCTCATGACTCAAACTGTGACAGAATCTCGCATCAACCCTCCCCCTAAAAAAAAATTAAGTATAAAAATTTTGAGTAATTTCCATATGTTGTTTTTCATACTTGGAGATTCAGCTGTTTATTAGCCTTATATGGTAATGACTTGGAAATGAATTACCTATAACGAATTCATAAGGCAAGGCCCAAGAGTTTTATTCTTAAGCATGGACTTGAGGGGACAACCACTCTCTAGTAATTTCTAAATAAAACAATGATTTTCCGTTAAACAGAATGTTCAAACGAGACTTTTAACAATTATCAGTTAACCTTGATGTGAATATTCAATTTCAGGTCTAGAACTACCACATTAGATGACTTTGAAGTTGTTTCCACTATTGGGACTGGATCTTATGGAACATGTAAAAAGATACGGCGAAAGAAAGATGGAAAGGTTAATTAGATTTTATTTCTTTCTATACAGTTTTGCATCTAATTTAACAACCACCGTCATAGCGCAGTGGTAGCTATTACACTATCATTCAAAAGGTCTTGGTTTGAAACCATACGGCAGCACTCATCCTTTCCAACTTTTTGTCTTCCCCCAATAGGTTGATAATCATAGACCTATAGATGTAGGAAAGCAGCTGGAGGCTACGAACTAGGAGTTGATTGTTAGGTGCTCCAGTTGCCACAATATAACTGAAAGATTGTTGAAAGCGGCATAAAACTCCATCCAGATAAACAAAGTAGAATTTCACTCTCATAATTAAAAAATTTTTAGTTGAAAGTTTTTAACAGAGATTCTAGATTACCTAAGTGCAAGGTTCTCAAGGTGAGTAAATTTGATCAGGCACTGTTGGTTGTCAGCTTTTACCTTTAGTACATTATAGAGGCCACAATATTTGCTCAAATAACTTGAAACTTGGTGAGAATATTTGTCTACATCATGAAATCTGGCATAAGTGAGAAATGGGCAAAGTGGTGTCAAAACTAGGCATAAGGAGTTAATTCTTTAAAAAACCCACCTTTTTTGCACTATATAAGCCACATTTTGGCTCATTTTAAGCTGCCCCTTTAAAACAAAAAAATCAAGGTTTTGTCAATTTCTCGACCTGGGCCAGATTACTAGGAAAACATTTCCATGATCATTTGAATTAGCTAAATTTTAAGAAATTTCTCTAAAATTAGAGTCTATTTCCTCTAAACCATCAACCAAAGGATTGGGGTTTATTTTCAAGAGGAAATTAAAAATCAAATGAAAGGAGAAAAAAAGGCAAAAAAGATGTTTGATAGATATTTTGTTTTAGAAAATAGGTACTAGATAAAAGTTCCCTACATCCATTTTTTGACAGCTCCTGTGATTATTTATTAGCATAATTACAATATTCCTTTTTCACATAGCAACTCACAAATACATTTTTCAGGTTCTGGTTTGGAAAGAGTTAGATTATGGTTCAATGACAGAGACAGAAAAACAGATGCTTGTATCTGAAGTAAATCTTCTACGAGAGCTGAAGAGTCCTTACATTGTTCGCTACTATGACCGAATCATTGATAGAGCTAACACGACGATATATATTGTGATGGAGTATTGTAAGGGAGGAGATCTGTCAACACTCATATCTAGATACAAACGGGAGGGGTAAGACACTAAAACTGTTAACCCTTCTCCTGCTGTAAACCAGAGTTTTAACCCTTGTCATGCTGATCCCGGGATATTCCTGCTTTGGCAGGAGGTATGGACAAAGATCAGTCTGCACATATGTGCAGTCTGATCTTAGTCTATACCTCCTTATTTTCCTTTTCAACCAATGAAGTTTTAAAATCATATTTTCATAATCATTTACTGACTCACAATTAGGAAATCAAAGCTTTCAGCACTTTGATTTTAATATAATGTTGGCAAGGTTTTTTATTCAGCATGACAAGGGTTAAGGGATGCAGGTTGTTTGAGTCTGAGACCCTTAAATAAGTTGCTGGGACTCTCAAAACTTTCTCGATCGACCATGTCTTTTCAAACCAATTTATCATGCGACCATTTTCAAAATTCCCTTCCTTAAATCAAAATACCTTAAAAAATGAATAGTATTGGTCTAAAATTTGTCGTAAACTTATCCTTTGTTGTTAAAACTTGTTAGAATAGTCTCATTAAAATGATTCTAACAAGTTTTTACAACACAGAATAATTTAAAAACTTGTAAGCTTAATACATTAAAACAAAATTACAGTCAAACCTGTCTTGACAGCCATCTCTATTCAGCAAGCAGCCTGTCTTAGGCAAGCAGCCACCAAGTTCCCAAATGAAACATTTGCATGGAAATTGGCCTGTATTAAGCAAGCACCTGTCTTAAGCAAGCGCTTTTTAGCTCGCCCGGGACGAAAGTTTCGGAAGAGCTATTGTCATACCCTCGGATGTCGGCGTCAGCGTCGGCGTCAGCGTCGGTGTCGGCGTCCGCATTAGGTTAAAGTTTTTTATTTCTATCAATATTTATCCTAGAGGCTTTATTTTTTACAGAAACACTCATTAGGGCATAGGCTTTCATTTGAGACCAACATCCATGTCGAAATGACCTTTAGACTGTGACCTTGACCCTTTCAAAAAAACTTTAACCAAAAACTTTAACCTAAAACTTTAACCAAAAAAACTTTAACCTTGCTCATATTTTCTGTAAGCTTTAAACTAGAGACATCATTACTTCATATGCACACTCATTAGGTGATAGGCTTTCACCATAGACAATGGTCCTTGACAATTTGACCTTGACCTTGACCCTTTGTGGACTTAGAAAAACTTTAACCAAAAAACTTTAACCAAACACTTAAACCTTGCATATATTTTTATGCCCCCGATAGGGAGGCATCATAAATTTGACTTGTCCGTCCGTCCGTCATTCCGTCCAAAAACTTTAACATTGGCCATAACTTCTAAATCAAAGCGGTGTCGGGGGCATTGTCATCTTACAGTGACAGCTCTTGTTTATCTTATCTAAGGGAATCATAGCTCCATATATATACTCACCAGGTGATAGGCTTTCACCTGAGACCAAGGTCCTTCACAATTTGACCTTGACCTTTACCATTTGTGGACTTAGAAAAACTTTAACTGAAAACTTTAACCAAAAACTTTAACCTTGCTTATATTTTCTGAATGCTTTAACCTAGGGACATCATTACTTCATATACATACTCATTAGGTGATAGGCTTTTGTGAGAGATAAAGGTCCTTGCTAATTAGTCCCCCACCGGTTACCGGTTGGGGGACTATAGGTTTGCTCGATTCCGTCTGTCTGTCCGTCCGTCCGTCCGTCCGTCTGTCCGTCCGTCCGTCTGTCCGTCTGTCCGTCACGCTTTTGTCCGGGCTATATCTTCTAAACCATATGTGCTAGCAACTTCAAACTTGGTACACTTATAGATCTCATTGAGGAGCAGTGTCATGTTCAAGAACCGTTACTCTGCCACACCCACTTTTTGAGTTATTGCCCTTTGTTGTTTTTACCCTTACATTCTTGTCCGGATCATATCTCCTAAAGTATAAGTGCTAGCAACTTCAAACTTTGTACACTTATAGATCTCATTGAGGAGAAGTGTCATGTTCAAGAACCGTTACTCTGCCACGCCCACTTTTTGAGTTATTGCCCTTTGTTGTTTTTACCCTTACATTCTTGTCCGGAACATATCTCCTAAACTATAAGTGCTAGCAACTTCAAACTTTGTACACTTATAGATCTCATTGAGGAGAAGTGTCATGTTCAAGATCCATAACTCTGCCACGCTCACTTTTTGAGTTATTGTCCTTTGTTGTTTTTACCCTTACATTCTTGTCCGGAACATATCTCCTAAACTATAAGTGCTAGCAACTTCAAACTTTGTACACTTATAGATCTCATTGAGGAGAAGTGTCATGTTTAAGAACCGTTACTCTGCCACGCCCACTTTTTGAGTTATTGCCCTTTGTTGTTTTTACCCTTACATTCTTGTCCAGAACATATCTCCTAAACTATAAGTGCTAGCAACTTCAAACTTTGTACACTTATAGATCTCATTGAGGAGAAGTGTCATGTTAAAGAACTGTTACTCTGCCACGCCCACTTTTTGAGTTATTGCCCTTTGTTGTTTTTACCCTTACATTCTTGTCAGGATCATATCTCCTAAACTATAAGTGCTAGCAACTTCAAACTTTGTACGCTTATAGATGTCATTGAGGCAAAGTGTCATGTTCAAGATCCGTAACTCAGCCACACCCACTTTTTGAGTTATTGCCCTTTGTTGTCTTTACCCTTACATTCTTGTCAGGATCATATCTCCTAAACTATAAGTGCTAGCAACTTCAAACTTTTTACAGTGATAGATCTTGTTGAGGACAATGGTCATGTTCAAGAACTGTTATTCTGCCACGCCCAAATTTTGAGTTATTGCCCTTTGTTGTCTTTACCCTTACATTTTTGTCCGGATCATATCTTCTAAACCATAAGTGCTAGCAACTTCAAACTTAGTACACTGATAGATCTTATCAAGGACAAGTGTCATGTAGAAGAACTGTTTCTCTGCCATGTCACTTTTTAGAGTTATTGCCCTTTGTTGTTTTTTAGTCTTACATTCTTGTCCCGATCATATCTCCTAAACTATAAGTGCTTGCAACTTTAAACTTTTACAGTTATAGATCTATTAAGTAGGAGGTATATTATAAGAGAGGATTTTTTGTTATCCGGTGGGGGACTCCTGTATTGCATCGCAATACGACATGCACTTGTTTGACCTTGACCTTTTATGAACTTAGAAATACTTTAACCGAAATTCTTTTACCAAAAACTTTAACCTTGCTTATATTTTCTGAATGCTTTAACCTAGGGACATCATTACTTCATATACATAGTCACCAGATGAAAGGCTTTCACCAGAAACCAAGGGCCTTGACAATTTGACCTTGACCTTGACCTTTTATGGACTTGGAAAAACTTAAACTGAAAAACTTTAACCAAAAATTTAACCTTGCTTATATTTTCTAAATGCTTTACTCAGGGACATTATTACTTCATACACATACTTACTAGGTGATAGGCTTCTACAGAGACCACGG
Source organism: Fragum whitleyi (assembly GCA_948146395.1). Classification (NCBI taxonomy): domain Eukaryota; kingdom Metazoa; phylum Mollusca; class Bivalvia; order Cardiida; family Cardiidae; genus Fragum; species Fragum whitleyi. Next base: position 93,495,115 of record OX411544.1, on the reverse strand, counting down.
TCCTTCACAATTTGACCTTGATCTTGACCTTTTGTGGACTTAGAAAATTTTTAAAGAAAAATTTCATGTTTGATACAAAGAAATTCCATTGGTAACCTCATCTGCTTGTAGGCTTTCACTTTACCCTAACCTTATACATGCAATTAAAACAAAAAAGTTTTTTATATTTCTTAATTACTACTCAAACAGATATATATTAGATTATGGACTTTAACATTGAAAGAAACCACTTTGAACTTCGGTCTTCGGTCAAGCGCTGTTTGTGACAAGCAGCTGTTTGGGCGAGCTACGTTGTCCGCGGACAACTCTTGTTGAATGTCCCTTTGGTGCTTGCTAAAGGCAGGTTTGACCAATTGACTCTGTACTTCTTTTTTTTTACACAACATACACTATGCCACCATTCTCTTAAATGCCTGCTTTTTTGTGGTCCTGTACGAGGTAGCTGAATACAAGTTTTGCTGTATGTTATTTTAAATTGAGAGTTGCAAGACTTGAAGAATAAACCTTTAATGATTGTCTTGCAGACTTTATGCTGATGAAGAACTTATCTGGAAGATTCTAGTCCAACTATTGCTAGCGCTACAAGAGTGTCATCAACGTAAAAATGGTCGGGCCGTCCTACATCGGGACATGAAGCCTGCCAATGTGTTCCTGGACATGGACAATAATGTGAAGTTAGGAGACTTTGGTCTTGCCCGGGTCCTACATCATGAGACTAGTTTTGCCAACACATATGTGGGAACACCTTATTATATGAGCCCTGTAAGTCTACTGTACAAATTGTTTGTTGTTGGATCCTGAAATTGGTTGAACAATCTTGCTTGTCTTAATGTATTGTATTTATTATGCCCCCCTATGAAGCACAAGGGGTATATTGCTTTGCACCTGTTGGTCGGTCATGTGTAGACATTTTTTTGTCTGGAGTATATCGCAGAAAGTATGCAAGCTAGAATCACGAAACTTCACAGGTGGATTGATCTCATTTAGGAGAAGTGCAGTGCTTAAGAACTATAACCCTACTCATCATATTTTTTAGTTATTTCCCTTTGTTGATTGGCAAAGAATAAGCTATTGACCTGCTTTTTTGGGAGGGGGGGGGGGGAATAAATGTTTTACAAACATCTCTTGTTCTTTTGAAAATGAAAAGAAATCTTTGAAAAATCAGAGAACGGCATATTGTTGTCATACAGTCACTGCATAACACAATTTTTAGCTCGTCCACAATGAAAGAAGATATAATAGCTACAACTATTCAGATCACAAATGATGGTGAGATAAGGAGAAAATAACTATTTTCATTTTATATTCCTACAATGTTTTCCACTGTGTTATGTATAATCTATAAATAAACCTAATGGTATTTACCATGTCTATTTTTAGAATTAGTCTGGGGATTTTCCAATATCTCTTGACACTTTAAGGTAATAGATGTAGAAGATTTTAGATCTTTCTAGAAAGGCCTTTTGGAAGGTGATTCAGACTCTAGAGTATTCTTATGTTCTATACTATTCCAGATTGTTCTATAGTATTTATATAAAGGGGTTCCTACAGCATTCTTGGTTCACTTGATTTAGACTTATGGTTTCATTTAGTAGTACTGTGTTAAACTAAAAGGGGATTTCTTGTTATCTAAAGTGTGTTTAAAAGCGTGTTTAATTTTAAATTCGGATATTATTGGACTTATTATTTGTGGACCAGGAACTTAATTAAATTGGATCTAAAATTAAAACTTTAGGATTAAACATTCAAGGTATTGTAAATTGTTTTTGTATTAATTTCATATTGTCAATAATTCTGGTATTATTGTCAATAAATATTGTTAATTGTAAAGTTTGTTGCTGGCTTCTTTGTTCGTGTTACATTGGCACATAACAATTTGGGGGCTCGTCTCGAGATACGAACATCAGACAAACAAACAAAACAAAACAAATCAAACAAATTCTGTATTTAAATCTAGTGTTCAAAATTATTTAAGAAATAAATTTCATATTTCAATTTTGATAAATCTAGAGTGTAATTTCACTATTATTTATCGAAATCTTACATTCTTGTTTGAATACAGCAACAAGCTACCATGTCTTTTGACTTAGAAAAATTTACGCACGAACCTTCCGTGGAGCTATTGAATTTGGGTAAAAAGCCTGATTTGCTCAATCTTGCCAAGCATTATGAATTAAAAGAAGTCAAGTCCTCATTGCGAAAGCATGAAATTAAGAATATTTTGGTTCAATATTTTGTTGATGAGGACATTTTTGATGAAAAGGCTCTGTCTCTCATTGTTGATGTTCCATCAGTTTCAAGCTCAAGAGATCTTGAACTGTTAAAACTTCAACAAAGGGAGAAGGAATTGGAAATAGAAAGAGAGAGAGAAGAGCGGAAATTTCAAGAAAAGCAATTAGAAATTGAAATTGAAAGAGAAAGAGCACAAAGAGAAATTGAAGAAAAAGAAAGAGAAAGGCAATTTCAAAGGGAAAAGGAAGAAAGGGAAAGAGAGAGAGAAAGGGAAAAGGAAGAGCGAGAAAGAGAAGAGAGAGAAATAGAAAGAGAGAGGGAAAGAGAAGAAAGAGCATTTCAATTACGATTAAAAGAATTAGAAATACAAGATAGAGCAAATCAGCCCAGAGATATGTATAATGACCATTTTGATGTAACAAAACATTTTAGGCTTGTTCCTCAATTTCAAGAAAATGAAGTTGATACATATTTCGAACATTTTGAAAAAGTTGCAAATAACTTGAAATGGCCAAAGGAGCACTGGACCTTACTTCTTCAAAGTGTCTTAGTAGGAAAAGCTCGCAATATTTATTCGCAACTTAGAACAGAACAAAGCAATGATTATGATACTGTAAAAGAACTCATTCTCAAAGGTTATGAGCTGATTCCAGAAGCATACAGACAACAATTTAGAAGTTGTAGAAAAGAATCTGGCCAGACTCACGTTGAATTTGCAAGAAACGAAGAAAAATTATTTGACAGGTGGTGCTTTTCTAAGAAAATAGACCAAAATTATGATAATCTTAGACAACTAATATTAATTGAACAATTAAAAAATTGCATTCAATCTGACATTAAGTCACATTTAGATGAAAAAACTGTTGAAACTATACATGAAGCAGCTCGTTTAGCTGATGATTACTACCTTACACACAAAAATTCTTTCGTTAATAAAGCAAAACCTGCTTCCTCACATCCCCAAAATAAATCTATGTCTGGTGATTCATCTAGCATGTCTAGTCAATCGAATTCACCTAAACCAAAGTCTACTGGTGAAACCAATGTTCAAAATCCCTTATCTCGAGTACATTGTACTTTTTGTAAAAAACCAGGTCACCTTATTTCAGAATGTTTTAGATTAAAAAGGAAGAAGGAACTGAGTGTAGCCAAACCTACAGGGCTCACCAGCCTTCAGCCTAAATCACAGCCTTCTTTTGAGTTAAATTCAATTGTTAAGGCAGAACCAAATTCTGATTCCTGTATGGAGATTTTTGAACCGTTCATGTTGGATGGTTTTGTATCACTTTCAGGTGAAATGTGCCCACCTACCCCTATTAAAATTTTAAGAGACACAGGGGCTTCTCAATCTCTTATTTTAGCAGATGTTCTGCCTTTTTCTGAGAAGACTTCGTCTGGTACTAGTGTCCTTATTCAGGGTGTAGAGTGTGGTGTTATTAATGTTCCTCTTCATAAGGTTAATTTGTCCTCAGATTTGGTTACTGGTTCTGTGGTTGTTGGTGTTAAACATTCTTTACCATTTAAAGGTGTACATTTATTGCTAGGCAATGACTTAGCTGGAGATAAGGTTGTTGTTAATCCTCTTGTAACTGACACACCTAATGTAGGTCAAACAGATGATCCTATTTTGCAGGAAATACCTGATTTGTACCCTTCATGTGCAGTAACTCGGGGTATGGCTAAAAAAGCTTCCTTGAAAATTTCAAATGATATTGACTTAACTGATACTTTTGTTGGTCAATATTTCAATGACGAGATTAAAAAGTCTTTTAATCTTAGTCTGCCTGATACTCAGACAGACTCGTCAAAATTTTGTCAGTCATCTCCAAGGTCAAATGACCAAGGTCATGAAACGCATTCGAAGTCGAAGTTAATCCAGGAACAGCAAAATGATCCTGAGATTTCAAAGTTAATTGACAGGGCATTACCCGAAAAAGAAATGTCTCAGAATCCTGTTTGTTACTATAAAAAGAATGGTATTCTGATGAGAAAATGGCGACCATTTGATGTCCCAGCTGATGATGATTGGGCTGTTTATCACCAAATTGTTGTTCCAAAGTCATATCGCCGTGAAATACTTAGTATAGCCCATGAAAGTCCAATGTCTGGTCATTTAGGTGTAAACAAGACTTATCACAAGATTATGACTCATTTCTTTTGGCCTGGACTAAAATCGGACGTTTCCGAATATTGTAAAAGCTGCCACACTTGTCAAATGGTAGGGAAACCTAACCAAGTTATTCCAAAAGCAAGGTTACAACCCATTCCAGCTTTTGATGAACCTTTCAGTCGAATAATAATAGACTGCGTTGGTCCTTTACCGAAAACTAAGTCAGGTTCTGAATATTTGTTGACAATTATGTGTGCTTCTACTCGCTTCCCAGAAGCAATTCCTTTAAGAAACATGAAGGCAAAGTCAATTATTAAGGCTCTTGTCAAATTCTTTACTTTTGTTGGCCTTCCTAAATTAGTTCAGTCTGATCAAGGATCAAACTTCATGTCAGGCATATTCCAACAGGTTATGCATGAATTAGGTATCAAGCAATATCGGTCATCTGCTTATCACCCTGAAAGTCAAGGTGCTTTAGAAAGATTTCATCAGACCCTAAAGAATATGATAAGGTCATATTGTTTTGATACTGATAAAAATTGGGATGAAGGTATTCATTTGCTATTATTTGCAGTCAGAGAATCTGTTCAAGAATCTCTTGGCTTTAGCCCCTTTGAGTTAGTTTTTGGTCATTCTGTTCGTGGGCCATTAACACTCTTAAAAGAGAAATTTCTTGCTGATGATGAAACACCCTTGAACTTGTTACAGTATGTTTCTGACTTCAGAAATAAACTGTCTAGGGCATGTGAGGTTGCAAGGTCAAATCTTAAATCATCTCAGAGCAAAATGAAGGCAAGATATGACAAGCATAGTGTTGATAGGAAATTCGAACCAGGTGATAAAGTCCTTGCTCTTTTGCCAATACCTGGCCGACCCTTACAGGCAAGATATTATGGCCCGTATACTATTGATAAGAAAACAAGTGATTTGAATTATATCATCAATACTCCCGGAAGGCGTAAAAATAAACAAATGTGTCATGTAAACATGTTAAAAAAGTATTTTGACAGAGATAGCTCTATTTCAAAACCAGTTACAGTTGTAAACACTGTCCCACAACAATCAAATATGATTGAATCAGAAGTTAATTCAGACTTTAGTGAAAAATCCGTTCCTGGTCCACCTAAACTTGAGAACTCTGAAATACTAAAGAATCTTGACGACAAACTTTCACATTTGGAGCCATCTCAACGAGAAGAGCTGAAACAGTTGATTAATGAATATGAACACTTGTTTCCTGACATCCCAACAAGAACTGATAAAATATATCATGATGTCATTGTGGAAGATTCTCAACCAATAAAACAACATCCTTATAGAATGAATCCAGTGAAACAAAAAGCCCTTCAAGATGAAGTGAATTACTTATTGGAGAATGATTTTATTGAACCCAGCCAAAGTAATTACAGTTCACCATGTATATTAGTTCCAAAGCCAAATGGAACATACAGAATGTGTACTGACTATCGAAAAGTGAACTCTGTGACAAAAATTGACTCTTTTCCAATACCAAGAATTGATGACTGTATTGACAAAGTCGGAAATTCTAAATATGTCACCAAATTTGACCTTCTCAAAGGATTCTGGCAAGTTCCGCTCACTGATAGGGCTAAAGAAGTATCAGCATTTGCTACTCCAACTGGTCTGTACCAGTACAAAGTTATGCCGTTTGGGATGAAAAATTCTCCTGCGACGTTTCAGCGGCTTGTAAATATGGTTATAGCTGGCTTAGATGGCTGTGACGCATACATTGATGATGTCATCATCTATACAGATACATGGAGTGACCACCTTCAAAGAATCAAACAATTCTTCGACCGTCTCAGTGATGCAAAATTGACTATTAATCTTGGAAAAACAGAATTTTGTCATGCTACTGTTACTTTCTTAGGACATCTTGTGGGACAGGGTCAAGTTAAACCTTTAGAATCTAAGGTCAATGCTATCTCTGAGTTTCCTGTGCCTGCTACTAAAAAGCAACTGATGCGATTTCTTGGTATGGCTGGCTACTATAGAAAGTTTTGTAAGAATTTTTCTATAATAGCTGAACCTTTAACAAACTTATTAAAGAAAAACGTTAAGTTCAAATGGAATGATAACTGTCAAGTTGCCTTTGATCGCTTGAAAGCCATACTAAAGAGCACACCAGTTCTTTTAGCACCTAATTTTGACAAATGTTTCAAATTAGCTGTTGATGCAAGTGATGTGGGTATTGGTGCTGTTCTTTTGCAAGAAGACGATGACGGTATTGATCATCCAGTTTGTTATTTTTCTAAAAAATTAAACAAACATCAGAAAAACTACTCCACCATTGAAAAAGAATGTCTTGCTTTGATTTTAGCAATCCAACATTTTGAAGTTTATTTAACATCTGCAACTTCTCCTATAGTTGTATTCAGTGATCACAATCCCTTAAGTTTTCTCCACAAACTTAAGAGTAAGAATCAAAGATTATTGAGGTGGAGTTTGTCACTTCAAGAATTTGATCTTGATGTAAGACACATTAAAGGAAAAGACAACATTATACCAGATGCTCTGTCAAGAGTCTAAAATTTTGAATTGTCTTATCTTTAATAAAACATTGAATTTAACAGTTACATTTTACTATATTTTTTGTATATATGTATGTATGTTTGCATATATAACTCTTTTTCAATTCTTTTGATGAAAATTGTTTGTATTTTCATGCTAGATGTGCTGAAATGTTGCAACGAATCATGATATTAACAATTATGTGATGTATATTATCATTGTAAATGCTAATGATAATTCAAAAAGAAAGATTTATTACATAAACCTTTCTTTTTTTTCTTTCAAGGGGGAAAGTGTTATGTATAATCTATAAATAAACCTAATGGTATTTACCATGTCTATTTTTAGAATTAGTCTGGGGATTTTCCAATATCTCTTGACACTTTAAGGTAATAGATGTAGAAGATTTTAGATCTTTCTAGAAAGGCCTTTTGGAAGGTGATTCAGACTCTAGAGTATTCTTATGTTCTATACTATTCCAGATTGTTCTATAGTATTATATAAAGGGGTTCCTACAGCATTCTTGGTTCACTTGATTTAGACTTATGGTTTCATTTAGTAGTACTGTGTTAAACTAAAAGGGGATTTCTTGTTATCTAAAGTGTGTTTAAAAGCGTGTTTAATTTTAAATTCGGATATTATTGGACTTATTATTTGTGGACCAGGAACTTAATTAAATTGGATCTAAAATTAAAACTTTAGGATTAAACATTCAAGGTATTGTAAATTGTTTTTGTATTAATTTCATATTGTCAATAATTCTGGTATTATTGTCAATAAATATTGTTAATTGTAAAGTTTGTTGCTGGCTTCTTTGTTCGTGTTACATTGGCACGTAACAACTGTTAACCTATTAGGGCACATGACAATGAAGGATAATGTGATTACTGGTGTAAAGAAAGAATTTTATAGGGACATAAGTCTAGAACTATTCCTTAGGTTAAAAAGGGAAATTAAAAAAAAACTTGAAACTTAAGAGGAAAACTAGTGACATTATATATCTGATGATATCTCTTAAAACCATGGAAATTGAATTTTAGCTTTAACAGACCCTTTCCAAAAATCCCTTTGTAGACTGTCTTATAAAGGTGTGGCTGTTATTTCAGGAACTCGTCAATAATATGGCCTATAATGAGAAGAGTGATGTATGGTCTCTGGGTTGTGTTTTGTATGAATTATGTGCCCTTCGTCCACCATTTGTTGCCTCTAGTCAGACAGAACTCAACAAGAAAATACGACTCGGTGAATTCAGTAGAATTCCAATGCGATACAGTGATGATCTCGATAATACCATTGGTAAAATGCTACATGTTGAGGTAAGGGGAAAGCTTTGTCTTCAAAAATTGAAATTTTAAACTGGGCTAGTATCTAATTTCACCATCATTAATCAAAGATATGATATAGAGAATATTTGTTTGATTCAGATTTGTTGATTTAACTTTCAATGAGTGAATAACAAAAACTTATTTTTATCTCCACTGGCTGAAAGCCACTGGGGCTATTGTCATGGCGTTGTATCCGTCGTGCGTCCGTCCGTGCGTGCATCCGGTCGTAAACTTTTCTTTAAAAATCTTCTCCTCAGAAACTACTGGATGGATTTCAACCAAACTTCACAGGAATGATCCTTGGGTGACCCTCTTTCAAAGTTGTTCAAGAAATTTTGATCCAATGAAAAACATGGATTTAATGGGTGTGGCTAATTTCTAAATATGGTAAAAGTGAGTTTTTCCAAATATGGTAAAAGTGAGTTTTCTCAGAATCTAATCAATGGATACCTATTAAATTTTACATGAATGATCCTTGGGTGACCTTTTATCAGTCTACAAAAAATCATTGTAATCGGATGGAAAATATGCATTTTAAGGGCGGAGGTCATTTCTTTATATGTTAAATAGTTGAAACTTTAAAAATCATTTTCTCAGAATGTAAGTGATGGGTATAAACCAAATTTCAATGGAATGATCCTTGGGTGATCCTTTATCAGTCTACAAAAAATCATTGTGATCGGATGGAAAATATGCATTTTATGGGCGGAGGTCATTTCTCTATATGTTATATAGTGGAAACTTTGAAAATCATTTTCTGAGAATTTAACCGATGGATATCAACCAAATTTCAATGGAATGATCCTTGAGTGACCTTTTATGAGTCTACAAAAAATCATTGTGATTGGATGAAAAATATGCATTTTATGGGCAGAGGTCATTTCTCTATATGTTAAATAGTGGAAACTTTGAAAATCATTTTCTGAAAATTTAACTGATGGATATCAACCAAATTTCACTGGAATGATCATTGAGTGACCCTTTATCAGTCTACAAAAAATCATTGTGATTGGATGAAAAATATGCATTTTATGGGCAGAGGTCATTTCTCTATATGTTAAATAGTGGAAACTTTGAAAATCATTTTCTGAGAATTTAACTGATGGATATCAACCAAATTTCACTGGAATGATCATTGAGTGACCCTTTATCAGTCTACAAAAATCATTGTGATCGGATGAAAAATATGCATTTTATGGGCAGAGGTCATTTCTCTATATATTATATAGTGGAAAATTTGCAAATCATTTTCTCATAATCTAATTCTTGGATATCAACCAAATTTCACTGGTATGATCCTTGAGTGACCCTTTATCAGTGTACCAAAAATTATTTTGATTGGATGAAAAATATGCATTTTATGGGTGGAGGTCATTCCTCAATATGTTAAATAGTGGAAACTGAGAATCATTTTCTCAGAATGTAACTGATGGATATCAATCAAACTTTTTTGGTATGATCTTTAGGTGACCCATTATCATGCAGCCAAAAATTATTTTAATATGATGAAAAATTTGTCTTTTAAGAGCGGAGGTCATTTCTCTATCTGTTATATAGTTGAAACTTTGAAAATCATTTTCAACATCAGTAGAACCCCAAATATCTTAAATTCTAGTCAAAACACTATTTGCTTTTACCAGAATTTCAAGCCTGTGGAGCGACTCAAGCCATTCATGGCTTTCTAGTTCATGAATGGCAAAGCCACTCAGAAAATATTGCTTTTGTTGTAGATTTATCAACATTATTGCCATGGGTTAACATGTATGCACAGCTCCATTCAAGTTGTGGATTCATTTTGGTTGCCTAACAGTGATATATTTAACTTGTAAAGTTTTTTTTCTACCTCTGTTAAACTGCATGGCCAGTCATGCTTTGCCAATATGTTTTCAGGTGTCATACCGTCCTAGTATTGATGACCTATTGCTGGTTCCAGTAGTGGTCAGCCATCAGAAGAAATTAGAACGTAAAATGTCCGGTCAACTCCAATGTCCAGTGGACAGTAAATCATCAGCAAGTGACTTATCGGCCTGGCAGAAAGAGCTGGAGGAGAGAAAACGACAGCTGGATAGTAAGAATCTTGTTTGTTTCTTATCCCTAGGCTTCAAATTAGAGGGAATGACACATAGTGGGTCATTTTAGGTCAGAATTTCAAAATGCCTGCAAATCTTGCCTAATGCCATAAAACTGAACTTTAGAATACCTGCTCTCATATGTCGGTCATAAAATGGGATTTCATTATGTGAAGTTGATGTCATGACGCCTTCAAAGGGGCCCACCCCTTTTTAAGAGACCAAATTCAGTATTTGTCAATTTTTTCGGAAATATTATCTGATTTTTATGCCCCTGTATCGAGAGATCAGGGGCATATTGTTTTACTCATGTCCGTCTGTCTGTCCGTCCGTCTGTCCGTCGGTCTGTCCGAAAACTTTACCTTTGCCTTTTCTCCAAAAGTATTTGACATACAAAGCTGTACACCAAAGTCAAGGTCATGTGACAAGGTCAAGGTCATGTGACAAGGTCAAGGTCATCTGTCAAGGTCAAATTTTTTAAAAAAAATGCTGTTCCGGTGGCATTCGTGTTTCACAAACACATCTTGTTATCCTGAAAATACTATTTGCTTAGCAAAAAGACGCCTGAGGTTTTGTCTTGATTAGTATGAAGATATATGTAAGAAATACAATAAGGTGTAACATATTAAATGTTAATGCCTTCTGCGTTGCTGTTTTTTCAAGTACAGTTACTGAAATATTGACTTTTTTCTGGAAAATTTGTCAGGTGACCTTTGCTAAAATTAGATATGTTGCTGCCAAACTATACCTTTGATGATTTTTGAAATAAAAACAATGTCTTTGGGTTGGATTTTTTGTAAAATTAGATTCCCCCAAGGATGTTTAAACATGTCAAATGTTCACAAAACTGTCTTTTTAAACAAATGAAAAAGTTATTTTATTTTTTTTCCAAATCCTAAAAATCGCAATATAGATAGCGTTTCAGGCCAGTTGTTCTGTTATAAGATGCACAGAAATTTCTGTGCACCTAGCACAATCCCTGGATGGTTAGTCTCAATGATATAAATCAGCTTAAGGTAAGGTCAAGATTATCAACCAAGGTCGGATTATTAGAAAATATAGTTAACTGGGACCTATTTGTTTCTGAAGACACCTTGTTGTTAGCTCACCTGAGCACATCATGCTCAAGGTGAGCTTTTGTGATCATTGAATGTCGTCATCTGTCAAGAATTCAAATGTTTACACTCTAGAGGCCACAAATATGATCCAATCTTCATGAAACTTGGTCAGAATGTTGGCTAGGTCACAAGGATGAACCCTATAGAAATTGGAAAGGATCCATGCCATATCATGGGAAAAGGGGCCTTAATGGCAATTTTCTTGTTTACACTCTAGAGGCCACAAATATGGCCCAATTTTCATGAAACTTGGTCAGAATGTTGGCAAGGTCACAAAGATGAACCCTTCTGAAAATTGGAAGCATTCATGCAACTTCACGGGAAAAGGGGCCTTAATGAAAATTTTCTTATTTATACTCTAGAGGCCACAAATATGATCCAATCTTCATGAAACTTGGTCAGAATGTTTGCCTAGTCACAAGGATGAACCCTATTGAAAATGGGAAGGATTCATGCCATATCACGGGAAAAGGGACCTCAATGACAATTTTCTTGTTTATGCTCTAGAAGCCACAAATATTGCCCAATCTTTATAAAACTTTGTCTGATTGTTGGCCAAGTCACAAGGATGAACCCTATTGAAAATGGGAAGGGTTCATGCCATATCACGGGAAAAGGGGACATAATTACAATTTTCTTGTTTACACTCTTGAGGCCACATATATGGCCCAATCTTTACGAAACTTGGTCAGAATGTTGGTCAGGTCTCAAGGATGAACCCTTTCGAAAATATGAAAGATCCATGCCATGGGATCACGGGAGATGGGGTCTTAATGATAATTTTCTCATTTTAACCCTAAAAGCCACAATTTTGGCCCAAACTTCATGAAACAAATGGTTTTTGTGTAGAAATTATATCCTTTATGACATCTTCCTATTTAATTGGTGTGATGTCCCAGGGGTCAAAGAGACTCAGGTGAGCTATCTATAACCATCTTGGTCCTCTTGTATTTAGTAGAAATGATAGAAGTATGATTTTAAACTTGTTGTCAGGGATTTACATTTTAGTTCTACCATTACAGACAGAGAAAGGGAGCTTAGTAACAGAGAAAAACTGATGGAAGAGAAAGAAAAGACAATTGCTCTACAGAAGAAAATGGCTGAAGAAAAATATGCAAGGTAAAGACAAAGATACAGAAAGAACATGTTTTTGACCATTAGTAGAAGGCAGGGCATATTGTTGACTGGTGAAATTAAACAAAAGCTTATCAAACTTATATTTTACAAGCAAATAATTAACAAAAAGATAACAAAAATGTGAGGAAAGGAGAAATGACTTGCTTTCTTCAAATTATTTCTCTGTTTACCTAAATGATGTTCTAAATAAACCACCAAAATCTAGAATTAAGCTGTAATTATGAGATAAGATTGCTTACTGATAATTTTTCATGGGTGTAAAAGGTATATCATCGTTGTTATTCTAAAACCTCTTAACTACAGCTTTGATCAAGCTGCAGTTTCAAGGATTTAGAATAACAATGGCAATGTATTTCAAGTAGTTATTACATTTTTACAGGGCAGAGTCCTTGCTACAAGAATATGAGCGTAAAATGCGTCTGGATACGGAGCGACTATTGGGGCGTGATCACCACGATCTTGGAGGTGAACTGTCAGGTAAAGATCGTCTACATATTCCTCGTAGAAAAAGTTCTCCGGTACAACTAGTCAAACCAAGAACACGTCTGTCAAATAAAGGGGACTATTTCGATGGCAGACATAGCTAAACACATTAACAATCCCTCTGGTCCAAATTGGAAAAAATAAATTATATGCAAGTGAAAATTAAATAATTTACATTTAAAACAATTTGAAAATGCTTATCTTATTGGCAAAGAAAAATGGGATATCAAGAGACTCCCTATAAACTATTTTAAAAGGTTTAAGACGACAAAACATTTTGCTTCTAAGTTTAAAAATCAAGTGTCAAATAGGGAAAAAAAATCATGGCACAAGGATTAACTTATTATTAGTCCCCTAACGGTGTTCACACCGGAGGGGACTATAGGTTTGCCCTCCGTCTGTCCGTCCGTCCGTCCGTCTGTCCGCTCAAATCTGGATCCCGCGATAACTTAATAACTAAGCAAGCGTTTTTGATGAAAGTTGGTATATGACTAGATGGCAATGTGTAGATTATGCACATCATTTTATTTTTGTTTTTCGACTTAAATTGAGGTTGCTATGGTTACAGAAATAGTGAAAATATGGCCAAAAATGGGATCCTGCGATAAGATAATAACTAAGCAAGCTAGTTTGATTAGATTTGGTATATGACTATATGGCAATGTGTTGATTATGCACATCATTTTATTTTTGTTTTTAGACTAAAATTGTTGTTGCTATGGTTACGGAAATAGTGAAAATATGGCAAAAAATATTGGATCCTGCGATAAGTTAATAAGTAAGCAAGCTAATTTGATGAGACTTGGTATATGACTAGATGGCAATGTGTAGATTATGCACATCATTTTATCTTTGTTCTTTGACAAAAAGTGTGGTTGCTATGGTAACGGAAATAGTGAAAATATGGCAAAAAATGGATCCTGCAATAACTTAATAACTAAGCAAGCTAACTTGATGAAACCTGTTTTAAAATGTAAAACAATTTATAAGCCATATTAGTCAGGGTGGTGATGCAGCAGTATTAATCACCTCCAGTGAAAGTTCTCATTTCTTACCAACAAGACTGAAGAAAAACATCTTGGATCAGACAAGGTAACTGTTATTGATACTATTTCTTGCATCTGTCTATTGCTTCCATGAATTGTATAGTGGGCACAGCAGAGACAACAACTCATGTAAGTCTTGTTTAACCCTTTAACAAGACCTGGTTTTGACGTCCCTGATAGAATTGGTGTGGGAAAACATTGAGACAAACAAAGCAGGTAGGGGACTAATGCCCATGTCCAACATGGCTCTTGTTCATGTAATGATATTTTTACCAATTTTGCAATATTTATCAGCTACAAAAGAAGGCACTTCTTTCCAGATACAGTTGTATGAATTTCTGTAACTTATGGGAATTGCCAATTTTGATTTTGGCTATTTTTAGACTGTCCATTCTTTTACATACATAATTTCCATACAGTTTTTCATCAGACAGATTTATTTGAGCTTGAATACGACATTTGCCACAGTTTCACAAATGCAAAAAGTGAACTTTTTAAGTAGGCCTTTGATCAGAATGTTCATTATGCACCCTACATATCCCTTGTAGAAAGATCTCCAGTACAGCTTGATACACCAAGATCACAACTGTCAAATAAAAGCGACTATTTTGACAGCACACATAGATAACTACATTAGCATTTTCTAAAGAGGATTGCAAAATTTTCTATTATGCATTATGGGCCTGTGTAAGTTGCTCAATTTTTAGCTTGGCTGTTTTCGGAGAAAACACGAGGTATTGCTATAGCCTCCATGTCGTTGTCGTCGTCATCGTCGTCGTGCAAAAACTTTGACATTTTGTTATATCTCTGGTTCTACTGAAGGCATTCACTTGAAACTTGGCACACATGTTTACCATCAAAAGAGCAACCTTAACTATCAAGGGGGATAACTCTAGATGCATTTTGTGCAAATTATGCCCCTTTTTCGACTTAGATTTTTTCCCACCATCCAGCACTCGACAGCCGAGCGTAGGCACCCGTAGGCGGTGCTCTTGTTTACTGAAGTGCTGGAGTGAGAATTATTGGAAATGTCACATGCAGGGCTTCAGATCATAATACACCACATAAATAATAATCCTAACTTATTTCACTTATAGGCCCATTCCCCAATGACAGTAAGTATTATATCTGAACTTTAATGGTTCTTTGGCCAGTTAGAAAGTTCATTAGATGTGAAATTAGAAAGGAACTTGTTTATATGTTTGTACCAGAGACTTATGTATTGCTTGTATATAATGTTTGTTCTATGATCTACATGTATATAAAACATTTAGTGCTAACTCTTTATATTCATCTGTGATAGCACAATGTATCCCATTTTGTTGATGCCAAACTGAAACTCTTGGTTGTCCAAAGATGAAAGTACAAAAGGCGAGTCTGCATTGTTTTCATAAAAGCTTATTTGTCAAATAAATTTTTATTGTGATGGAATACATTGAGGGAAATAAAAGAAACTCTAGTCACCTGTAATTGATTTCTCCTAAGACTGTTCACCAAAGTTAGTTTGTTTGTATGTATGTAATTTAAAGCGACTTGCTACTCATTTAAATTGTGACTGCTAGTACAACTGTATTATTACAATGTATTAGATTGGCAATGTTATTGATCAATATAGAAGATTAATTTTTGTATTGATTTAACCCTTTCACCTCGAATAAAAATCTTGGCATTTATATCAAAGTGAGTCAGTTATGATTTTGAAAATTCAGTTACCTAGTAACTACCTCCTGTCAAAGCAAGAATATTCCGGGCTCAGCATGGATAGGATTAATATAATTGTCAATGATATTGGACTTATAAGGACTGCTTAAGGTAGTTGAATTTGTTTACAACTCTGACTAGGTTTGGTAGATAATGTAAATGTCTTTTAAGATTTGAATTACGAAAAAAATATGTTTGTTTATGAGATATTCATGTCCTGTATCAAATTGAGTGTACATGTATCAATTCTTGAATAATCTGTCTTATCCTGTGATCTGGTGTCTGTTTGTGTGTCCTGATCATTGTGGATTCTATATGTGGTAAGTTAATGTTCATGTTACAATCAACTGTTTCATGTTGGTACACAAAGCTAATTCTTGATTCACAAAACTATTTCATAAAACTGTTCCATCACTGTTAGATTTTCAGAAAATGAATCTGTTTGGATTTAAAATGTTTTCACAAGTATCATAACAAGACTTTATAACATGACCTACGTTGTGGGAGTGAAATAGCCCCGATGAATTTTGATATTACAGGGGTATTATTACACAAGTGGAATAACTATGCAAATGAGCTCAGAGCGAATAGCAACGCTATTTTGTAACCGCGAAAATGACGTCATAATATAAATATTGTGACATCATTTTTAAACGGCGTTATTAGTTTCACAGAAAATTGAAATGTTGAATTTCAAGAATTTGACGATTGTTTACTAAAATTCGGGTCAAATTATAAATAGAATATCAAATTTGTGCTCATAAAATACCGATTTAATTAAACTCATCATCTTAACCCTTTGCTGTTTAATCCCTGCTTTTTACGTGCCTGTGATTTTATGATTGAGAAAACATTGTGAAAAAAGAAGAAATTGCTTCTGACAAGCAATTTCTTCTTTTTCCACACTATTTTCTACCCTACTGAATGGTTATTTTTCAAATTAAATCCACTTTCAATTTTCGTCTGCAAAACTTTCGAATTTGGACAGGTCCAAAATTTTGTAAAACAGGAAAGTGTTTAACAGATAAAAACTCTGTGTAGCCTCGTTTTTATCTGTTTATAGATGACATTTTTTAATAAATTTGCTATTAAAAGATCACACATTCAATATCCTCTATATCAACTTACAGGCAGCTAATTAATTCAATCTGCGATATTCAAGTTATAGTTTAACCCTTGTCATGCTGAATAAAAAAACTAGCAAAATTATATATAAATCAAAGTGATGAAAGCTCATGATTTCCTAAGTGTGAGTCAGCATTTAATTTTGAAAATATAATTTCTGAAACTTTTCTGGTTTAAAAAGGAAAATCAGGTGGTATGCACATATGCGCAGTCTGATGTTTGTCCATACCTCCTGCCAAATCAGGAATATTCTGGGATCATCATGACAAGGGTTAATTACCATAGATACAGTAAAGGAAAGGTAAAATCAGTCTTAAATCATTCTCCAATAAAACCCTATGATCAGGTACTTATTAAAATCTTCTTGTTGAGACAAATCAAATGAATACTGATTGTGTCTAGTAGAACATTTCCATTTAAAATGAAAAAATATCCCTTTTATCTGTTACTTTGGTCTTATTGTGCATGTAAAGTAGATAGAGAAAAAAGCCATTAAACACCCATCCTCTTTTAGACACATATAGTCGAAGCACATTGACCTGAACCTAGCCTTTGTGATTTAAATAAATTAAATATTGGTTGTTTCCTTTTGTAAAATCACGAAATACCAGCGGGATCTACTCGTGAAGACGGAGTGCACGTGCTACCGTATGAAAACCTGTTACTGCCCATACTTTTTACTGAAACGACGGAACATCCATACTTGATCGCCACGTGCCGAAGCATCATCGGAATTGTATTCATGAACAAATTATTTATTCTGCATAATGATAGCTCGCGCTATACCCATATAAAATTGTAGGCATCAAAAATTATTATTTGAGTCAGTTTCAGACCTGGGGTAATCGTAATTGGTAATCGTGATTACATGTAATCAATTACAATATCCAGGTAATCATATTGTAATCGGTAATCGGAGCATTTCTGATTACATGTAATCGTAATTTAATCGATTACATTGCAAAAAGGCCTGTAATCGTGATTACATCTCGATTACATTATGATTACATTTGTTATGTTTGCAATTAATAGCTTTGAAAAAAATATTTTCAATGATAGTCATATTGATTTTGGCAAATTTCCATTTATACTTAAATAATAGTCCTAGGTTTTGGTATTGAATACAAAAACGCAAATGAAAATACTTTAAAGGTAATTGGGGTGCCTAGATAGAACTTGAATTGAGAAAAAAAAAATCCCAAAACAGATACTGTATTGGGAAAAATTATCGAGTTGTTAATTTTTCATTTGGCTTTATAGGAAATTTCTATTATTGTTTTATACCCAAATGTTGATTTTTTTCCCTAGTTTAGAACATTCTAGTTTCTTGCTTTAAATATTGAAAATTTAAACAAGTCAAAATGTCTGATGAACATGAAGTGTTAAAATTATAATGTTTAAGGTGTTAAGGAATTAAAAGAAGTGTCAGTCTCATCTAAGATAATCCATAGCCCCTGGCACTTATTGAACAATTACCTGTTAATAACCCTTTACTAGTATTTGACAGCCCATGAAAGTTATATTTTGATATTCATGTATGTATTAGCAAAACAAATTAATCTTCTCTTCTTATAATATTTTTCAATTGTCTGATAATTTTCTCAAATCCAGATAACATGACAAAAGTTCTGTGGAAATGAATCTATGCTATGATTGTCCCATTACAATACCATGCAGGAATCTTGATGTTGGTTCATTAGGGTAAATTTTAAAGTCCATCAGGCAAAATTCAATAAAGTACAGCAAAACATGGGATAGTAATTACACTATCTTATGAAGTTTTCCAACAAAGTTAAATGAGCCTAAAAGACATTTGACATATCCATTATATTTTACAGTTTGACATGCCATTTCCATGAATTGAAAAAAAAGAATTATTGACTCTGTCTAAGGCCTTTACTTTCTTTTTTTCACAATGTTAATCATAATGAATTATTTTTTAGCAAAAACTCTTATTTTCTGAACTTAAACAAAAATGAAAACTAGAAAATGATAAATAATTATGTTAAATATAAATTAAAATTGAGAAAATTCTGGCAAGAACATTTTCTAAATTTCAACTTTTATTGTTGCATCCAATATTAAAAGATACCAACACGAGCATTATAAATGTCGGGGTACGGACAAAAGCCCCCTAGGACAAAAGCCCCCTGGGACAAAAGCCCCATGGACAAAAGCCCCATGGGACAAAAGCCCCATGCCCTTAACAGAAAAGTGGACAAAAGCCCCATGGTTATAAAAATGTGTTGTTTTTGTGAATATTTGAAAAGAGTCTTAAAAAGTTATGATTTTTATATGAATTTGTGAATATTAATTTGTTAATTCTTTAAAGAAATAAATATTTTAGTCATTTTAATGGAATGAAAATAAGCATTTTTTAGGGGGGGATATTCCTTTGTGTATAAATATCCGTGAAAAGATAACTTGGAAAATATCCTCCATTTGGTTTTAAATTTCATAATTGAATTGCTGTAAAAAAAATAATTGTTATTAAAAAAATAATAATAAAAAGGTCATAACAGGTGTGAAAAGACAAAGATATACTGTTTTCATAATCAATTTTGTCACCACCTTCCATTTTCTAAACTACATGTATATAAAGTTATACTTGTGCTCTCGAAGGTGTGAAATAAGTCAATGAAAATATTGATTATAATTCAAAGATGTCATGAATGTAAAATGGTGTGAATAAAGGAAAAATAAAGGAATTAAATATTTAGGGTATTCCTTATCAATGTACATTTCTTTGCTTGATTGAATAGCTTATAAAATTTTCTTATAATAAAATTAAACCAAAACTGATTTTGAGTTGTTAGAAAGAGGACTTAAGCAATGTTTTTTTTATTGCTAAGAATTATAAAAATTCACCTTATAAATAAAGCAAACAACTAAAAAAAGGAATCCATTTTATTTAAATGTACTGTAAAAATAATAGAAATGGAAATTTATATACCAGTATTTTTTATATTGTGGGGCTTTTGTCCTAGGGGTCTTTTATCCTAGGGGGCTTTTGTCCAGGGGGCTTTTGTCCTAGGGGGCTTTTGTCCCAGGGGGCTTTTGTCCTACACCCATAAATGTCAACCTAGGCTATGGGTGCTCACTACTTTCCATAGCAATGGAGGCAAATATAAGAGGATATTAAAGCTTCGGGTATATCTAAATTCATAAAAAGCACCAAGGTAAATATTAACAGACCTAAGAGAAAAATTGGCATAAATTATTTATTGATTATTTCTTCCACATTTTGTTAATTGTTTACAAACCTAACTTGAATGAATAAACTTCCAAAAAGACAAAAATGTTTATGAGTAAGGTTGAAATAAAAATGTAATCAGATATAATCATGATTACATCATAAAGTAATTGTAATTGTAATTGATTACAATGAAAAACTGTGTAATCATAATGTAATCAGTAATCATAGAATCTGCAAGTAATTGTAATTGTAATCAATTACGTTGGCATGTAATCGACCCCAGGTCTGGTCAGTTTTGGAAACTTAAGCCTCTTTACAGTTCCACTCACTGTGTTGTGAACTTGGTCAACAGTTTAAACTAGCCATTCTAAATGCTGTCTGTTTTCAATAGTTTTATAAGAACTGACTTGAACTATTACAGACTGCATCCAAAAAAGACAAGGAAAGAAAATAAACCCTCATTCTGCTGAATACTTTAACAAAGAAATGCCAAGTTTGAGGCACTTTAGCTAGTCTAGTGTTTTTTCACTATAAACTTGGTTAGTGTAGGCCAAAATCAGCCTGCACATCTGTGCAGGCTGATCTTAGTCTATAATGCCTGCCAAGGCTTTGTGTACAGCAGGAAAATGTGATGAAAAGCATTTGTAGATTTAAGATATTTTTAGGAAAACCTAGACTATTCTTTGCCAACAAATGGTTTGTACTCAACTATGTTCCTCACCATTTAAAGTAAGAACCTTTTAGGACGGATTATATTTTTTGTATCTGACTTTCTAATCTTGCTGGATTTCTAGTGTTACAACCCTGAATAAGTGCCCATCCTCTTCCTAGGGTGTTTTCCAGAGTAATTTAGGGTAGTTTTTATTTAGAAATATAAAGAAAATAACATTTCACTTAGGTGTTTAATGTTTATATTTTTTTCCAACAAGAATATGGATAACTTATTTACATTCACAGTTGTAAAAATTATTGATCACCAAAACTAACCTGTTTGTAACATTAGCTACTGTTAGTTATGTTATTTCATTGTAAGTGCCCATTTTTTTTTTAATGCTTTCTTCAAGGGTTTCAAAATTTCTTCTTTAGCATGCATTATCAAAACTGACTGTTTTGAAAGATTTAGCCCTGTACTTTTATTTGCTTTAGTGAAAATCTTCTCTTTTGGACAACAGATGCTGTACATTACATCTATCTGTCTTTTAATTCAAATGCAAGATGTTAAGATCTTCTTTTTCAATAGCTTTAATCATTAGCTCAACTGTTTTTGGAGAACCCTCCAGGTATTGGTCAGCTATAGCCTTGGCATACATGTTCACTATCAAAAGAGCAATACTATCAAGGGAGATAACTCTAGATGCATTTTGTCAGTTGTGCCTTTTTTTTGACATTGATTTTTATCCACTATCCATTCAACAGCCAAGCGTGGGCAACCATACACATGCCCTATTTAAAGTCAGAAAAATATTTAAAATTTAAACTTTTAACAATATTAATACAACTCTTACATTAAAAGGATATTCACCAAACAGTGAAAACATGTGGAATACCAAAACAGTTTAAGGATTTTATTGTGCTTTGATGTACATTAGACACACAATTAAGAGTGAGTGATCAAAGGTCAATTTTGTCTATACAGGTATAGACAAAACTGACCTTTGATCACTCACTTAAACTTGTGTATTTTTACCTTTTGCATGCAGATGCTGTGTATTGCTTTCATTTCAAAAGGGTTATGATAAGCAAAATAAAGATGAATTTATGAAGATTCTTAACCCATTGCTCTAAAGTCCGGAGATTTTAGGATCCACCAAAGAAATACAGAAGAAAATGAAGGAATTGCTTTAAACGAGCAATTTCTCCTTTCCCGACATTATTTCCCACTATGTATTGAATTTTCATCACTAATAGCACTAACCTTTTATGACATTTTCGCCTACAACCTCTTTCAATTTGAACCAGTCTAAAATTTTTAACAAAAAGGGCCTTAGTGGCCATTAGTTGCTCACCTGAGATTACTGTTCCGGTTTTGAGAATAGCTTTTACGCAATGACAAGAAAGTGCAAATGCTGTTGCGTAGGCTATTAGCTCTAGGGTATCATACTTCAGGTGTGCCAAAACATGAAAATGTTAATCTTTACTGTTTACAATTTTCTATAAATTTCAGATTCTTCTGGTGACGGACTAGCCTCGTGTCTCACAAAGAAGAAAGATCCGGACACACCGAAGAAAAAAGTCTCATTTGACATGTACGGGAAAGAGAACCAGAGATTTAAGGATCGGTTCCGAGATCCGCTGTTGAAATATACGGACTACGATAGTGCTTATATACAGGACCTAATGAAGAGACAGGAATTGAAGGAGCGACTTTATCAGGTTAAACATCGAGCATTAGACTATCGAGGGGCGGATGATAGGACTTCTAGATCTCGAAATTTACTTTTATTCAGATGAAAAGAGGCTGGGTGTATTGATTAGTCAGTGGTTAACTGTTACAACTATGATCTATGAACTATGATCAGGCAAATGAGAACCTCTGGATATTGCAAAAAATATTATCCTGGTCAGTCTGCACTGCCCTTGCAGACTGACCAGGATTAAAACTGGGCAATCTTATTTTCAAATACATGTATGCTAAATCAAAAATAGCCTGATGGACCCTTTTTTGTGTGGTAGTACAAATTTCTACAAAGATGGTCAAGTTCAGTTAGAAACAGTTTAGTGCATAGCCATTGATATGAACATTTTGGCCAACAAATGAGTTGTCCAATTTTCTTTTTTAGGCCTTCTTTGTCAAGAATTTAGATCTGCTAAATATATAAAAAAGAAAAATGCATTTGTCTCCCGTCACTGGGTTGATGGTTGTAAATGTATGTGGGATAGCAGCTCAGTGGGGGCAAGGAAAGGATATAATGGTAGTTCTGATGCAAGAATTTCAATGGTATCTTTTGTTAGGTACTCCAGCTGCCATGATAAAACTGAAGAAATGGTTGAAGGGATATTTAACCCTATTCAAACAAAAAGCTTTGCTGATAACATCTATTGCATATACTGGTAACCTTATGACAAGCAATTTTTTCTGTTCTAAATTGTTCACTGAATACATAAATGTGGATACCTAACTTTTAGTACATTTAATATGTTAGGGCTCCTCATGACTCCTCACTCATTTATAAATTTGTGTTAAGCGATTCCTGTATGACTCGTAGTCTGCAAGCAAGCATTTATTATTTAACCCTTTCCTATTTTACAAAATTTTGGACCTATCCAAATTCAAAGGTTTTGCAGACGAAAATTAAAATCGGATTTAGTTTGAAAAATAACCATTCAGTAGGGTAGAAAATAGTGTGGAAAAAGAGGAAATTGCTTGTCAGAAGCAATTTCTTCTTTTTTCACAATGTTTTCTCAATCATAAAATCACAGGGACGTAAAAAGCAGGGATTAAACAGCAAAGGGTTAAAAACTTAGATATACTGCAATACTCAAAATTATCGATAATATTCAGATATTATCTGGAATGTGGTAATTATTGTGTCAAATAATTGATAGTTGGAGTAAAAATACTCCAGTAAAACGTGTAATAAGTGACCACTCACGGGACAAGCAAAGCAGTCTTTAAAGAGAATGATCCAGTACAAGTTTTGATCACTAATAAGGAACTTTCCTTTTATTGAATATGTATACTATTGCAAATTTCTCAGTAATCCTTTGTTGTGTGAACACATTAGAAACGTCTCAACTAGAGACAATTCTATTGAGTTTGTACTACATAGTATTCATTTACTATCATTATTTAGTTTTGACTTTTTCAGATATTTTGATTTAAAGAAGGGGATTTGAAAATGGTTGCTTAATGAAAATGGTTGCTTAATATATGTGGTGGCTCGAGCAAGATTGACTGTATTAACTTGTAAATGTGTTATCCCGGTTAATAAAAATTCGCCCATTGTGATAAAGTGTGATATAAAAGGAAAGAACAATTACATCAAGACTTTAATGTATGTTGCTGACAACACATTTGTCTCATAGTATTTCTTACTAAAAGAAGGAATGAATGAGTTGCACTGAAATTGTCATAGATTTCCTGTAAAGCTGGCATGGACCTTGAAGCCTGATCTAGGTGCATATTCTCTGTAGTGCCTTAATTGAATAATATAAATCTGATACAATGTAGGATGTATAATGAGCTCAATTTTTGTGTATGAAACATGATGTCAGGCAAAAAGGGACCGTGAAGGAGCTCTGGGATAAATATTTGAACTTAAGATTGGATTCAGTAGAGTAGATACAGCAGAGGTCAAACAGTTATGTGGAAATGTAGAGTAATCATTCTAATTCAGAAAATCAGTCAAGTTTGAAGTTTTTATCCTAGATGGCCTGCTCATTTTATACAGTTTGACTAGGGTTAACATTTTTTGTCATACCCAGATGGTCCTTTTTTGCCTGATAGGGTCACAAATGTAGTTTCATTTGAGTGTAATTAACATAGCATGCTTGATGATCACCCTGTGTCAGTTATGCTTTATTGGAATGTCACCAGATTGTTAGAAGCCAAATTTGAAATTCAGTTGGATAAGGGTTAATTGGTCTATACTCATCTATGTCAATATTGATCAATCTGTGTTATGGATCGTCATCATTCCTCATGCTTCTGTGATAATTTGTTGTGAAGCTTTATGAGTATAACTGATGGCTTCAGTTTGAAACATTTATAACTGCCTTTAAACACTTATGCAGTTATAACTATTCCAAACTGAGCAATCAATTTATCAATGTTTATACTTTTAAGTTTTTTTGAGAGCATGAAATGCACCAAAATAGCTATAGATTTATAGTTTAGCGTATTTGTTAGTCCTTGATTCTGCCAAGTTTGCTTTTCAATGTATTTTTGTAAACATAAATTTTCAAATTATGAGCAGTATTATTTTGCTAGAATAATGAAACAAAATCATTTCTACAAATCGTTTCTGGTTCATTCTATTCCCCCAAGCCTAGCTAGGTTCGCAGTAATGTGAAGGCCTAATAATTTTAGAGTGGTAAGTTCAAACCTGGATTAACATGCCTTCATCCAACTTTTTACGAAACTTTACTTGACACAAGTCATTTGTCTCCCACCACTTCGAGTATAAGTTTTATCTTATAACTATACGTATATCCATGTGATAACATCCCATAGGATATTTTTCATGATATCACATGGACATTTTCAGAACAATGACAAAATGCGGTTATTTTTAGAAACTTGCATTTCTGTTAGATTCATCCAAGAAAAACAAGTCAAATAGAGGTTATAAGATAAATATAATACATACTTAGTAATGTATTAAAAAGTATATAACTCGGTAGTAGGAATTGATCATTGTCTCTGCAGAGCCTCAACAATTATCAATTACCCCAATCTGTTAGAATCTTTTTTTCCATACAAAACACTAAGTATGTATTATATATGTATGCCTAGGTGGAATGTGCAGCTGGTGGTTGGAATGAAAGGTTGTTGATGTACTGGAGTGAGTTTAACAAAAGGAAACAATGGGTTGGTGCACTAGTCAATGAGATATAACTGCAATAATGTTGAAAGTGGCATTAAACCCCATACAAGCAAAATCTTTCAAACCTGTTTCTAGGTAACACTTATATGTCCATGATTCTTTCTTGAAAATGATTGGTTCTGCAGGAAAATTGCCTATATGACAAATTGACAATTAAGATAAAATCTAATTCTTAAGAAGTGCAATATTAGTTAATCAAACAACAAAACAAGAGGGCCATTGGCCCTAAAGCGCTCACCTGATGCATGGCTAAACAAAAGTCAAATAGATCAAGAAGAAAACATTTCAGTTAAAAATGTTGCCTCTAAAGTACTAAAAACGTTTTTGACCCTCTATCAAACTTGTGTAAGATTTCAAGGCAATTTCAAACTTGCCCTAGGTTTCATACAAACATATTGACCAAGTTTCAAGATATTTGAGTAAACATGTTTTCTTATTTTTAAGATTTGACCCCAATTTTGACCCAACTTGACCCAATTTTGAACATGAATGAGATTTGATGGAGACAAACATGTTTCAAGACATTTGGACCAAAGATGTGGCCTCAGGAGTGAACGCAATGTTTTTCTAAGATTTGACCCAGTGACCCCATTTTTGACCCCACTTGACCCAATTTTGAACATGACCGAGATTTGAAGGAGACAAACATTCTGACCAAGTTTCAAGACATTTGGACCAAATATATGACCTCTAGAGTACACACAAGGTTTTTCCAAGATTTGAACCCTTGACCCCATTTTTGACCCCACTTGACCCAATTCCAAACTTGACCGAGATTTGATGGAGACAAACATTCTGACCAAGTTTCAAGACATTTGGACCAAACATATGGCCTCTAGAGTGCACACAAGGTTTTTCTTAGATTTGACCCAATTTTTGACCCCACTTGACCCATTTTTAAAGTTAACCGAGATTAGATGGAGTCAAACATTCTGACCAAGTTTCAAGATGTTGAGACCAAAAATATGGCCTTTAGAGTGCACACAAGGTTTTTCTAAGATTTGACCCCTTGACCCCATTTTTGACCCCACTTGACCCAATTTTGAAATTGACCGAGATTTGATGGAGACAAATATTGTGACCATGTTTCAAGACAATTGGGCCAATAATGTGGCCTCTAAAGAGCGAACAATGTTGTTCTAAGATTTGACCCCTTGACCCCATTTTTGACCCCACTTGACCCAATTTCAAACCTCGCTGAGATTTGATGGAGACAAAAATTCTGACCAAGTTTCAAGACATATGGACCAAAAAATATGGCCTCTAGATTGCACACAAGGTTTTTCCAAGATTTGACCCCATGGCCCCATTTTTGACCCCACTTGACCCAATTTCAAACTCGACCGAGATTTGATGGAGACAAACATTCTGACCAAGTTTCAAGACATTTGGACCAAACATATGGCCTCTAGAGTGCACACAAGGTTTTTCTTAGATTTGACTCTTTGACCCAATTTTTGACCCCACTTGACCCATTTTTAAACTTAACCGAGATTTGATGGAGTCAATAATTGTGACCAAGTTTCAAGACATTTGGACCAAAAGTATGGCCTTTAGAGTGCACACAAGGTTTTTCTAAGATTTGACCCCTTGACCCCATTTTTGACCCCACTTGACCCAATTTCGAACTTGACCGAGATTTGATGGAGACAAACATTCTGACCAAGTTTCAAGACGTATGGACCAAAAATATGGCCTTTAGAGTGCACACAAGGTTTTTCTTAGAATTGACCCTTTAACCCCATTTTTTACCCTACTTGACCCAATTTCAAACCTTGCTGAGATTTGATGGAGACAAACATTCTGACCAAGTTTCAAGACATATGGGCTAAAAATATGGCCTCTAGAGTGCACACAAGGTTTTTCTAAGATTTGACCCCTTGACCCCATTTTTGACCCCACTTGACCTAATTTCGAACTTGGCCGAGATTTGATGGAGACAAACATTATGACCAAGTTTCAAGGCATTTGGGCCACAAATGTGGCCTCTAGAGCGCACACAAGGTTTTTCTAAGATTTGACCCCATTTTTGACCCCACTTGACCCAATTTCAAACTTGGCCGAGATTTGATGGAGACAAACATTCTGACCAAGTTTCAAGACATTTGGGCCACAAATATGGGCTCTAGAGTGCACACAAGGTTTTTCTAAAATTTGACCCCTTGACCCCATTTTTGATCCCACCTGACCCAATTTCGGACTTGACCGAGATTTGATGGAGACAAACATTCTGACCAAGTTTCAAGACATTTGGGCCAAAAATGTGGCCTCTAGAGTGCACACAAGGTAAAGTTTGACGATGGACGACGGAGGCCGGACAGCAGCCCATCACAATAGCTCACCTTAAGCACTTCGTGCTCAGGTGAGCTTAAAATGTGATGATAAAAAAAGAAAGAAAGAAATACCTTGACCTGATTGTGTTACTACATGTACTTAGAAATATGAATTTTATGCACTGAAACTTATTAAGATGGAAATAATCAGAAAAAGGAGAAATTGCTCTTTCCCAAGTAAAGTAATTTTCTGTTTCTCAATGGTTTCTTTTATATTTTGCAGTTTATTTTCAATTTTAACACACATTGAGTTACAACTACCAATTCTTTGAAATTCAATTAGTCCATTATTTTTGTTGTTGTTTTGAAAACATTTGGGTTGGACAATTAAAATTACAAGGGGATGTCATTTAGGCAGGTTTTGCTGGAGAGTGGATCAAATATACTACTCAAAGTTTGCTAAGTACCAAAACTTTTTTACACTATAATTTCAGGAAAAAATGAAATTTATTATAAGAATGTTGGAAAATGGTCCATTGTTATCAGTTTATCAAATTTAAAGAAGAAAATAAAGCTTTATAATGATAAGAAGACTTAAAATGTAGACCAAACAGGGAGATCCTAGAAATTGGTCTGTTTTCTTGAAAACTGAAAAAATTAAATTTGACCAAAAAAGGTGACTTTCAATTGCATTTAGTTCAATAAAGAGTATGAGAGCCGGCACTGTCAATAACAGCCTGACAGTGCCTCTGCATACTCCTGATTAAGTTCTTGATTACTCTTTGGGGAATAACAGACCATTCTTCTCTAAGGATCTGGCCGAGCTCCTGGGGTGTCCTTGGCTGGACCTGGTGAGCCGAAACTCGGACCTGTAGCTCTTTCCACATTATTATGCTCTGTCGGATTTATGTCCGGTGAGCCAGCCGGCCAGTGCCCTCTTCTTGGCAATACTCTTGGACTATATGGGCCGTGTGTGGACACGCATTATCATGGATTAAAATGAATCCATCCCTAATAGCACCAGAGTAAAATCTTACGTGGGTATTGAGGATTTCATAAATGTACCTACGAGCTGTCAGTGTACCTCTTTCTCCCAGCTGTTGCCACCCAAAACCATGATGGACCCACTCCCATAACGATCGTGCTCAGCAACGTTTGCTGCATGAAACTTTTCCCCCAGCCTTCTACACACTCTAGCCCGCCTATCAGTGTAGTCCAGGCAATACCTGCCTCATCCTTGAATAGCACAGGGCGCCAGGGTCTTATGTGCAAGCCAACGTGGTCCAATGCCCTTGTTAACCGACGTCGACAATGAACTCAGGACAGGGGAAAACAAATACATGGTCTTCTTGGCCTCAGGTTATGCTCATGCAGCTGTGTTTGTATGGTTTGAATCGAAAGGTCAGAACCTAGCTGAGTTGCCATAGCAAACTGTTATGACTCTACTTGACCCAATTTCAAATTTGTCCAAGATTTCATTGAGATAATCATTCTGACCATTTTTAAGGTTTATTATGCTAAAAATATGGCCTCTAGAGTGTTTTTCATCAAGATAACCATTCTGACCAATTATCAGGTTGATAAGGAAAGAAATAAGGCCTCTAGAGTGTCCAAGGTTTTTCTAAGATTCAACCCCGTGACCTAGTTTTTGACCCCAATTTCCTACTTAATCAAGATTTCATCAAGATATCCATTCTGACCAATTTTCAGGTTGATTGGACTAAAAATATGGCCTTTAGAATGTCCACAAGGCTTTTCTAAGAATTGGCCCCATGACCTAGTTTTTGACCCTACTTGACCCAAATTTGTACTTGTCCAAGATTTCATCAAAATTATTATTCTGACCAATTTTCAGGTTGATGGGCTAGAAAAATTGCCTCTAGGGTGTCCACAAGGTTTTAAGCTCACCTGAGCACGAAGTGCTCAAGGAACCTATTGTGATCGATCGTTGTCCTGCGTCCGTCTGTCCGCCACAGTGTCAACTTTTTCTTTAAACGACACCTCCTCCTAAACTTATGGGTCAAAATCAACCAAACTTGGCAGAAATATTCCTTGGGTGGTCCCTTATGAAAATTGCTCAAATGGAAAGGATCCGTGCCATATCACAGGAAAAGGGGCCTTAATGACAAATTTCTTGTTTTCACTCTAGAAGCCACAAATATAGTCCAATCTTCATGAAACTTGGTCAGAATGTTTGTCAGGTCATGAGGATGGAGTCTATTGAAAATGGGAAGGATCCATGCCATATCACAGAAAAAGGCGCCTTAATGACAATTTTGTCAACAATATCTTTAAACGACATCTCCTCCTAAACTTATGGGTCAAAATCAACCAAACTTGGCAGAAATATTCCTTGGTTGGTCCCTTATGAAAATTGCTCAAATGGAAAGGATCCGTGCCATATCACGGGAAAAGGGGCCTTAATGACAAATTTCTTGTTTTCACTCTAGAAGCCACAAAATTGGTCCAATCTTCATGAAACTTGGCCAGAATGTTTGTTAGGTCATGAGGATGAAGTCTATTGAAAATGGGAAGGATCTGTGCCATTTCACAGAAAAAGGCGCCTTAATGACAATTTTGTCAACAATATCTTTAAACAACATCTTTAAACAACATCTCCTCCTAAACTTATGGGTTAAAATCAACCAAACTTGGCAGAAATATTCCTTGGGTGGTCCCTTATGAAAATTGCTCAAATGGAAAGGATCTGTGCCATATCACAGGAAAAGGGGCCTTAATGACAAATTTCTTGTTTCACTCTAGAAGCCACAAATACGGTCCAATCTTCATGAAACTTGGCCAGAATGTTTGTTAGGTCATGAGGATGAAGTCTATTGAAAATGGGAAGGATCTTCGCCATTTCACAGAAAAAGGCGCCTTAATGACAATTTTGTCAACAATATCTTTAAACGACATCTCCTCCTAAACTTATGAGTCAAAATCAACCAAACTTGGCAGAAATATTCCTTGGTTGGTCCCTTATTAAAATTGCTCAAATGGAAAGGATCCGTGCCAAATCACGGAAAATGGGGCCTTAATGACAAATTTCTTGTTTTCACTCTAGAAGCCACAAAATTGGTCCAATCTTCATGAAACTTGGCCAGAATGTTTGTTAGGTCATGAGGATGAAGTCTATTGAAAATGGGAAGGATCTGTGCCATTTCACAGAAAAAGGCGCCTTAATGACAATTTTGTCAACAATATCTTTAAACAACATCTCCTCCTAAACTTATGGGTTAAAATCAACCAAACTTGGCAGAAATATTCCTTGGGTGGTCCCTTATGAAAATTGCTCAAATGGAAAGGATCCGTGCGATATCACAGGAAAAGGGGCCTTAATGACAAATTTCTTGTTTTCACTCTAGAAGCCACAAAATTGGTCCAATCTTCATGAATCTTGGCCAGAATGTTTATTAGGTCATGAGGATGAAGTCTATTGAAAATGGGAAGGATCTATGCCATTTCACAGAAAAAGGCGCCTTAATGACAATTTTGTCAACAATATCTTTAAACGACATCTCCTCCTAAACTTATGGGTTAAAATCAACCAAACTTGGCAGAAATATTCCTTGGGTGGTCCCTTATGAAAATTGCTCAAATGTAAAGGATCCGTGCCATATCACAGGAAAAGGGGCCTTAATGACAAATTTCTTGTTTCTTTCTAGAAGCCACAAATACGGTCCAATCTTCATAAAACTTGGTCAGAATGTTTGTTAGGTCATGAGGATGAAGTCTATTGAAAATGGGAAGGATCCGTGCCATTTCACAGAAAAGGCGTCTTAATGACAATTTTTTTGTTTACTCTCTAGAAGCCACAAATATGGTCCAATCATCATGAAACTTTGTCAGAATGTTTGTTATGTCATGAGGATGAACTCATCTGAAAATGGGAAGTATACGTGCCATATCATTGGAAAAGGGGCCTTAATGACAATTTTCTCGTAAGAGCTCCAAACGCCACAAATATAGTCCAATCTTCTTTAAACTTGATCAAAATGTTTGCCAGGTCAAAAGAATGAACTCTGTTGAAAATGGGAAGGTTCATGCCATATCATAGGAAATGGAGTCTTAATGATAATTTACTTGAAATATCAGGTGAGCGATTTAGGGCCCTCAGGGTCCTCTTGTTTCTAAGATTTGACCCCATGACTTAGTTTTTGACCCCACTTGACCCAATTTCGTACTTAATCAAGATTTCATAGAGATATCATACTGATCAATTTTCAGGTTGATTGGACAAAAAAAATATGGCCTGTTTTTCTAAGATTTGACCCTATGACCTAGTTTTTCACCCTACTTGACCCAAATTTGAACTTGTCCTAGATTTCATCAAGATCATCATTCTGACCAATTTTCAGGTTGATTGGGCTAAAAATATGGCCTCTAGAGTGTACACTAGGTTTTTCTGAGATTTGACCCCGTGACCTAGTTTTAGATCCTACTTGACCCAAATTCAAACTTGTCCAAAATTTTATCAAGATAATCATACTGACCAATTTTCAGGTTGGTTGGGCTAAAAATATTGCCTGAAGAGTGTACACAAGATTTTTCTAAGATTTGACCCCCTGACCTAGTTTTTGACCCCACTTGACCCAATTTCAAACTTGTCCGAGATTTTATCAAGATAATCATTCTGAACAATTTTCAAGTTTTGAGAAGGGTCATTCAAGGCGCATTTCTGCCAAGTTTGGTTGAAATTTGCCAATCGTTTACTGAGAAGAATACATTTAAAGATTTGGGGCTCCAAATATACCCTGGTCTACCACTCCCATATTTGAGAGGGTCAATCAAAAATCCACAAACAAGTTTTGAGAAGGGTCAACCAAGAAACATTTTTGATTGGTTGAAATCCGCCCATCATTTTCTGAGAAGAAGATGAGTAAAGTTTTGGGGCTCAAAATAATCCCTTCCTGCTAAACCAGTATTTAGAGGTCAATCAAAATTCCACTAACAATTTTTGAGAAGGGTCCTGTAAGGAATGTTTCTTTCAAATTTGGTTGAAATTGGCCCATTGGTTTCTGAGAAAAAGATGAGTAAAGTTTTTGGGCTGAAAATAATCCCATCCTGCCAAACCTATAATTAGGGGTCAATCAAAATTTCACTAACAATTTTTGAGAAGGGTCCTGTAAGATATATTTCTGTCAAATTTGGTTGAAATTGGCCCATTGGTTACTGAGAAGATGTTTATAGATTTCCGGCTCAAAATAAGCCCTGCCCTGCCACACCCATATTTGAGGGTCAATCAAAAATCCATGAACAAGTTTTGAGAAGGGTCACCAAAGAAACATTTCTGTCAAGTTTGGTTGAAATTGGCCAATTGGTTACTGAGGAGAAGATGTTTAAAGAATTGTTGACGACAAACAACAGAAGACAAAAGGTGATTACAAAAGCTCACCTTGAGCATGTTGTGCTCAGGTGATCTAATGATAATACATGTATTACCATTATTAATTGAAATGTAATTGCGTCTAAAAGAGGCTTGGTAAAATACAAACAATGTTGATCCAGATCAAACTAGAACTGTCGCAGAGCGGACTAATACCCCCCACAAGCGCTTTGTTTGAGTGCAAGTGCTATTAGAGCAGGATGTGTTTGTAACAAATATTGAGGTCATATGCACTATTTGCATGAGTTTCATGATTCTAGGTCGCTTGGTTTTAGAGTTAAAGTCCACAAATTAAAATTGAACAAAAATGTGACCTTGACCTTTGACCTATATGACCCAAAAATAATAGGACACTTTCTTGGATCACAGGTAACATTTGCATAAAGTTTCATGCTTGTAGGTCACTTGGCTCTCCATATAGAGTCCGCAAATTCAAATTAAACAAAAATTGACTGTGACCTTGACCTTTGACCTATGAGACCCAAAAACAATAGAGCACTTCCTTGGGTCATAAGGAACATTTGTATAAAGTTTCATGATTGTAGGCCACTTGGTTCTTGAGTTAGAGTCCGGAAACGAAAATTGAACAAAGGCTGATTGTGACCTTGACCTTTGACCTATGTGACCCCAAAACAATAGGGCACTTCCTTGGGTCATAAGGAACATTTGTATAAAGTTTCATGATTGTAGGTCATTTGGTTCTTGAGTTATAGTCCGGAAACGAAAAGGTCTACGGACGGACGGACGGATGGACGGACGGATTGACGGACGGATGGACAGACAGACAAACATGGTGAAACCAATATACCCCCCTCTACTTCGTAGGTGGGGGGTATAATTACTTCTTGACAAGCAGTTTGATTAATCAACAATGTTTAATTGGACAATATTGTAGACTTGCCTTTTCCCCCAATGCCTTTATTTGACAACTTTCATAATCATCTTATTAAGGCCTTCTTTTCAGATATCAATTTGGTCCTTCCCATTTACAACCTTGTGACCTGACAAACATTCTGGCAAAATTTAATGAAGATTTTGCCCTCATTGCGTCCTTTAGTGTGTTGTCATCTGAAGATAATCACACAATGGAACGTGGACATTCAATGATCACAAAAGCTCACATTGAGCTCACTGTGCTTTGTTGAACTAACAAGATTAAAGAAAGCCATTCATATTTTTAATGAGGGGTAAAACACAATTAAGTCAATTCTTCAGTTTTATCCAAAAAGAACTATTACAATACATCAAACTAGAATTTCACAAATATTTCAGACTAAATTATGAAGTCACTTCCATAAAGGTCTGTTTCCATTTTCAGCAAGTTGTGCTGCTTCCTTCTGGAACAATTTACTCCGCCCTCTCATGGCGTAGGCCTCTTTATCCCACTCCGCCTGCCATAAATATGTACAGATAAGTGCTGGAACGGCTAGCGAGTATTGCGCCCAATAGTGCCAAAACTTCCTCTGAAACATGAAGCGTAGTCCCGACAACTGTTGACCCGCCATCTGAAATTAAACCAAAGGAAACTTAACTTAAAACCTAATCAAAGTACGGTGTGCTTCTATTTCCAAAGGGTTAATCTGGGTACTTCAAATCAAGTTCATTTTGGTTAAGCTATTTGATGTAACCATAAATCTAGGCAGATTGGGCAATGAACATTCAGAAAGAGTGCGGTGCCACAAACAAAATTTATAAATATACTGATTATCCAATAAGCACAAACTGACCAAGATTGCTTCTAACATTATCCTATACATAAATTATATGGCTTCATTTTATTATGTGAGAGATGATTTGAAATAATTATCTCAATTCAATATCCATTATCAAGAGAGTGTGATAATTCTCACCTCTCTTCTATTTTAGAATTTCCTGAGTGTTTCCTTCTTTGCCAGCAGCTGTTCTTTTCTGATCATACACACTCTGTTCCTGAAGTTTCTTGTGTTTGTATCTGCGGGTTGACAGAAGGTCGTAACCAATCGCTCCAAAACAAACACTCGCTACAACAAAACTTCTCAAATACTTCTGTCTGAATACTTGAATAAACTCTGCCATACGTCTGAAATGACGAAAATATGCTTGGGTTGTGCAAGCAATTCAATTTCAGCAGTCTTAGCTCCTTTTACTGAATTACTAGGGGTTAAAACTGCTTTTAAAGGAGTCAAAACAATAATATAAGTGGATAATAAATAAAAATCCTTGATCCATGCTGATTGACTTCTAAATCTTTCAATGTCTCCTTTATATCCATATAGGAGATTCATATCAGATATGAATCTGTTAATAAGATAAAAAGGAAACAATTAAATTTATTATATCAATTATGATCAGTACTATAATGTAATATAATCAATGTGATACTAAAATTTAGAGATCAAATTGACCCCATGTCAGAAAATTTTGGGGTCAAAATGGATATGTGTAATTTCAGATTTTTAAGGGTCAAAACCCTGGTTTAGGTGTCAAACACAAGCCCTGATATTGTATCTGATGTTTCCTTGTCTATTATCCTTCTGAATAAAAATTTTATTGCAAACAGATTTCAAATTGTTTAGACCCTTCAACCAGTCTGGAAGTTTTTCCTGCAAACAGTTAAGCAGATAGTAGGGTACTGTTATAAGGCAGACTTGTCTGTCAGAGCTTTTTGTATAGCAGGAAAATGCTGAGAAAAACAGAAAAGGGTTAAGAAATACTGTAGGGAGCCAGGAAAAACCTGTGGATTTCAAAAATGGAAATTTGCATAGTGGATAATTGTTTGTTTCAGTGCAAGATTGATTTTTTATTTCAGTGAGAGAACAACTATTTAATCTATGTTTTCAAGAGTGGCAGAGCTTTGAGTGCAAATATAGCTTAAATTGTTTTTTCAATAAATGAAAAAAACCAATTGATCTTGCTCGAATAACAGTGAAAAAACTATTTCTTTAATGCAAAAGTGAGCCAAAATGTGAAAATTTTAGACTTCATTTTGCATGTGATTACTGTGGAACATTCATGGTGGCATCACTCATTTGACTCCACTTAGATAAAGTCAGATAGATTGAAATGAACAAAATTTATTAATCTGGGGTCTAACTTTTTGATTATTTCACTGGAAAGGTGTTGAGTTTATGAAATGATAGTCTACAGTTATTTCTCAATAATACACCAATAAGCATTAAAGAAATCCAATGCTTTGTAGTTTCTCGTATGTTTATTATGACTAGTGCTACACCAGGGTTTTGACCTTCAAAATCCGAAAATATACTATTTTGACCCTTAGAAATTTCTCCCAAGGGGGTCATTTTGACTCCCTTGAGAGAAAAATGGGTTTTAATTTATTTATCCCTCAAATTTTCAATGATGCATCTTGAATGTATACTTTTCAAAATGGTAACTATTGTTTCCCTTTATATAATTACAACAAAAGGTAAATTCACACTGAAACCTGTAAAATTCTACACACAATTTGCCATTTCTTTTATTTGACCCCTTAAGAGATTAGTTTCGACCCCCAGAATATCATTGTTCAGGAGTAAATGACACCTAAATTTCAAACACTAGCATGACCCCTGTGTTTATTAATTCTAATGTATAGTCTTGTTTTATGGCCGTCTACACAATGCACTTATTTAGCTGGCACAGCAATTAGATTAAAACTCTTATAGTACCAGAGGAGCATCATGGTGTAATTTTCTTCTATCAGAAATATGTCCATGATCTGGCTGGGATTAGATCCTGGGGCCTTCAAACTTACAATCCTTACCACTTCCAGGCCACTGTCTTCACAGTCCTAAACAGCTCGATTTAATCCTTCTATAACTGACACCCCCCTAAATGAGATAAGCTTTAACAATCAACAAAAAAATTGTGATTTTATTGGTTTTATGGCCACATTTTTACTTTTGAGAAATATTTCTTGATTTCACTATTAAGACAATCAAGGGCAGAGAAAATGCAATCATATTATTTTCATAATGCCCTTTTTTTTCATTGATATTTGACAGTCCTGACCAATTTTAACCCTTGTCATGCTAAATAATAAACCTTGGCAAAATTATATGTAAATCAAAGCGCTGAAAGCTCTGTTTTTCCTAATTATGAGTCAGCATTTGATTTTGAAAAGATTTCTGATACTTTTCTGGTTTAAAAAGGAAAATCAGGTGGTATGTACTAAGATCAGACTGCACATATGTTCAGGCTACTGTTTGTCCATACCACCTGCCAAAGCAGGAATATCTTATTAGATAAGACTGTTTAAATTTTATGTATTTCAACTCACAATTCTGTCATCTGTTACCCAAACTAATGGTTGTAGTCAAGGACAATCTTTCATTAAAGCAAAGACGTATACTGTATGTCATTAAAGGTATTAAACAGTTTTTAGAACTTCGTCGACAGGTTTTCTTTGATTCTGTCCGGTTACTCGGCTCGGTTTCTTGCGAAATGAGTAGTTATGTAAAAATATTCCTCGGTTTGCTACTTACCAATGTCAACCGGATGTTGTGGTTGTGGGCAGCTGGTCCCCCTTTTTTTAAGCGGTGTCCCTAAAATACGAAAAGGTGCAAAAAGTTGCTGAAAGTTGCTAAAAGGTGCTCACATGGTATTAAAAGTTATTGGTCTAGTAAAATGATCGTTTGAACATACCTTTCGTACAAATGATCATAGTAACATTTTTTTTCTTTTGCTAATAGTTCTAACGGTTTAGAGGGAAGTAAGTTGCAGTGGATATGCAAATGAGAGATACATGCCCGGAGATATATTGTAAATGATCATATATATCGACAGAGTTGACCCATTTAGAGTTAGAGCGGCCCGGTGGTCTAGTGGTAGGACACCGGACTACCAATCATAAGGTCTGTGGTTCAAATTCCGATTGCGGCAGGAATTTTCAGGTAAACTTGCTAAAAATCAAGCAAAATCCAAAACTTTTTTGGAAATATGTGCGAAGTAAGACAAATGTCATATCCGGTGTAAAAGCCTTAGAAATCCAGGGGGAAACCTGTACAGACAACAAAAAGATAGCAGACGAATTCAACAAGCAGTTTATTTCTATATTTACACAAGAAACTTACCCTATCCCTAAACCAAAAAACACCTGTGACATAGCTATGGATGATATTACAGTTACCAAAGAAGACCTACTAAAAGCTATTAATGAAATAAACCCAACTAAATCGCAAGGGCCTGATGGTATACATCCAACATTTTTACTGCATTGTAAAACTACACTACTGGAACCTCTTCTAACTATCTATAACAAGTCTCTGCAGGAAGGTAAACTACCAGACCAATGGAAAATGGCAAACGTCACACCGATTCACAAGAAAGGGCCAAAGCAAAAATCAGAAAACTATCGACCAATAAGTGTAACTTCCATTTGCTGTCGTCTATTAGAGAAGATCATCAGAAACCAAATTGTCAATCATCTTGAAACCAACAATCTTATTAATACAGACCAGCATGGGTTCAGAAAAGGTAGATCCTGCATTACGCAACTGTTAGAATGTTTAGAGGACTGGACTACATCAACTGAAAACAAGAAAGACATCGACATAATCTATCTAGACTTCAAAGCAGCATTTGACAAGGTCCCCCACCAAAGACTACTCACCAAGTTATGGCACTTGGGAATAAGGAATAACACTTATTACTGGATTAAAGACTTCCTTAGCAACAGAAAACAAAGGGTGGCCACCAATGGTTAATTCTCAACATGGGGAGACGTTACGAGCGGAGTGCCTCAGGGAAGTGTCCTCGGACCCATCCTTTTTCTAATCTTTATAAATGACTTGCCAGAAGAAATAGATAGCCCCCTCAAACTCTTCGCAGATGATACAAAGATCTACACAGAAATTAATAACAATTTTGAAGGTAACAATCTCCAGGACAACATTTTCAAAGCGTGTGATTGGTGCAACAAGTGGGAGATGGTTTTTAATCCTCAAAAATGCAAAGCACTACACATTGGTACCAACGAAGCAGATGACTATTATGTAAAGGACAAAGATGGTACAGTAACAAAAATACAGAAAGTAGAGTATGAGAAAGATCTAGGTGTTATTTTTGATAAAAATCTCAACTTCCAACAACATATAAGTAGCAAAATAAATTTAGCAAATAGAAATCTAGGTATTATTAGCAAATCATTTACGTTCATGAATCAAGAAATGTTCTTGAATTTGTACAAGTCAATGGTCCGACCCCATGTAGAATATGCTTCAGTAATATGGTCACCAACGCTTAAGAAAGATAAAATCTCTGTAGAAAATGTCCAGAGGAGAGCCACCAGACTAGTAAAGTCTATAAAACATTTGAGCTATACTGAAAGGTTAAAAAAACTAGGGTTGCCAACACTAGAATATAGGAGGGATAGAGCTGATTTAATAGAAACCTACAAACTAATAACTGGTATTGATAAGACGCCAAAACAACTATTTACTTTTAGTAATTTGACAAACACCAGGGGAAACAGCCTCAAATTATACAAGAAAAGGTCTAGGACTGATATAAAGAAAAACTCCTTTAGCAACAGGGTAATAAATAACTGGAATAAGCTTCCAAATGATGTAGTAACTGCTCCCTCTGTAAACTCCTTTAAAAATAGGCTTAACAAACAATGGCATCCAAAAAATAAGTTCGAAGCAGATTGTTACAAGTAACTAATAATATTAGTCAGTTGCAACACTCTACCTTGTACATCTAGCAGTTAGGGCGTTTTTTGTAAATAATATCATGTCTTTTACCTTTTAAACAAACATGTAAATATGCAGTGTTGTTTTTATAATGATTGTCAGCTAATTTTTGACAAAAATAAAGCTCAGCTTGAAAGCTGAGAATTATCAATTATTAGTGTAGTTACACTAATGCCAAACAAGACAAACGACAAACGATATGAGGAACTGGAAAAACAAAACGTCAGGGAAAACAAAAAGAAAAGGGCCGTAGAAGCTAAAGCAGCTTATGCAAATTGCATGAAGGCCTCGGATCTACATGAACTACATGAACTATCCCCCGCCCAACTAGAAGTGAATTGGTAGGAAACCCAGAGGTATCTTCGTGTGTATCGATGCTTTACACTGGGCACGTTAAAGGATTGATCGATTGATTGAATGGGGTTTTACGCCGCTTTCAACATTATTTCAGTTATATCGCGGCGGCCGGAGTACCTAACAATGGATTCCTGGTATTTCTCACGCCAGTACTACCATTACATCCTTTCCTAGCCTCCGACTGCTATTTCACATAGGTTTACGATTATCTACCCATTGGTGAAAGACAAACGTCGGAAAGGATATTTGCCGCCACTGGGGATCGGACCCACGACTTCCAGATTGGAAGTCTTATGCCTAACCAACTGCGCTATGGTGGCGGCTCACGTTAAAGGAACCAAGGTCTATTCGTTGAAGAGCTAGGAACCTGGATTTCCTTGTATCCGCTTTTTTCTCTCTCATGGTCCATGCCATATATGCCTCGAGCACAAAGGGACCTAAATCCTACAATCGTACACGCACACGCCCATTTAGGGTTGAGGACCCTTTTCTCTGAATGGATCACGTCTGTCTAGTCACTCGGTTTGTTACACAATGAAGATATATATAAACGTGTATAACATACTCCTTTTCAATGCATGTCACAGTACATTGATAATTTGATGCCATGACAGAAAGCAAATATATCCCAGTGGTATGGGTTTTCGTCCTTATAACATTTTTATTCAAACTTTTATCAATCGATAAATGTTGAAAAAATATTCACGTATTTATGATTCCTGTGTTTCTTAATTTGATTAGGTTAGTTTTGACAGGTTTTAAGTCTGTTTGAATTTTGTCAAGATTTTTGTCTATGCAATAAAAGTCATATGGTTTCGTCCTATTTTAGAATAAGCCACTGATAAAGAAAGACACGAGAAAAAAATGTGTAAATCAACTTTTTTTTAAATTAGATTCTTTACTGGATTGTCTAACTATATATAGTACTGAAAATTTGCTAAGCACTTTTTTATACTATAATTTCAGGAAAAAATGAAATTTGATTATAAGAATGTTGAAAAATGGTCGACTGTTATCAGTTTATCAAATTTTAAAAAGATAATAAAGCTTTATAATGAAAAGAAGACTTTAAATGTAGACCAAACAGGGAGACCCTAGAAATTGGTCTTGAAAATTGAAAAAAATTGAATTTGACCAAAGAAGGTGTTCTCTCAATTGCATCTCGTTCAATAACGAGTATGAGAGCAAGCACTGTCAATAAAAGTCTGGCAGCGCCTCTGTACACTCCTGATTATACCCCCCACCTACGAAGTAGAGGGGGGTATATTGGTTTCACCATGTCTGTCTGTCTGTCCATCCGTCCGTCCGTCCATCCGTCCGTCCGTCCGTCCGTCCGTAGACCTTTTCGTTTCCGGACTCTAACTCAAGAACCAAATGACCTACAATCATGAAACTTTATACAAATATTCCTTATGACCCAAGGAAGTGCCCTATTGTTTTTGGGTCATGTAGGTCAAAGGTCAAGGTCACAGTCAGCCTTTGTTCAATTTTCGTTTCCGGACTCTAACTCAAGAACCAAGTGGCCTACAATCATGAAACTTTATACAAATGTTCCTTATGACCCAAGGAAGTGCCCTATTGTTTTTGGGTCATGTAGGTCAAAGGTCAAGGTCACAGACAGCCTTTGTTAAATTTTCGTTTCCGGACTCTAACTCAAGAACCAAGTGACCTACAAGCATGAAACTTTATGCAAATGTTGCTTATGATCCAAGGAAGTGCCCTATTGTTTTTGGGTCATATAGGTCAAAGGTCAAGGTCACAGTCAATTTTTGTTCAATTTTCATGTCTGGACTCTTAACTCAAAAACCAAGCGACCTAGAATCTCGAAATCTATGCAAATGCTTCATATGACCTCAATATTAGTTACAAACACATCATGCACTAATAGCACTTGCATTCTGACAAAGCGCTTGTGGGGGGTATTAGTCCGCTTTGCGACAGTTCTAGTTAAGTTCTGGATTATTCTTTGGGGAATAACAGACCATTCTTCTCTAAGGATCTGCCCGGGCTCCTGAAGTGTCCTTGGCTGGACCTGGCGAGCCGAAACTCGGACCTGTAGCTCATTCCACATATGCTCTATCGGATTTAAGAGGTTTGGGGCATAGGGGTCACAATTTTGACATTGAACTTAGTTAATTACCGTCCCTGGTTGCTTCTTGTTATAATAAGTAAAGTTTTTGTAGACAAACAGACAGACGGACGTTGGCAAAATAATATGCGCTAATATCTCGATGGGGGAACATAATAAGCAACTATTATTGAAAATGCGTATTTAACCTTAGGCATGAGAGGTTGGTGCCTAGAGAACTTTCAACACTTGCAACATTAACATGAGCTTGAAATTTTTTATGGTAGTTATATTCATTTTTCATATTCATTCAATGATCTTTTGAGTGAATCAATAATAACGGGTACAATACTTACACATTCACCTTGAACCACCTTTTCGCCCATCTTTTAGCACCTTTTCGCATCTTTTAGCACCTTTTCGCGCCTTTTTGCACCTTTAATCACCTTTAACCACCTTTTTGCACCTTTACGTATTTTAGGGACACCCTTTTTTAAGCCGGAAACCAATTATCTAGACTGGTTGTTCCTAAAATACGAAAAGTTGCAAAAAGGTGGTGAGACGTGCGAAAAGGAGTTAAATGTGTTAAAAGGTAGGCGAAAAGGCGCTAAATGGTGACTATGTAAGCAATATTGTTATATTCAAGATCTGCTCAGAATAAATTAGATAAACTCGATCTTTACAAAATTCAACCGTTTATGTTATGTTAACCTTAGAATGCTTTATATGTAGTCGGTTCAAAAGCTAATGTTAGCTTATGTTGTTTGTTATGCTGTCTTGCCGACTTTAAATAAATCTTATCTTATCTTAGTTGAACAGAAAACTTAAAAAAACGATTT
Source organism: Fragum whitleyi (assembly GCA_948146395.1). Lineage (NCBI taxonomy): Eukaryota > Metazoa > Mollusca > Bivalvia > Cardiida > Cardiidae > Fragum > Fragum whitleyi. Next base: position 93,451,901 of record OX411544.1, on the reverse strand, counting down.
CTCTTGGAAGAAAAACACCCCGGAATTGATTTTATATGCATATACAAATTCACAAATCGTTTTCTTCAGGTTCACAGTCAACTCGGCCTGTGAATAACTCGGCCCGTCAACTCGGCCCGTTAACTCGTCCCGTCAACTCGGCCTGTGTATATATTATATAGGTACATGTATAACGATGCAATGTAAATATTTTGGGGACCTTATGTGCTTTTTTAATAATTATATTTTTTTCTTTTTACTAGTATATGGTATTTGTGTAAATATGAGCTAAAATAGATATAATTAAATACTTAATTCACGTTTTATTCAAATTTATTTTTCAAATTATTTTTTTCTAAGCACATAAGAAGATCATGGCAAGTTATAAACGTATTAAATATGAAGATCGTAGATTTTTGTCATCAATTGTGAATTTGCACCGGCTTTAAGTACACTGCACATATTGATCATTAACTGTCTGTTAAGTGTGCTTATATATCCATTTACTAGGCTAAACACTATATAAGTTATATACAGGCCGAGTTGACGGGCCGAGTTTTACACAGACCGAGTTTTACGCGGGCCGAGTTTTAAACAGGCCGAGTTGACAGGACACCTTTTCTTCATGATAGGATAAGAAACACCCCGGGAATAGATTTAAGTAAATGAAAATTCTAATAAACAACTTCTCCTGAAATAAGAATAAGGGAACTAAATATCAGTGCATATATGATCTAACAAAACGATTTCTCACAGGATAAGAAGGAACCGGGACTTAATTCATATGCTTATACGAATTCACTAAACTATTTCACTAACATCCCGAGACTGAATATAAAGACGTAAATAACTCACAAAACAGTAAATCTGTGCGTTTGTATAAGTAATACACATAATATCCATCTATTTATTGCATATATCTCATATTTGATGCGTCCCGGGGTATCTGAGAGAGTCCCGGGGTGTCCCGGTGCGTCCCGGGGTGAATATTAAGACCGCCGTCTGACACCTCGAAAAACTGCCAAAGTGATATTATTTGAACAATTTTTTTAGAGATGTGCGGGGAATTGTTCTATTTTATTCTAAAAATACCTTTTTATTGGAACGATATCGTGAAATGCTTACGAAATCGCCTTTGTGCACATTTAATCATCCTTTCGCGCCTTTAACAACCTTTTTGCACCTTTTCGTATTTTAGGGACACCGCTGGTTCGAAACGAAAACCATTCTACTGTAAACAACATGGCTGACAAATAAAAAATATTTCTGACGGATGAAAAATAAAGAGTAAAACAATGTAAATATATGCCTAGATGATTAAATTAAAAGAACAAGCCTTATGAAAAAGCCAGAATCGCGAAACAGTTATTAGAAAATAGTAGTATTTACTGGCCATTTTCTCTGTTTTTGTCGTTTATTCATTTCAGTTCTTGTTTGTACTTGTTTCCTTTTTAAGAATTTTTGAAACCCGAAGATAAAACGATAAAGGATCGAGATGTTCTTGATTCTAAAGTAGACCTTTGTTATTCCTAATCTTGCTGGGTACTTACATGGATGAGATATGTATGGGCTATTGGCTGAGGCATACGATAAGCCCAGTTGAACCCTCTGAACACATTGTTCAGAGGGTTCAACTGGGCCTATCGTATGCCTCAGCCCCATTTAATTTTATGCCAAAGCCTTCTTATTTTTGATCATTTATTCAGTACAGTCAAATCAGTGTTAATTGCCAACTATGCACAGTGGCCAATCTGCCGACAGCAGCCACTTGATTTCCCCCGTGCAAATTCCTTCTTTAATTGAACTGTGAATAGCGTGATCTCCTGAAATACGGCCAGCGGTCACCTTAATTGGTCTAATTCCAACTGTATATCATACCTATACAACGGTCATCTGACAAAACACGCGACTTAATTAGTCGTGTTTGAAAAAATCGATAATCACCACTATAGTAAACAGCCGAAGTCGCTTTATCGTAATGTACAAGTTATAAACAACCAATTATCGATTTAATCCCTGTCGATTAAATGACGTGTAATTGGCCATTATTATTTATTTGATCTACTTAAATGATGATAATTAATTAAAGGATATGAAATTTCTCAGTTGTTAGGTCTCTTTGAATAAAATGTTCTTGAGCATTACAGGTTGTTTACACATTTAGGAAACTGATTTCTCGAGGTCTTTAAAATGGACGAAAAGCGGCTTTTGATATCAATTCTCCCCATAATGTCGCTCTCTAAACGTAAGTTCCTCTCTCTAGAGGATCGTTTGAAAGTGATACGCATGCTTGAATCTGGACGTTCTTCCTTGATTATTGCTAATGAGTTCGGTGTTGATCGTACGTAGGTCAAAACTGAGGCTAAACACAAACAAGAAATTCGTGATACATATGAATCTGGTAATCCCTCTGCAAAACATGTCAAAAAGAATGTATCATTTGAGAACATTGATGCTTTATGCTATGTGATCTGGTAATGAGCTAAACAAAAGTGGTGCGACAAAATGGCCGCCCTAAGGATACTGTGAACAGCAGCTAATCTGTGTACAGCAGCCAATTTGGCCCTCTCTCTTGACTGGCTGCTGTACACAGATTCGACTGTACTTTTATTTCAAATACAAAAGTATTCAAACTTCGTTCAGTTTTAAGGAAATTTACTGAAGGATCAGAAAATTAAAAAGTTAATTTGAAATTTAAGGACCATTCTTAAATTTGTACAAAGACAAACAATAATCCAAAAAATATCTTCAAATCACCCACCTTCGCCAGCACCTACTTTTGCCATGTTTCAAATCACCCTCCTTCGCCAGCACCTACTTTTGCCATGTTTTTTCTTTGGTTCTAAAACACGCATGAACAGCGTCTGCACATGTCCGATCTCAGGATCGTTTCGAGTAGTTTATATTCCACTACGCCAAGTGAAAAATAGACCCAAAATGCAATTGTGCCTCCCTGGTATTTGTGAAATGGGCACAGTGCAATGGGAAAAAGAAAAATGGTTTCCCATGTTTGCACTGGGTCCACTTGTCTTATTGCTCACCAATAAGAGTGATTAGAAGAGGGGATAAATTTCTCTGTCCACATTTCAGTCTGTAAACAATAAACAGTAATAAAATACACAAAAAACAATAAATCAAATCAAACAGAACCTCATATTCAAACATTTGAATTAGACCTAATCAATTGTTAATGTTCATTTCATGTTTAATTTATAAATGTTAAACTTTTGTTGGACTAGATTTATTGTTCTATCATGTTTAAGACCAGGAAGATCATTCAAGATATAAGCTTCAAAATAATTATTCTATATGGTAAGACTATAGTTTTAAGAAGGGTCTTCCTTAAATTTATGTTATTTTGAAGTAAAGCTTCGGGTGGCGAAGGTAGGTCATTCAAGGTTATAATTAAAAAGACAAAATATATATATTTATAATAATAAAGATAAACCCATTAAGATAAAATTGTATTGCTTGTACAAAACTTGTACATATTTTATGAAAAATAATCTATGTTACCATAGACTATATATTGGGGCCGAGTTGACCAGGCTGAGTTATTCGATGGGCCGAGTTGACTGGTGATCGTTCAGAGGTGCATTTCATGGGATAAGGAAGTTTAACATTTCTAATTGGCAAAACTTTCGCAAATTAGTTGAAATTCTATGATGCAGCACTGGTTTTCCCCACTCACCTCTGTAGAATGCCCTGCACAAATACACATCCTGCCTCCTGTGTGACTTGAACCTGCAACTATTAGATTATGAGTCTAGCACTCTAATCACTTAATCTTTTTCTTCCCTTTCATACAGGGCCCTTGTAAGGCCATTGTCAAATGTAAATATTATAAATTGGGAGGGTCCTAAAAGATTAAAAACAGATTAAAAACAGCATAATTGGGTTTAATGGAGATTTGCAAGCCCAGCCTTGAAGGCATTATGGAAAGTGCTGATGCTACCTTGTCCTGAGGCCTGTTCACGAGGATAATCCATGACTCCTTCATTGTAGTTCTGTTGCAGTAAGGATACTATGAATCTCTACGAATGGCCTTGTATTTGAGTCCCTTTGGAGTGTAAAAATGGCTCAATCAGAATGGCAACCAGGTTGTTGACTATCTTGTACATCAAAATGACCTTGGAAATCTTGACCTAAGACTGGAACAACAAAGTGTGTTGAGTATTGCAGTGACGCTGCTTCACTGACTAATTCCGGGGAACAAAACTGACAGCTCTGCATTGTACTACTCAAACTTTGTTAAATTGGTTGAGTTGTCGATGTAGTATGTTTGTAACCTCGCCATCAGCATAAAGCCATTATGCGGGCAGCTAGCTATCTGTTATATAAGTGACTAATTTTAAGTGGTATGCCAAATTTGGATCAATTTATCTCAATTACCAACTTTCAAACTATATTTCAAGTCTGACAAAAATTTTAGACTATAGTTGGTTTGAGTGTGTGGGTCCCATACTGTGGCAGAATATTCCACCTGAGGTGGAACAAATGTCTTGCAACAAGTTTCTTTTGTGATCTATGGACAAGTTGATAGATTGCATCTGGAGAACCCTATTGTGCTGGTTGCCTTTTCAACTCATCTGAGCACAACATGCTCAAGGTGAGCTTTTGTGATCACCTTTTGTCAGTTGTACGTTAAAAGTCTTCAACAATTCTTTAAATATTTTCTCCTCAGTAACCAGTGGGCAGATTTAAACCAAACTTGGTAAAATGTTCCTTGGGCAACCCTTCTCAAAACTTGTTTGAAAAATTATGAATGACCCTCATACATGGGCGAGGCAGGGGGAGGGAGGGGGGGGGGCAGTTTTTGATCCTGAAAGCCGTCTATGTGACAGTCAATAGACAAATCCAAACTCCAATCAGATCTAAACCAACTGTCAGTATGGAAGGACAAGTGGCACATGGAATTCAACCCATCCAAGTGCCAGGTGGTGCATGTGACAGTGGCCAGGAAAGCAGTTTATACAGTGTACTTCTTACATAGTCAGATCCTGGAGGCGGTCACTTGTGCCAGGTACTTAGAGGTCAATATCTCCAGTGGTTTATCCTTGAACTTCCACATTGACAGGGTTACGAGAAATGTAAAATTGACTCTATATGCCGAAATATAGGCACTAAAAATCATAAGGTCAGAGAGACTTCAAACAATGTGCTAGTGTTTCCCAAAACTAGAATACTCTGCAGCTATTTGAAAAAGATAAAAACAAATCAAAAATAAAAAATAATTGACCAGTTAGGCTGTAGCCGAGCACAGATGGTCAGGTAAATGTCAATACATCTTTTATATTGACAATTACAACTAGAATTATTGAAATATATGTGCAGTCTGAAGTTAGTCTTCACCATTTGTTTCTCACTTTCAAACCAGAATTGTCAATAGATTTAGTTTTTCAAATCAAAATTGACCTGCAGTTGGTACTTTCAGTGCTTTTTGCCCTTTGATTTTATGAAAATTTTTAGCCAAAATTTATTCAGCATGACAAGGTTTAAGACACTAACAAATATTCTCTATACAAATCAAGTATCAAGTCCATAAAATTATCCCTACCAGATTACATTTGACAAACAATAAGAGCTGTCACAGACAGGTAATGTTCACTGATTAGTGTTCGATATAAAAAGTATAGATATATAGGCACTTACAATACTGACTCATTGTTATGATCAACTCAAATTTTCATTTCAGATGGCAGAGGTTCACATTATTGGTCAGATATACAGTGGGAATGGATTTCCAGAGCACAGCTTGTTTTGTAAATGGGGAGTACATACAGGTGAAATTACTGATATCATTTGCCTGCCATACCTTCAAGTTGAAAATCATTTGATAATAGTAATCCAGCCTACATGTGTACTTAAATGCAAAGTTGGGAAACCATTTTTATTATTGTACGAATTTAAAGCATCCTGAATTCAATTGGGGGGTGGGGGGTAATTACCTTGAATATGATTGTCAAGGTGGTTTACAACATAAACCATGATGATGTACAACATAAACTTAAAGCACATGATTAGGTGAACTTCATGGTCCTTTGCTAGTTTGTTTGTCCTTGGTTGAATTGTATTGAGCTAAATAATATTTGTCTTTCGATTTCGACTTTAATCTATGACACAATTACAAAAATTAGACCTGAAACCTCAAAAATACAGGTAATGATCCTTCTAGGGAACAATTTTGTGAAAGTACATGTACTTTGAAGTCCATCCATAATTTTACGAGTTACAGTTTTGATAAAATCAAACAGGTGAACACCTATTGCATCAAATGAAAAAAAAACAACAAAAAAACAGACAAACAAGCATCTTAGTTTTATTATGGCAACCCCAATAAATTGCTTATATATCCTTTTAATTTGCAGGTGGTGCATGGAAAGTACTGGCTGGTTTGAGAGAAGGACAATCTCAAGTTGACAACCCAGTAAATGGTGAAGTAGCTTACTTCTCTCATCCAATTGACGTCCATTTTGCAACAAAGGGTTTACAAGGTAACGTGTTGTTTAATCTATAAATGGATCTTAGAGAGGGAGAGAATGGTTTGTGAAATCATGCAGATACCAAGACAATACTAATACAATAATATTATATACTTTGATATTGTCTCTATGTATTTGAACGGGAGGAAAGTGTGCAATATTTTTTGATATTGCATACTTTGATATTGCACTAAGATTATTTTCACGTGCATAAATGGACTGGACTACTTTTTGGTTGCTACCTCGCCATAAGTCAACATAAAACAACATTATCAACGCTTTCTTTTTGCGTTCAATATTCATGAAATAGTTTTGTCAGAGTAAAGAAATATGTTTCAAGTTCTTTGAATGCCTAAAGGTTAATTCACCAGTGTTTGTTTTCATCTATTTTAAACATTTTCCGAGAAATGAACCACTTAATCCCCTCCCAATCTCCGTCAACTCAGATGCCCCCCCCCCCTCAAATTTCCAATCTTCCAAATCACTGTTTTTGTTTCTCTTTTCTTTAGTTATTTTATAACATAACTCTTTCAAAACTAGTTCATGCCCATCCCTTTGTGTCTATCACAATTCTAGTATCTATCTCTCTTCCTCCTTATCTTTCTCTTTATTTCGGCTTTCACTCAGTCCTGTCCTTCATGACTATCGCTAGTCTGCTCCGGAATCAAGTACGCCAATTTAGTCAGTTCTGAAACGTGTAACTGGTAAGAATAACAAATGAACAAGTTTTTATGAATATCTTTATTTAATTTTTATTCAAAGTAAGTCGAAATCAACGCGTATTTAAAGATCGAAAATGCAAATCGACACAAAAAATGTCCGCCGTCTTTTTTGTTTACACTGTCACTTCATAGCAACAGATGTATTCATCCGAACGTAAAAATATAACAGAAAGGATTTTGCGGGAAAAGGTCTATTGCATAACTGTTATTTAAAAGCGTTTTAAATTTAACTACAAAATCAATCTTGAAGTATAGGTGATGTAAAATAATAATAAATAAGTGAATATCGTCCAACATTATCAAAGTATACAATAAAAAGGTTATTGAATTTGAATGGGAATATATAGTGTGTCGGACTCGTTCTTTTGGCGTAGTTGCCAAAAGAACTCGTCCGACATAATTGTCCCATATAAATTCAATAACCTATAATATTGTACAGTCAAACTTCAGTTTCTCGAACACTTGCACTCTCGAAAATTCGAACAAGGATCTTGGTCCTGGCAGATTTTGCAGATTCATTGTATTTCACCTCAGAAAACTTGTACACTGGGAGTGTTGTATTCTCAAACTCATTCTTCAGTCCGGAAATTAAAGTCACTATTGGTTTACCTGGAAAAAAATGAACAAATGGTCTATCCCTTATTACGAGATGTTATATTCAGGTGATTTTCACACGTAGCATTTAGCATAATACTTTTTTGACACTTTAATATCGATTACACACCATGTGTCATAAGAACCCATTCCGTGAAAAATACACATTTAGATTAGATTGATTTTAATCATTTTTTTGTGACCTGCTCTTCAAAACTTCACATTCCTTACTAAATATTGTCTTGTATTGATATTTTGGCAACTAGTTAACATAGCGATGCCAGAACCTGTAAAAATGTGATGCCTGCCAAAAAGTCTGATTACAAGGTCCAGAGCGTTTGACCTGTGTAGAAACACGGATTTTAAAATACTAAAGTAGAACTTCATTTTTATCAAAAAATGATGAAGATTTATGTCCTCGACAAATTTTAAAAGATGTTTAACTGTATTGTTAAATGATTTGAATTAAAGAGATTTTAATACAATTAAGTTACGATTAAGGGACAGTTTGGCACAAGAATGGAGTAGTTATATAGAGAATTCACCTAAATTGGAATATTATTGCAATTTAAAGAAAATTTTGGGTTTGAATCTTACTTAAGTAATTTGACAAATGAATCCTTAAGAATAAAACAGACAAAATTCCGACTGTCATCTCATAGACTAGAAATAGAAATTGGTCGAATTAATAATATAGAAAGAATTTTTTAAGCATGTGATCGCTCTTGTATTGAATCAGAATACCATTTTCTATGTGTGTAACAGATTTACTGATCTTAGACAAAGGCACATTCCTTGTACGTGGCGTAATATAAATAAATTTAATAATATGTCATCTAAAAATAAAAAACACAGATAAAAGCAAAATATGTTAAGGAAGCTTTTTGATTAAGGGAATCTTATCTAAAAACATGTCAAAATAATGAATAAGACATTTATTTATTTACTAAATTCAATTTTCTTTGTTAACATCTATTTTGCCGCAGCCATATATTCATGTATAAATTTTGTAAATGGCCAGTGGCATATATGTTTGCCTAATGCCAAATAAAGTTGAGTTGAGTTGAGTTATTCCCTGTCAAATAATTTTCGTCAGTTAGCATAGATGAAGACTTGGTTGCAAATACATGTTGGCTGATCTTTTTGTATATTACCTGCAATTGCAGGAATATTCTGGAATCAGCTCGTATTTTACAACTCAGTTGAATGCCAAGGACCTGACTTTTGCTGTCATGTTCTGCCCCATTTGTCATTCAATGACAAAACTTGAGAATTGGCATTAGGACCATTGGTTTATTGATTACTTTGATTTAAGTATAATCTGCAATTTTCTTTAAAGCATGTAGAAAACAATATCAGCAACAAAGAAGTTTTTATATGCCACCAAAGGTTGAAATATATTGGTTTGTGACTCTGTCCATCCTAATGTCAGTCTACACTTTCACATCTTTTGAATGCAACGCCTGTAATTATGGGTGGATTTGGATGAAATTTCTAGTTCACCTGAGCACACAGTGCTCAAGGTGAGCTATTGTAATCACTCAACGAAATTGGCCGAAAATTGCAGAAATTGTTAGAAAAAATTCTTCTCCTCCTAAACCACTGGGCCAATCAAGCTTAAACTTGACAGGGATGTACTGGGGTGAAGCTCTTCAAAAGTTGTTGAAAGAATTTTATTCTATCAAAAACTCTGGTTTCCTTGGTAACAGAAAGGCTGAAAATCTTTGAAAAAATCTTCTTCTTCTTAACCACTGGGTCAGTCAAGCTGAAACTTAGCAGGGATTATCCTTTGGTGAAGCTCTTCAAAAGTTGTAATAATAGTTTAAATCATCAAAAACTCTGGGTTTTATGGTAATGGAAAGGATGAAAAATGCCCAAAATTGCCAAAAGTCTCAGAAAAAAATTTTCTTCTCCTAAATCACTTGGTCAATCAAGCTGAAACTTGGTATCAAAAGTTGTTAAGAGAATTTAATTTCATAAAAAACTGTGGTTTTCAAGGTAACGGAAAGGCTGAAAAATGGCTGAAATATTAGAAAAAAATCTTCTCCTCCTAAACCACTTGGCCAATCAAGCTGAAACTTGAAGGGATGATTCTTGGGTGAATCATTACTAAAATTGTTGAAAGATTTTAATTTCATTGAAAAATCTGTTTTCCCTGGTAACAGAAAGATGGATAATTGCTGAAAATCTGAGAACAAATTCATCTTCTTCTAAACCATTTGGTCAATAAATTTTAAACTTGGCAGGGATGTTCTAAGAGTGTATGTCTACTTAAGTTATTAAAAGAATTCAATTCCATCAGTAATTTTGGTTGCCATGGTAAAAAAAAGGTAGAAAATTTACGAAAAATTGAATTTAAACAAAAATAAATTGCAGTTGGACAAAATTAAAGTCTGTTTTCCCTAAATGTATACCAAACAACCTCTGGTATTCTTAACATGGTTGACAGGTTAAGAGTTGAATTACTCAGGTGTACTTTTGCTTCACAAGTAGTACAAATTGATGGCTCATTGCAAAACAGTTTAAACTGCCAGTTACTACTGTTTTTGGCTGATCCATTAAAATTCATTCTATAGATACATAAAGTTCAATAAAATCACTTGATTCATCTTATCATGATCAAATTACTTACTTCTATGGATTGCAATTATGTGTTTATCAGCTAAAACAGTTTTATATCTTGATTTTTTGTGCGTTTTTTCACAGGCTGGCCTAAGATACATTTTCAAGTTTGGCATCAAGACAGTTTTGGTAGAAATGAACTTTACGGTTATGGATTCTGCCATGTTCCTACGTCACCTGGAATTCATCATGTTGAGTGTCCCACATGGCGACCATCGGGGAGCTATAGAGAACAAGTGTCGCAAAGTTTTCTCGGTGGCGGACCCCAGTTGAAGAACCCGGATCTGATATATAGTGGCGCAGATAGATATAAACTTCATACAATAGCTATGGGAACTATACACTTACAACTTGGTGTGATACTTAGAAATTTTGATAAGTTTGGAATTGAATGCTGATGAAGTAGTTCTAGTATACATGTATAGTAAACGCAAACACAGTGACTGAACAGACATATATCACCATTTGACTAACATTTACAATTGATACAAAGATATTACTTTGAATTTTCATTTGCAAGATTTAAACTCTGAAAAGGCGACTTGAAATATCTGCTTATGATTGAGAATTTCCTCTCATTAAATCCGAGGGTATAAAGCATCAATTATTTGATCTTAAACTAAACCAACTGGGGCCTTTTTACTAATCATCTTACGATTTTTTTTTGCGCAAGTCAAAAAAAAAGGTTGCTTCTACCATAGTAACTTAATATGGATATTCTGGCATATATCATCTCATTTTAATCGTCTTCTAAAGACAATTCCAATGAGATTTTGCTTATGATTTTGACTTATGATGAATTTTTGTGTAAGATGTTTAGTAAAATGGGCCCCTGGTGTATTAGATTCAAGTTCAACACATTATCAGACTACAAAATTTAAGGCAGGTACAAAAAGCTGTTGCAGAAAACAATTGCTGGCTAGAAAATATTGTGCGAAATGAAGAAATCACACAATCCACAATGTTAACTAAAACAATTTTTCTTCAGAGGGGCAGGGTTTTAAGGGAAATAGGTTATGTGAGTGTGAGACTCTCAATTGTGTAGCTAGGACTCTCAAAACTATTTGATGTGAGTCCCTAGGACGCTCTTGAGATCAACTTTAGAAAATAATTGAAGACTGTTTAAACAGTCTTCAATTCTTTTCTAAAGCTGAACCTCAAAGATACATATCTATCCAATACTTTCTGTTGTTTAATCCAGAGAATTATCCAGATTCTACATAATAACATAGCAATAGCTAAAAGGACTAATCTACATTTAAAGCAGGGACTCCTAGACCTTAAACAAGGACCCCAATTAGCCTAACTATTGAGTCCTTGGGACCCCGTTTTGTTTATGTCATATTAAAACACTCAGAGGGCGAAGAAAGCATGATTGTGTTTGGATGGGTTAATTGTGAGTTTAACCCTTCTCAAACTGTTCATGATAAATACCTGCTATGTAGTGTTGGGCAAGCGGTTTCAAATCACAATGGCTACCCGGTAATTGGTTTTTAGTTGGAAGAGTAAATCAACTTATGATCCATTGTACAATCTTTTTCTTAGAAATCAATAATACATGTACAACACTCCCGGTTCATCCTTTGAAGAATAGAAATGAGAAAGTTTAGTTAAAACTAATGACCTAAAGACTCTTTCTGCAGATTTTACTACTAACTTCATGGATCAGCATCAAACAGTTGTAACTGCCTATAAACATATAGGCAGTTACAACTGTTCCACACTGAGCCCTCAAACTGATGTCGGTTTCCAAAAATATATATATTGGCTTTCATTTATGGGTTAGGAACTGATTAATCAATTATGAAATTTCTTAGTTGATTATTTCAATCAAAAGCCCAAACCAACTGATAATTGATTATAATTGATTAATCTTCCCAAACTACTGCTATGCATGGAGCTTTGTTGGACAGTGAAGGCCAAGATCAATATGCACAGACATGCACCCTGATACTGGCCTAACCTTTCTGCATTCTACTTTATTATTGTTTAAGAAGAATGTTGAGCCAGACTATGGAAATGTTTTGATATTTTTTTTAAAGTAAATTTAGATTTAGCAGGATAAGGTTAAATATTTTCTCTCTGTATCAAATCTGAAAAATTGATCAGTTTTGCGTATCAATATTTTAAAAAATCCTGTTTTTTTGCTTGGCAGTTTTTTTGAGAAAACCCGAGGATATTGCTATCGCAATAGCTTGGTGTCCTCATGGTTGTCTTGCAAAAACCTCGACATTTTTTTCATATCTCTGCAGTTCTCTGGTTCTACTGAAGGTATTCATGTGAATCATTGCACAAATATTCATCATCTAAAGAGCAGCCTTTGCCATGAAGGGGAAAAACTCTAGATGAATTTTGTGCAAATTATGCCCCTGTTTCAATCTACCATCTGTCAATCAACAGCCGAGCATAGGCACCTGTAGTTAGTGCTCTTATTTACATAACAAGGTTGTTAGTAGGATATTGTCACTTTACCTATCTATTGTTAGGTTTAAATCATCAATATCCAGATTTGTCATGGCTTAATCTTCTCAAAAAAAAAAAAAATTCTAGGAAATTTATTGGCCCTGCATTCAGGATGATAAAATAGTGCAATCTGTTTGCCAATTATATCCCGCTTTGTAAGTGCTTTTGTGTGCAAAGTGGGGTAAAATTGGCAAACAGTTTGCACTATTTTGTCATCTAGAATGCAGGGCTGATATTATTCACCATGTAAATAGTATTTAATTTTAATTGTAGATATTTATATAAATAAATATTTCCTAGTATCAATAATGGTTTATATTCCTTGTTTTATAGATTTTTAGCTCCACTGGCTGAAAGCCACTGGGGCTATTGTCATGGCGTTATGTCCGTCGTGCGTCCGTCCGTCCGTGCGTGCGTGCGTCCGTCCGGTCGTAAACTTTTCTTTAAAAATCTTCTCCTCAGAAACTACTGGATGGATTTCAACCAAACTTCACAGGAATGATCCTTGGGTGACCCTCTTTCAAAGTTGTTCAAGAAATTTTGATCCAATGAAAAACATGGATTTAATGGGCGTGGCTAATTTCCAAATATGGTAAAATGTGAGTTTTCTCAGATTCTAATCAATGGATACCAATTAAATTTTACATGAATGATCCTTGGGTGACCCTTTATCAGTCTACAAAAAATCATTGTGATCGGATGGAAAATATGCATTTTATGGGCGGAGGTCATTTCTCTATATGTTATATAGTGGAAACTTTGAAAATCATTTTCTCAGAATGTAACTGATGGATATCAACCAAATTTCACTGGAATGATTCTTGAGTGACCCTTTATCAGTCTACAAAAAATCATTGTGATTGGATGAAAAATATGCGTTTTATGGGCGGAGGTCATTTCTCTATATGTTATATAGTGGAAACTTTGAAAATCAATTTCTCAGAATGTAACTGATGGATATCAACCAAATTTCACTGGAATGATCCTTGAGTGATCCTTTATCAGTGTACCAAAAATTATTTTGATTGGATGAAAAATATGCATTTTATGGGCAGAGGTCATTTCTCTATATGTTATATAGTGGAAAATTCGAAAATCATTTTCTCAGAATTAGATTGTTGGATATGTGGAGGTCAATTCTCAATATGTTGAATAGTGGAAACTATGAAAAACATTTTCTCAGAATGTAACTGATGGATATCAATCAAACATTTTTGGTATGATCTTTGGGTTACCCATTATCATGCAGCCAAAATTATTTTTATTTGATGAAAAATATGTCTTTTAATAGGAGAGGTCATTTCTCTATCTGTTATATAGTTGAAACTTTGAAAATCATTTTCATCATCAGTAGAACTCCGAATATCTAGAAATCTAGTCAAAACATTTATTTGCTTTTACAAGAATTTCAAGCCTGTGGAGCGACTCAAGCCATTCATGGCTTTCTAGTTTAGTTTTGACTTAAAATGTCTGCTGTCTTATTGTGAATAGGAGTTCTTAACTTTTCTAACAATGCATTTGCAGAATGCGGTTAGGTTAATGGCTTACACAGTGAGCTGTCACTCCTGGGGTCATGATTTTCATTTCTTGCTTAACCAACTTTCATCTGACATTGTAGTTATGTCAATTGTCTACTTGAAAAGGGCCAATGATAAATAGTATGCCAAAGTGGGATGAACAGCCAATAGCTAAGATGGAATGCTATGATTGTACTGGTGCAAGAAACTGTAGGAAGTTATGTGTAGGTGCACCATTTCCTAAAACTAAATGGAGATATGAGACAGGCTCATTTTATTACTCTCCGTACAAAGATTGTCATATATCCTTACTATGGGTATGATAATTCCCATGTCTGGCTTTTCTGCAGGCAGCTAAGTAGACTTTACTTGTATACTTGTCATAAGGTCAAGTGGTTATCAAGGAAGTAAAAAATCTATGGGATATGAAAGTTGCTACAAAAGATGAATAATATTAATTCATTACCATAAAAGATTGCATCACATTGAAAGAGGATGGAGATGACAGGTCAAGTTTTGTTTTTAAAACATATAGGATCTATCATGAGATTTTATTTGAGACAAGCTAATTTCAACCAAGTCTAGAACTGAAAACTTATTAAGCTTTAGCAAGCCTTGGCCTATCGGCTAATCTACATCCTCTGCCCACCCCCCATCCTGTGAGCTTTGGCAAATTGGCATCTTGCTTTGATGAGTCCAAATGTAAGGAATTTGTCACAATAGACCCCCAAAAGAATTTGTCACAATAGACAAAAGATCCATTGGCCAATCAAGTCATTTATAATAGTAGGGTACTGATGTCCACCATTGTTTTCCACCCTTTTTAGCTCCTGGGGCTATTGTCATGGCGTTGTGTCCGTCTGTACGTCCGGTCGTAAACTTTTTCTTTGAAAATCTTCTCCTCAGAAACTACTGGATGGATTTCAACCAAACTTCACAGGAATAATCCTTGGGTGACCCACTTTCAAAGTTGTTAAAGAAATTTTGATCCAATGAAAAACATGGATTTAATGGGCATGGCTAATTTCCAAATATGGTATAAAGTGACTTTTCTTGGGTTTTAATTGATGGATACCAATTAAATTTTACATGAATGATCCTTGTGTGACCCTTTATCAGTCTACAAAAAATTATTGTGATCGGATGAAAAATATGTATTTTATGGGCGGAGGTCATTTCTCTTCATGTTATATATTGGAAACTTTGAAAATCATTTTCTCAGAATCTAACTAATAGATATCAACCAAATTTCCCATGAATGATCCTTGGGTGACCCTTTATCAGTCTACCAAAAAATATTGTGATGGGATGAAAAATATGTGTTTTATGGGCGGAGATCATTTCTCTATATGTTATATAGTGGAAACTTTGAAAATCATTTTCTCAAAATTTAACAGATGGATATAAATCAAACTTCATTGGTATGACCCTTGGGTGATCCATTATCATGCAGCCAAAAATTATTGTCATTGAATGAAAAATATGTCTTTTATGGGTGGAGGTCATTTCTCTATATGTTATCATAATGGAAACTTTGAAAATCATTTCAACATTAGTAGAACCCTAAATATCTAAAAATCTAGTCAAAACTTAGATTTGCTATTACAAGAAATTCGAGCCTGTGGAGAGACACAAGCCATTCATGGCTTTCTATCTATAAGCCTGTCAAAAGATGGGACATATTATGTGATCACCCATGGCATCTGAGCAGCATCCACTTCTTTTTCCAGACATAACTCTGTCTAATTATGACCAATTGATTGATACTTTGTAGTTATGTTCCACTCATGACTAAGTAGTTCAGTGCAAAAGAACTGTAAATCTACCTAGCTTAATTTATAAGTTTTTTCAATTTTTTTTTTTTTTCAAACTTGGACATCCAGCAGTGTAACATCCCTTTCTTGTGACAATTTGTCACCTTGTTGTCAAATAATTTTGTGGATGGAAGACTCAAATCATCAATAAGTACTGCTTATTACAAGGTATAGGCCCCCACTAACTAAAGGCTTATTGTTTTCTATCAACCATGTATTTTGCATACAATTGACATTTCAATATCTGAAGAAGTCTATCATTTTGGGGGTCAAGTGGCGTATCAAGCAATCCATTAATTGATAAACAAATAGCTAACCTTAGAAATGATCCTTGGGTGACCCTCTTCTTAAGTTGTTCCAAGAGATTTTGACCCCCAAATACAGGCATGGCAGGATGGGGCTTATTTTCTCTTTGAAATCTTTAAAAGTCTTCTCACTCAAGTCCATTGGGCCAAGGAAAAAAATCTAAAAGATTTTAGAGTGAAAAAAAGCCCCAAAATTTCTTTAAAAATTTAAGTAAATCATCACCCAAGGTACATCCATGCTGAGTCAGAGTTTCATTAAAATCAGTCCTATGGTTTGGGAGGATAATTATGAAGTATTCATAGTGTAAAAAAAACACATCCAGCCACAGCCATATTTAGGTGTCAATAAAAATTTCTTTTTACACTTTAAGAGTGTCACATAAGGAACATTGCTGCAAAGTTAAGTGAAAATCTGCCATTGGTTTAGGAGGAGAAAAAGTTTAAAGTAAAGGTCAAAACACACACACAGAAGGACAGACGGACATGCTGCCTTGAATATAGCTTGCTGGCCTTCAGCTAATGGAGTTATAATGGGAAAGTGATCAGAAACTGGTGTTTTATCTTACCATAAACATTTTTTATTGCATGCTATTTCAAGACCAATTTTTTCAAATTAATTTTCTAATTTTGAGTAATGTCTCACTATGAACTGTTACTTGCAACTTCTTTCAAATATGACTAGTTAAAATTTTTTCATATACCTTTTTCTTCTAAACCCCCTTTTTATATTCCTCTAAAGGAAATTCTTGGGAAAATATTGTGGAAAATGAAGAAACTGCTCGTCTTAAGCAATTTCTTCATTTTCTCAATGCTTTCCTACCCAAAGCAAAATTAAATATTTTCGTCAGCAACTTCTCAAAAACTTGACCAGTCTCAATGTGTCACCTGCTAATGGAATAAACACAAATTCACATTCATATTCAAACATATTTAGATTCATTCAGCTGTTCCAGGGATAGGATCAAATCCCACAGGATCATGTTCCCAATCGTTGTGTAAATTTAAATTGTTCTCCCATCTGGTCATCACTCATTTACATGTTAAAATTTGACTAGTCTCAAAGTGTCCCCTGCTGATGGGTTAAACACAAGTTCAGATTCAGATTCATTCAGCTGTTCCAGGAATAGGATCAAATCCCACAGGATCATGTTCCGCATTGTTGTGTAACAAAGCCACAAATTTAAATCGTTCACCCATCTGGTCATCACTCATTAACATGTTAAATGCAGTCACTAAATTCTTCCTGTCCTCTGGCTTAGCTTTCTCATACAATAACTGAAATGAAATGGATACTCAACTTAACCTTTATCTTGCTGAGTTTAAATTTTGTTTCGAAAAAGTGACAACTTTTCTGACATTCAACAGGGATCTTCACTAACACCAGTCCTCGGGCCCAAGACATGTGGATTTTAGGGAGAACTGGTAGATGCTACCATGCAGCAGGCCCTTCAGACCTGTATTAAATGACAGTACTTAGTATTTCAAAATCTGTCCAGTTTTGAAAAATAATTGCCTTTCAAATATTAAAATTTGCCTCACCAAATGGAAAACATTGTAGAAAAAGAAAAATTGATTTGCTTCTTTTTTAACAATGATTTCCTTGCAATTTATCCCATGATTATCATGCAGGACCTGTTGTTATCAGGAAGGACCTGTAAAATTTAGGGCTAACAGGTCCTTCAGGCTGATGGCAAAAAAGTAGTTGGTGTCAAATCCTGTTCAACCAGTCTTGTTCAAGTTTTTATGCCAATAATCAAGAGCAGATGAAAGCAGGCAAAGAAGGCTAAGATCAGACATTAACTAAATGCTCAAGGTTTACAAATGTCATGCTGAATGAAAAATCTTGTCAAAATCAAAGGACTAGCTCAATATCTCCAAGGGTTAAGATAAAAAGTCCGGAAAACTGAAGTTCCAGACCGACAAACGGACAGACGGACAGAGCGCAAACCTATAGTCCCTTTTGGCTTTCGCTCTTAGGGGACTAATTATTTAAACCTTTCTCATTTCAAAAGGAGAATCAGGTGGTATATACTAAGATCAGACTGCACAAAGCAGGAATATTCCGGGTACAGCATGATATGAAGTAATTTAATTATGCCCAAGCAATTTCATATTTATTTTGTAATGAACATCATGTAATTTTGGGGATTGATCAAACTAGTCTGTCTCAAAGTGGACTCGTACTCCCCCTTCAAGTGCTTGTCGAAAAAGAAAAGTGTTTGCCATCAAAGGCCCATAACTCTGTCAAAAGAAAATGGATCATTCTCTGCTTGATACTGATCACATATGTAAGGTAAAAATGAAATTTCCCATTAGTTGCTGAGAAACTGAGTAGACACGAAAAAGCTATAGACGGGTCAAACAACAGTCAAACAACAGATAGATGGACCGACAAGCTGACTATATACCTCCTCCTCCTCCCCCCCCCCCCCCCCCCCCCCTATCATAGTTTGGGGAGGTGGTATAATAAGATAGTAGTGGTACTTCATGTATTTACAAAAACTACATATGGAAATACCATCCAACAAATTACTGCATGATTTACTTCATTTTGCTACCATTAACATTAATCTTGGAAGTTGCTTGTTGGGTTGAAAACAAAAACCAGTTTAACTTACCTTGAGTCTTAAAGCTATCCCCATATTCTGTAAGAAATGAGCTTGTGTCACAGGACCATAGGTCTGAACTAAAAAGGATTCAAAATAGGAATGTGATCAGCCTGAACAGTCCTGGGAAGCCTTCAAGATAACAACTTAAAGTAAGTCTGGCTTGTTGGCCGAGTGGCTAGCACGCTCAACTTGTGACCTGGTGGTTGCGGGTTCGAGCTCCACCGGAGGCGGGTAGTGTATTTGGGTAGGACACTTTACAGACGAGGCCTCAGTTCACCCAGTTGTAAAAGTTGGTAGCAGAGCTTAGAAACCATTACCTCTCTATGTGCAGGATAAGATATGGAATGAGTTAGGACCACGATGGAAATAAGTCATTCGACCCTTTATCGTGTTATCCTCTAGTAATAAAAAAGAATTAAAAAAAAATTAAATCAATTAGAAATCAAAGCACTTCCTCTAGAAATCAGGGGCCTGTTTTACTAAATATCTTACAATAATTTTTTGCGAAAGTCAACAAAGTTGCTTTAACAGTAGTAACTAAATATGGATTACTGCCATGCATCATCCCATTGGAATTGTCTTCTAAAGACGGTTCCATTGAGAAGATGCAAGACAGAATCTAACAATGAATGAAAACACTAGGTACAATTTGTGATTTTCACTTCCAAATGATTTTTCCGTAAGAAGTTTAGGAAAAAGGGTCCCAGCTTTTGACATAGGTCACAAGAAAGGCAGGATTCTGTTATTATTGACCACACATGTACTTGATCATTCTAGATGCAGCCGTGGTCTATACCGTAAAGATCTAATAAAGCCCGATGCTCTAATATAACACCATCCTGCTCTTTGCCCTCAAGATCTGCTATCTTTTTGCATGATTTTTTGGAAAACTTTAGGTCTCTAATAACCCCAAAACCATATTTATGTAACAACAATTTCAAAAGAGGGTAAATATAACCATTCCTGACTAAATGTAAAGAGTTGTGTTAATTCAGTGCTTAAATTAATGATTTGCTATAAGTTTTTCTTTGATTTTACTAATATAATGTACCCAAGATTATTCAAGATGCCTTTAACCTCAATCTTTTACAAAGATAAATCAAATATATTCATACATCACCTTTCTATTTGACCTAGACTTTGAAGGCGTAGTAAATCTCCAGTATTCAGCAACAGAAATTTACAGTGGTGAAGACGTGGAAAAGTGGATAAAAATTCAGTTGCAGTTTGGGGTATTTTTTCACATGTTAACCACTCTTACGTCTACTAAACCTCCATCCCTTGCATAATAATTCTAATAAAGCCTATGACATTGTGTTGTATTGTAACTTTTATGGAATATAATAACCGAGTAACCTATTACCATCTGTAAGAGTTATGTGTCCTAGCTCTTTGTTGAGTGTATTTAGTGTAATGTCTCACTATACCAAAATATGTGCAAGTGTAAGCAATGTCAGAATGACCTTATTCAATTTACAACAAACATTTTTGGCCTGGTTTAGCAGGCCATAGGAAACATCTTGTTAAAACAATTTTGGGTATGCAGTTGTTTTGTAAGAGATGGCAAAAAGTAGTCCCTTGAGAAATGTGTTTCTTAACTGACAAATCTTTACATTTTTTCTTCAATATATTAAATTTTGATATGAAGATAATATTTGTTAATATCAAAGAAAAATGAACTAAAATCCTAATCACACTCATGTATGAATCTGCTTTTCATACTAATAGTGTGATTATCTTTTTAGTTTCATACCTCAATGAAATCAACAAATATACTATTCATCTCCTGAATATAAATTCTAAGGATATTTTAACAAATCTGGTTCAAGTTTTCCCAAAAATAATTAAGTAGAAAGCAGGTAGTGTAGACTAAGATCAGACTGCATATTATTCTGTGCAGACTGATCTTAGTCTATGCTGTCTGCCAAAGCTTTATATACAGCAGTTTTGCAGCATGAACAGCATGATAAAGATTAATACATGTACAAATTTTACAAAATACATAAATACCTAGATCTCCAGCTTGTTTTAGAAGATACAAAAAGTCCACATCAGCTGTAAGGTCTGCTGTGCCTGGATCAGTCAACACATCATGTAACTGATGGTTCTTGAAGCCCTGAAAACCGTAAATTACCAGATTTACTTTCTGTATGTTTGTTTGTTTGATTGGGGTTTTACACCGTTTTCAACAATCTTTCAGTTATTTCACGAAAACTGGAGTACCTAACAATGGATTCCTAGTATATCTCTCACCAGTACTACCATTACATCTTTTTCTAGCCTCCAGCTGCTATCTCCCATAGGTCTAAGATTATCAACCCATTGGTGATAGACAAATTAATAGTCGGAAAGGATTAGTGCCGTCTTTGGGGATCAAACCAGGAACCTCTAGATTGAAAGTCTGACACACTATCAACTGCACTATGACGGCAGCTTTCCCCAATTACTTGTAAATTTTTGAGACCTATCTATTTGATAATTACATTGTATTGTTAGTCAACAAAATTTTGAAAATTATTGTATTGTTAGAAAATTCTTAGAGGGTGGAATATGAAATCAGTAAAAGTTGTTCAGAGTAAGTGAAAGTATCAGACCTGATTGAGAGGACAAAATTTCTTAAGATTTCCTTCTTGAAATCTGTCTGTTAGAAAGAATCCTTACAAGACAAACTAAAAGAGAATTAAATTTTAATCTGAAAGCAATTTACGGGGTTTTGTAGGGCACCATGTAACAATTCTCTCTGTAAAATTTGAAGGATGAATGCCTTGCTGTGTAGAAAGAGAAGATTTCTGCTTCCTGCTTTATTCTTATATAAAATCTGGTACCTTACAACACAGAGCTTATTATCAAGTTTGGCACTCTCATTTTTTCTGCTTTAAAGTCTTAGGGTTGTGTGCCATGCAAAATATCAAAGTTTTACTTTAAATGGTCTGGGAGAAGATCTTTAAAGATTGTATTCTTTATTTTTTCTTAAAAAAAGAAAGAGCTTCCAGCAATATAGGGTCAATATTCAAATAATCACTATAATTTTAAGTCTCTAACAAGAACCATGTCGCTTGATAATAAACTGAAGCCTAATAGATTAAGGATTCTTTTGTACTTTAAGAGATTGACCCCCTACAAAATCTAAGTCTTTAAAATAACAAAGGGCAATAACTCCAAAATTATACAAGCAAGAGTTGTAGTTCTTGTGCACTGCATTTCTCCCCCATGAGATCTATCCACCCACAAAGTTTCAAGTTGATAACTATAATACTTTAGGAGATATACTCCAGACAAGATCTAAGTATTTTAAATAACAAGGGGCAATAACTTGTAGTTCTTGTGCACTGCACTTCTCCTCCATGAGATCTATCCTCCCATAGAGTTTCATGTTGATATGCTCCGGACAAAATCTAAGTATTAAAAATAGCAAAGGACAATAACTCCAAAATTATGCAAGCAAGAGTTGTAGTTCTTGTGCACTACACTTCTCTGCCATAAGATCTATCCACCTATAAAGTTTCAAGTTGATAGCTACTATACTTTAGGAGATATACTCCAGACAAGATTAGTGACGGAACCTCGGAATAATGGACATAGTCCATTACTATATCCCTTTGCTGAAAACAGCAGGGGATGAATAAAGGGTAGTCTAATACAAATATGTCAAGCAGATATAATAGGCCTTGTGGTTTGGCAGTGAAAGACTCTTAAGATTTTATGCTTTATTTCAATGTAAAAACCAGGGGCCTGTTTTACTAACCATCTTAAGATCATTTTGGTGTAAGTTAAAAAATTAAAGTTGCTTCTACAGTTGTAACTAATTATGGAATTCTGCCATGCATAATCTCAATGGAATTGTCTTTATTGGAACCATCTTCTAAATGCGTTTCCAATGAGATAGGGCGGTGCAGAATCTAATGATCAATGAAAACACCAGATACAATTAGTGATTTTGACATAAAATAAATTTTTTCATAAGAAGTTAAGAAGAACAGGCCCTAGAATCTCACTACATATGGCTCATTTTCAAGATAGAGCAATAATTTGAAGAAGTCAATAAATTTTCGTACAGAAGCAGTAGGTAATGCTTCATGCCAAAAATAAAATCTCTAGGCTTTGAAGAAATCTTTTTAAGGTTTTACACCCTTTTACCATGGCAACCAGAGCTTTGCATGGATTCACATTCTGTGAAGTATTTTGAAAGTGTAACCTCTAGGATCATTCCTATGAAGTTTCGTTGAAATCTGATGACAAGATTGGGAGAAGTTTTTATGAATTGAGGATGGAAGGACAAACATATGGACTCTGGACATCGATCCTGATCAATCAAAAAAGCTCATCACGAGCTTGTCAAAAACAGTTTGTTCATTTTCCACTTTGGTCTCTCATGTTTTTTCACAAAGGGAATAAATCTTAATTTTTTAGTTTATGGTTTAAGTGATAAAACTACTAGACTGTGTATTACATAAATGGCAAATAAAATTCAATGAAACAAGGAAAATAACTGACAAAAGACAAAATTTCACTGCTCTTATAAACTGTAAGGCAAACACTTGATACCTGTTTATTTTCCTTATCTTGAATATGCAAAAACAAACTGCTTTCGATTTATTCAAGTTTGATTTTGTGAATGCTACTTTTTCCCATGTTGATTATAATACAAGTAATGTAATACAATTAATTTGTTGTTGTTGTTGTTGTTTTTAAATTTGGTTTTACACTGCTTTTAACAGTTTTTCATTTATACTGCAGAAGTTGGAGGATCTTGCAATGGTTTCCTGGAATTTCTCCCACCCCTGACTATTGTTAAACCCTTTCCTAGCCTCCAGAAGCTACTAACTTTGGTTTACATGTACAATTATCTACCTATTTTTGGGAGAAAAATGTCTGATAAGTTATGTGCTTCTGGGGATCAAACCTGTGATACCAAAAATGTGAAGGTTTGAGAATCTGGTGCGCTGACATCTGCTCTATGACGGCGACAGTATTACAATTAACGTAAACAATGTACATTGTACTTTAGTGTCCTTAGTGTTTAGAGGTAAAAATGTATAGACTTGTCAGAACTATAAGCCTCATATACATATTCCAATTTTTATAGTCAGCAAATATCATTTAATCTTTTCATCATTGTCACAAAAGGGTCCAATTGAGGGGCTAGTGCAAAAACATTTTAAGTGTCAACATATTTATAGGCACTTATAATAACTTTGCAATGACCCCTCAAAACATAGATGGAAAGAAGAAGTTCTAGTGAATTCATTGACATGACATGAAGGATTACATTTTATGAAATAACAAGAGCTGTCACTGTAAGATGACAATGCCCCCGACACCGCTTTGATTTTAAATTATGGCCAATCTATGTTCAAGGTCAAGGTCATCCAGGGGTCAAGGTCACCAAAGTATGTGCCTACAGAAAGGTAATGTACCAAGGAATGTTGTGGTAAAGTATGATGCGAATATGTTAAGTAATAAGGAAGTTATGGCCAATGTTAAAGTTTTTGGACGGAATGACGGACGGACGGACAGACGGACAGACGGACGGACGGACGGACAAGTCAAATTTATGATGCCTCCCTATCGGGGGCATAAAAAGATATAGCTTCTTTTTCTCTCACTTATACAGAAGTCAATAACTATGTTTGATTAGAAAGGGTATGAACTGAGATAATTGAAAATCCATGTATTTTCTACCTTTGAGTAGTGCCCGTTCAATAACCTGGTATTCACTTAAAAGGGGAATATTTTAAGTAAATAATGACAAGAGTTCAGTGAACATAAATTGAAAATGAAGACAGATATTTTAATTCTTTTAGTTCTGTTGGATTTATTTCTGCCAGTGAATACAAGAAGAGGATGTGGAAATAAGAAAGATTGTTTCGCCTGTACACGACACCGGTTCTGGGGCTGGGCATCATGTAACTGGTGCCCACTTACAAACAGGTGTCATTCAAAAATATCCTTGAATAATCAGTGTCTAAAGAATCAGAACATTTGGAACAGAGACAAATGTGTCTCACGTTTTGAGGGACGGGAGAAGCACTACAGTCCGTCAGAGGCCTACCTGCTGGCACGATTCTCAGCTGCGGCATATTCTGACGTTCCAGATCAGTGTACGAGTAAATTGTTTACAAACAAAGATTACAATTTTATCAAAGTGATTCGGAAAGATTGTGATGATTATTATTTCGAGTATGACAAACAGTGCTTAGCACTAGTTGCTAAATCTGATCGCAGAAGGGAGATAATTGTTGCAATTAGAGGGACTAGGGGAGGTAAGCAAGTATTGGATCAAGTGTTAACAGTTTTAACAAAGGACACAGTTCACTTCCCAACAGGAGGGAAAGTACAGGCATATTTCTACAATGTTTTGCAAAAACTGTATTCTGATATAAGGGAGGTAACAACTAAATTATTGAGCATTCATCCACATTACGAGGTCAAGGTAACAGGACACTCTCTAGGGGGCGCTGTAGCATCACTGGCTAGTGTGCTTTTCATTCATGAAAATGTTGTCAAGTCAGACAAGCTATTTCTATACACATTTGGAATGCCAAGAGTTGGGAATAAGCATTATACAAGGTCATTTGATAAACTGGTTAAAAATAGTTGGAGAATTGTGAGAAAAGGAGATGTTGTAACAATGCTACCAAAATGTTTCCATGGTAAATGTTCACTATTCAATGGACCTTTTCACCACGGAACTAAGGTTTTATACACACACCCAGAAATGCCTTTACATTCTAACTACATAATATGCAAAGGGAATGAAGACTCCGCCCATGAATGCGAAAAGAGGAGAAGATTCAAGCGTGGAATTGTTGGAGATTTTATGGACAAACATCGAGAATATTTTGGAATGCGTATTGGGACTTACTGTCAGGATATTTTCATGAATCAGTAAATGAGTTTATTGACAAAATGTGCACAGATTCGGAAATCTTTATTCTAAGTTATAAATGAACTGGCAGGGCGGAGCTTAGTCATGACGTAATTTGTCGAGTTAACTTATAAATATTTTGGATTCATTGAAAAGTCAGACGGCAATAATCGTAAATGTGTGCAAATAACTGTATCCGAAAAACCAAAAAGATTCACGAGCTTCGAGAAAATGAACACATTTCATTGTTGGTTTACAAAAGCTGCGTAACTTCAGCTTGGACAAGCTGAAGTTACAAGGGTTTGGTTACCAACCGACCCTTGACGGTCACAAGATAATTATGTTGACTATCTTTAGAAGTGAATAATAATGAACAAAAGCTGATTTACCTTAAGTGCATAGACCCGTTACCTAGGCTCCACCCTTCCAGGGGAAAATCATGGATTATAACAATTAAGAGAAATGTTAAATACATGCCCCAGATTTTTGTGTATGAGTGTGTGTTTGTGGAATTTAATAAAATGGACTATAAAATGAAATATAAATAATTTTTTCCTTCCATTATCAGTTATTTTAACTCAAAACAAAAAAGACAATAGATCTACTTTGTATTTTTGGTGTTGTCAGTCTAGTTATTGTTAGATCGATAAGACCAACTTTTACCTTGGTAAAATCTCAACTATTGTTAGAAGTTTTTACTTGAAAGAAGGGCTGTGTATTCATTATCTCAATTTCACAAGATCAAGTTATAGCTTAATCCTTGTCTTACTGAGCCCAGAATATTCCTGCTATGGCAGGAGGTATAGAAAAAGATCAGCCTGCACATATGCAGTCTATATCCCCGGATTTTCCTTTTTGAAATAGAATATTTTCAAAATTGTATTTACAAAATGAAAATCTGACTCACAATAGGGACATACAGAGGTTTCAGCACTTTGATTTTTATCATAATTTTGCCAAGGTTTTTTATTCAGTATGACCATGATTAATGGGGTAGATTCTAGAATCACATTTTTCAAGACAGAGTGCCCTGATACATCAGTCAAACCTGAGTTTAAAGCTCATCTAAGCACATCATGCTCAAGGTGAGCTTTTGTGATCATTGAATGCCTGTCGTCCGTCGTGTGTTGTGCATATTCAGATGTCAACAATTTTCTTGTTTACACTCTAGTGGCCACAAATATGGTCCAATCATCATGAAACTTTGTGAGAATGTTTGTCAGGTCACAATAATAAACTCTTTTGAAGATGGGAAGGAACCATACAATATCACAGGAAAAGGGGCCTTAATGACAATTTCCTTGTTTATACTCTAAAGGCCACAAGTATGGTCAAATCTTCATGAAACTTTGACAGAAGATTTGTCAGGTCATAAGAATAAACCCTATTGAAAATGGGAAGGATCCATGCCATATCTCATGAAAAGGGGCCTTAATGACAAGTTACTTGTTTACACTCTCGAGGTTAAAAATATGGTCTAATTTTCATGAAACTTTGACAGAAAGTTTGTCAGGTCACAAGAATGAATCCTGTTGAAAATGGAAAGGATCCATACCATATCACAAGAAAAGGGGCCTTAACGACAATTTTCTTGTTTAGACTCTAGAGGCCACAATTCATAAATATGCAATTATGACTGTTGTTGGAAAATTAGATAATTAAGGCAAAGAAACAAAGGTGAGCGATATAGGACCATCATGGTCTTCTTCTTTACAATAGCCTTAATGAATTCAGCATTGTAATGGTCATTTTCACTTCAAAAAGAAATTTTGTAATATCTCTGTAATTACAAAAGGTATTTCCTTGAAACATGTATACATGTTTGTTCATTATTTAACTAGCAACCTATACTAATGACTACCTTTTAGATTTTTTTTCAACTAACTGGCACTCAACGGCTGAGTGTAGGCACCCCCAAGTTGTTTATTAACCTCGAGAATAACATGATAAAGAGGCAAGTGACTACCATTCCTGATTATCCTGCTACCCAACTTTACAACTGGGTGGACTGGGGCTCTGTCTGCAAAGTGTCCTTCCAAAATCCCTTCCCGCATGCATCAAATCACAAGTCAATCAGGCTAACTACTCAGCTGACACCAGCAGGTAGTGCTCTTAGTAGCTCAACTGAGTACAACATGCTCGAGGGGTGCTTTTAGGATTACCCTGAGTCCATTGTCCGCATCTATTGTGTGTCGAATACTTTCTTACAACTTCTTCACCTCCTGAACTGCTTAGCCAATTTAAAGAAATTTTCGAAGAATGTTCCTTGGATGTCCCTCTTCCAAAATTGTTCACAAAATTCTTATTGGCCCATAAATATGGGTGAAGCTTTTTTTCCTATGAAATCTTTAAACAACATTTCCTCCTAAATCACTTGGCCGATTTCAACAAAATTTGGTCAAAATTTTCCTTGGATGACCCTATTCCAAAATTGTTTGCAAAACTCTGATTGGCCCATAAATATTGGCGTGCAGGCATGGCCCATAAATCTCTTTGAATGACATCTCCTCTTAAACCACTGGGCCAATAATAAAGAATGTTCCTTGACATGCCAGAATGTATCTTCCAAAATTGTTAAAAAATTCTGGTTGTCCCATAAATATGGGCTTACAAGGGCTTGGAATCTAACAATAAAATTCTTAAACAGCCTCCTCCTTAACCACTGGGCTGATTTCAATGGAACTTTGCAGGAATGTTCCCTTAGTGATACTTTCCAAAAATTGTTGTTAAATTTGTTTAGCCTTGCCATTTTCCATTATGAAAGCTTGATTGATATCTCCTCCAAAATCATCAGACCAATTTAAATGAAACTTTGCAAGAATGTTCCTTTGGTGACTTTTTTCAAAAATTGTTCACAACATTCTGATTTGCTCATGTACGGACACTGCAGGGAGGGTCATATTTTCACTTTGAATTCTATAGCATCTCCAACTCAACAACATCCAGTGGACCAATAAAATTCAGGAACTGGTAAGCAGTTTAGGGCCATTCTTTTCTTTTTACTCTGTTTCAATATAATCTACTTCTTGATACTTGTCCTGTTGCTATTGATTGATTGAAAGAGGTTTAATACAAGAGGGCCAAAATAGCCCTAGATTGCTCATCTGAATTCCTTCTTGAGATACCAGCAAGACATTAAAATTGCACAATAGTATGATACAAGACAAAGTTACTAACTGTTGATCAGTCTTTCCATTAAAGTGCCGTCTTTAATAAGACTGAATTGCCATATTTTCAATTGACATTTTCATGATGTTTGGGTCAAAGATTTGGCCCCTAGATTGTGTCAAAGAAATTATCCTTAAGGCCCCTTTTCCCATCATATGCCATGGGACGTTCCCATTTTCAAAAGGGTTCATCCTTGCCAAAATGTGGCCTCTAGGGTTACTACAATAATTTTGTCATTAATACTCCTTTACCTGTGATATGCTATGGAATTTGCTCATTTTCGATAGGATTTATCCTTTTGACGAGTCAAATATTCTGACAAAGATTCATGAAGATTTGGCCAGAATTGTTGGGGCCCTAGAGTTCTTAAAAGTATTTTGTCATTATGGCCCCTTTTCTCCATGATATTCAATTGAACATTTCGATTTTTAAAAGGGACTCTAGACATATTGGCTTGGATAACTTATAGTATTATCACAACATTCTGTCCTTCTATTACTTGCATCCACCTGCTTTTATTTAATTTTCGATAGGATTTATCCATGTGATGAGATAAACATTCTGAAAAAGTTTCATGAAGATTGGGCCAAAATTGTGACCCATAGATTCTTACAAGGATTTTGTCAATATGGCCCTTTTTTACGAGATATGCAATTGAACGTTCCGGTTTTTGAAAGGGGTTCTAGACATTTTGGCTTGGATAACTATTAGTACTATCACAACATTCAGTCCTACTATTACTAGAATCCAGCTGCTTATCCCAATAAGGTGAACAATTATCCAGCCATTGGTGATGGAAAGGATTTGACTGAAGCTGGGGTTTGAACCAAGGTAGAGCTGGGAGGAGTAGAAACTTTGTATCTGGGTAACCGAAATCTCATAACCCGCATGTACTCCAGTACCTGACACTAACTGTCCATATATTTATCTTATCAACTACATACAAATTTCTACAAAGGTCGTTCAAACATACAAATTTGGATATGGTTTTATAGGACACAGGTGTTGCGAGTCTGTGACTCACAAATAAGTAGCAAGGACTCTTAAAACTATCTGATGTATTCTGTAAGAAAATCAACTTCAGAAAAGAATTGAAGACTGTTTTAATATTTGTAATAATAAATCTTTTACTTAGAAACACAATCCAATAGAATCTGAAGTTAATACATGTATTACTGGAAGGCTAGAGAACTTCAGTGATTTAAATGGTTTAGTATCTAAATAAAAGAAATATTATCATCTGAAGGTAAAAATAATTCAGTTCCTTACAAAAATTGTAGGGAGAAGTTGTGTACATTCAACCAAATGCTAAATGTGTCATACTAAAAAATAATATTTTACCCTTATCAAATTCTAGTACAAATAAAGGGGGAATGAATAAATGATAACTAGTAATTTCTTTAACTTCAGTTTTTCAATTATATTACAGATGCTGATGCACCTAACCATACTTATTTCTCACGCTATACTTTAACCACAACATTCCACCAGCTGCATACTATAACAACTTATCACAAATGGGAAACAAATGACATATGTCACAGTATCTTTTGTTAGATTATGAATGTCAAATGACATGATATGTTGATTTAGAACTTGATAATTAAAGTCTAAAGCTGGTTAAAAATGCAATAGTTAAGAAACAGTTCATTTAATTCAACAATATGTTTGGCCCCTTACAGCAGTGCTCCAGCTAGGCCCTTTCAGAAGGGCGCCCCACCCTGCCCTCGAAAATCGGCGCCCTGCCCTTTTTTCCATCGCCATGTCCTAAACTAGTCCTTAATTTGTAGCTCTACATGTCAAATCAGCGATTATCTAAATTTAACGCCTTTTCTCGATCGATTTGCAATCTTTGACGTGATCGCAGATGCCTATAATCAACCCGCAAAGGCCATAACTAATTACAGCCGGTAGAGAAGGAGGGCGGGACTTGTATTGGCAAGTCAACCAATCACAAAACGCGATTCTTAATCGAGGAAGCAGTATCCGATAATCTGTGGATGGAAATTAGCGTGTGCCCGTAAACCAATTTGACAGTCAAAAACAAACAGCAATTATCGAGTAAATGCTTATGATAAGCTATAAACGAGGTTAAAAAGGGGTAATGATCAACCTTTACACCCTTCATAACGAAATTTAGAGTCATTGGAGGTCTCGGAAGCATATATTTCAATCCCCAAAACCCGTTGTTTTCCTGTCCGTAACGAGTGTGTGTGTTCGAAAATTTCTTCAATTTGTCATCTTCGGTACACTTAATTTGAAAAATAAAGACATGCAAAAGCATCACACATATGGAAAGGACTCAATTAAAGACAGTAGACTAAGGTTTATTACTGTTGACTGAGTTAGCAAAAATGAACTTTCTTGTCTGCATGTTCAATAATTCTAATGAATAAATGCAAGTTTGCCTTATTAAAAAAATAAATAAAAGAAAAAGTTAAAATAAATAAATAAAATTAAAAAAAAAAGTTAGAAAAAATAAATAAAATTTAAAAAAAATTAAAAAAAGAATAAATAAAAAATTTTAAAAAAAAAGACTGTAGCGGGGGAATATCTGCTGTATTTCCATCTAATATTTCTACTGCCACCTGCCTGATGAGACCCTTGGAGGAGTTGAAACAGTCACCCTTTTTTTATACCAAAATCCTTTTTTAAACTCACCAGAGCCCATCTTTAAGCCCTTAAAAATAAAAATTTTCTTGGGGGTCAACCCCAAACCCCCCTTGTGGAAGGGGGACACCCCCTCCAAAACCCTCCCCCTCCTCGCCGCTTTGCGACTCAAAAGTGCCCTTTCATGGCACTGTGCACCCTGCCCTTTTGGAAACCTAGCTGGAGCACTGCCTTACAGTAAGCCAGCCTGCAAGATTTCAAATAAATCTTGATACATGACAGGCTGTTTAGGAAATAAAGTGAAAGAACTATATATACGGTAAATGGAAAGAAAGTAACAGGAAAAAAAGTAACGGAAAAAAAGTAACAATTTCAACAAGGAAAAAAAGTATCAGGAAAGAAAGTAACACTTTTTCAAATTATATCAAATTTTGGTTATATTTCATTCTAGTTTACTGTCCAAAATAGGCATTTTTGTATCATACAATATTAAATTAACATTATATAAGCTTAAAAATGAATTTTGACTTTTAATTAATGAAATATTATAGAATTAAAAAAGGTCCTTGCATATTGTAAACCTTTGTCAAAATCAAAAATTCATTCATATAAATGACATAATTCATTGATCTTAGGGACATTTATGTTTTTGAAGGAAAACTAACTTAAAATTCAATTCTTTTGTAAGAAAAAATGTGGAAAAGAGAAAAGCATGATAAAGTGGGTTTTTTGTTGTTGTTGGTGGTGGTGGTGTGATTGTCATTAAGAAATATTCATTAGGGTTATTTTGTTCTTCTGTGATTTTTTTGTGAAATACAATCAGGTCAAGTACTAAGAAAGAAATTTCAATACTGAATATGGAAAAAAAATCAACTTAGAAAAAAATATCTGAAGCTTCAAAATAATTTACATTTTACAATAAGCGATAAAGCAATACTTTGTTAATTAGGTTAAAGTGTAAAAGTTCACACCTAATATCAAAAATTAAAGATCTTGACAAGTATAACAAATAATGACACCTGAACAGGTGTTAAGTCCTTTAACCACAATGAAACCCACAACATATTAGATTATCAAAGTTCATATTTCATAGATAAAATAAATATTTTTTTTATTCAAAATGGCCTTTTTACTGCAGCCATAACTAAGTTGTATAGTGCTACTTTTATTTAAAACTGTTACTTTTTTTCCGGTTTCTTTTTTTCCTGTTACTTTTTTTCTGTTACTTTTTTTCCTGTTACTTTTTTTCCTACAATCTATATATACAGTGCAAACAAGGATGCTTATCAGATGTGCAATAAATCAATGGGTCATCATAAAACTATTGTAAGAGCCTATATATTCATAGTTTTGCACTGACCCATTGTTGAATTACTTAACCCTTATCATGCTGAACAAAGAATAGTCTTTCTTTGATAAGTGATCTTGACAAAGATCAGCCTGCACATATGTGCAGCCTGATCTAAGTCTATACCACTTCATTTTACTTTTAAAGCCAGAATAATATAAAACTTAACTTTTTTTAAAGAATTACTGATTCACATAAAATGTATGTAGTCCTTTCAGCACTTGATTTTAATGCAATTTTGCCAAGATTTCTTATCCATCAAGACAAGAGCAGTGCTCAATACTTGTCTAGAGCTCTGAGTTAAGGACCAACAGGGTTTAACCCTTTGCTGTTTAATCCCTGCTTTAAACGTGCCTGTGATTTTATGATTGAGAAAACATTGTGAAAAAAGAAGAAATTGCTTCTGACAAGCAATTTCTTCTTTTTCCACACTATTTTCTACCCTACTGAATGGTTATTTTTCAAATTAAATCCACATTTAATTTTCGTCTGCAAAACCTTTGAATTTGGACAGGTCCAAAAATTTGTAAAACAGGAAAGGGTTAAACTCACCCTGAATGTATCTCCCTTTTCCCCACAATGTCCATAATCCACAAACAGGGCACTGCCTCCGTTCTCTTTAATTAAGTTAGCAATATGTCTGACGGTTACGGCTAACTCAGGAGATATTTCAATGTGGTTTCGAGTTTCATCTTCTTCTAGGGACGGCTGGAATGAAATATAATTCTCAGTAAAACTAGAATGTCTAAAGAATCAATTAATTCCAATTCTGTATTTCGGTGGATTTTCAAGAAATGATGATAGATTTCATAAACTCACAGCCTAACCAGTGATAATATCAACAAGAGCTGTCACTGTAAGATGACAATGCCCCCGACACCGCTTTGATTTAGAAGTTATGGCCAATGTTAAAGTTTTTGGACGGAATGACGGACGGACGGACAGACGGACAGACGGACGGACGGACGGACGGACGGACGGACGGACAAGTCAAATTTATGATGCCTCCCTATCGGGGGCATAAAAACTTATACCCTGCTTTTGTTCAATTCACCCTATCTGATGTTATCAAAGCAGAGCCCAATAAGTGATATAATCATGAATATTGCATAATAATCCCATACCAAATGATGGGATTTAAGAAATTTGTACTAAAATTTTCACATTTTGTCTCACTTTTTCGTTAAGGACATAGAATAATTGTTTATTTTTCGAGAAAGATAGATTAATATTTCATTTTGTTAACAACAAAAGCTTTATTTTCACTTATAGCTCTGCAACTCGTGAAAATATAGCTTTTATTGTTCACTCAATGAACTAGACATCAAACTCATTCTGAAACAAACAATTATCCTCTATATCAACTGGATAAATGTTAGGAAATATCAACCTCTGAACTTAAACAAACAATGTAACAATACATATATTGTTTTCAAGTTAAGATATTAAAAATTTATGCAATCATGGTATCAAAATGTGTACCTATATTTTTACTAGCAAACATTTACCACCTTTCTTTCTTTATAAATGAAATAATAAACATAAACTAGAATAGATATACAGGGGTAATGCATGTCAAGCAAACTATCATTTTACCTTGAAATATAACCTTGACCTTTGACATGCAGCAATAACTAATTAAAGTGGACTTCCACTCTTTGAGAGAAATATCCTCTCAAAATCATTCAAAATGCATCTATCAATGGAAGGCTTCAGCTTAAAACTTGCCCTTAACCTTGAGTGTGTCATTGGCCTTTAAGAGGTCAAATTTTTGAAATGGCACATCTACTCCCCAAAGTAAAATATTTTGTGCAACAAGAGATGTATGTAAATCATATATGCCCCCTATTAGAGCAGGTTGATGGCCTGTTCTTCATCATTAAAGAAAGGGCAATAACTCAAAGCCAATGATAAGTAGAGTTTTGATTCTTATGCACTGCACTTCTCCTCAATGACATCTATTCACCTGTGCATGCAGGATTCTAGCTTACATACTTTTCAGATATGCTCTGGACAAAAAAAGGTCTACAGTCAGACTGACAATACTACTGGGGGGAAAGTGCAAAGCAATATACCCCTTTTCATCAAAGGGGGGCATAATTATTTTGAAATCCATTCACAAGTATAGGAATTCATCAGCCATGACAAATTGGGACAGACTGCCGGACTAACAGACAGTCTCCCAAACCCTGATACACCAAAGTCAAATTGTGACAACTATATCTCTTTCACAGCTAGCATATGTTTCTGTTTTCACATGATTACTAGTAATTGTCAAAATGTCATGTGTTTTATGGGCCACCCTTAGATATTGTCAAATAGGGTGAAATCGGTAAAACCAGGGTATTTTTTTGTAATTAAACTATTTGGCAGTGAGATTATTAAGTTATAATCTACTAATAATTCTCAATAAACCCCCTACATCTTTTTCAAATCCTCAGAGTAAACAAGAGCCATGTCGGACATGGCCATCCCACGCTTTGAAAGCTTGAAAGTAAACTGAAGCCTAAAAGATTAAGGATTCTTTTAACAAAAACTGGAAAATTATGCAAGCAAGAGTTATGATTAAAGTTTCAAGTTGATAGCTTTTATACTTTAGGAGATATGCTCCGGAAAAAATCAAAGTATTAAAAATAAACAAGATGTGTTTGTGAAACACGAATGCCCCCGTAACAGCATTTTTTTTTAAAGTTTGACCTTGACAGATGACCTTGACTTTGTCACATGACCTTGACGACCTTGCTAGATGACCTTGACCTTGTCACATGACCTTGACTTTGGTGTACAGCTTTGTATGTCAAATATTTTTGGAGAAAAGGCAAAGGTTAAGTTTTCAGTTTAAGTTTTCGGACAGACGGACGGACAGATGGACAGACATGAGTAATACAATATGCCCCCGATCTCTCCATTCGGGTAAATAAAAAGGGCAAAAACTCCTAAATTATGCAAGCAAGAGTTGTAGTTCTTGTTCACTGCATTTCTCCTCCATGAGATCTATCCTCCCATAAAGTTTCAAGTTGATAGCTATTATACTTTAGGAGATATGCTCCGGACAAAATCTAAGTATTGAAAATAACAAAGGGCAATAACTCCAAAATTATGCAAACAAGAGTTGTATTTCTTGTGCACTGCACTTGTCCTGCATAAGATTTATCCACCCATAAAGCTTCAAGTTGATAGCTATAATACTTTAGGAGATTCTCCTCACAAGATTAGTGACGGAACCTCGGAATGACGGAGTGAAGGAACCTCGGAATGACGGAGACCATTACTATATCCCTTCATGAAAACGGCGGGGGATAAAAACAAAGCAGGCAAAAGAGAATTTAGATTTTATTGATTTTTTCAATATTGATTGATGTTCCTTCTCACGCTAAATTAAACACACCTTGGCATAATTGACATAAAAAACCAAAAGTGGTGAAAGCACTGGAGGCCCTAATTGTGAGTCAATTATTAATTTGAAAATACAATTTATCAACCTTTCTGGTTTATGAAGGCAAGACAGGTAGTGAAGGCAAATTTTTGCAGTCTGATCTTTGTCTATACAAAATAAGGAATATTCCGGGTTCAGCTTTACCAGGGTAAAACTCTGTGTTGTTGAGACAATGTAAATCAGTACCCTGAACCTGGCATCAATAAAAACACATTTTATTTGTTCATCATACCAGTTCAATGTATAGGCCCTTATAACCTTCGACTTATGGTTCAAAAGCATCCTGATATCAAGCTGATTTTAGAATTGTGCATGATCTACTAGAACATACCAAATTATCCCTTAGTATTCAGACAGTATAAGACATAACTTTGTAGACTCCGATCAAATTGCTTCTACGGGAACAGTTGATTCAGAGTGTTCAATGTAGTCTTGCACTAAGCCTGGTTTGGACACATTAACATATTTAAACCCTTGTCATGCTGAATAAAAATCTTTGCAAAATTGCAACAATTTCAAAGTGCTTAATGCACTGGATGCACTATATTTGAATTGGTAATCATATTGAACATTATTTTTTTTTGCTTTTCTGGTTTCAAAAAAAGAAAAATATGAGGTATAGACAAGAATCAGACTGCACATATGTGCAGGCTGATGTTTGTCTATAGCTCCTGTCAAGTCAGTATTGTCAGTATGACAAGGGTTAATATCAATTTCAAAAGAATTTTAGAACAAAAGAATCTGTCTAACATGTGTCTGAAATTTTAGGGTAAATACGGTAGACTTTTCTAACCTTGAGGTAGGCTACAGTGGCTGGTGTATCTGCAGGTGCAAGTACGAATCTCAATTTGTTCTCATCTGCCAGGTCAATATCGATGAGAATCTCTGACCATTTGTTATCAGTCTTCTATAAAATAAAACAGGACCATACATAGTTTGAGAATCTCCAATCATTTGTTATCAGTCTTCTACAAAATAAAACATGACTACACAAAGTCATGTTAAGCTTTTATGGAAAATAAAGTATTATCCCTTAAATGACATAGGGCCACTAAAACCTGAATTTTAAATTTTCATAAGGTTAATTACTGCAGAGAAATAACCAACAACAATGCCCACTTCAGCGACAACAGCTCTACTTTTTGTTCTTAAACAACTGTTGCCAAAAATCACCTTATTTAAATTTCAATGTCATGCAAAGATTCAGTTTTCAGATTTACATTCAAAAGCATTCTATATGGTTGTGTTAGGTTGTTGTTCTCATTTAGGTATGAAACAAACTTTCAGAGTACATAAATCATAATGAACTTCTACATCAAATTATTTAAACTGTTTATGATCATTTAACTACTTTGCCATACTAAATTCAAAGTACAATAAAAAAAAAAGATACTTTTTTGTTCTAATGATAAATTTCTTAATTTTCTTGATAAAGGCAATTTTGCCGAAATATTGAATTTTAGTGTTTTTATATTGTGTTTAAACTAATGCCTGTGGAACAATTTGGTGATATTGTAAATTCAAGTATACAGAGAGAAAAAAGTATTGCAACATCTAAATGTAGACATGTAAATATTAAAGTATGTTCAATTAAGGCAGAACAAGACCCCCATCAAAAATTTGATCAAAACATGTTCTTTTCTTTTCATGCCATAAAATTGTAGAATTGGAAACAAGAGGACCATGATGGTCCTAGATCGCTCACCTGAGTATCTTTGACCCCTGGGACATCAGAGATTGCACCTGGGTGAAGCCCAAATATGATCCCCAGGGTCTTGATATGAACAAACTCGGTAGAGGTCCATTAGATAATGATACATTCAAAATATGAAAGCTGTCTGCCTTCTGGTTTCAGAAAAGAAATTTTTAAAGATTTCATTCTTTGATTCTATGTAAACGGGTTGCGCCCGGGTGGAACCCAAATATGATCCCAGGATCTTCGTATGAAGAAATGTGATAGAGGTCCACTAAATGATACTACAGACCAAATATGAAAGATGTCTGTCTTCTGGTTTCAGAGAAGAAGATTTTTAAAGATTTTTCTATTTTCACCCTTTTTGTTAAGGGTAAAGAGAGAGTTAAGGGTGAATTTCATTTATTTGAAAACTTTGGTAGAGCTTGACCCAAGGAATGTCCCTGCCACGTTTCATCAAGATTGGCCCACCGGTTTAAGAGTAGAAGATGTTTAAAGAAATTGTGGATGACGCACGACACGCGAGGGACATTGGATGATCACAAAAGCTCACCTTGAGTACTTCGTGCTCAGGTGAGCTAAAATCTTGTATTTCAGTTTTTAATGCCAATCATAAGACCCACTGAACATGTTTTCTTGTACATTAATTGCGTCAATTTAATTCAGTTCAATTTTTTTCAGAACTACTTTGGTAAATTTCGGTTGTTGTAATACTTTTTCTTTGTGTATAGTGTAGTGTATTTCTCACCTGAAATTTATGAATGGGTAGGGCATCAAAAAACTCATGAGCCACAAACATACTCAGTCCCTGGGGTACTTCCCTAATGTCTCTATACCAGAATACATCACTACCATATTTGGAAACACAGTGTTTATAGTATGGGAGTGAATCATCTGTGGAAACATTTGCCAGACTTTCTGATCCACATAGTGTCTGTTGTTGTACATCACTAAGCCTTTCACTGACCTCGACTAGATGTAGTGAAACAGCTTCCTTCAGGTTTGGGAAATTTGAAAACGCCTACAGGTGAAAAAATATGGATTGTCACATGGCTTAATCTGTGAGTTTGTCAGAGAAATGTACAGAATTTAGACACCTATCAGCCTGCACACATTAAATTCTTGTATAATAAGATGCCCAGACTATTCAAGGTGGTAACTACCATTATGCACATTATGCAAGTGCATATTACTAATTAAATCCTATATCGAGAAAATTATTGTTTTCAAAATGTAGTTACAATGCATTCAACATTCAACAATGTTGAAATAAATGAAAACATTCCCCTGGGAACATCTTCACCTGTCCTCCATTTCTTGTCAAATGAAGTGGATGGATGTCAGTTTGATTGAGTTTCCCTTACACCTATATATTTTCTGGTAGACACCAATTTTTGTGTGAATGAATTCTAAAAGCCTAGTTATGCTTTTCTGGCATATACTCACCTCTAAAGTATAAATGCTGACTGGTTTATGTCCAATCAAACATAGTTTTTTATATTTGAGTTTGACAAAGTTACAGTTAGTCTCTTTTCCGTGAGAGGGTACCAAAATGAAACGATACAGGAGATGTAATAAGGAAAACAAGCAGGGCTTTTGTTATACTGCAATCATATTATTATAAAAGTTAAACAGAAAGGGAAAACAATTTGCATTACAAGAAAACCCTTGTAAAATATTAGGGCTTTGCCTATTATAACTTGGTTCTTTCAATGGCCCACACATTCAGCAAGACTACTGAATTTTCAAGGAAGCAGAATGAAGAAGGGATTAATCTAAGTTGTAAGAACTTGTTTCCCAATCAATGTAAAATAAATAGGTTTAAACCAAATAAAAACAAGCAGTTCCTTTATTTTTTTTTATTTTTTTTTTTTTCAAAAAAAAACACACACAAAAAAAGATGTGTTAGATGACGAC
Organism: Fragum whitleyi; assembly: GCA_948146395.1. NCBI lineage: Eukaryota > Metazoa > Mollusca > Bivalvia > Cardiida > Cardiidae > Fragum > Fragum whitleyi. Next base: position 93,411,754 of record OX411544.1, on the reverse strand, counting down.
AATTTGTTATAAGTTTGACCTTGATAATTGACCTTAATGGATGACCTTGAAATTAAGTGATGTGTACTGATGAGAGGATCCTTCATGACAAATATGAGCATTGTCACTCAAATAGTGTTGATGTTACAGAAAAAAAATTTTTGTTTGCAGGTTAATTTTGCAGACAGACAGGCAGATGGACAGACACAGCAAAACAGTATGCCCCCATTCTATCGATGTGGGGACATAAAAAACTTTATCAGTTTAATGATGTGGTCTGCAAAATGTTGCCTGCAAAATTTCTACAATTTGGACAAGTCCAATATTATGTCTGATAATGGGTTGAACAGGAAAGTGAACCTACCCTAAGCATATCATCAGCCATGGTTCCCCTCCCTGGTCCTAGTTCTATCACCTGTAACTTGTCTGGGGACCCAGCCATATGCCACTCATTCACAAACCATATTCCCACCAACTGTAAATAAATATACAACAAATGTGAATTCATAACAACAGGGTTCTTCAGGGAAATCTGAAGTTTGAAACTCCTTTTTTTCCCAAGTAGCGAGGGCTCTCTTATTTTGCAGTATAAGAGTTTGATTTACTTCTTAACAAAATTTAAGTCCCCTATATGAATAAAAATACATGATAGGAATTTCCCTTTCAACTCTATTTTTCTATCTTTGTCATCATTCTAGAATTGGTTGAAACAAAAGCTTTGGCAGAAAACTTAACAAAAAAAAAATTATTAACAAGTAATTTGACAGAGGACAATCTTATTTACAAGGCTAAGACCCTGTGGACTCATGAACTGATAGATTGTGATTCTCTATCAAAACACCCATCGACCAATCAAATTATTGTTGAAAATCAGATGTTAATGTCATTCTCCATTATTGTTGACTATTGTTTTAAAACAAAATCCATGATGGGCAACTTAAACATCATTACTAAAGCTCATTAAAGCTGTAGATAAAATGTTTGGGTTGCATACCTATAATTTGCATTTAGATGGCTCAGCATGAAACAGTTGTAACTGCCTATACATTTATGGGCAGTTACAACTATTTTGCCCTAAGCCGTCAATTTGTTTTATATACACGATCATTTATTTTTGCAGATAAAATTGCTTAATGACCTGGAACAAAGTTAATTGAGCCCGTGTGACATTTCTTACAACATCACATGTCTGTTCAGAGTCTTCACTATGCAATTTACAGATAGATAAGGACCTCATTTGAGAATATTTTAAATGTACTGTCAACATCTGTCAGACATGCACTGATGAATTTGCTGGAAATGTCACACACAGGCCCAATTACTCCCTCAAGAGCTACAAACTACAGCAGATTTGACACTTAAGGTAGTGGCCCGTAATAGTTTCTCAACATTTTCTTTCACAATTTCGACATTGACCGAGGATTCCTAATGAAATCATTAGCCTTAAAAACACTTCAAAGAATACTGCATGTAAGATGCTGAAGGTTAGTGGTTCGAGATTCACCATCTCATGGATGTATTTATGGGCAAAACACTTAATAGCCAGCCCCAGTTCACTGAGCTGTAGAATAGGGTAAACCTCAGTTTATACTGTTAAAGTTTGTTACTTCCAAAACCTTGCAGAACTATTACAGGTACTCTACCTTAAATTAATGCAGAGAAACAACAATGCATAACAGAAGGTGAAAATAGCCATGCTGGTCTATGACCATTTGCTGTTTAAACTTGATCTTTCAAATTTCATCAACCTGAAATTGATGTCAGCAACTTTCTTTCAATTAAGCCAAGTCAGTTGTTTTTCCATAATGTTTTTATAAATTTGTTTTTGTTTATAAACTCACCTCTCCAAACATCTGGCTAATTTCTGGAGAAGTTGTAAAATCTCCTTTCTCACCAAATACCTCTTTGGTGGAGTAGTAACCCTGTAGGAATAAATTCAGAATTATTTTTAATACTCAAGTTGTGTTTTGACCATGACTTAAGTTATAAAATGACCTTGACTTTAGCATCAGTATATGTATGAGGGGAGATCGATAAACTTCTTCCAACTTTGAAACTGCATTACAACGCAAATAGGTTGCGTCTTGTGTAGAATTTAGCGTAAAATACGTATCGAAAAGCTTTAAGTTCTACTTCAATGCGGAGGTTTACCATCTACGATTCATACCTAAAATCAAACTGAGAAATCAATCACCACACTTCGAGGTATGGCTGAATTTAGTAACTTTGTCTAACTTGAGCGGAGGTGCCTCAAATGACGTCATGTGACAGCCATAAGTGTGTGTTATGAACCCGCTCCTATCAACGTAAAATGTGCATTTAATCGACAGAGACCTATTGTATGAAGGAACTTACAATACTTCATTTCTAGGCTTTCTTTACTGTATTGGTTCAATTGGGAAATAACACAAATTTATCAATCACCCCTTGTATATCTTAGAGAATTATCATCATGCCATTTATGAACATTAAGTTTTGAAAAGGCTTGAAGTAATTGGCAATTACATGTATAAGTTTTTGGTTAGGTTTTGCAAACATTTTACCTAGGTATATCAACCTGAATATCATCGAGATTTAATATAGTTATTGTGCCACTAGTTAAGGGTTGAATATTTTGTTGATTTTCAAAAATGTATTTTGTTGCTTGAGAAGCAGAATTAATCGGTATTAAGAAAAGTGTTAAATGCTTCTTTTGTGTTTTGTGCATGTTAGGCGTTTGGCAAACAAACCAACGGATTATAGCAATCAGCTGTGGTAAAACACGTACTTAGCATGTGTTATAATCCTGATGGTTTGGCAGTCAAACAATCTATATTTCCTGTAACATGTTTTTATTAAGGCTTAGTCTTTTGCACTCATTTCCTTGTAAGAACATATAAATAGGCGCAAAAGAACTCAAGAACACGAGAACACTAACTTTGTGGAATGACTTTGTGTCAGACAACTTAAACAACTAAATTTAGGACTTTATAACTCTGTGTTAAAGACTGTGTGCTAAATACATTTCTACTCTTCTTTGTGAAAATTGGACTTTGTGTTTCTGAAATTAAGATAATTTGAATCTGTCTTCGTGACCCTTTAGAACATTATAGAAATTGAATATCTATGTGACTTAATACTATATTATTATATGTTTTATTAAATATCACAAAATTGACACCTTTTCCCTATTGACATTCACCTTCCATCTTGAGCCTTTCTACCTTACCAAATAGCATCATGAACTACAAAAACAACCACCGAAATCCTTACATTAAGGGTAGCCAAAAACATCTTCGTAATATAATGCTAAATGTGAACATTGTATCTTGTAAATATACTTAAAGTAAAAGTTGTGTCAAAATTTTCTCACAACAAAAACCACAGCATTTAGGCATCATGACATACTGAATCTAAGATGATAATGATAAAAATAAAATCAATAGGCAGATATAAAATCAGGGTTTGGACAAAGAAGTCTAACTTAAATAGAATTGCCAAAGCAGTTTTCCTTTATTGCAAATTTATTGTAAATGTTCAGAACTAAGATCTTTTAAGGTAGTGGACCCATAATAGTTTTGCAACATCTCAGAAGTAATGAACTTTAACAGTGTAAACCAAAGTTTCCTAATAATTTTCATTAGGAAACCTCGGTTAACATTGTGAAAGAATATGTGGTCTGAACTTTTACGGGCCTACTACCTTAAATGTGTTTTAAGTAAATAAAATCTCTACCTCTGAAGCATGTGTTAAAGATGCCATCATGTACTCGGCAACTGTAATGGGTCCATTGAATTTAATCTTTGCTTGAAGTTTGGAGAGTAGTTGACCGGGGCTGGCAGTTGAACATGCTTTTGTCTGGCTGTAGGTGAAACCATCTACAATATACCGGTAAGTACAATAAGTCCTGCATAGCATACCAACTTGTTAAGAAAAAACATAAACCATTAGTATTTAAGGAACCAGCCCCAATGAAACAAGAAGCCTACAGATGCCAATGCTAAGAAACAGGTGCTTGATAATGCAAAAAATCTAAGTAAAAAAAGGGCATAACTCTTACAAAAATTTGAGACTTTTGGAGCACTCACCTTGATTGTCTGGATAGCTCTTGTGTACACACATGCCGAGTACCAAGAAGTTATTTCAATAACAACAGAGATATGACCAAGGTTAAAGTTTGTCACGCCAACACCAACGCCAAAAACTACACCAACGAAGCCCATGGAATGACAATACCTCAGAATATCTCCAAAAACAGCAGAGCTAAAAATTTTGAAAGAGGCAGGACATTGGGTTGCATCAGAAGACTTAGTGATGTATCGGTTAGAGCAAACATTTCCTTGTTTTACCTCATTGTTGTAGCAGTTCTGAAATGTTGTGAGTGCCTAAATAATTGTATGGGCACTCATGTTATCTTAGAACTGCTTTGACATAATTAATAACAAAAATACTGCATCATTGCCAGTCTTCAGGAGTGTGTGGAAATACTTTTTTTCCACTTGTCTATGTACAAGTAAATGTTGATTTCCTACTTGCCCAGGACCGAAATGGACTTGCCCGCAAAAAAATGAATTGATAAATATTGAAAAAACATTGATTTTAATTAAGAAAATGCTGTACCTAGCATTTTCTTCATTAAAGACAATGTTTTCTCCTCTTTGATATAATACAAACATAAGGATTACTTTTCTTCTAGATCGTATTAGTACTGTTACAGAATTTGCTCTGGTATTTACTTGTCCATGGACACTTAGCCAAGAAAAATGTACTTGCCCGCAAGTGGAATAGTCCATGTCAGAAAAGTCGGCATGGGAATTCCACACCCCTGGTCTTTCACTAGCATACTAGAAGATGAAATAATTCATCCCAGCAAATTCAAGTCATGTCCATCTTTGTTTCTTTTTTTTTCTTTTTGTCATTTGTGGTGGACTACCTAAAACAAGTTACTTTGTTTAACTAACACCCAGATACATCCATGCCAAGTTTCATTGAAATCAGCTCAATCGTTTCGGAGGAGACAGATTTTTAAAGATTTTAACATGAAAAAAATGCCCAGCCCTGCCAAACCAATGTTTGGAGGTCAATTAATTTTTTTCAAACAATTCAAGTAAAGGGTCACACAAGGAACATCCATGCCAAGTTTCATTGCAATCGGCCCAATGGCTTGGGAGGAGAAGATTTTTAAGATTTTAACGTGAAAAAAAATGCCCCGCCCTGCCACGCCTGTACTTGGGGGGTCAATCAAAAGTTTTTGTACAATTTAGGTAAAAGGTCATCCAAGGAAAATCCATCCCAAGTTTAATTGAAATCGACCCAATGGTTTGGGGAAGAGAAGATTTTGTAAGATTTCAATGTGAAAAAATGCCCTACCCTATCAAACAAGTTACTTTGTTTAACTGAAACCTCCCTGCCCAAATTTGCAGCATATTCCTGTCTTTCACAAACCTTTGGCAGACAGTATAAGTCTGATATTACCCTTCAATTCCTACTTTATGTTTAAATGTTGAAAGAAACAGGGATTGAGAGAGAGCGGTCTGAATCTTCAAAAACAAAGAGGGAATAGCAATCTCAATATCAACAGAGAAAGCATCCACAACAAGGTGACAAATTGTCACAAGGTACACCTGTTACATTGCTTGATGTCCAAGTATCAAAAACAGCAATGGGGAATTACTCAAAAATTAAGCCAGGTAGTGACTGTTCTTGTCTGCTGCACTCTGTGATCATGAGGGGAACATAAATGCAAAGTTTCAAGTCTATCGGACTTAAGGTGACAAGGCTCAGGACAAAGAAGTGGACTCTGCCCACCTGGACACCATGAGTTATCCCATCTATATAGTGTTCCGTCTTTCAACAGGTGTATAAAAGGACCAAAAGAAGCAGCAGTGCTTATGTCAATGACATCTGACCTTAAGAACTGTGTGGAAAAATCCAGCAATATTGTGTAACAAACCAAGCAGATAGACAGACATGATCCATTCAGAGAAAAGGATCCTCTATCCTAAATGGGTCTACACTGTCTTATATAGACTACAGTTAGGTTAACTTAGGTTAAAATCTTTTTTCCGACTAAACTTCAAGTTGATGCTTAGTGGTCACATAAACAGTGTTTTTGTGTAGTAGGGTCACTTTTGGTTGAGTTGTACTATACTTTTTTTTTTCCTATTGCTGTTAGTCCAAATATTTAGACGTCTACACATGCACCATTCTTTATTTGATATTCGCTATTCTGACATTTCATGTTTTACCTTTGTTATTGCAGTGTAACGTCTAAAAGTATCCTTAACCTTTCCCGTTAGCAAAAATCATTTCGCGATTTAAACAACTGTGACAGTGAACAACACCGGTGTCCCTAAAATACGAAAAGGTGCAAAAAGGTGGTTAAAGGTGCTTAAAGGTGGTTAAAGGCGCAAAAAGGTGCTAAAAGGTGCTAAAAGTTGTTAAAAGGTGCTAAAAGGTGGGCGAAAAGGTGCTCAAAGGTACTTACACAGTATTAAAAGCTATTTGTTCCGTTTAATGTTCTGTTTGGGAATACCTTACCTAATTTTCGTAGTTTCATAATTTTCTTATGTCATATAGTGTATGAATAATAGTCATGGTTTAAAGGGAAGTAAGTTACATTGGATATGCAAATAAGAGATATATGGTTAATGATTATAAATATGGACAGAGTCGACCCAGTTTTCCTGAGTTGGATTCACGGGAGCAGCTTTCGATCTTGGTTCTTTCATTGGCCCATACGGCGAGAGCACTGAGGAATTTTCCAGGAAGCAGAATTGAGAGGGATTAATCTTAGTTCTTAGGACTCTTTTTCTAATCGATGTAAAATAAATAGGTTTAAACAAACGATAGCCGCTCCCGGGAATCGAGCCCTTAAAAAAGTACAAGTACATTAACCTCTGATTCGTTTTTAGTACATTTTACATGTTCAATTTTCATTTTTTCACAGCCAAATTGTAAGGAAAAATAAGTGAGGTAAAATAAATTTCAGTTTTATTAAGCTATTACAAAAAATGGAACTGTGATTATAATTACCACTGGTAGTGTTTTTCATGAAAAGAAGCTGAATTCATTGGCTTATATGTACATGTATATAAAACAAAATCGAATTTGAAATAACTGCCTGTTGTCCGGACACTATTGAAATTCTGAGTTAAGAAATGTGATAACGGTTATCAGTACACGTTTACTTGTTAACCTGCATAACAATAATCATAAATCATTCATTCATGAAAACTGTTTATGAATGATTTGATATATTCATGTAAGATACTTTGATCCAAACTTCAATATCACATCAAGAAGGGATTCCCGGGCTTTGTTTGAACCCCATTCTTTAGTCTTATCTTCTTTAGCTTTATCTTTCATTTTTCATGGGGATTTCCCGGACAACTTCTCGTTCTAAAGCTTGAACACGAGCTTACCCTTACAGAAATCATTGGTCTACCATTGCGTACCACTCCAATTCAGCATTTAAACGAGGGGAATTCAACATGCAGCTTTTCTTCTTGATCTTCAACATGCCGTTCTCCATCTGGATCTTGATATGCGTCATTGAGGAATTCTTTCAGAAGATATTGCAATACAGATAAACACAATCCACTAATGATAAAATGATAAATGAATTGTAGTAAAAAAAATTAATTTTAAATGGGAAATCGAATAAGAGACGTTGGGGAATACTTATTCCCCCAAAACGGGAATTTCCCAAGTTTTACATTGCAAATTGCCCTTCACCCTGACAGATGGGACTGACCTTGATATAAAATTATCAATATCGAATACAGCTGTTAAATTAATTTGACAGGTTAATTTTCGGTATTAATGGTTACAATTTTAATATTAGCATCGCAATATGCGTTCTATTAATTCCAGACTGATCAGATATAACTCCAAACCAAATTTGAGCATTGTAACTTTTTTGTATAGTTTTGGGTTAATTTTTTTTACTTCGACCCTAGTGAAATGTCACTTTCTGGTTGTTTGTTGTTTTAGCTAGCAACATACCAAGTATTTGAACTCTTACTTTAAAAGTAAAAGGATATAAATCATATGAATGTGTCTGGCTTGTTGGGCGAGTGGTAAGTGTGTCTGAATCGTTACCTGATGCTGTGGGTTCGAGCCCCAACGGATACGGGTATTGTATTTGGGCAGGACACTTTACGAGCAGGGCCCCAGTCCGCCCAGCTGTAGAAAAAATGGGTAGCAGTGGTTAAAAAACCATTGCCTCTCTCTCTATGTGCAGGATATGATCTGGAATGAGTTGGAACCACAATGGAAATAAGATTCTTTCGACCCTTTATTGTGTTATCCTCGAGGAAAATAAAAATAAAAAAAATGCTTAGATCACAGGTTTTGGGCATAGGGATAAAAACTTTGACATTGAACTTAGTTGAATACCTTCCCTTATTGCTTCTTGTTATAGAAGGAAAGTTTTTGAAAACAAACAGACTGACGGATGTTGGCAAAATAATATGCCAAAATCTTTTGATGCGGGAACATTACAAGTTACTATTACGCATATGCGTATTTAATGTTGGTACCTAGAGAACTTTTAATATTTACTTCGTTAAGATGAGTTTAAAATTTTATGGTAGTTATATTCTAAAATGATCATTTGAGTAAATCAATACATGTAATATTGTCTACAATACTTATACGTTCACCTTTAACCACCTTTTCGCCCACCTTTTAGCACCTTTTCGCATCTTTTAGCACCTTTTCGCGCCTTTTTGCACCTTTAATCACCTTTTAGCACCTTTAACCACCTTTTTGCACCTTTTCGTATTTTAGGGACACCCGAACAACACGACAGATCAATAACATATTACGTCTGAATCAATTCTTACTTGTCGCTCGCCTTAATTTCCGCCGAATGTGTCAATTTTCAAGGAAAAAAGTTTTCGCTTTCACTTTCACAATGCATTTCCAATTGTTTAGTTCCAAAGCAGATTTGGGAAAATAAAAAATGGACGGCAACATAATTTTTAAACGAAAAAATAATGTGCGCAGAAACAGTTGAAAAACATTCTTGAATTAAACTAATTTTTTTATTTGAGGCAATTTCATAGTAAAAGACATTTATATTTTTGATTCTGTAAGGGAAAAAACAAGTTTGAACGGAAAAAATATATCGACGGCCACGGGTCAAATCAGCCCATTTTAAATAAAGCCTATGATAAAAATTTGCATCTAAACATTCTGCAACAATATATGGTATAATGTTATAAATAAATAAGTTGGTGCGGAGTATGTGCAGTAAACGATATCTTCATTAAAATATATTTTTCATGTTAAATTCGCTTTGTTTTTGTGATTTTTTAAAGTCCCGTTTACGAGAAAAATGTTTGTAGATCTACTGATTAGAACAGATTCAGACCTCAGATTGCATTGCTATTTTTAGACTGGTCGCATCCGAGTACAGAAACGATTGCAAATTTCACGTGAGAAATTAGCGCAGGGATTCTCTCACATTTCAAATAATAGTTTCTTCACTGCTGTGGAAGAAGATACTTTGAAACTTAACTAGCGTTGTTATATTCTGATCGCCTACAATGTTGATTCACAGACACATTTTTTGTGACACTTACCACATACACACACAATATATGTAAAACTAGATTTTGGATTAGTTTGTTCGAAATGACAGTTTCCATACCCGATTGAGCGCGGCTACTTAGTCAGAATCGGTTAACTTCTTTAAGTCGGGATTTACTCCGATGATATTGCAAACTTACTTGAACTTAAATCGTCAAGTAGTAGAAAGAGTAACATAGAATGTTCGAATTTGTGAACCGTTTTAATTTGCCAAAGTTCGTTAATTTTGAAAAAAATGTAACCGTGTGAGACTGAAGCCCTGTGATTTTCGCGATATATTCAGTCTACTATTGTTTCACTGACATAAATTGCGGGAAAAAAGCTCGTCGTTATTCGGTTGAGTTCGGAAATAAGTTCTGATGACACGGACGCGATCGAAGAAACCTAGATTTATCTGTTTTATAATATATTATAGGCGTCCGCGCAGGACGAGGTCTTAAACCTATAAGTACCTGTTTTATTTCGAAGGTTCGTCCTTTAGAATCTTTTTTGTAAGATTTTAAAGATAACTTTAGATATTTTGGTTGAATTTTCTTGACGGTGTCAAGGCTGTTCGTTTATGCGACTAACTTACATCTGTTGGTAGAATAACGAGAATAGTGTAACTTTGTTTAAAATTTGATGACTATTAAGCAATTAAAGCCTATAATTTATTTATTCGTCAAACTTAATTTGTAAAAAATGGAAAATTAAAAAAAAAAGACAATATACATAAAAGAGAAATTATCAGAACAAGATCTTTAATCTCCAAGAAATAGTTTACCCCTTACATTTGTATGTCTCTATTTCAACCGTTTTCGAAATATCTCGCTAAGCCAAGTTAACATAACCCACGGACGCCGTACGATATCGCAGCTTATGTTGATTTTTTTTTTTAAATTTTGACACCTAACAATTTCATTATCTACAGCGTATATGTTCACAAAATTGTGTGGTGCCCAAACGGATTTTATAACCCTTTCATCCATGAATCATTGTGTGCACGTGCAGCGATTAGAAGTCAATCGCAAAGATCGCAAAGTAATTGCGGTGACTGTATGATTTGTCATCTTATGTTATATCTACTTTAGACCATGCGGCTCCTGTACTTTTTCCCAATGGTGCCTATGCGGGGATCGTAGAATAATTATGTCGTAAAGATTTCTAAGCATAAAGTCGACAGTGACCGTGCGATGTCCGTGTGGCAATTTTGTGATGCCTTAACGAAGTGGTTGCGGGCCTCCATGCGATCTTGTGATTTAAACAAAGTAATATAAAATTGTTTAGCTTTTTTTCTACAAAACGTAATGTCTTCAGCATCTTTAAAAACGTCCTATAACCACACGGAACTCCTTCGTTGCCACAAGGGCTCTCCATGATCTCTGGGTTTCGGCGAGTTCCAGCGATAGAATATGTGGCGTCCAAAATTGAGACTGATCTTATGTTTACGAACGCTTGGAAAATTGTCACGGTGCATAATTATCCTGTTCCTTTATATCCATGTGCCATCTTTATGGTGTATTCTGAGATAATGGTCAAAATTATCAAAGTTGGCAAATACGGGAAATAAACACCATTTGTTTACAGATGCAATATGAAAACATAACCATACGCACCGAATACGCAGAAATTTTATTTAGTTGAGAGATGATAATAAACTAAAAGGTAATCTGGATAAGATAAGTTATATAAGAAAACACACAGTACTAAATTTAAATGTACCGAGAAATTACATTTGAAGCGATTTCTTTTAATTTAACTAACAATACGGGACTAAATTTGTTCGCAATAAGATACAAAACGTTTTCTATTGGGAAAAGAAATACTCCAGGACTAAAATATGGGCATATGCCATTTTAAAATGCGATTTTGTAAATGATAAGAAACACCCCGGAACTTAATCAAGCATGGACTCTGTATAGTCAGGCTCTGTGATTCAAGTTCACAGAAGACGACTCCTCGAGTAAAAATAAACCGGGACTGGTTCTTAATGCATGAACGAGTTTTAAATAAGTTTTTTTATAGGATAAGAACCTACAGGGCCATAATTTAAGAGCACAGAACACTAGCACAATGAAGCTATAGACTAGTTTCATTTTATGAAAATTGTAATACATCGTAGCACAAGAAGAGCATTCTACAAGTCTTTTTGGTCAGAAATTGTAACAGTCGGATAAATTCACAATCCAAGTATTCATTTTCTTACTGTATTAAGGTATTTTCTATAAATATACATGTATCACATTCAATATCAGGGAAAAATTCTGAAGAAAGAAAAATGACGAAAACTAGCATAGACGTAACAATGAGAAAATATTAGAATAAAACCTTAACTCAAATCAATTTAGGTAATTTTCATAAAAAAAAACGCTTTGGTAATTTTCGTAGAGATAATTGTTTAAAAAACTACACTTGGACCGTTTTGACCGAATGCAAAATCAGAAATAGGCCCTTCTTACAGTGTTCAGAAACAGCTAATGGCCCTTTTAAACCAAACTACGGACCTTTTTTACGGAATAACGGCCAGTTTAACTAGATACTAAAAGGAATTGTAGATCGGTAAGTAAAATAGAATTAAAACAACAGAGAATCTTATAGAAACAGACAGGTATTAAAGTTGCATTTTTTTGTGCCCGAGGATTATATAATGGAATAGAACAGATGATGGATTTAAAAAAAAAGGTTAATATTTTCTTTTCAACGCATTCAGCCAAAATTTAAATATTCTTTTTTCCTTTAATCGTGTTACTTTTACCTAATTGTGTGTGATACATAATGACTGTGTAGACTTAATTTTTAATTTTTAATACACATTTCGGTTGAAATAATTCTAATCAGTGGATCCACCATTCCACGTGCTGTTTTTGTTTACTTAATTGGAATGTTCGGCATTGTTCGTCAGCGGAAAACATTATTTAGAGGGTTACTGAGTTTCAATAGGGATTAATTAATGATCTGGTAAGTTCACTTCCCATAAATTGTTGCATTCGACGCATATTTCATTGTTCCTTGTATATATATATAGGTTGCTTGGCATTTCATTCTTAAAGCATGTGTATTTTGTGTCCAAACAGCGAACCGTTTCTTCATCGGGATCTGCACATGGACACAAACAGGAAACTGATAAGACCCGACATACACGATAAAAGTCAAAATGTATAATAACGTATGTCGGGTCTTATAAATAGGACTACTATTGCTGTATGAAGCTGAGTTGTCTATAAGGGGACCTCTTCATCCCAAAGCGAGTGCTCTACCACATCGCTATTAAGCTAGCTTGTACTGCAAGGTAGTACAAACACCCCTTATACAAAATCCAGCTACATTTGGTTTTTGTTGTTGTTGTTGTTTTTTTTTTTTTGCATGGACAGGACTGTGTTGTTGTTGGTTGTTTTCTTTTATTTCATGTTCATTTTTTAGCATCAATCGGTCAATGACCGTTTAACCCGCGAGTGATTTAATTGCTAAAGGACAGGTTTAAGCTGTTGACGCACATTTCTTTAACTGCTGTAGAGTAGTTCGTCTTCTAAAGATCTTGCTGACATTCATGCTGCCGGTCCAATGTGGGAAAACCCCTCTGTGGGAAATCCCAGCCTCGTTATGATTGGTAGAATCAGCCACGTACTCCTTAATCTTTATCAATGCGCTGCGGTGATTTAACGTGTAAAATAGTGATTATTTGCCCTTTTTAAATCTAAAATATTTTAAAAAAGATTTAAATAATCATTTTTGATTTTTTTTACTCGACATTAAAAGCTTATTTAGGAGAATCATGTAGAGCTATTTTTAGGGCGTATTGATTTCCGGCGAGGTGTTGCAGGGCACCAAAATAAAAACATTTTGAACTGATGTGGCTGTCAAATTGTTAACAGATTATTCATGTAAAACCTTTCAGGAATTTCATCATGAAGTACATGTATTTTATAGGAATACTTGTGTTGCTTACTGTGTTCAATAATATAGAATCTGTGTTTAATAAGAGCAAAAAGGGCCAGCTTAGAGTAAAGAATTCCCAAGAATGCTTTTGCAAGGTAAATATTGTGTCAAAATTTTCAGTTTTTAACTAAATTTAGGAGAAAAAGTTGTGCTTAACACGGGACTTATACCCACGACCCCAGAAACACTTGCGCATGCTGTACCAACTGAGCTAGTCAGGGGCCTTATTGTAAGTCTTCCCGCTGTTAATCACTAGTTTTATACCAAAGTTTTAAGTCGAACTTGTGGTTAAGCCTGAAAATGGATCAATCATTTCTCTATACGCAGACAAGTGGTATATAAGGGTACTGTTTTCTACTAATCATGAACACATCCCCATTCCATTCCCCAAGGCCCTTGACTATCTGATGATCAACCAACCCTCCCCAGTCTATGGGGAATAAAATCCAGTCCTGAAGTTAATTTAGCCAAAGTTTATAACTGAATTCAACTAATCACAGTACAATGTTCAGGAGTTTATTGTTTAGAATGCAAGATTCATGTTCATATTCAAAAGATAACCTAACTTCTGTAAAGTATCGCCAGCAAAATCACATTTTTTTTCCAGAAAATCAAACGATGAAAATTTAACACAGCTTAAAGAATTTTTGTAGTACATGCGGTGCGATTAAAAATTAAAATAAACATTACATTCTGAATCTTTTTGAAATTACTCCAACAAAAGTTTAAAACATTTATAACATTTTACCTTCATCAAATTAAATCTGAGTCAAATTATGAAATCTTTGATGAAAACCATACTGATAAAACAAGAGAAAACCATTCAATCTCATGAGTAATTAATTTTTGATGTCACTAAGCAAGAATCTAGGAACTTCAAAAGGTGCCAACACCTGGCAACCTAGCTAGCTCCAGAACCAGAAGAGTTGTGTTTTCACTATGACACGCTTCCTTCTCCAGTACAGGTTGCATTTATCACAAAATTTAAGGATTCTATCTTGGCTTCTGCTCCCTGAATAACTTGAATCTTGTGAGCTGCAGATAATGATCAATGGTTGGCAGACAGTATTTCATTTAATGTCATGTACACATTTACATGTATCACACCAAGTTGCATAAGGATTGTGGCTATTACAACCAGTCTAATATTACTGTATAGGGATTGCACAATCTTCACAGGTTAGTAATGGTAAATAAACAGAAATACAAACAGACCCATATTTTCTAGATAAGTGGGGGATTTTAATATGAACAAAGAGTATGGAATACCAGTTATTTCTCAATTGTTCAATTTTGTGCTATAATCCCCCACAGTTATTAAGTCCTAGAATAAACGCTGGAAATAAGGTAGATATATTAGAGAAATAACTGTTTTTAAAGAAGAAAATGCTGGTTCATTGAAAACAATATTTTCTACCTTGTGATACAAACATTTGGCTTATTACTCTCTTATTATAATACCTCTATTAAGAATCATTCCAAGATTTGTCCTTGATTTACTTGTCCAATGGCATAGAAAAATGTACTTGCCTGCATGTAGAAAAACCTGTGTCGGACAAGTAGCAGGGTTGGCAATCGTCAATTGGAGTATTGACCAGACCGGTGGTCAATACTGGTTTTAACCGGTCAATACTGGTCAATTACAGTCGATACTGGTCGATTGGTCAATTCAAATAACCATTCCCTATTATCTTGCCATTTAGTGCCATATTCTTTTATAATGATTAAAAAGACTAAAACAACATTAATTAGTGATGTAATAATAGTAATAAAGGAAACAAGTTATTCAATTTTGAAAGGCTTTTTTTTTTTAAAAGCAATCTGGTCCATAAAGAGGTCGAGTGTTGGTCAATTGATCTTTTGAACTCATTATAATGTATTTCCTTTCATACTACAAATGTAGTTGCTGTACTTTATTCTATTCATGAATAACTAAATAACCATGCTGTAAAAGAAATGATGAAAAGTAAAAGATTAAATTTGCTACAGTCTTTCAAGGGCCAAAATATTTATCTGTAAAACCTGGATGACTGTATTGGGATCTACCAGTGACCAACACCTGTTATAGTTATAGGTTAGTCTAGTCTTACCTAATGATTGCATTGGTGTGTTTTAGACTCTAAGTTTAATCAATTCACAATTACTGGTGATAGAGATGATAGTAATTGTGCTTGACATCTGATTGCAATTTGAAATGTGTGACAATGTGCTTTCAATTTGATAAGTGATCATGTTGCCCAAGAAACATTCTGGCAATGTTAATTCAAATTTGCTTAGTCATTGGTGATTGAAGAGGAGATGTAATTCCAATATTTCAAAGTAAAATAGGCCCCGCCCAACCATGCATTTAATTATAAGCAAAGCAGCATTACAGTAATAACTAAAATTGCCCAATTGGTTTTTGAGAATTAGACATTTAACGATTCAAGGTTAATATAAGTCCCATCCTGCCACACGGATATTTGGGATTCAATCAGAATTTCATGAACAAGTTTTGAAGAGGTCACCCAAGGACCATTTCTGCCAAGTTTGGTTGGAATTGGCTCTGTGGTTAC
The DNA here is from genome assembly GCA_948146395.1 of Fragum whitleyi. Classification (NCBI taxonomy): domain Eukaryota; kingdom Metazoa; phylum Mollusca; class Bivalvia; order Cardiida; family Cardiidae; genus Fragum; species Fragum whitleyi. The sequence continues at coordinate 93,395,729 of OX411544.1, read as the reverse complement.
TGAGGAGAGGAGGTTTAAAATTTTCTGGGTTAAAATATGCCCTGCCCTGCATAGCCAATTTTTGGGGTCCATCAAATTTTCACTAACAAGTTTTGGGGAGGTCACCAAAGGAACATTTTTACAAAGTGTGGTTGAAATCTGTCAATTAGCTACTTGTTAGACAATTTCTGGCGGATGGCACTTGACAGACAAAAGGTGATCACATTGTGCTTAGGTGAGCTAAAAATAAGACAAAAAATATCATTCCTTTGTACATGTAATCAATATATCCTTGATGACATTCATTCACCTGTGAATGGTCCTAGCTTGCAATTACTTTTAAAAATATGCTCTGGACAAAATGGTCTATGGACCATACACCAGAAAAGTGCAAGCAATATACCACCTATGCTTTGAAATATGCAAATTGAATTTATGGAGATACAAAAAAAAAAAATAATAATAATAATAATAATAATAAAGCCTTTATTTAAAGAGGCAACACAGTTGGGTTAACCCAGTCTTCCCTGTGAGCCTCTATAGGTATTTACAAGTCAAAACATATTTACAAAACAACATTACAACATAAGTACAAGTCTAAATGATTAAAAGAAAAGAAATGAAAAGGATTTATTGCATCTCAACATTATATAGACACTAAGCTTTTGAAGAAAATATGGTAGAAAGAGAAGAACTTTTTAAATTTTCCTCGTTTTACCTATATATTTAAATTTCAGGTTAGTGCTCATATAAAAGTTGCATCCTAACCCATCCTAAACCTCAAGCCTAGCTCTGAAAATATTTTTGAGAAAATATTTAAATTGCCAAACCTGCTGTGCAGAGGACCTGCTATCAAAGTAAAGATTTGACTTCACTTTCACATTATACACATTCATCATAGAGGATACAATGAAACATCATTCCCTCACTGTAGTTTAACATAATTTTATATCAAACTACTTTGAACTGTTAAATGTTTAACAATTCCTGATTCATGTACAATTTATATCCACTCAACATTTATCCCGCTGTTCTTGATATAAGTCTATTGTAGACAAGGCAGATATTAAACACTAAGATCAGCCTGCATAGACCTGTAGCCTGATCTTAGCAATATCCCCTGCTATGAACTTTACAGAATAATTGGTTAGAAAATCTTGAGTCAGACTGTTTGGAATGCCCCAAAATCTGACAATCTGATGCAAAACAACATTGATTTCGGCAGGACTAAATAGTAAAATATACCATATCATCAAAAAATAACTACCATAAATTTGTAATCAAGGCAGAGTATTTACAGTGGTAATTGTGTTTTTCCCACCAGAGTTCCACCAAAGAAGAAATGCTGTTTTAAACTTACTGACATTTTCACTCTTTCTTATATACAGTGGTATTTGATTCCATAGTTTTGGTCCAGAATAAGAGATTGATTTTCTGAAAAATTCAATCCTTGGCTTTGGAATTTGAAGAATTGAGTTTGAATTGGATCTTAGATTAGTGTTGATTGATTCTTTAAATAGATTTGATACATAATTTGGAAGTTTGCCATTAGAAGATTTGTACATGAAGACAGATTTTAATAAAACATAAAAAAAAAGTTAAACAAATGCTGTAAATTGGCAAAGCTCTTTTCCTTTGTTAACAATGTTAAAATGTAAATTATTTTTTGTGTGACTTGCAGACCAGGGTTTTTCCACGAAATAATGCAACAAACATATTTGTTCACAGAAAAATTGTCAACTACCAAAGTGTCATATCAACAACTTTATTCAAGCTTGAATAAAGCTATAGATATGACATGTTTGTTGTTTGAAGCAAAAATTGTATTAATCTTGTTTCCAAAGCCTTTTTTCAGGCAGGTAACACTATTTTCAGTCAAAATAATGTTAATAATGGGCAACCAAAATGTCAGCATTAATGAAGCAGAGCTTGTGCTAGCTTTTTAATTTCAGGAGTCATTCGCCCCTTGTCCATAAAATTTAGGGGGTTAAAGCTAGTTTGCAAGGGGTCAAAAAGCATGCAAACAAACATATTAATGTTAACAGTTTAACAGTTTAAAATGATCTACATATAAATGAATAAACATAATCAATAAAGTGTCCCAAGACACTTTATTGTTTATGTTGACTCATTCATATAGATCCCTTATAATATTATGAAGAAAATAAATGATTTATATAATCTTAATGCAGAAAAAGTTGCAATGCTGTAAGTGCCTGAAGAAAAAAATTGTGTTAACACTTTCCTGTTTTACAAAATTTTGGACCTGTCCAAATTCACAGGTTTTGCAGAGGAAAATTTAAAGTGGAATTAATTTTAACAATAACCATTCAGTAGGATAGAAAATAGTGTGGAAAAAGAAGAAATTGCTTGTCAGAAGCAATTTCTTCTTTTTTCACAATGTTTTTTCATTCATAAAATCACAGGCACATAAAAAGCAGGGATTAAACGGCAAAGTGTTAATCTTGTTTTCGAAGACATTTCTTACTATTTTCAGCTTCATGGAGAGGTAGATGACTGTTCTTGTAAAGTAGAGAGCATTGACTCTTTGAATAACAGAGAAATTTACCCCAGATTGAACAGCCTGCTTAGCCGAAACTATTTTAGATATTTCAAGGTAAATATGTTTTTTAACAAACCATTAAAGCTTTAATACAACCACAGGGTTTTATGAAAATCATCATGTTTCTTGTAGGAGGGGGTGGGGCTTTATAGAGGCTACAAATGTTGCAATATGGAAAATTGGCAAAAATACCAAATAGTGGAGGTTTTACAATGACTGCAAAGTCTAGACCAAAACCAAAGATGATTCATGAATGAATACAATTTACCATAGTGTAGAGGTATGGTTTTCAGGTCTTATTGCATAATATGATGTACAGTACACTCAGAGAACCCAAGAAAACCCTAAATCAAATCATTTGTTTAAGCATAAGAAGAACACAAAAGCTTGAAGTTTTGTCTCGAAAAGTTATATTTACCTTTTGTAAAAACAGCATGAAATTGACGTGGTGTAGGTGGGGGCTTATAAGAGGCTTCAAGTTTTCCGAAAATCAGTCCAAAAATGCTCAATTTTGATGACCAAAGAGTAAGTTAGGAGTTATAATAGAGCATGGGGTTCTATTAGAATTCTTATGGTACTTATAATTTACTCTTTGTGATACCTGCAATCGGGTAATTATAGTTTTGTTTGGTGATAAATGTAATGCAGGACTGCTTCAGTGTGGAGTTATACCGTAAAAGCTGTTATAGAACCCCGGGGTTCTATAAGAATCATTGCATTTCCATTAGAAAGGGGTGGGCTTTTACAGGAGGCTACGCTAGATATTGATCACTCAGTGTGAAACAGTTGTAACTGCCTATAAACATAAAGGCAGTTACATCTGTTTCTAGCTGAGCCATCCATATTTTTTAAGATGTTGAAAAAATGGCCAAAAATAAACATAATCTGGGCAAAAAAAACACATTTGATTTGGGAAAAGGTGCATAAAACCCATGTTGTATTTTTTGTGACCATGATTTTTCGGATATGGGCCTTTTACAGGCTTCAAGACTATAAATTCATATCAAAAATGGTCGATTTCATCCTTCCAAAAGCAGGGCTTGTGGTAGCTTTTTAAATTAGGGAGTCATTGACCCCATGACAATAGAATTCTGGGGGTCAAAACTAGTTTTGAAGGTGTCAAAAAAGAGCAAAACATCAAAACTTATCAGTCTCTACAGTAATGTATATAAACGAAACAACATAAACAATAAAGTGTAGACACACTTTATTGTTTATCATTCATATAGATCTTTTGAAATAGTATGAGGAAAACAATTGATGTAGGTATATAATCTTTTATAAGGTTGCTAAGGTTGCACCACTGGAAATTCATAAGGTTAAAATGATCCCATGCGGGAAATTTTTGAGGGTCAAAATGGGATTTCTGGGAGTCAAAACCCTGGTTTAAGGGTCAAACACAAGCACTGCAAAAGGTATGGGATTTTATTGGAGCATGGGGCTCTATTAGAGTTTTTACGGTAAGTATTGGAAGTGCCTATGAATTTTTATGCACTATCAATAGTTCTTCCTCAAGTTTACTTTAACAATGAATATTTTAATCTTTATCAAAATAGACCAATTGTTTAACAAGAATGTAAGTTATTGATATGTTTCCATGCAAATGAAAGTGTTACCTGCCTGAAAAATGGCTCTCATATAAGTTTGAAAAGTTTGCATTAGAAACAGGCAGTGTAGGCCGAGATTAGACAGCACTTCTGTGCAGGCTGATCTTAGTCTATACTAACCTTCAAGGCTTTGTACAGCAGGAAAATATCTTAAGCAGGAGAAGGGATAGTGTTTCTTTTTTCCAGTAAATGGCAGTAACTGATAATGTTACATGGTTGCCAAAATGTCTGGGACACATCTGTTATAGCTTGATTCTTGAAATAAAATGTCTGTAGGCCAAACTGATGGCTATTATTTTGTTTAAAAAAAACATATAAGCTTAGATAAATTATTCCATTTCATTTTGTCTGTGTGAAAACAAATCTTGCACTATATGTGAAGTTATAAGGCAAAATGATACATAGGGCATACATTTTTATACGCCCGTCGAAGACGGGACGTATTATGGGATCACCCGTGGCGTCTGGGCGTCCAGCGGCGTCCACTTCTTTGTCCAGAGCATAACTCTGTCACTTGAAGTCCGATGGACTTCAAACTTGGCAATTGTATTCTTCTCATCATTACGGAGTGCAGTGCACAAGAACCATAACTCTACCTGGCCTATTTTTTGAGTTATTGCCCTTTGTTGTTTTTCAGACTTGAATCTTGTCGGGAGTATATCTCTTAAAGTATAATAGCTAGGAACATAAAACTTCATGGGTGTATAGATCTCACCAAGGGGGAGTGCAGTGCACAAGAACCATAACTCTACCTGGCCTATTTTTTGAGTTATTGCCCTTTGTTGTTTTTCAGACTTGAATCTTGTCGGGAGTATATCTGTAAAAGTATAATAGCTAGGATCATGAAACTTCATGGGTGTATAGATCTCACCAAGGGGGAGTGCAGTGTACAAGAACCATAATTCTACCTGGCCTATTTTTTTTAGTTATTGCCCTTTGTTGTTTTTCATACTAGAATCTTGGCCGGAGTATATCTGTAAAAGTATAATAGCTAGGATCATGAAACTTCATGGGTGTATAGATGTCATCAAGGGGGAGTGCAGTGTACAAGAACCATAATTCTACCTGGCCTATTTTTTGAGTTATTGCCCATTGTTGTTTTTCATACTAGAATCTTGGCCGGAGTATATCTCTAAAAGTATAATAGCTAGGATCATGAAACTTCATGGGTGTATAGAAGTCATCAAGGGGAAGTGCAGTGGTACCATAATTCTACCTGGCCTATTTTCTGAGATCACCTGTGATGTTTGGCATCCGGGCGTTTGGACGGCGTCCACTTCTTTGTCTGGAGTATAACTGTAACCTCAAGTCTGATTGACTTTAAACTTGGCAGTTATATTCTTCTTATGAATACGGAGTGCATTGCACAAGAAAGATAACTCTACCCAGCTTAGTTTGTGAGTTATTGCCCTTTGTTGTTTTTCAGACTTGAAGTTTGTCCGGAGTATATCTCTCAAAGTAATGTAGGTAGTATAATGAAACTATGAGTACATAGATCTCACAAACAAGAAGTGCACCTCAGTGCTATTCAAACCCCCCAGTTAATACTAAGCAGTGTGACGGGCGTATCTTGTGACAATTTGGCACCTTGTTGTACTTCCTAAACTGTGTTTGGGGGGTTTAGGAGTAGGCCTTGTGGTCAGTCTATTTGTTGGTCAGTCTATCTGTCTGTCTGTTGCTATTTCTTGTCCCCTCAATTTCTCAACAACTAATGGATGGATTTTGTCTATACTTTAAAGATGTGATCAGTCTCAAGCAGATAAATGTATCTTATATTTTGGTTACAATCCAATGCTTTTTGACAGAATTATAGTCCTTTTATAGAAAATGGCATGTCATTTTGGACAAGCACCTTGGGGGGTACTAGTCAACTTTACAACAATTCTAGTTTCATCATTTTTTTTTTTTGTTTTGTTTCTTGATTAAAGACTGGATAATTTAAAAGCCTAGTGATGACTTGTACTTGAATTAATTTAGTTGTAAAGCATTGATCACACTTCTCCTTTATGTATGGGATCTACACTGTACAGTCTTTCTTTGTAACATTTTCAATGAAGAAATAATTTAAAAAATCTCTTCAAATTCAATGAAACTTCACAGGAACAATCCTTAGGTCAAGCACTATCATAATACTACATTAAATTTGAATCCATGGGAACAGAGTGTAAATAATTAAAAGATCTCCTCCCAAGAGATTTGATATTTGGCATGAAACATTTCCCAGTGCTTGCCTACCAATATACATTACTTTGAATCATGGCTTAACTTGCCTTTGTCTTGAAAATCAGCCCTTTGTTGTGGGATCCCAGATTTTACATAGAAATTTAGCACAAGAATATATAACTGTTGAATGGCATGTTGTTGAGTTTTCATAATTCACATGACTGTTTTGCTTAACCCCTACCTGTTTTACAAAACTTTGAACCTGTCCAAATTCAAAGGTTTTGCAGACAAAAATTTAAAGTGGATTTAATTTGAAAAATAACAGTTCTGTAGGGTAGAAAATAGTGTGGAAAAAGTAGAAATTGCTTGTCAGAAGCAATTTCTTTTTTTTTTCACAATGATTTCTCAATCATAAAATAACAGGCACGTAAAAAGCAGGGATTAAACAGCAAAGGGTTAAGACAAGACCTTTCCATCTATCAAAAGCCAAGGCTACTAGTCAAGGTCATAAATTCAATGCTTAACGTTTGAATGGTAGAGTCTTCATATTTCACATGTGGATTACTTATGACAAGGTCTTTCAATGGATACGAAAGACAAGGCCATCAGTCAAGGTCATATTTTCAAGGTCACTTAATTTCAATGTAATCATTTTTACATTCGCCTATAGTTGGAATTTAAAATTTTGAAGACTTCATATTTCACGAGTGAATTACTTGTGACAAGAACCTATTGGTAACAAATGCAAGGCCTGATACTTTCATTTTATGTTTTGGCATTGATCTGTTTGGCCTAAATGATTGAAATTACAACCCTGAAAATGAAATAAACCATGTGTTATAGGGCCACAATTAACATAGAAGAAAAACTTTTGAAAAAGGTCACATTCTTCAGTGCTCTCAATAAGATCTGAAATCAGGAATTTTTGTAATTCCATGTTGGAATTTCAGGAATTTTTTTTACGAAGAAAGGAATTTTACACCCCCCCCCCCCCCGCCTCCCCCCCTTCTTCCATTTCCTTCACACTTTGTAAATGCTTGTTTTCTTGTTAAAATTAGTCTAATTTTTATCCCAAAGTCCATCATTCTGGTTACTTCTTTTTAATAATAAATGACTTTCAAGCATTAAGACTTCTAGCTTTCACTTGAAGCTGTAGTTACGAGCTTTGGTTGCACTATATCACCTTTTATTATTTTCATTAGATTATTGAATTATGGAAACTAACATTAGGTCTGTGGAGTTTCTATTTAGAATCGGTCTTTAGATGTATCTTGCGCGGTGGCCCTAGGAAATTCGGCTTACTCAACTTTTAATTTCGACGTTTTGATATCCGGTGATTTTACGGACATTAGATCTAATGCAACTTTATTTTTCTCGCCCTGTCGTTCCAAGGGTACGAACGTTCTAAGTAGTGTGCAACTGGCAGTTTTATGTAAACTTATTTAAACTTACGCAGAATTATCTGAATACAGGAAAATAAGAAAACTTTGTCATTTCAAATCTCTCGTCAGACATATTGTTGCAGACAACTTAAATTACGTCATTGGGATTTTCCCGTGTTACCCGAAGATGCCGTATATAAACGAGGACAGTCGATTGACCTTTTCGGGAATGATTTCCGGTAGCGTCTTTTTTCACTTCGGATAATTTATCCGTAGATCTATTGTTAGACTTTTTGAAAGTGATATTTCGAAATTTTATCGGTCAGTGCTGTATGAATTACGTTTGATCTTACGAATATTCCCCTGATTTGAATTTTGTTTGTTTCAAAAGGCCTTGCAACGGACTCGCGATCTGCATCCGACAAAGACAGGTAATGACAGAAGCGGTAATGGCGCGTCGCTAACCCGACAAGATTGCGTAATCAAAGACTAGATCTAGTTGTTAAAGCGACAGTCAATTACACCTCACGTTACACATGACTTGTTTTGGTCAGCTGCAATGTGTATGCTCGCGTTGATTATCGATTTTTTGCACGCGTAGACTTACTTTGTAGACTTTATACGCTTAATTCGTAAAACGTCCGGGGTCAAATTACAGGACGTTTTCCTTGAATCTCGGACGTTTTTTTACGTCCGGGTCTGATTTTCCGGACGTTTTTTCTGAAATTCTGGACGTATATTACGTCGACGTCCGCTTATTGAGAGCACTGATTCTTGACCTGTAGACTTAAAGTTTTCAAAATTTGAGATTTGGTCTCACATTTCTCCAACATAGCAATTCACAGTAACTTTCATTGTAATATTGTTTGTTAGATCCCTTTGAGATGTAAAGTTACATATCAAAATATGTCCTAGACAAATTATAAAGAATTTAAAATTTGGAAACTCACATACTTAGGTGAGCGATTTAGCACCATCATGGTCCTCTTGTCTTTAATAGCCTTAAAAGGTCAGGAACATGTACTAAAAAAAAGGTCACAGAACATAAAGTATGTTTTTCTTATCTTTATTACATGTATAACTCAAATGCGGTATCGTGACTTGTGATTACAGCACAATTGTACAAGTCAAAATAGCGAATTTTACTTATACATGTATTTGGGGAAAATAAATGTGTGTTTTATATAACAGGTTTCATATAATGAATAAGAATGATAAGGAAATGCAACACAATCAAGCTCTTTTCAATGACTTCAAGAACAGTTTTGACTCTTAGAATATCATTGAGTTGATGATTCTAGAATTTTAAAGGCTAAAATTACAAAAGACCTGCTTTGTGAAATGAGTCATTAACTTTGTTACAACGATTTTCTCTTTCAACATTTATGCAAACATTTCCCTGGAAGTTTTAATTCTGTTCCTTAAACTAAGCACAATGTTTCTATCAGTATCTGTGAAAAGCCACATGTGACATTGTAATGTCTAAGGAGGCTTCAGATATCAGTTGATTGACAGGTTCAATTAATGAGATAGTAAAACTTTTACTTGGCACCTGAGCCTTTCTCATTAAAAGATAGTACAAACTAAAGCCTTCTACAGACAAAAAAATGTGGGATTGGTCACAAATAGAATCCTTATGATAGCATTATAATTGATAGAATTAAAAAAAAAAGATCTATGCTTCTTCAATAAAATAGTTTTACAAAAAGGGAAAATTTTTACATGTAATGCCTGTATTTTCAAAAAATGCTTTTTGCAAACTTCTCTAATTGCTTATTTAATTGAATTTCAATGCTGAAGGGGGTTCAAAAATACAAATAAGGGGGTTTTATTTACTATTATTGCCCAATTATGAATGAAATTTCCACATGAAAATTCAATAAAAGGCTTATGAACAGGGTTTGTTTGAATTCCGCCCCACCGATTCCCTCTAGAACGTGGTAGAGCATTGGTTTTGGGATGTAGATGTCCCTGGTTCGAATCATGGCTGAGTCTAATACTTTATTGCGGGTTACATTTGGAGCCCACTGTAAATAACCCACATGAGATGGTGGTTATGTGATTAGGCACTTAATGATGTTGATTTGAGAAGATTCGTGAAAGAATCTTAATTGTTGAGGGGTAGTATGTAGCAGGGTTGAGTATCAGGGGTAATTGTACTGCCTTGCTGTACAAGCTAGCTTTTATAGTGACGTGGTAGAGCACTCGCTTAGGGACACTGAGGTCTCTAGTTTAAATCCCGACGGAGTCAAATATTTATCTGCTGGTTACAATTATATGGAGTTTGAGTGGTAAATGGTTTCTGTACATTTGTAACCATCCCATTTTCTGCAGATCTTCTTCAAACAGTATGTGGATAGTTTGTTTTAACTTTCAAGAATGAGTACAGTTTTATAACAAAATGTTCCTTTTCCCCTTCTCAATTTAAACTTTCTTATAGTTTGTCTTTTATCTGAAGAAACTAGAAGTATGCAAGTTATGATGATTGCATCATGATAGCATATAAAAACTTTGACATTTTATTGAACTTCTGTTATATTCACTCTGAAGCTCAGATTTCAAGGAAATGTACTCTTTCTGAATTCAAACAAAAGATCAATGTACTCTTTCTGAATTCAAAATAGCAATCTACACTTCAAGGTAGGTAACTCTCATTTTTTTTTTTTTTGGGGGGGGGGGGGGGGGGGCGGGATTATTTCAGTGTTGAATTCAGCATACATATATAAAATGAGCCTCTGTGTGACATTTCCTTTGGCAAGTGTGTGAGGAGCAAATGTTTAGCAGCCTAGGCAGATAAATGTATATAGTGTAATTAGAAAATAACCTGACCATTTGAGGATTATTTCAAGACCTTATCTATCAATAAAGTGTGTAGTGAAGGCTCTTGTCAGACTGTGCGAGTGCATAGGCAGACAAGAGTCTTTGCTTGTTCTGTATTTATCATTGTTGGAAATGTCAGGCACAGGCTCAAATATTTTGTATAAATTTGGAAAAGAAAATCCGTTTCTATTTATATTTCATGCAATATTATTCATCTATTTCAGGTCAATTTAAACAAAGAATGTCCATTTTGGTCGGATGACAGTCGATGTGCCATGAAGAATTGTGCTGTAGATGTCTGTACAGAGGTGGGGCTATTCTTACAGCTTTTTAACTCTTGTCTTGCTGATTAAAACTGTGGCAAAATTGAATTTTATCCCCTTGACTTGCTGATTAAAATTGTGGCAAAATTGATTTTTAATCCATTTCATGCTGATAAAAACCCCAGCAAAATGGAATTTTTGATCCTTGTCATGCTGATTAAAACTGACAAAAATGCATTTTTACCCTTTTCATGATGATAAAAAAACTGGCAAAACTGCATGCACCCTTCTCAAAATGTTCATGAAATATATTTGCTTTACACAAGCCTTTTGCAGTCAGTATAGACTGGCAGGCAGTACAGACTATAATCAGCCTGCACTGACATGCAGTCTGATCTTAGTCTTTACTACATGCCTTCTACTTCAATATTACTGCAATAACTTGAGTGAGACAGGTTAAGATGTTTCTAAAATTTGCAATTGTTTGAAACAAAATTTAAATTCAGTAACATAAGGGTTTGAATCAAAGTGTTCAGAACAGTGGATGCACTAATTGAGAGTCAGTATTTATTTTGGAAAATGAATTTTAATTTTTAATGGCTTTAAATCAAAAAGAAGAGCCAGGTGGTATAGACATGGAACAGACTACAGATTTGTGCAGAGCTATCTTTGTCTATACCTCCTGTCAAAGCAGGAATATTTCACGTTCGGCATGACAAGGGTTGAGCACAGATATTTTACAAGCATATTCATTGGACAGTTTTTACAAACATTTTGCATCTCTGTGTTGACTACTCCATTGCTTGTTATGCTTGTTGTTTAAATTGTTCAAAAATGTGTGGCTGCCTATTGAATATTATGTAATTATAGACAATACATAGAGGATAATTTGTTTGTTTCAGTGTGAGATTGATTTATATTTCATTGAGTGAACAACAACAGCTACAGTCAAATATCTTTATGTCGAATGTCCATAAGACGAAGTAATCTCTACGTGGAAGTAATTTAAGTCCGGATCTATTTACTGTTTATTTCTATGTATTTCAACCTCCATACGTCGTTATCTATTGCTTGAAATTTTCCGTACGTCGAACCAATTTTAAGGTCCAACCACCATTGTGTGTGCGCATTCACACTTCCATATGACGAACCCAAGACTTGAATGATGAAAATTGTAATCACGTCAGTTATTCACACCTTCAACCTGTCAACTACAGTAAATGACGCACGAGATCTCAATATTGGATATCGATTATTACCTGATTGTGTTTGATTGTTTGTTACAGATAGAGAATATCAATTTGGGTGATTTATTGTTTTAGAATATAAAGGGTGGGGAAAATGCATATTCACAATGACAAGGGAGGTATTGTTAGTCAATACGACGTAAGGGCTAGATTCTTAAAATTCATTTTCAGAGTTTTAGAATAAAGCGTTCGATGGAGCAAGATTTTTGAGCCGTTACTAAAGAATTTTAAGAAAGTTGAATGTGGAAACGAAATTTGATTGGCATTGACTAGTATTCTGGACGTCAACTATTTTCACTCAATTTAGCGAAATTCGTTCGTTATGACGTCTTAATAATCTTATAAAGCGGGATTTTTCGTCTTTTTCTAAAGTAAGCACCTCAAGTCGACCCGTTGGATAGTGATTTAAATGTATGTATTTATATAGATCTAGTGTTTATGAATAAATAAAAAATGTAAATAAAAAGAAGTGTCATATATTATATTTGATTAATTTATCATGCAAATCAAATGCGTCCGTGATTTCGCCACTACTAATGATCATACTTAGTGTAATGATGGCCCCATATTATTTTCGTCCTGGAGATCGCTGTTTGTCTCTTCATTGAACTTTCTATATGTCGAAGTTTTCACGTAAGTCCCCCGAAGTTCGACATATAGATATTTGACTGTATATTTTTGCTAGTGGTGGAGTCACAAAAATGAAACACAATGTCAAAATTTAGGGCATATTTTCTTAAAGTGCGTTATTTTACATGGGAATGCTTCACAATGTTCACGATGACAACACTCTTGAGGAGGTTCCCCTCAGATAACTTCAGATAGGGATAAATGAACAAAAGAGTTATAAGTTTTAATAATTTCACTGGTAAGGTAGTGAGTTTATGAAATGATTATCTACCGTTTTTTCTCGATAATCCACCCCAAAGAATTAAAGAAACTTGTATATTTAGGCTGCAAAGGCAAAAAATTGTTGCTCATCAGACTCACGGTAGTAGGGTCATCTGATCAATTGCTACGCAAGGCAAAATATCGCTGAGTACTGGTAATTGTCATAGGCGTAACTAGGAAGTTGCAAAAGTTGCATTAAACCCCATTCAAACTTATAAACTGTGATTTCATGTTTCAGTGGTGTTAAATAAACCTGTTATACTGTTTTCAGGAACAAATACCAGTTGGTGTGAAATATTCAGCTGAAGCTCAAATGTCATCTGATTCTGACCAGGAAAAGGTGAGTTATACTGTTTAGCTTTATCGGGAGGTGTGGAAATACAGCTCGACTATTCCAGTAACCTGGGCGTCGGGGTTGGCATGAAACTTTCCACATGCTTCTGTGTGACCATAAAACAGCCTCTAGACAAAGATTCATTATTCTGATATTGAATTTAGTGGAATTTCAACCCTTTTTGGACTTAAAAAATTACTGGTTTTTATGTACAAATGTTCTATATCAGTTATATCTATATTTCTATTTAAGCTATTGCCTTGAAACTTTGTGACCATAATATTAGCCTCAAGACAAAGATCCATCACTCTGATATTGGAATTTGTGGAATTTAACTCTTTGCCAACTAAGAAATTCCTGGTTAAGTTTTTATGTGCAAATGTTCAGTTTTATCTCTATTTCTACTGAAGCTTTTGCTTGGAAACCTAGCACAGGCTTATGTAACCATAATATCAGCCTCTAGACAAAGATTCATTTCTCTGATATTGAATTTAGTGGAAATGTAACCCTATTCGGACTAAGAAAATCATGGTTAAGTTTTCATGTACAAATGTTGTATATCATTTATATCTCTTTTTCTACTGAAGCTTTTGGTTGTAAACCTAGCACATACTTCTGTGATCATTTTATCAGCCTCTAGACAAAGATTCATTACTCTGATATTGTAATTAGTGGAATTTTAATCCTTTTTGGACTTAGAAATTCTTGGTCAATTTTTTACGAGGAAGTGTTGAATATCAGTTATAATTCTATTCCTATTTAAGCTAATGCTTGGAAACTTTGCACATGCTTCTCTGACTATAATATCAGCATCTGGACTAAGTTTTTTTTCGCTTGACTTTCATTAAATTGAATTGTCGATATTGATTTGCTGTTACTATCCAGCACATGGAATAGTCGAGCTTTGTTGTCCTCCAACAGCTCTTGTTATATGAGCCAAAGGTGATGTGGTATCATCTTCTCTACCTGCCTATCTGTCTGTCTGTACATCCACATCTTGTGAGCACCATTCCTCCTACACTGATTGACAGACTTATGTTATGGGAGACCACTCTCACTACTGTCCTGCATAGCTTCTTTGGTTTGGTTTGACACCTGCATCAGTGAAGATCTTCTTTTGCTCAGTGGTTAGGGCATTGGACTTGTAAACTCAATATAAATATTTTTGTCTGCGTGGGTTGGACACCGACTCACGTCAGCAATGCTTAAATTGCGAACAGATTGTTTGTGATATTGGCGTTGGTTTGGGATAAACCATTGAACCATTTATGTTGGCATTGTACCGACTTTGTATGTACATGAACAGGGTTTTCCCTCTATGTTCAAAACAGAGGGTCATTTTGCCACATAGACCCCCTTTAAACTACATAAAGAATTTTTCTTTGACAATTTAGGGGGTCAATTAAAAAAAGGGGGGTCCAAATTCAAAGAAATGGGAGGTCATGGAAAACCCTGCATGGAGCACATTACTGCCTAAAAAGGCTTATCGTCATCAATATATGATGACTCTTAAGGAGAAGTGTGTTATGGGAGACCACTCTCACTACTGTCTTGCATAGCTTTTTTGGTTTCAATATAATGTCTGACACCTGCGTCAGGGAAGATGTTCTATGGCTCAGTGGTTAGTACATTGGTTTTGTAAACCAATGATTTAAATATTACTTTGTTTGTAATTCTTGGATGAAACTTTCACATAACATCCCTAGTCACCAACCTTTAATTTTTGTTAGGATTTTGAGAAATCCTTCAATATCACAGAAAAAGAGGCTTTCATGTAAAAATTCCATGTGAACACATCAATATTCATCCATGGATTTGGATAAATTCAGACAACATGTTGCTGGTTCTCTGTTACCAATGTACCAAACTTTTCCTTGCCAAATTTTTAGGAGTTTTTTTTCTTGTAATCCAATACCAGGTAATAAGAATTTAGATGCATCAAAACTGGAAGATGACACAGGTACAGATAGAGGGGGTATTTTGGAGTTCAAAATTAGATTAGATTAGATTATTTCAACTAAACTTGCACAAATCCTATGTTGTGGGTACTCAGGGTTTCATTAAGAAAATAAAGATTTTTGACTGGCATAAACCCCTCTCATCTGGACCACTGAGATGATGCTGGTAATAATTTCAAGGTGGGCAAATTGTAAATAAAGGTCTTTACAAGTAAAAAACATTGTTTAAAATCACAAAAATGCTTGAAATAAATAATTCCTAAGACCTAGTTATTTTGGTAAGTAATGTATTGCTTTTGTTTTTCACTCAATAATTTTATATCTTAATAATTCAAAGAATAATCCAATGTAAATTCTTTAATGTATATTTCAGACTGATGATACAGAGGCTGTTTGTACAGAGCCACAAACAGAGGAGAGTCTGGGATATCTAAACACAACTATCACGTAAGTACATTATCTACCAGTTATCATATTTATACCTCTGTGCCAAAAAGCAACACATTATCAAAAATATAGTGAAAAAAATATAAAACTAAAAATTGGCAGTTTCTTTATTCGCAATGTCTTTATACCGTGCCAAAGGTGGATGTATATTGATAACACCCTCTTCAGTCTCCACCTGTTGATCTATCCTGAAGTCCTTTTGTCTGTTTTTATTTTGTGTATGCCACTCATACAGTTATGGAGAGGTTTGTTTCAAATGTTCAAAGAATGTTCCTCATCACCTGACATACACTTGCAAAATTGTTGGAAATGTTATGCTTGGCCTATATTTAAACCTGTCTCTGTGTGTTATAATGCTGACTTAAAAGATGAAAGTTAATAAGAATACTTATATAGCATGGAAATGGACATAACCCTTCTTCCACTGTGCAATGCATTTTCTGCTGTACATTTGATCAAGCTTTGAAAGGCGGTATAGACTGGGATCAGCTTGTAAAGATGGGTGGTCCGATGATAGCCTAAACTGCTAGCTTTTTACTCTAAAAATAACTACATGTAAGCGAATTAATTGAGCTAGCCTTGTTGAATTTTCAAAAATAATGGGGATTTGATATGATTTTTTTTCAAATCATAGTAAAAATTCAGAGGGATAAGGTTTCATCTTAATGAATTTACATGCACACAATCTTTGACTTGCACTACTATTTTGTATTTCAGTAAAGAGAGTGAAAAGGCTTTCAAAAGCTGGAAAAAATATGACGATGCTCAACCGATGTTTTGTGAAATAGACGGTATGTAGTGTTTCATGTACTTATTGTTTTTTTGCTCCAATATTAGTTTCATTTTTGGTCCCGTCTATTTGAAATTATATTGTAGCCAGTGTAGTTTATATTAAGATCTGTATAATAATGAGCTAATGAAAACAACTCCATCATACGCAATCAGCCTTTTAAAAGATATTTTATTAAGTCTAGTTTACTGTATGATTGATGTTTTGGTGTGAGAAATAGTAAGAAAAAATGATATGGTGCATAATAATGTAAGATCTGTCATGAGATTTTCATTTAGACAAGCTGATATTAACCAAGTTTGGATAAGAAATGTTATCAAGCAAGCATTTGCAAATTTTTACCAGCTTTGAGCTTTAACAAAAGAGATACCGCATGAATGTTGTGCATGGGCAACTCTTGTTTCTGACTTACAGAAATTACAGAGTTACATATTTTTGTAAAGCCCGTCATTTTGCATGTGATTGCTATGCAACGTTCATTGTGATGTCACTTATTTCGCCCCGCATATATGACAAAAAGATCAGATGAAATGCATACAAGCAGGGTATAAGTTTTAGATAATTCCACTGCTTTTGCGTTGAGATTATAGAGTGATAATCTACCATTATTTCTCGATAAATCACCAAAAAACATTAAAGAAAAATTGATCTTACACTGAAACAAATGATTATCCTCTAATTATTTTATGCTTACAGATGACACCTCACCAGATTGTAATTATGTGGATCTGTTGTTAAACCCAGAAAGATACACTGGTTATAAAGGGGAATCACCTCATAGAATATGGAATAGTATTTACAAGGAAAACTGCTTTAAGTAAGTTGAATGTATATTACCTTTCAAGGGGACATGGCAACACTATTGATAGTATCTATAGATGTAGGGGCACTTGCAATAGATTGTGCTGATACCTCTTTTTTTAGTAAAACAAATCAATATTGCATATTTATAGGAAGTGGAACCTGAAATAGTCAAAGGATTTAATCCTAACTTCCTAACTTTTGTCTTAAGTAAGTGGACCTGTAAAAGTTCCACAAGGTTTTGGAAGTCATTAAATTTAACAGTGTTAACTGATGAATTCAGTCTGACCAGAGTCTTCACTGTGCTTTTTGAAGATAGATAAGGTCTCAAAGTATCTGTAGTCAATCAGGTAACTTAACATTTACAGTATGTGGCTGTCAACAGTGCTCAGTGTTTTCCCCTCACATACATTTCAAATTGTTTGAAATGTCACATACAAGCTCAATTATCATCTGCAACTTCTTGCAGTTTGGACCAGGCCAGAACTTTGTTTTATGGATAAAGGGATAAAGGGATAAAGATGGTTAGAACACAAATTGTGCAAGTTGTTAGTAGTATTTCTTTAAAAAAAAATTAATTGTTAAAAAGCTTTGAATTGAAAGGATTTAGAGGTGGTTGAGACTAAGATCAGACTGAATATGTGTAGGTTAATCTTGATGTAAACTCTTGGTAAAGGATGAAGTATTTCAAAAATCAGAAATGATTTCTGTGATAGCACTTTTCACCATTCACATTAAGCAGTTTTAGTGGCCAATTTCCTGCTGGTACAAAGTTAAAGGCTATGTATTAATTGAAATGTCAAGGTCACTCTTGCAAAATGGCATTTCCAGGGACATATGTTTTTAGCTCACCTGAGCACAAAGTGCTCAAGGTGAGCAATTGTGATTGTAGAATGTCCATCGTCTGTCATCAGTCGTGCCTTGTCCGTCGTCCACAATTTCTTTAAACATCTTCTCCTCCTAAACCAGTGGACCAATCTTGATGAAACTTGGCAGGGATGTTTCTTTGGTCAAGCTCTACCAAAGTTGTTCATATAAATGAAATCCACTCTTAACTATCCCTTTACCCTTAACAAAAAGGGTGAAAATATGAAAATCTTTAAAAATCTTCTTCTCTGAAACCAGAAGGCAGACAGCTTTCATATTTGGTATGTAGCATCATTTAGTGGACCTCTACCAAGTTTGTTCATATCAAGACCCTGGGGCCATATAATTTGGGCTTTGCCAGGGCCAAACCCTTTTTATATAGAATCAAAGAGAGGAAATCTTTAAAAATCTTCTTCTCTGAAACCAGATGGCAGACAGCTTTCATATTTGGTATGTAGCATCACATTGTGGGCCTCTATGAAATTTGTTCATATCAAGACCCTTGGGTCATATTTGGGCTTTGCACGGGTGCATCCCTTTATATCTTATGAGCATGAAGGGTAAAAGAATGAAAATCTTCAAAAATCTTCTTCTATGAAACCAGAAGGCAGACAGCTTTCATATTTGGTATTTAGCATCATCTAGTGGACCTGTACCAAGTTTGTTCATATCAAGACCCTAGGATCATATTTGGGCTTTGCACGGATGCATCCCTTTATCTCTTATTAGCAAGAAGGGTAAAAAAATGAAAATCTTCAAAAATCTTCTTCTGTGAAACAAGAAGGCAGACAGCTTCTATATTTGGTATGTCGCATCATCTAGTGGACCTCTACCAAGTTTGTTCATATCAAGACCCTAGGATCATACTTAAGCTCCACCTGGGTGCAACCCTTTTTACATAGAAACAAAGATCGAAAATCTTTTAAAATCTTCTCTAATCAAAACCAGAGGGCACACTGCTTTCATTTTAATCTGGCCTGGGACGAAAGTCTCGGAAGAGCTATTTTCATACCCTCGGATGTCGGCGTCAGTGTCAGCGTCGGTGTCGCGTCCGCATTAGGTTAAAGTTTTTTATTTCTATCAATATTTATCCTAGAATATTTATTTTTTACAGAAACACTCATTAGGGCATAGGCTTTCATTTGAGACCAACATCCATGTCGAAATGACCTTTAGACTGTGACCTTGACCCTTTCAAAAAAACTTTAACCAAAAACTTTAACCAAAAAAACTTTAACCTTGCTTATATTTTCTGTAAGCTGTAAACTACATCATTACTTCATATGCACACTCATTAGGTGATTGGCTTTCACCATAGACAAAGGTCCTTGACATTTTGACCTTGACCTTGACCCTTTGTGGACTTAGAAAAACTTTAACCAAAAAACTTTAACCAAAAACTTTAACATTGCACATATTTTTTTCATGCTCTAACCTAGGGACATCATAGCTTCATATATATACTCACCAGGTGATAGGGATTTCACCAGAGACCAAGGTCCTTCACAATTTGACCTTGACCTTTACCATTTGTGGACTTTTGAAATACTTTAATTGAAAACTTTAACCAAAAACTTTAACCTTGCATATTATCTTCTGAATGCTTTAACCTAGGGACATCATTACTTCATATACATACTCATTAGGTGATAGGCTTTTGTGAGAAAGCAAGGTCCTTGATAATTTGACCTTGACCTTTTATGAACTTAGAAATACTTTAACCGAAATTCTTTTACCAAAAACTTTAACCTTGCTTATATTTTCTGAATGCTTTAACCTAGGGACATCATTACTTCATATACATAGTCACCAGATGAAAGGCTTTCACCAGAAACCAAGGGCCTTGACAATTTGACCTTTTATGGACTTGGAAAAACTTAAACTGAAAAACTTTAACCAAAAATTTAACCTTGCTTATATTTTCTAAATGCTTTACTAAGGGACATTATTACTTCATACACATACTCACTAGGTGATAGGCTTCTACAGAGACCAAGGTCCTTCACAATTTGACCTTGATCTTGACTTTTTGTGGACTTAAAGAAAAACTTCATGTTTGATTAAAAGAAATTCCATTGGTAACCTCATCTGCTTGTAGGCTTTCACTTTACCCTAACCTTATACATGCAATTAAAACAAAAAAGTTTTTATATTTCTTAATTACTACTCAAACAGATATATATTAGATCATGGACTTTAACATTAAAAGAAACCACTTTGAACTTCGGTCTTTGGTCAAGCGCTGTTTGTGACAAGCTGCTGTTTGGGCGAGCTACGTTGTCCGCGGACAACTCTTGTTGGTATGTAGCATCATCTAGTGGGCCTCTACCAAGTTTGTTCATATCAAGCCCCAGAGGTCATTTTTGGGCTCCACCCGGGTGCACCCTTTGCTCATTTGAGCACGATGGGAGAAAACAGGAAAATCTTCAAAAATCTTCTTCTCTGAAACCAGATGGCAGACAGCTTTCATATTTTGGTATGTAGCATCACCTAGTGGGCCTCTACCAAGTTTGTTCATATCAAGACTCTTGGGTCACATTTGGGCTCCACCTGGGTGCATCTTTTTTTACATAGAATCAAAGAGCAAAAAGGCATATCTGTCTTGCTTTTGGCTGAAAACATTCCATGTTATTGATCTTATGTAGATATTATTTCCTTTCTGACATCTGCCTATTTAATTAATGTGATGTCCCAGGGGTCAAAGAGACTCAGGTGAGCGATCTAGGACCATCATGGTCCTCTTGTATCTCTTTTAAGCCTCATTACTTGAACTTTTCAAAATGTCTTTGAAAAATATAATACATAAATCATTTCAAAGTGCTTTAAACATATCTCTTTTTGCTTTCATAGACCGGAGAAAGTTGGTTATGGTGCACATTCATTATCAGGTAAGGGTTCTAGTCTATTATCTCCTTTCACTACACCTTGTTTAGAAAGAATTATTTATGATGCAATTATACTGTACCTGTCACAATTGAATAAACTGCACAACCTCAATTTGAAGTTGAGATTTTAGATATTGAGTTTTGAAATATTTATGTGCTTAAGTAGTTGTACTAAAGTAGGGTTTGATATTAACTGTTTGAGCTTGTGCATGACATTTTCAACAATTTCAAGCTTACACAAAGCAAAGCCTCTGACAAGCCTGTGCATTTGCACAGTCTGACCAGAGTCTTTGCTATGCATTATGTAGATTGGTAAGATGGGAACCTCTCTTTAGGCTATCAGCTGATATTCCAATTGCTCAGATGGTTGTCTAGGCTGCACAAAGTATGTCCATCATGCACACAAGAGATAGTTGGAAATGTCACACATAGGCTCATTTTTTATCACCAACCTGCAGCACCTATGAGTCCTAAATTTTCAGGTCCTCTTTAATTTCAGAATAACAGGTCCTCTGTGAAATCTTTATTAATTGTAGAGTTATAAAAACAGAAGTCTTCAGAAGAAAAATTGGTTTGGAAAAGAAGAGATAGCTTGTGACTAGCAATTTCTATTTACCAGAATTGTTGTTTTGGTTATGAAAGTCTGAATATTGAAAAAAACTGCATGATATGGAAAGAATTTTTGAGAATAACTGCAGGCCTGTAGGACCCACAACAAGGCAGTTTGCACAGGTCCTCCCTAAAATCACAGGTCTCTGGTCAGAGGACTGGTGTTAGTATTGATCCCTTTACTAATGACATATTCTAAGAAAGGTCTGCCATTACTATATCCACATCTGTTGTTGTTATACTTGTGACTGTAACATTATTCATGATAAAACATAAAAACTAATAATGTTTGATAAACATGATGGCTTGATTTGAATTTCAAAGTTTGTTTGGTATAAAAGTTACAAAGATTATGTATAAAACATATGACTTGTGTTGTTGATAAAAGTTTTTGAATTTCTAAATATATTCACAATCAAACTGAATAAAAAAAGTTCGTCCTAAATCATTAAATGGAGATCTGAAAATGCATATTGATAAGAATTAATCTGAAGCCAAGATAAGTGAATACATTTTAAGAATCAACTTAGAAAAACAAAGCATGTACAATTTGCATGTAAAGTAGTTTGTAGAGATTAGTTTTTGGAACATTAGATTAGGCTTTTTTTGTGAATTTGGATGCATGGCTTGATTCTTTATATAGATCTGCCATTTCTTTTCTGTTTTACATTCTGAAACTGTCCTTTTTATATGAGTTGATTTACATGTAAAGTTGAAAAGTCTTTAAAAGAAAATTCGTATGTTATCAAGGGTAGATTTTTAGATGTGAGGGAGTAACTTAGCAACCCAAGAAGTCTCTATTCTCAAAATGAATCCTGGGGCCTGTTTTACTAAACTTCTTGCGAGAAAATTAATTGTAAGTCAAAATCACAAATCATAGTTGGTGTTTTCATTCATTGGTAGATTCTGCTTTGTAAAATCTCATTGGATTAGTCTTTAGGAGACGATTCCAATGATATGATGCATTGCAGAATTCCATATCCAGTTACTACTGTAGAAGCAGTTTTAATTTTTGACTTACGCAAAAAAAAATGAGTGTAAGATGTTTAGTTTAACAGGCCCCTGATCTTGTGGTTACTCACTGTAATGTGCCAACAGAGCATCAGATAAGATTGTGTGATGATAATCTTATTCAATAATTTCTTACAAAATCTTTAATTTAGGGTATTTATTGGAATCATCTTTGTAAGACTGTTCCAATGAGTACCAACAACAAAGGGTTTCAGTTGGATGTCTATGCCAATTCTCTGTTTATTGAGTTTAGGTTGCTGAAAAAAAAAAGGACGAAAATTGCTTTTCAATAATCAGATCAGATTACCTACATGAGACAGTAAATGCTACATCAGAGATGTGAAAATACCAATTTTTTCACTTGTCTCTTGGCAAGGAAAAGATAATTTTCTACTTGTCAAGGATCAAAATTAACTTGTCTACAAAAAATTGAATAAATGAAAGGATAAATTTTGAGAAATATTGTTTTTAAAGAAGAAAATCCTTGTTGAAAATCCTGGAAACCAGTATTTTCTTCATTAAAAACAATATTTCTACCTTATGATACAAAGATTATGCTAATAAATCTCTTAGATCTATTCAGTGCCATTCAAAGCATGATCCTAGTATTAACTAGTGTGAGCAGTAACCTCTCACAATGTACTCGTCCACAGGTAGAAAAACCCAAGTCAGGCATTGGAAGTCCACATGCCTGCAGATAGGCCCAAATTCTATGATGTAGTAAGTAATGCAGCTCATAGTCACTTTGAATTCGCAGATTACATTTCAGAAGGTTGATGCTTGTTAATATTCAATTCTCTCTGTCTAGGGCTATTTAATACAGGAGGTAAAACTCACACCCTCCTTTGTATTATTTTTAGTTAACCAATTTTTAGCTCACCTGAGCACGAAGTGCTCAAGGTGAGCTTTTGGGGTTACTTGATGTCCGTCGTCCGTCGTGCGTCGTCCGTCGTGCGTCGTCAACATTTACCTTGTGGACACTCTAGAGGCCATATTTTTAGCCCAATCAACCTGAAAATTGGTCAGAATGATTATCTTGATAAAATCTTGGACAAGTTCGAAATTGGGTCAAATGGGGTCAAAAACTAGGTCACAGGGTCAAATCTAAGAAAAATCTTGTGGACACTCTAGAGGCCATATTTTTAGCCCAATCAACCTGAAAATTGGTCAGAATGATTATCTTCATAAAATCTTGGACAAGTTCAAAATTGGGTCAAGTGGGGTCAAAAACTAGGTCATGGGGTCAAATCTTAGAAAAACCTTGTGGACACTCTAGAGGCCATATTTTTAGCCCAATCAACCTGAAAATTGGTCAGAATGATTATCTTGATCAAATCTTGGACAAGTTTGAAATTGGGTCAAGTGGGGTCAAAAACTAGGTCAAGGGGTCAAATCTTAGAAAAATCTTGTGGACACTCTAGAGGCCATATTTTTAGCCCAATCAACCTGAAAATTAGTCAGAATGATTGTCTTGATGAAATCTTGGACAAGTTCAAAATTGGGTCAAATGGGGTCAAAAACTAGGTCACGGGGTCAAATCTTAGAAAAACCTTGTGGACACTCTAGAGGCCATATTTTTAGCCCAATCAACCTGAAAATTGGTCAGAATGATTATCTTGATGAAATCTCGGACAAGTTCCAAATTGGGTCAAGTTGGGTCAAAAACTAGGTCACGGGGTCAAATCTTAGAAAAACCTTGTGGACACTCTAGAGGCCATATTTTTAGTCCAATCAACCTGAAAATTGGTCAGAATGATTATCTTGATGAAATCTCTGACAAGTTCCAAATTGGGTCAAGTGGGGTCAAAAACTAGGTCACAGGGTCAAATCTAAGAAAAACCTTGTGGACACTCTAGAGGCCATATTTCTAGCCAAATCGACCTGAAAATTGGTCAGAATGATTATCTTGATTAAATCTCGGACAAGTTCAAAATTGGGTCAAGTGGGGTCAAAAACTAGGTCAAGGGGTCAAATCTTAGAAAAACCTTGTGGACACTCTAGAGGCCATATTTTTAGCCCAATCAACCTGAAAATTGGTCAGAATGATTATCTTGATAAAATCTTGGACAAGTTTGGAATTGGGTCAAGTGGAGTCAAAAACTAGGTCATGGGGTCAAATCTTAGAAAAACATTTTAAGATTGTTAATTCAGGTGAGCGATTAAGGGCCACTATGGCCCTCTTGTTTTTGTTTACTTTTCAAAACCTTGTCACCATATTTTCAGTTTCGGTTGCTTTGCTCAGGTATTAAATACTGTTATTTGATTTGTGCAGATTTCCCACTTACTTTATTTGATTATGTGGGCGCTTACCCAATGATATGTTCACTGCAAATAATATTGTCAAGATACAGTACTGATGATGTCATGATTGTCTAGTTTGATTATCAAGATTGATGAATATAATGACACACTTCTATACTTCTCCTGAGGACAAAGTGCTTAATGTAATTTTAACCAAATTTGTAAGGATTGTACCTTAGGTAATCATCTTTAAGTACACTGTAGCTGAAAAAATGGAATTTGTTGAAAGTGAAAGTGGCTACCATGCCAACCAAGGTGAAAATTCCTAAGAAAATCTTTAAAATAGGTGTTTTTCTCCTGAACAAGTATTCCGCCACACTCGATTATTTGGCAGGAAGCAACTGTTCATGGACATACATATAATTATATAATAAGGCTAGGGGAGAGGGGGAGATTTAGGCCAGTTAGCAATTTAAGTAAATTTTTGATTGCCAACCACATTGCAGTTTCAACAACAGCTGGAAAAATAGTTTCTTACTTTTCCTTTTTCCAAAGAGCTTCAATAATTTGATATGTTAAGTTTTCTGATGTTGCCTAAATAAGCGTGGCTCAAAAGGCTTTTGTCTCAGGTGGATAATCCAGGGCTTACAGCCCTTTTGTTTTTTTCACTATGCTCACAAAATAATCAAGATCTTGTTCAGGGGAGAGCTGAAATAACAAAAATACCATTTAGCTTGTGAGTAATCTTGGCAGTTTATGGCTTGGAAAAAGTTGCAGCAATGATTTGTTATTTGCCCAGTCCTGTTACATAAGATAAGGCTAATTGTCTATTGAAATGCAAGTTTGTTTGAATAATTTAGCATTGTCACAAACTTCTAGATTGGTTTGTCTAGGCTCATGATATTGACTGTCTGACATGCTTTGCTGACAAGATAATGAAATAAGAATGGCATGCAAATGACTTTTCAAACAGCTACCAGAATCAGTAGATCATAACTTGTCCTGTACTAGGTGCATTTGTAAATGGTATGCAATGCTCTTTGCTCTCTGTCTGCCCATCCATCCATCAGCCCGTCCATAGACAGTTTTTATGTCCGGACTCAAGAGCAAAATAACCTAGAATCATTAAACTTCATAAATTGCTGCCCATGACCTAAGGAGGTGCGCTATTGTTTTGGGGTTACAAAGGTCAAAGGGCAAGGTCACAATCGAACTTTGTAAAAAAAAAAAATGTTTACGGAACTGGGCAAAGGTCCCTTTGGGGTATTAGTACTTTTTGCCACAGATCTAATTTAGAATTGTTTATGAAATATCAAGATATAAAAATTAAATGCACATGATATCTGTTAAGAATATCCTAGGTTAATAGATCTCAGAATTAGAAAGTCGTAGCGGTACTTTTGTCCTCTTCCATTTCATATTCTTATGTCCTATAGCTAAATAAATACATGTATAAAGTAATTATTGAATTGTAGCCTTAGCCACTGTTGTCGTCATTGTTGATGTGGGAAAAAATTTCCATTTAGAAATATCTCTTGTTTTATGAAAGGCATTCACTTGAATTTGGCACACATGCTCACTATGTTGCCTACAAGAATTATTACCTTAAGTGAAATAGTCAACTTTTCCTTAATTTAGCTACAGTTCTTTTAGCAAACTTTTTGATTTGATATTGTTGGA
Source organism: Fragum whitleyi (assembly GCA_948146395.1). Classification (NCBI taxonomy): domain Eukaryota; kingdom Metazoa; phylum Mollusca; class Bivalvia; order Cardiida; family Cardiidae; genus Fragum; species Fragum whitleyi. The sequence goes on along the minus strand of OX411544.1, from coordinate 93,369,191 downwards.
ATTGTTATGGCCACCTTCATTTGTTATGCATATTTGATATGCATGGTAGTACATTTTGGTTCTCTTTTGATCATTAGGTATGTCCTATATTTTTTGTGGCTGTCCTTAGATTGCTTTAAATATAATGGTATATTGCGACAATGATATAATAACAATAATTACCTTTTTAAGTTTTATGTTATCTTACACATGTAAACAATAATGTTTTCTTTCATTATTTAGTTGGAAGAGGTACAGTAAAATGAGGGCAAATATCTGAATTGGTTTCTGTTAAATTTCTACACTTTATTTCTTCAGGGTCCAAACAATAATGCCCATGTAATGGGATTCCTTATTTCATTAATATTTGACTATTTTTGGAGATACAGATAAGAGGTGGTAAAACCAGTCTCATTATGTGACCCGTTACACAAATAAGGACCATGGCAAAACTCTGTAAAATAGATATTTGAAAAAGGGATTGGTTCTAGTACAGGTCAACCATAGGTCACATTTCAAAAATCATTTAATAGGAAGGTAGATTGATTATTCTAGATTCAGAAAATTAGTTAAGTGAGAAAAGTTTTGACTATAGTCAGGCTGCGCAATCTGCACAGTCTGACAATGGTCAACACTTTACGCACTACCCAGATGGTCCCTTTTGGCATGACGGGTCACATATCTTTATTTCTCAATGAAACCCTATGTTGTTGGTACTCATTTTAATTGTCTCAACAAGACAATTTCAATGAGTATCCATAACATGAGGCTTCTGTGAGTTTTAATAAAAAAATCGAATCTAAATTCCAAAATACCTTCTCTATCTGCATCTCTGTATTTTCTCTTGCTTCAGCTGCATGTGTGGGATCACATTTGTTTTCTTCTGATTTTAGGTTCTAAATATTTAGTTAAGGAATATTTTTCCCCATATACCTCATAGATATGTAAGGAGAGTAAGTTTTAAACAATATCTTTATACTGTGGGAATAATGAGGTTGGAAAACATTGAGGGGAAAAAGATAAATTGCATGCCTCAAGTAATTTCTCCCTTTTTCTTGGTATTTTCTAAAATACTTTGAAGTCTCTTTTCAATTTCAATACATACTGAATTTTCAGTTGAAATTCTTTGAATTTGTATTGGTCTAAACTTGTTTGTTTCATATAATCTGGGTAAGACAGATGAAATTATTAAGGCAGGTTTTCCTCGATAATGGACCAAATAGTATTCAGAATTATATAAAGTTGATAAGTTCTCCAGATGTTTCCATTGATGAACTAATTAGACATGTATGACATTAATTCTGTATACCATTTCAACAGCTTGTCAACCCTTACTACAAAACTTAACCCTCCTCCTGCTGAACTTACATTTTCAAGCCCTATTTTGTGACATTTCAACAACCCTGGATTCAGGATGACAAAATGGTGCAAACTGTTTGCAAATTATATCCCACTTTACATGTGCACTTGTGTGCAAAGGGGGATGAAATTTGTAAACAGTTTGCACTGTTTTGTCATCCTAAACACAAGGCATGTCTTGTCTCAAAACTTCCCATTATGATAACATAAAAAACAGAGGGTTTAGACTTAGATCAGATTGCAAGTTTGTACAGCAACACCCTGCAAGGAGATTAATATTGCAGAAAAAGATACAATAATAGACTGTTTGAAAGTGAGACAGTTCTTGCTTTTCAATATATGTTTCCCCTATTGTAGATTGACCGTAAATATTGTGTGTCAGCTTAAATGTACTTATCAAGTAGAATGGTTTGATACTGATTGTGGCGGATCATAATGTGGGTTATAAATGTCTTTCTTTTCTATTTATTACTGTTACATAGATTACTCCCTGGAAGGTAATATTACTGTTCACTTTGATAAAATATTACACTCTAGCATTGAAAAGCAACTGACATATTTTTCGTCTAATCAGGGGTCACTCACTAAATGTAGCCTGTCATACCCTATTTACTAAGAAAACGCCATTTTGCTTGTTGACAAAATCTAAATTTCATGAATTTGCATAACTTTTTTGTCTAAAATGAGATTACTTTCCTCTTAACAATTGTTTATATTGCTAGACTTCAACGCTTTGCAATATACTGTGCATACCGGTATATCAATGGCTCAGTGTAAAACAGTTGTAACTGCCTATATTTCTATAGGCAGTTACAACTGTTTCATGCTGAGCCATCAATATAAGGCATGATGATACATGAATATTGATATGCATCTTTAGATACCAACTTCATGATCATCTCACAAGGACAAGAGCATTTATCATTGTCCAACCATTTGAAAAAAAAATGCAATGCCATGGGGGGGGGGGGGGGGTTGTGTTGAACATCCAAACCTATAGTGCAGGTTAATGCTTCTTTGTCAAAATTAGACTGTTAGACTGTTCATTCTAGAGTTCCTAAACATTTCAAATGTAAGGCTCTTCTTCATTTCAGGTTGCTTTCCAATGTTTTACTGTGTTAATCAGAGGACTTGATAAGAAGGAGTGATATCAATATAAATCCTGGCCTGATATTATGAAACAGTATTTCTTTCTCAACTGAGAATATGTTATATATTAACAATTACCGTACTTACATTCAATGTTGAAATTACAATTTGCTAAAGCTAATATAAAACATAAATTTTCATTTTTTCACTGTATCTGATCTTGAGTTGAATTTTCGAGTAAATTCTCAGTTGAGTATGGAAAGTTTTATAAACGCTGGCACAAGTATTTCTCTTCCAAACCCTTTGTTGTGGGTACTGAATGAAATATTTTTATTATAATTCAATTGACAATGATTACCTTTAACAAAGGGTTGGATGATTGTCAAATTATACAATTCTGACTAGTCATACAAAAAGGGACCATCTTAGAACTTATAACATAAAGGGGTTTAAGGGAAGCAGGTTTTGCACATATGAGATGCAAAAATAAGTAGCCAGGACCCTCAAAACTATGTGATGTGAGTCGCATAGACTATGTGGGGCTCAACTTCAGAAAAGAATTGAAGACTTTAAAGCAGTCTTCAATTCTTTTCTGAAGCTGAATGCCAAATATTAAAATACTTCTAAAAATTTCTTAACCTTTGACAAGGGAATATCTCTAAATTTACAAAATACAAGATTAATATCCTTAAAGAAATAGTCTATACCTAAAACAGGGACTCCCAAAATTTAAGACAGGACCCCTTAGATCCCCATGATTGAGTCCTTTGAACTCTATTTTGTTGATGTCAGACTAAAACCCTGATATACCTTAACAGAATTTGAGTTACAACTCTTGTCAGCATGTGTGGGTCACACAGTCAGACCAGGGTCCAAATTAGTCCCTTTTTGACAGTCCTATCTATCACAATCATGTAAAAGAAAGGTCGACGATCACTCCCTCTATCTAGTGTTCTGATTTTGCATCTTTCTATCTAATCTCTCTGTTACTTTGTAGATGTTCTTGCTAATTCCTGTAGAGTATTGTTAGAATAATTGTACTGTTATATTATTACAAATTGATTCTGATTTAACATAATTTATACAACATAACTTTTTTTCTTACTGCCAGCTAATTACAAATTACTTCAAATAACCATGTAAACAACCTTGATTTGATTTCATTGGGTAGGTTAATTCAAAACCTTTTAATTGTTTTAATTGTTGCATCATCAAATACAGCATTTGACCAAATCACACAATATAATTGATACAAATAAACCTTACTTTAAGGAATATAGCCCATGATTCAGTGACATTACCATTCCCATGGCATCAGTGTATTTTATTTCTGTAAAATTTTGAATAAGTTTTGTGGGATATAAACAAAACTGAAGTCACATTACAAGTACACAAAAAGAAAATTAATTGGCGATAGCTACTATACTATATTCACACAAATATTTTTTTCTATTTTTCTTCTTTTGAATATTTAATATGATTCTTTTTTATGTTTATACAACTTGTGACTTTTGTGGAGAGTTGGTGCATTAGCCTCCTGCCCGCAGTTTGTTAATGTAGACTAGTTATTTTCAGATAATCTGGTTTGTTGTTTCAATTGTACCAACAATCCTGAATAGCTGAAATTAAAGCTGAATTTATTTAAATTTAATCAATCATTATCTTTTTAACTGGAGGCTGATCAATAGGTTCTGGCCTTTTGTAGTGCATTAATTTTCCCAAAGATATAATTCAGTTGGTTCCTTAAGTCGGGGTAATCTGTTTGGTGTAATCTCCAGTACCCACAATGAAGATGAATGGATATAATGTGTAAGAACTTGTTTCTCAATAAACGTAAAAAAAAACCCCAACAAACTTTGCAATGTGTCTTATATAAATCAAATGAAAGGAAAGCATGAATGTACCTTGTTTTTGAAAATCTATGAATGTTCGGTGTCCTGTGATCAGCATGGCTCTGCCTACGTAGGTCTGTCCTCCCAATATTCCTATTAGCTTTATACATTTCATCTAATTCTATAGTCTTTCTAATTTAGCTAGAAGATGTTTGAATTTCTTTATTGTGTGCATTTCTTTCCTCTAGATGGATAATGGTCTGCATTCTCCAAACTATGCTTATTCCTTTAGATGATCCTTTAGAACTCATTTTTACATTCTTTCATAAAAGGACCATTTCGGAACTTCATGAAAATAATATTTGAAAAAGAGTTTGATTTCAGAAGAGGTATACAAAGGTTCTTATTTCAAAGATTCTGATTGAGAAAGTTAGAATGATCATTATAGCTTAAAAAATCTGCTAAGTGTAAAAAGATTGGACAGATTGTGCAGGCTGATCAGGATACAGGATAACATATACCCAGTAGACAGTCAGTTCCTTTGCAGATGACAGGTCACAAATGACAATATTTAAAAAAAAACTCTCATGATTGATTCTGCTTTTGATTATGAATTCATACCATGTGATTGAATAGGTTTAAATTTCATTCCTCAGTTTAAATTTTCCGTTTAAAGTTTGAATTCTCTCCATCTTAAATGTAAATATTTCTTGAAAGATAAACCATTTCTTCAGTATTTTTTGTAAGTATTTCTGTTAAGTATTCAGATTTGTTCCAATTAATTTGAATGTGGAAATGAAGGAATAATTGATAGAAAAAATATGTACTTATAAATGTATGTTGAGGGGTCAGTGCAAGACTATTGTACATTTAATTGCCTATATATTTATAGGCAATTACAAAAGTGTTGCGCTGAGTCATCAATGTGTTTAATAATCTTTCACATACCCTTACCAAGATCAGTATATCCCCATTTCAATCATATACTGGTAACATCATGTACTATATATTATTTCTAACATAGACTGTTTAACTTTAGTAGAATCATTTTACATGTATCTCCTTTTGGAAAATCAGAATTTTACTGTTTCTCATCAGAAATTGTCTAACATAGGTTGTAATTGAGGAAGCTAACTTTTGATTGTATAAAATCATTAAAATGCATGCTCTTTTTTTTTGGTGAGTTTGTAAGAAATATATTTGAAGTCTTTGATCACAGTTACATGTAGAATCATTTATTAGGCTGTGTAGCTATTTCATAGGATAATTGGATAGGAATAAATCAGTATTGATAATGAAATTTGCCTTTAAATTTTAGCTTCTAAATTTCTAATGAGTGTGGTCAACATTTTCAGACAATGGTATCTTATAGATACTATTGTTCAAGGGCATCAAGGTTTGGAATTTAATGTAGTATAAATTATTTGCAACATTACTAGAAATTTTTTGACTGTGTATAACAAGTTATTAACTATTAGAATTCATATCCCTTTTAATGATCTAAAAAATAATTTTGTGAATTCTAGGAATGTGCCTTGAGAAGAGAACATTTTACAGATTGATTTCAGGTTTACATACTAGCATCAACATACATCTCTGTGCTCAATATCTACATCCAGGTTAGTCAATGAACTATTACTTAGTGTCAGATATCAGGTCTACATACGAGGGTGAAACAAAAATTACGTAAACTAGCGTTGCAGAAATTTTGATTTCACAGACTTTGAAGAGAAAACTACATTGTTATTAAATTGCGGCATTTGTCTTTTTGTCGTGTAAATTTGGATGAAATCCAAATAGTTGGTCACCTGTAGCAATCATTCTAAAACATGTAGTCATTTGGTACCGGCGCACGGTAACGATGTCAATATGACGCTGTGGTATTGATAAGTTCCGTCTCGAAAGTCAGCACTTTTCAAAATACTCAACTCAACAATAAACACGATATCTGCATCGCCTATCCATTTAATAAGTACTATTTTCATTTCCATCTGATCCAAAATGATGAACTTAAATGTGTAATGTGTCTAAACGATTCTGAACTGATGTTATTCTGTGACAATTACAGATTAAACGCCGAGGAGACGTTTTTCATTCTCCAAGTGTCATCCTTCAGAAACACTCTCCATTCTTAAACAAACCTTTTAAACCATTTAAAAAGAAGGTATCTGCTTACATTTGAAGACATTTTAGCATATTTCATCATTTAAGCCTCTCGATTAGGTTTTTCATAGGTCCAGTAGAACTTTATTATTTTCTTGTTGTCTCTGGCTACGCCGGTGCCGTCGTTTCGAAGTTCAAAAATTGACGCGTGCCTTTAGCTTACTGACTTTAAATTCGAAAAAAAGCGAATGGATTATGCTTAAATTTTTAAAATCCTAACTCATAACGTCAACACGTAATTAGGCGAAGTTTGAAAGTGTTTGGTCCAAATTGAGGGGACGATTCCGGTAAGTAAAACTAGGAAGCAAAGTTACAAAATGGGTTGCGCCGGTAGTACCTACCCAGGTATACCAAATGTTGGATTTTTTACGTCAGAGTCATAGCAGACTCTTGTAAATTTGATATTTTGTCAACATTAAATGATTTAAGATGTGTACAAAATTTCATTTATTTCCGTCGCGAAACACCAAATTATAGTAAATGTCCACGTATTTTTTGATCCACCCTCGTACTAGCATCAACATACACCTCTGTGCTCAATATCTTCATCCAGGTTAGTCAATGAACTATTACTAAGTGTCAGATATCAGGTCTACATACTAGCATCAACATACACCTCTGTGCTCAATATCTTCACCCAGGTTAGTCAATGAACTATTACTTATTGTCAGATATCAGGTCTACATACTAGCATCAACATACACCTCTGTGCTCAATATCTTCATCCATCGTGTAATGTCGGTTGTCCATCGTCAGTCATGCCTTGTCTGCCATGTATCGTCCAAAATTTCTTTTAACATCTTCTCCTAAACCGGTGGTCCAATCTTGATGAAACTTGGCAAGGGTGTTCCTTGGGTCAAGCTCTACCAAAGTTGTTCAAATAAATGAAATCCACCCTTACACTTTACCCTTAACAAAAAGGGTGAAATTAGGAAAAATCTCCAAAAATCTTCTTCTCTGAAACCAGAAGGAAGACAGCTTTCATATTTGGTATGTAGCATCATCTAGTTTACCACTCCAAGTTTGTTCATATCAAGACCCTGGAGTCATACTTTGGCTTCACCTTGGAGCAACCCTTTTTAGATAGAATCAAAGAGCAAAAATCTTTAAAAATCTTCTTGTCTGAAACCAGAAGGCAGACAGCTTTCATATTTGGTATGAAGCATCATCTAGTGGGCCTCTACCAAGTGTATATATACATGTATCAAGACCCTGGGGTCATATTTTGGCTTTGCCTGGGTGCATCCCTTTTAGCTCCTCTGAGCACGAACGGTAAATATAGGAAAACTTCAGAAAATCTTCTTCTCTGAAACCAGAAGGCAGACAGCTTTCATATTTGGTATGTAGCATCATCTAGTGGGTCTCTACCAAGTTTGTTCATATCAATACCCCGGGGTCATATTTGGGCGAGTGTAGGACAAAACCCCACCAGGACAAAACCCCATCAGGACAAAACCCCACCTTGACAAAACCCCACCAAATATATTATAGTGTAAGATGTGAAAGTGTAAGTGTTATTAAAAAGTATATTTATCTATTCATATAATTCTGCAAGTTCTTTACCACACAACACCATATCAAAGAGTATTGTAGGGGACAATTAAAACGCACCTCATAAATGTAAGGTTTAAAAAAGGCGAAAGACAATTTGTCCTTTGGCCGATTTGTTTATTTTTTAAATGAGTTCCACACCAATTTTTGCAATATTTCAGTCATATTGAAGCGACTGGAGCACTTATAAAGGATTCATGATATTCCTCACATAAGAACTTAAACATTACATCCTTTTCAAGAATGTAGGATGTTTTGGCCATGGACGTTTTGGCCAGGACGTTTTGGCCACGGACGTTTCGGCCACAATTTTTTTCAAAGTAGGACTTTTTGGCCAAATTTCTATTATATGGGTTTAAGAAAGTATATAGCCATAAAATGTTATTCTTTATTTGTTTCATTTCATTGAACTTTTTATCCACATAAGAAGTGTAGTTACTTGAATAAGAAATTATACATTTAACATAATTTTGTGAGAAAAGGAGTTAAGTTCTTTAAAAAATATATATGTTTTTGGCCAAATATTTAATTGAGATTTGAAGATGATTTTTTTTTAAAAATTTTGCCTAGTATTAGATGATTAATCATTTCTTTTTATGAAATATTATTTTTTTGTAATTTAGATATTGAATATGGAACTATGCTTTTTCTCATTGAATAGTCAGGCTACAGTATGGGGGGGGGGGGGGGGGGGGAGGGGGCAAATGGGAAAAATATCCAAATCCCTATTAATTTGTTTTTAATGATCAAAAGTTTAAAATAGTTAAAATTTCATATAATAACTTATTCTCCCAACTAATATTTTTTGGCCAAAAGATCCTATTTTGAAAAATATTGTGGCCAAAACGTCTGTGGCCAAAACGTCCAGGCCAAAATGTCCTGGCCAAAACGTCTGTGGCCAAAACGTCGGTCCACCCCTTTTCAAGCCTCCAGCTCCTATCCCACATAGGATTACGAATATCATCCCAATGGTGGGAGACAAATAGTCAGAAATGATGTTTCCTGCCATTGGGGATTGAACCTGGTACCTTCAGATTTACAGTCTGCATGCAATGCTTAACTTGGACTGATATTAAACCAACAGTAAAGCAATATGTTTACTATTTTATAGTTTAAATGCAATAACTATTTTATGTTTTAACTGGATTTTTTACAATCACTGTTTCAACAAAGTAAAGAAGGAGTCAAAATCTGAAAAAAATAATACAGTTCAAATGATTTTGATGAAATTATTAAGAACTAAATCATTTTTTTCATTAATTGTAAGAAAATATAATTAAATCAATTTAGTTTTCACTAAATATAATAGTAAGAAAAAGTGTTTGGGTTTTGTCCTACTTGCCAAATATAGTGGTGGGGTTTTGTCCTGGTGGGGTTTTGTCTGATGGGGTTTTGTCTGTTGGGGTTTTGTCCCGGTGGGGTTTTGTCCGTACCCCTATTTGGGCTGCCCTGGTGCATCCCTTTTTACATAGAATCATAGAGAGTAAATGCATATCCTTCTTGCTCTTGGCTGAAAACATTCCATGGTATTGATCTTATGTAGAAATTTGCCTATTTAATTAATGTGATGTCTCAGGGTCAAAAAGACTCAGGTGAGCGATCTAGGACCATCATCCTCTTGTTTTCCATTCTAATATGCTAGAAAAAAAGATTTGAAAATAACTTTTATAGATTTAATCATGAGATCAGAACAATGTTGGAGAACAGTAACAAGGATCAACTATTTTTCAGAGAACTTCTTCAGGTATTATTTAAATAGCAACATGATAGGAGAAATGTGGGTAGAGCATTCTTAGCTGGGCTGCTTTTGGAGAAAACCTGAGATATTGTAAAGGCATTGGTGTCATTGTTGTTGTTATCATTGTGTGAAATCTTTGACATCTGTGATATCTGGTTCTACTGAGGATGTTGTAGACCTATGTGAGATAGCAGCTGGAGGCTAGGAAATAATGTGATGGTTGTACTGGTGAGAGAAATACCAGGAATCCATTGTTAGGTGCTCCAGCTGCCAAGATATAACTGAAATGATGTTAAAAGTGGCGTTAAACTCCATTCAATTAATCAATCTACTGAGGATATTCACTTGAAACTTAGCATATAAGTTAACTGTCAAAAGAGCAACCTTTCTTGCAAGGTGGATATATCTAGATGCATTTTGTGTGAATTATTCACCTTATTCTACATAGATTTTTCATCCACTATCCAGTAACCAACAGTTGACTGTAGGCACCAGAAGGCAATGCTCTTGTTAAAAATTTAAATTGGTCATGGTAATGGTGAAAAACTTCCATTAATATAGATTAACCCTTGTCATGCTGAACCCAGAATATTCCTGCTTTGGCAGAAGCAATAGACAAACATCAGCCTGCACATTATGTCTGATGCTAGTCTTCATCACCTGTTTCTCACTTTCAAACCAGGAATGTCAATAGTTTTAGTCTTTCAAATAAAAATTGACCTTGAGTTGGTACTTTCAGTGCTTTTTGCCCTTTGATTTGGTTGAAAATTTTTAGCCAAAATTTATTCAGCATGACAAGGGTCAACTATAAGGTTTGTTGCAAAACAATAGAAATACTTATGAACCTGTTTACAGCTGCCACCTGTTATGGTCAGGAAGAATGGGGACCCAATGTAGAAGAATTCCAGAGTAGATTTTCACCAGAACTGACAGATGGTCTAGGTCCACAAAGATTGAAGAATCTCTACTTTACATATCTAGTGGAAATGAGAGCTCTCGCAAAAGTAGCTCCATATTTAGAACAGGTTTGAGTCTTATCTTACAATGATATTTCTTACACAACACAAGAATCCCCATATATCTGTTCTGTATACTAAATGCTTAGAGTAAGTATTTTTTTGTGCTAGTATATAACCAGATGACATGAACAAAAAAAGGGCTTAAATCCTTGTCTTTGAGAATAGAAACCTTGGTGAAATTGCATTTAAATCAATGGACAGAAAGCTCTGGATTCACTTATTGTGGGTCAGTATCCATTTTGAAAATATTATTTTTTAAGCTTACCTGATTAGAAAATGAAACCAGGAGGTAAAGACTAAGATCAGGCTGCACATGTGTGCAGGCTGATCTTTGTTTCTACCTCCTGCCTAAACAGGAATATTCGGGGATCGGCATGACAAGGGTTAATTAAAAAATTGAGTTTGCAAGTAATATTTTCAAAAGCTACACAAAGTGTTCTATATAAAATACTCAGATCAGCCTGTATGTGGCAGTCTTTACAGAGCATTAAGTGAGGATTCTAATTATGTTTCACAGATGGGTAAGCAGATTGAACTGACTTATAGTCCCAAATGTTCATTGCTGCCAAAATTGATCGATCAAGTAAAGTACTTATTCTGAAAGCGGACTGTTGATATCTTTAACTTTCCTGCTATTAATGTAAATCATTTCTGAGTCTCATTGACCCAAATATTGTAGCTACAGCTCATCAAAGCTGTAGTCACAATATTCAGGCCGTCTTTAAAAAGTGATTCAATTGCTGTCTTTTACATGTTCCTGACCACATATTTTGTACACAAATGGTGATTCAATATCGAAGGTGGTCTACCAGGTCAAGGGTGCCTTTATGCACAATTTACTACCATATGGAATGATTTCAAATACTTCTCATGTTTTATTGCAGCTATTTGTAGAAGGGGGGGGGGGTATTCCAGTCTACCTTTTGCCAGTGTAATGCTATGTTTAAAAAGATTTAAGAAAAAACAAACTGTCAAATCTCTGTTTCAACTGATGCAATTGCTGTGAGAATTTGCTTCTATCCTCAAGATATCAGCCTCTAGACAAAGGTTCATTACATTAACATTTGATTCAATGGAATTTTTACCCTCAAGACTTAAATTCTTGGTTTAACTTCTATATGCAGCTGTTATATAACTATTATCTCTGTATCTACTAGAAACAATGCTTGGAAACAAGCTTCTGTGATCATAATATCAGTCTCTTTACAAAGATTTGCCACCTTGAGATTCATTTAGTGGAGTTTTTTACCCTTTTTATGCCCCTGCATCAACCTGTTACGGGCATATTGTGATCATAATATTAGTCTCTTTACAAAGATGTGCCACCTTGAGATTCATTTAATGGAGTTTTTTACCCTTTTTATGCCTCTGCATCAACCTGTTAGGGGCATATTGTGATCATAATATTAGTCTCTTTACAAAGATGTGCCACCTTGAGATTCATTTAGTGGAGTTTTTTACCCTTTTTATGCCCCTGCATCAACCTGTTAGGGGCATATTGTGATCATAATATTAGTCTCTTTACAAAGATGTACCACCTTGAGATTCATTTAGTGGAGTTTTTTACCCTTTTTATGCCCCTGCATCAACCTGTTAGGGGCATATTGTGATCATAATACTAGTCTCTTTACAAAGATGTGCCACCTTGAGATTCATTTAGTGGAGTTTTTTACCCTTTTTATGCCCCTGCATCAACCTGTTAGGGGCATATTGTTTGTGTTCTGGTTGTTTATATGTTTATAGTTTGTCTACCTAAAATGTTTACATTGGCCTGGACTTCTGATTGGTAATGTGATAAAAGTCCATACTTCTTAATATGTGTGTTGTTTGTGAAAAGGCTTTTTCTGTTTGTCTTAAGGTCAAGGTCTTAGCCAAGATCAAGGTCTGCTTGCAAGGTCAAATATTTTTAAAAGTAGAATATTTTTAACTGGCCAAAGCATCAATGCACTGTTTCTGAAAAATGTCAGTGGTGGAGGCATTGGTGTTTAACAAACACATCTTTTCAACTTGATTAAGGGTTTAAGTGTAACTATTATTTGTCTTTCGTAACTCTTTTAAAACTAAAGTTATCTGTATGAAATTAATCACTATGATATTCATTATGGACATACTTGCAAGGTTGGCATTGATTTTCTGTTGCTATCCAGCACTCAGAATGGACAAGATTCGCTGACCTCTGACAGCTCTTGTTATAATAATAATAATAATGATAAAGACTTTATTCAATGAGGCAGTACAGTTGAGATAACCCAGTCTTCCCTGTAGGCCTCTACAAATATTTACAAATCAAATACAATGATAAAACAACAAACAGTACTATGATAAATTTTAACAGATGAAGATACCAATAATCGGAGAATTATTAAAGATTGTTATCATTGTCTGAAACCTGTTTGAAATTAGACCTGTCTAAAATTTTGAATATGTGACGTGTCACATGAAAAGGGACCATCTGGTATCTATGAAAAATAAATATTTTGAAAAGGGATTGGATCCACAATATGTCAACCAGAAGGCCTATTTCAAAAAATTTTACTTTGGAAGGTTACTAATGGATAATCATTCTAGATTGAGAAAAAATTGTTATTTGCGAAAAGTTTGGTTTGTGGTCAGTCTACACAGATCACACGGTCAATACTTTTTTTACTTTCCAGATGATACCTTTTTGCATGATTTGTCACACATATATCTTTTCCAGGAAGATTTTTTTACTGGTGAGGAAGAAGAGGATGTGGACACTAAAATGGGTGTGAACGATTTGCTCAAAGTTATCAAGTAAGTCAATACCTAGTGATCGATTATAATCGATAATCAGTTAGTTTGGGCTTTGGACTGACTAATAGATTAGGAAATTTCAAAATTGATTAATCAGTTCCCAAATCATAAATAAAAGCTATTATAAATTGTTTTCAAAACTGACATTAGTTTGATGGCTCTGTGTGAAACAGTTGTAACTCCCTATATGTTTATAGGCAGTTACAAGTGTTTCAGACTGAGCTATGGAGTTGGTATAAAAATCTACAGAATTAGTCTTTAGATCACAAGTTTTAACTAAATTTTCACATTCTATTCTTAATAGGATGTTACTGGGAATGCTGTTTTCATTTCTAGCAAAAGATTGTACAATTGATCATTAGTTGATTTACTCTTCCAACCAAAAACTGATTATTAATTGTGATTTGAAGCTAATTGCCCTACTAGCTATACCACATGATTGTTTGATTCTGTGTGTAATCGATTTATCTTTCAGTGAACAGCAAAAGCTATATTTCTCCTTGGGTAGCTTTAGTTGTTCATGAAATGAAACATAATTTATCTTATCTAAATCAAGGAAACTAGTACCTTATTATATTTCCTTAACTCAAAAAGGATATATAATGTCAAAATTTTAGGATAAGAGCATCATTTCACAACAATAATATAGAAATAGGATGACAACATCAATATATCAGAACCTGCTATGATTATGTCCAAAAATATAAAATGACCACATGCAGGGCTTAATATAGCCACCAGCTTAATAATTTCAGTCTTCAAAAAAAGGATTATCAATTCAACACCATTTCCATTTTTTTTACACAAATGTTAATCAGAGAGTCCCTGAAGATGGAATCAAATACAAATAGATCTACCGTCAATTACATGAGTCACAAAAATTTGGATCTTTTGACTGATGAAAAAGCCAAAGCCGATTCCTTTTACTGATAAATATCTGTAGTGTAACTATTGCAGAGTTCAAAATATAGAGTGAGTCTCACTTTCCTTATTGTAACAATGAATACCAATAATACCCCAGCCACCGGTGTGAAACAGATATTCTGTAAAAGCTCTAATAGAATCCTGGGGTTATATTAGAATCATCACATTTCCATTAGAAAGCATCTTCTAAAAAGCATTGAGAAATGTTTGGATTCAAGTATTTCATCTAAAATGGAGTATAAGATAGACAGATTTGTATCCAATTAAAGGCTGTTCACTCATTTAGATTGCTTTTGTTTTTTTCACAGAAATTTTCCAGATCATTTTGATGAAAGTAAATTATTCAGAGGAAAGAAAAAAGAAGTTAAAATATTAAAAGTGAGTACAATATACACCATTAACTAAGTTGTTTTTAGATAAAAAAGGTCTACCACTGTTGTTGGTATAAGAATTGTTGTCATGATCAATTGTAACAGTGGTTGTATCTCAGTTGTTAATGAAGATATTCACTTGAAACTTTGCATGTTTGTTTAAAAGAGAGCAATGTATGTTATGATGAAATTATGCCCTTTTTAAACGCCCGTCGAAGACGGGACGTATTATGGGATCACCCGTGACGTCCGGGCGTCCGGCGGCGTCCACTTCTTTGTCCGGAGCATAACTCTGTCACTTGAAGTCCGATCGACTTCAAACTTGGCAACTGTGTTCTTCTCATCATTACGGAGTGCAGTGCACAAGAACCATAACTCTACCTGGCCTATTTTTTGAGTTATTGCCCTTTGTTGTTTTTCATACTAGAATCTTGTCCGGAGTATATCTCTAAAAGTATAATAGCTAGGATCATGAAACTTCATGGGTGTATAGATCTCACCAAGGGGGAGTGCAGTGCACAAGAACCATAACTCTACCTGGCCTA
This sequence comes from Fragum whitleyi, assembly GCA_948146395.1. NCBI lineage: Eukaryota > Metazoa > Mollusca > Bivalvia > Cardiida > Cardiidae > Fragum > Fragum whitleyi. The sequence continues at coordinate 93,353,846 of OX411544.1, read as the reverse complement.
TTTTTTGAGTTATTGCCCTTTGTTGTTTTTCATACTAGAATCTTGTCCGGAGTATATCTCTAAAAGTATAATAGCTAGGATCATGAAACTCCATGGGTGTATAGATCTCACCAAGGGGGAGTGCAGTGCATAAGAACCATAACTCTACCTGACCTATTTATTTGAGTTATTGCCCTTTGTTGTTTTTCAGACTTGAATCTTGTCCCGAGTATATCTCTTAAAGTATAATAGCTAGGATCATGAAACTTCATGGGTGTATAGATCTCACCAAGGGGGAGTGCAGTGCACAAGAACCAAAACTCTACCTAGCCTATTTTTTGAGTTATTGCCCTTTGTTGTTTTTCAGACTTGAATCTTGTCCGGAGTAAATCTCTTAAAGTATAATAGCTAGGATCATGAAACTCCATGGGTGTATAGATCTCACCAAGGGGGAGTGCAGTGCACAAGAACCATAACTCTACTTGGCCTATTTTTTGAGTTATTGCCCTTTGTTTTTTTTTCAGACTTGAATCTTGTCCGGAGTATATCTCTTAAAGTATAATAGCTAGGATCATGAAACTTCATGGGTGTATAGATCTCATCAAGGGGGAGTGCAGTGCATTTTTTGAGTTATTGCCCTTTGTTGTTTTTCAGACTTGAATCTTGTCCGGAGTATATCTGTAAAAGTATAATAGCTAGGATCATGAAACTTCATGGGTGTATAGATGTCTTCAAGGGGGAGTGCAGTGTACAAGAACCATAATTCTACCTGGCCTATTTTTTTAGATTTTGCCCATTGTTGTTTTTCATACTAGAATCTTGTCTGGAGTATATCTCTAAAAGTATAACAGCTAGGATCATGAAACTTCATGGGTGCAAAAAACATTCATTCAAAATAACCTCAGTTCTATTCAAACCCCCAGTTTATACTAAGCAGTGTGACGGGCGTATCTTGTGACAATTTGGCACCTTGTTTTAAGATATTTTGCATTGTACAGCTCCTGTAGCTGGGCTGTATGATATGATTATGCTGAAATTGCTTGATAATTAGTTGAATCATTGTATATTTGTATATAGCTTACTTTTGCCTAAAAGATGCTAAGCCGAAAGTCAAAATATGTCTTTAAACCATAACGTAAAGCCTTTACAAAATGTTTCAGTCCAGACCTTGAAATCAACTCAATGAAAAAGCTATGATAAACATTGAGGAGTCAGTGCAAAACTATTGTAATTGCCTATGTGTATATTGGCACTTACAATAGTTTTAGGCTGCCGTCATTGCACAGTTGGTCACAAGGTCACTGGTTCGATCCTCGATAATTGTAGACCTATTTGGGATAGCAGCTGGAGGCTAGTAAAGGATGTAATGGTAGTACTGGTGAGAGAAATACCAGGAATCCGTAGTTAGGTCCAGCTCCAGCTGCGGCAATATAACTGAAATATTGTTGAAAGTGGCGTTTAACCCCATTGAAACAAAACGAACAATAGTTTTAGACTGACCCCCGCTACATGGTACCATTTTACGTCATGTCTACTAAATAGCAATATTTATTCTATGATTACAGAAAGAATTCCAGGACCATTTCTACAACATTTCGAGGATAATGGACTGTGTGGGCTGTGATAAATGTAAACTGTGGGGTAAATTACAAATACAGGGCATGGGGACAGCCCTTAAAATATTGTTTGCTGGGGATGGTATGGGGCTCCAGTCTACTGTACAGGCCGGGTCAAAGGTCAACTTTCAACTTAGGAGAACAGAAATTGTGGCGCTTTTCAATGCATTTGGGCGGTATGTGTTTGTATAATTTTGAACTATGTCAGACACTGTTTTAAACTACATGTATCTTTTAGTACATTATCCATTATACTACATGAAAATATCATGATAAACATATAGGTAGTTACATTGTTTTGCTCTGAGCCATCAATATAAGTTAACCCTTGTCAAGCTGAACCCTGATTATTCCAGCTTTGGCAGGAGCTTTAGCCAAACATCAGCCTGCACATATGTGCAGTCTGATGTTAGTCTACACCACCTGTTTCTCACTTTCAAACCAGAATTGTCAGTAGATTTAGTTTTTCAAATAAAAATGACATACAGTTGGTACTTTCAGTGCGTTTTGCCCTTCGATTTTGATGAAAATTTTTAGCCAAAATTTATTCAGCATGACGAGGATTAATACACCTATTATATGGCAAAAAAGGCTATATATTTACAACAACTAAGCCATCACCAAAAGCAAAGGTGGAAATGAATAAATACAATCACAATTTTCTATCAGTGGCTGTATTATAAACATAATCTGCTGAAAAAAAATAACATTTGATTTGAGAAAAAGTGCATAAATCCTCTGGAATTGTTGTGACCTTGAAATTTGTGGGGAAATTCAAAATTCTAGCACTCTGATTGGCTGAGAATTTGGTTTCATTGCACAATGAAAATAATTTAGAGTAAGCAGCTAATTTGTAAGCTTCCACAAGCCTGATTGAAAATCTATCTCATTTTGGAAAATATTTAGGTTAATTCTTCATTATATTAAATTATAAGATATAAAAGAGTATTTATTGTTTTTTATGGAGGTATAGAACTAAAAACTTAAACAGATAAGTATGAATCTGCTTTACATAATCATATAGTGTGAATATGTTTTTAGTTTCATACCTCCATGAAATCAACAAATACCATCTTGATCTCTCAATTGAACACATGAAATCAAAAGTATTAGTCATAAGCTCTACTGGCCAAAAGATGGCATAGTGATAGTCTGTCAATTTTGTTTTACACAAATATAATTAGAATTCTTTTAAACAACTAAGTTCATGAAATAAAACATAGAATTGAAGAAATAAGCAGGTAGAGCATCTTTATTGGTTGTTGTTGTTTTTATTTTCAGATTATCAAAAAGTATAGCAGAAATTGAAATGTTTCGTGGTTTGCTTGGATCTTGACAACAGTCATGCTTGAAGTCTACCCTCTGGGCATAGTGCATTCCAAGTTTGATCTGAATCTACACAGGACTACGGAAAATCAACCATTTTACCATACAGGATCTAGAAGAGAAGGAGTAATCAGTCTAAATTTAGGTGTAAGTGCAAGACTATTGTAAGTGCCTATATGTTTATAGGCACTTACAATAGTGTTGCACTGATCCCTCAAAATGTATTGTTTCTCATCAGAATCCTATGTCATAGGTACTCATTGGCTTTGTCTTATCAAGAAAATTGTAATGAGTTCAAATTGATGGCTCAGTGCGAATGAGTTGTAACTACCTATATGATTATAGGTAGTAACAACTGTTTTTGTGGTGAGCTGCTTAGTATTTGGAAAAAAAAGAACTGTACTTTTTGAAATGAAAATTGCTTCCTCTGTTTAGAGATCTTCATTTTCATGAACCACACATTTGTAGTTATCATCATCATATTACACACCAAAGAATTCCATGTCAGGACACACTCTTGTTATGTAAGTTTTTGGATGTTTTTCATTGAGCCAGAATGTAGTAAGTTAGACATTGTTTCTACAACTACCGGTACATTTTAATGTAAATTGTATGTGTATTTGTGTGTCTGTCTATAAGATTTAAACCAATATGATTTGTCTGTTAGATTTTAACCAATGTGATTTGTTCAACTAAATATTTTTAATACACTAGATCTACCAGCCCTGCATTCAAGATGTATAATTTCACACAAAATATTTGAGATCATGAGTAAATATGGAAAGAGGGGACCAATTTTTAGCTCGGCTGTTTTCGGAGAAAACCCGAGGTATTGCTATAGCCTTCGTGTCATTGTTGTCGACGTCGTTGTCGTCGTTGTGCAAAAACTTTGACATTTTGTTATATCTCTGGTTCTACAGAAGGCATTCACTTGAAACTTGACACACATGTTCACCATCAAAAGAGCAACCCATACTATTAAGGAGGATAACTCTAGATGCATTTTGTGTTTCCCACCATCCAGCACTCAACAGCCGAGCATAGGCACCCGTAGGCGGTGCTCTAGTTGATATTTCCCAATACATCCTAAATACAAAGCTGGCTCTTGAATTTGTTGTTTTTGCATGTTTAACCAAATATGTTATGTCCCTTCAAAAGGGATATTTTCAGATGAACGTTGCTTTGAAATATTTGTTTAACAAATGCCGTAATTAAATTAAAAGTTTTTAGGTAATGTAGTAAGTTGCAAAGGGCAACCACTTAGTTAATCCTTTACAAGATTTTACAAGATGTAGAACTTTTAGACTGAATGAATTAAAAGAAAATGAAAATGACTGAAAATTGAAAATATTGTTCCAATTCAAGAAAACAAAAAGTTGTAAAAGCAGAAATGTTTTTTTATGAACAATTTCTTGTTTTCTCACAAACAGTCATATCATTTGGAGTTCCCACAATGGTTTACTTGTTGTTAAGTCCTCAGGGAGAAACCAAAAATGGCATGTAGTATCTCAGTGAAACTTATTTGAAGGGTTACCTTACATGGTACCCAACTCTAGCAACTGGGCCAATGCGGCTGCTAATTTCTTAGATTTGTGTGTGAGTGGCACTCTTAACTTTTTATTCTAAAATTGAGAAGTCAATCCAAAACAACTAAAAGTGCCTATACATGTATTTCTAAAATAAAATGTACTAAGCCCTTATGTTGCACTATGTGGCCTGTACCATAATTCTAAATGCCTGGGCTTCACAGACACAGAAACTGTTTAAAATGTCAAGAGCAGGGTTATATCGAGGGATCAGTGTAAGATTGTAGCAAGTACCATAATAACCCTTGTATTGTGGACATCCAAAACACAGTCAATTGTTGTTCAGACTTTCTTAACCCTTTGCTGTTTAATCCCTGCTTTTTACCTTCCTGTGATTTTATGATTGAGAAAACATTGTGAAAAAAGAAGAAATTGCTTCTGACAAGCAATTTCTTCTTTTTCCACACAATTTTCTACCCTTCTGAATGGTTATTTTTCAAATTAAATCCACTTTAAAATTTCGTCTGCAAAACCTTTTAATTTGGACAGGTCCAAAATTTTGTAAAACAGGAAAGTCTTACGAGAGTGGAATCAAAACATGTTTGTGTCTCAAAAGGAACTGAAAAAGACAAACGTTGAATACCTTGATTAAACTGCTTCGTGAGGTGCAGTTTGATCATGGTCTACTATGTTTTCTAGGACCTGTCTTTTTGAATACCATATTTCCTCTAAAAATGGCAACCTCCCTAATAGTAGCACACATACATTTATTACTAAGAGAATCAACTTCAAATGCCTAAATTTAAAGTTCTTTTTTAACACTTCTTCTCTAATTTGAGGCAAATTTCCTCTAAACAATAATTTATATGATTGTCAAGAAGAAATTGTGACTCAAATTAAAGGGAAAAGGGCCTAAAAGACACCAATTTAATGATTTCTTTATCCCCCGCTGTTTCGGCGAAAAGAATAAAGTAATGATCTCCGTCCCTCATTCCGTCACTTAACTTGTATGAAAGCTATCAACTTGAAACTTTATTGGTGGATAGATCTCATGGAGGAGAAGTGAAGTGATTAAGAACTACAACTCTTGCTTTCATAATTTTGGAGTTGTTGCCCTTTGAGTAGGCTTCAGTTTTCTATCAAGCTTTGATGGCAGGGGATGGCCATGTCCGACTTGGCTCTTGTTTAATCATTAAATTGATTCTAAATAAAAGCTCCCTGACCATGTTATGTATAGCTCCAGGGAGCATTTAATAAAAGAAACACAGTACTTAGAATCAAAATGGTGTAACAAACTGTACAGACACTTGCAAAAATTGTGAACTGATACCTAAATGTCAAGGTGTTAGTCAAAGCCTAAAGTAAAACACTTATGCTAGATTTTATTTAACCTTTTGAATTTTGAACTGTTATAATTTTATTGTACCCCCATACTGATGAAATTGGGTCATGTTGTTTTACAAGAGTCTGTCTTTCTGTCTGTTAAATCATCCATCTATCTGTGAAACACCAAACCTACAAACTTAAACATTTTGGTTTTACTTCAAAACTGTGTAGATTTCTGTCATCAATACCCATTTACTCACGTCAAGGTGAAGGTCATCATCAAGGTCAAGTATTAGATAAACATGCATTCTCAAGGCATTGGTGTTTCACAAACATCTTGTTACCTAATAACGCTACAATGTTCAAACTGTGATATTTTCATCCTGGTGGTATAGGCCGGTTTAATTTACCTCAACTTGACCCCTGCCATGAAGATAAATAAAACATGATTCCTACTTAGCTTTGCATTTGCTTTCATAGTAATAAATCAAGAATGGTATTGAACGTGATAAATGTTTTGTAATTTGATGAAATATGTCAGTAATTGATATTTAAGCAATTTTCAGATCAAGTTCAGGTCAAATAAAACCAGGTATACATATTGGTTCATTTTACATTATGATTTAATTTACAATACTTTGTCAACTTTCAATTCATAGTAAAACAATCTTTCAATTTGGTGTACAGAGAACCTAAGGAAATGGAAGACATTGTGTGTTATTACACTTAATGTTTGCCTTGCATCTATTGATATAGTGTCATGTATATTGACACACATCACACTTTTTTGTCTTAACTTAAGGTAGTGGACCCGTAATAGTTTTGCAACATCTAGAAAGTAATGAACTTTAACAATGTTAACCAAGGTTTCCTAATGATTTTCATTAGGAAACCTCGGTTAACATTGTGAAAGAATATGTGGTCCGATATGTTGCAGAACTATTACGGGTTCACTACCTATCACAAATTACAATTAATCAATCAAAATTGAAATTATTTAAAGGTTATTGTTTTTATGCCCCCGATAGGGAGGCATCATAAATTTGACTTGTCCGTCTGTCCGTCCGTCTGTCTGTCCGTCCGTCCGTCCGTCCGTCTGTCCGTCCGTCCGTCATTCCGTCCAAAAACTTTAACATTGGCCATAACTTCTAAATCAAAGCGGTGTCGGGGGCATTGTCATCTTACAGTGACAGCTCTTGTTATACGCCCGTTGAAGACGGGACGTATTATGGGATCACCCGTGGCGTCCGGCGTCCGGTTGTCAAGCGTCCGGGCGTCCGGGTGTCCGGGCGTCATGCGGCGTCCACTGCTTTGTCCGGAGCATAACTCTGTCACTTGAAGTCCGATTGACTTCAAACTTGGCAATTATATTCTTCTCATCATTGCGGAGTGCAGTGCACAAGAACCATAACTCTACCTGGCCTATTTTTTGAGTTATTGCCCTTTGTTGTTTTTCAGACTTGAATCTTGTCCGGAGTATATCTCTTAAAGTATTATAGCTAGGATCATGAAACTTCATGGGTGTATAGACCTCACCAAGGGGGAGTGCAGTGCACAAGAACCATAACTCTACATGGCCTATTTTTTGAGTTATTGCCCTTTGTTGTTTTTCATACTAGAATCTTGTCCGGAGTATATCTCTTAAAGTATAATAGCTAGGATCATGAAACTTCATGGGTGTATAGATCTCACCAAGGGGGAGTGCAGTGCACAAGAACCATAACTCTACCTGGCCTATTTTTTGAGTTATTGCCCTTTGTTGTTTTTCATACTAGAATATTGTCCGGAGTTTATCTCTTAAAGTATAAAAGCTAGGATCATGAAACTTCATGGGTGTATAGATCTCACCAAGGGGGAGTGCAGTGCACAAGAACCATAACTCTACCTGGCCTATTTTTTGAGTTATTGCCCTTTGTTGTTTTTCAGAATTGAATCTTGTCCGGAGTATATCTGTAAAAGTATTATAGCTAGAATCATGAAACTTCATGGGTGTATAGATCTCACCAAGGGGAGGTGCAGTGCACAAGAACCATAACTCTACCTGGCCTATTTTTTGAGTTATTGCCCTTTGTTGTTTTTCAGACTTGAATCTTGTCCGGAGTATATCTCTACAAGTATAATAGCTAGGATCATGAAACTGCATGGGTGTATAGATCTAACCAAGGGGTAGTGCAGTGTACAATAACCATAAGTCTACCAGGCCTATTTTTTGAGTTATTGCACTTTGTTTTTTTTCAGACTTGAATCTTGTCCGGAGTATATCTGTAAAAGTATAATAGCTAGGATCATGAAACTTCATGGGTGTATAGATGTCATCAAGGGGGAGTGCAGTGCACAAGAACCATAACTCTACCTGGCCTATTTTTTGAGTTATTGCCCTTTGTCGTTTTTCAGACTTGAATCTTGTCCGGAGTATATCTGTAAAAGTATAATAGCTAGGATAATGAAACTACATGGGTGCAAAAAATATTCATTCAAAATAACCTCAGTTCTATTCAAACCCCCAGTTTATACTAAGCAGTGTGACGGGCGTATCTTGTGACAATTTGGCACCTTGTTATTGTTGACTTCATATTTTATGATAATGTTACCTGTATTTCATTCCATTTGTCTATTTGGTGTATTAGTCATTTCTTGATGTGCTTATTTTTTCAAATTCAAGCATACTATTTTGACCAGAAAATGCATGGGTGTCTTTGAGACTCAATCAAGTTTTAATTGATAATTATGTGTGTGCTGATATTTGTCTAAACCCCTGGCAGCAGATAATGGGTCCAGTATGACAAGGGTTAATTGTGTGAAATAAATTAATCATTTGATGGTAACAATTTTGTAACTACAGCTTATCAAGGATGTAGTAAGAATATTGTTGAACCAAATGCTGATATTCTGATTCTTTACTTTAAAGTATATACTTCATTATGAAGAATAAGGGCCATCAGGGAAACACAAAATGTATGGTCCCTGGTCATTCGGAACACCACTCAGCCAATCTCATGATCAACCTCGGATATACATAGACGGCCTATTTTTGAAAATTAGGGGTAAACCTTGGAAAAACTTGATGACGTCAGTTAAAATGGCGTTAGCCCTTGAAACTGTGAGTGAAAACATACGACGTCGCCAACGCTACTCGTTTAAGTCACTAACGTGAAATCATCGTATCCTAATATAAATATATTAAGATTCTTAAATAACGGCTGAAAAAATCTAAATTTATGAGAAGGATTTGTCATTCTCAAAAATTAAGATTTTTCAGCTATTATTTACTGTAAAAGATATAAACTACAGTGCTAGGTTTTTTTACACTGTTTCCGCCTAACAAAATGCATGATATGTTAGATACCCATCCGAATTACATACATCTGAGGTCTGTTGCAGTTTATTGAAATGGCTGAGTGATGTTCTGAATGGGTGCCTGGTCAGTCTGCTCACAGTGTGCAGGGTAACCTGGGTCAAAATTTTGGCACGTCTCAGTTTTTTTGAATCTTCAATAATAATTTACCGCATCATTTTCAAAAATTGGATCTATGGTTTATCAAAGCTCAATGATCTCTTTGATGAATATCAGTTTTCTAGACTTTGATGATCCTACTTTGTTTGAAAGATCACTTTAGGTTATTTTATTGTGTACAGTTTTATTCTGTTTTTCAAAACAGTCATCTTCACAATAGAGTTTTCTATTCCCGATGGCGGCACTCATTCTTTCCCACTATTTGTCCCCCACCAATGAATTGATAATGGAAGACCTATGTGGGATAGCAGCTGGAGGCTAGAAAAGGTTGTAATGGTGGTACTGGTGTGAGAAATAACAGGAATCCATTGTTAGGTGCTCAAGCAAAATAACTGAAAGAGTGAATTAAAATACAGTAAAACTTGTGTTAAGCGACCACTAAGGAGACCACAAAAAAATGTTCGTTTATGAGAATGGTTGCTTAATACAAAATATCATTAATATGAAATAAGGCAAAGCCTTAAAAGCGAGCGCAGCAATTTGTGTACAGTACTGGTTGACAAATTTTTTGTTGAGAGAGAGAGAGATAGAGAGAGAGAGAATGAGAGAGAGAGAGAGAGAGAGCATTATGTATTTTATAGTTTAGTGCGTAATCCCAGGATCTAAAAGTTGCGAAATTACTTTTCAATTATTGCACGTTTCATTCTGTTATGTCTAGCTGAAAACAAATTTAGTGACGTAAGATTTTCGCAAATCAACTTGCACCGGACCTTTTATTCAATTTTATTCTCTGGTAAAAAACAAACCAAACTTTTGTAATTTCTCTCCTTGAAAAAGCTGAAGTCATCACAGATACTAGACTGAAAATGACTTAGTCATAGTGTAAATTTTTGTGAACAACAGACAAAAAGAAATCATTATTTCTGGACTGGATGAGATTTCCCAATTTAAAAAAAAAACAAAAAAAACAGGAAAAATTAATTAGCCTGTATTTCTATAGTAAGATTCAAATATCAATGTTTTATGTTCTGATTGTGTATGGCTTACTTAACATTAGAAAAAGTTTCTAATTTGAAATTCTAGGTTTAGCAGACCTAAATTTCGTTCATTCAAATGAAGCTGATAAACTTACAGCTTTTGAATACAATAACGCGATAAGAACTCGTCTTGATTAAAACATTTCTAAGGAACTGCTTGAAATTTCCCATAGAATCTGCATTTTCTACATGGATCTACATAGGGTAATAAATTTCACTAAATTATAAAATAGGCTACTACCTTGTCTATTTTTTTTATTTAAGTACCATTACATAACACCAATAATGTATTGAGTAGATGTATGTTTGTGATGTACAATCTATTCCTCCAATACTTAATGATCCGTTCATCAGTCAAGAGATTAAGTTTCATACCTCAATGAAATAGAGACATGACTTCTTCATAAACTCAGATTCAATCACATTTAGCAAAAGCGTAAAAATTTATCACTAAAAGCAAACATTGTTAATGAGACCACTTTCCGCGGAAGTTATTAAAAAGAAAAAAAAAACTGTGTACTCAGACATGTTTTCATTTTGGCAAATAAGAATGCACGATTCTTTTTGAACATTACTGGAATTAAACTATTATATTATCTTCAGGCTTAAAAAATGCTCTTGAAAACGGGTCCTTGTACATGCGGCAAAAACGACAAAAGACAAACATATTAACATATACTTTTCAAACTAGCATTTCCTTCTTTCCCACAGTGTTTTCTCATGACCTGAAAAAAATAATAAATTGTTACATTCTTGTTTTGGTTATTACAAGGCAACTACAGTCATCTTTTCTATATTAACACATTGAAAATCGTAAGAACTATCTTGCATGCATAACAAGTCCTCAAATCTTTGATTGAAATGTTTAAATTTCCAGACTAAATATTCGTGACGTCATTGGCCATTATTGATGACGTCAAGAATGTTTGTGTTGACATTTTAATCTTAACATGCATGCATCTTGTAAATCTGGGGGTTTAACATGTTTCAAGGCCGTATACTTGTAAGGACTAAAGGTAAGGGTGTTAAAATTAGCCTTGTCATTCTGTAAAACTAACACTAAAGAACATTTTGTGGGAATGACCGCGTGAATCGCTTCGGTCGGCCTCGCTTTTAGCTTTGTTTTGTTGCTTCCGGTAGAAAATAAAACTTTTACAGAAACCTCATTTTAACGGGATAGCTTAAATTATTTTCAACGATACGTTGAGCTATTTTTCCAATACAATTTTTGACTTTTTTTCTATCCTGCAAGTGAATTCACCCCGGATGAGAAATGACACGATCTTTTTCTTTGACTGTAAAATAGATAGAATAGAATAGAATAACACACGTTACCATAAACGCTCGCTTCGCCATTGGCCTTCGGCTGTTCGCGAGCTGCGCTCGCTATAAATGTGACAGCTCATTTTGATGGCATTTATAGATTGTCGGTCAAGTCGTACTGAATCCTATGATGTTTGAACCCATTAGAATCGTCTTATTGAGACGATTCTTATGGGCTCAAACAACATAAGATTTAATAATTACCTATTTATCGTAAAGAATGTCCTCTTTTTCAGAGATTTTGCTTACGTCGAAGGGACTTTAATGGTGGTCGCTTAATGAATTGGTCGCTTAATAGATGTGGTAGCTTGGGCAATATCGACTGTGATATCATTTTGAACAGGGCTGCCCTACTCAGGAACCTTCTGTCATTCTACGGAATGAACCATTACGAATGATAAGGGGGCAGTTGTGAAAGCACATATTTTTGTATGTGGGTTTGCATGATGACACAAGTATCAACTCTGCCGCTAAGGATAATGTTTCATAAAACAAAATCATTGAAAGAATTAAAGTGTGCTTATTATAATTTGATAACAAAACAGTATTTTACTGTGTTCTGTCATCATGTTATTATATGCCCAAAAGATCTCCACAGAGTATGGGAAATCATTGACAAAATGTGATTTTTTATAATCGTTTTGACCAAAGTAACAATTGAAAATTACCCAAAAAATAATCCAAAATTACTACACTTATGTCCAAGGTACTTTCAAGTTTATAGAAAATTCTGAGCAATTTTCAGAATTGAGGGCTGCCCATAAAGCCGTTCCTCGAGTCTGGTTGTAGTCAAATATGCATGGACAGTGAACCAGACCAGCATATATTTGACTCTTATATTCTTATTCTTATATTGAATGATGTGTTTATAAGTTATTCTTAATTACGCCATATGATTGTTTTTAATTCAAAATGTTTACATCTACTGTCGCAGTAGATTAAAGTTATAGTTTTTCATTGATCATTAAATTATGTTTGAATTGATAAGGCTCTGATTTCTGTTTATTAACGTCCCCAAGTTAACAAATTTTAGGCTTATTCTAAGGTATTGTAGAGATATATCTAAATATGCCTTAGTTGAAAACTTTGCTTAAGGTAGTGGACCCATAATAGTTCTGCAACGTTTTGGAAGTCATGAACTTGAACAGTTTTTCTCAAGGTTTCCTAATGATTTCATTAAGAAATCTGTGTTAACATTGTGAAAGTACATGCTTTCTAAAATTAAATTAAATTTAATTAAAAACTGTACAAATAAGATACAAAGAAACCCTGCTAAAAAGATCATCTGAAACGTGCAAGAACTTTCACCCCAGATCGGACTGTGAAGTGTTTAGGTTTTTGAGATTTGAAATGAGCCTTCCCTGAGGGTGGCACTCATTCTTTTCGACTGTCTCTCACCAATGGGTTGATAATCATGGACCTATGTGAGATAGCAGCTGGAGGCTAGGAAAGGAAGGGATGGTAGTACTTGTGAGAGAAATACCAGGAGTCCATTGTTAGGTGCTCCAGCCACCACGATTTAACTGAAAAAAATTTAAAGCAGCGTAAAACTCCCATCAATCAATCAATTGAAATGAGCCTATGTAGTCCCTTCCCCCCCCCTCCAATCTCTCATGTAATTGCACTACAGACAATAAGCAGCTTGCAGTTGTATTGTGTATTCAGAATATTTGCTTGTTGCCAAAAAGCTTGCAGTTGTATTGTGTATTCAGAATATTTGCTTGCTGCCAAAAAGAAATCTTAAATCTACAGAGTTACGACTTTTGTCAGAATGTGACGATGCACAAATTTAACTAAGTGTTTCCCTGTTCCCTTGTTACCTCATTGTTTTCTATATGGAAAATTATGGCTCAGAATAGCATGTGAAAAATATCTCATTTATGAAAATTTTAGAATTTTTGGTGGATAATTTTAACAAACCGATGGCTCAGCACAAAACAGTTGTAACTGCCTATATGATTATAGGCAGTTACAATTGTTTTGTGCTGAGACAACAAAATTCTTCACTCAGTTAAATTTTGCTTTGAAATTATCCTCTCATTAAGCCAGTTTCAATTAGATTTCTGGAAGGAAAATGAGAGAATCTCTCGATATCTCACCCAAAAATTATCCCTGGAACTTCTACTGTGGTTGACTCCAACCAATGTAAAGAATATCATTAACCTAAGTGGTATATCAGCTGCAGGTAAGAAAAGGATGTTATGTTTGTACTAGTACATATAACAGAATTGGGTGCTCCAGTCACTGAAAAATTACTAAAAAATGTTCAAAATTGCATTTAACCCCGTTCAAACAAAGAAACTACTGTGGTTTGACTTTAATTTGTGAGAATGCAGCAGAGGTAAACCATAATTTATGTCAGATTTCAAACAATTTTGAATGCACTTCTTGCAAAGGACTGTTAGTGGGAAAAATTATGGATATGCTTTGTGGACAGAAAAAAATTGCTTGTTCATTGTAATGCTCCTGCATCTAAAGAATGGGGATATATTGTCTGTAAAAACTTACCCTGCAGATTTATACATTTTATGTATTCCAACATCTGAAGACATTTTTAGCTCCACTGGCTGAAAGCCACTGCTGCTATTGTCATGGCGTTGTGTCCGTCGTGCGTCCGTTCGTGCGTCAGTGTGTCCGGTCGTAAACTTTTTCTTTAAAAATCTTCTCCTCAGAAACTACTGGATGAATTTCAACCAAACTTCACAGGAATGATCCTTGGATGACCCTCTTTCAAAGTTGTTCAAGAAATTTTGATCCAATGAAAAACATGGATTTAATGGGCGTGGCTTATTTCCAAATATTGTAAAAAGTGACTTTTCTCAGATTCTAATTGATGGATACCAATGAATTTTTACATGAATGATCCTTGTGTGACCCTTTATCAGTCTATAAAAGATTATTGAGATCGGATAAAAAATATGTATTTTATAGGCGGAGGTCATTTCTCTATATGTTATATAGTGGAAACTTTCAAAATCATTTTCTCAGAATGTAAGTGATGGATATCAACCAAATTTCACTGGAATGATCCTAGAGTGACCCTTTATCAGTCCACCTAAAAATTTTAGTGATCGGCTGAAAAATATGTATTTTATGGGAGGAGGTCATTTCTCTATATTATGTTATATAGTGGAAACTTTGGAAACCATTTTCTCAGAATCTAATAGATGGATTTCAACCAAATTTCACTGGAATAATTCTTGGGCGACCCTCTATCAGTCTATCAAAAATTATTTTGATTGGATGAAAATATGTATTTTATGGGTGGAGTTCATTTCTCTATGTGTTATATTGTGGAAACTTCGGAAATCATTTTCGAAGAATCTAAGTGATGGATATCAACCAAATTTCACTGGAATAATCCTAGAGTGACCCTTTATCAGTCTACAAAAAATTATTGTGATCTGATGAAAATATGCATTTTATGGGGGGTGTCATTTCTCTTTATGTTATATAGTTGAAACTTTGAAAATCATTTTCAACATCAGTAGAATCCAAAATATCTAAAAATCTAGCCAAAACTTTTATTGCTTTACAAGAATTTCAAGCTTGTGGAACGACTCAAGCCATTCATGGCTTTCCAGTTCATTTTCTTAGAAAAATTAGGCAATTATTTCAACTTAGATTAATTCTCTGTTAAGTGCATATAAAGTTTCATAATCTCCAGTCTTGTCATATTTGAAAGTATTGACTGTTCTATTGATAGGGATACAAAATTTCAAGTTTGAACTAGACTGTCACAAAGCAGACTAATACCCCCTTACAAGTGCTTGTCAATAATGTCAAATCCATTTTTCATCAAAGGGCCATTACTCTGTCAAAGTCAATCATAACCAAAATATCACTTGCACATCTCTGCCTCTTACTGATCACATTGACAAAGTCTCAAAATCGATGAAATTGCTCAGAAAACTTCTGGACAAAAAAGCAACAGACTGACCGATAAGCTGACTCTTATATACCCCCCAAACTATACTAAGGTTAAAGTTAGTGTCTAAACACCAAAAAAAAGATAGAAAAACAAGAGTGTAAAATTGGCCCTAAACCGCTCACCTGAACTTTAATTGTCCAGTGGATCTCACCCAAGTAATTTTCTGGCAAATTTTCATTAAAAACTGCCTAGTTGTTGAAGACATATTAATCCAAAAATTCAAAGTGAAAATAGACCCTGCCCACCCATTGGTTATTGGCTCAAAACAAGCCCCGCCCTACCTCACCCATATTAATCGGTCAATCAAAATTTTGTGATCAATTTTTTGAAGAGAGTCACCCAAGGAACATTCTGGTAAAGTTTCATTGAAATCCACCCTGAGGATCTGAAGGAGATGTCATTCAAACCCTTTGGGCTCAAAATAAGCCATGCCCAGCCACACCCATATTAATTGGCCAATCAAAGTTTTGTGAACGGTTTTTGAAGAGGCTCACTCACCCAAGGAACATTCTTGTTAAGTTTCATTGAAATCAGCCCAGTGGTTCAGGAGATGTTGTTCAAAGATTTTGGGCTCAAAATAAGCCCCGTCCTGCCACCCCTATATTTATGGGCCAATCAGAATTTCCTGAAAATTTTTTAAAGAGGGTCACCCAAGGAACATTCTGGCAAAGTTTCATTGTAATCGACCCAGTTGTTCAGGAGAGGGAGAAGTTTTTAAGATTGTTGACAATGGACTCAGGGTGACCCTAAAAACTTCCCTTGATCTTTGTTTCAATACAGCAAAGTTAGAAATTAATCAGCCCTTATCCAGCTGAAATTTAAGTTTTGTTGGAATAAATTGCCATTTTAAGAATTTTTAAACCAGTCTTGCACAAATTTCCCCACAATAACTAAGCAGGTAATGTAATCAAAGATCAAACTGCACATCTGTTTGGGCTGATCTTAGTCTATACATGCAGATGCCAATACTTGGCTGCAGGTGTTGGTTAGTGAAAAAATTCTAAATTGAAAAAGGGCATAAATCTTTCCAAATGCTTCTAAAGTTATCCTCATTTGTGTTATTGATTGCCCCTGTGAAAATGAGTGTATATTTCCATTTATTCATCATTTCTACCTTCACATAATTATGCCCATAGGAGTGACACCCCAAAAAGACAGTTGCTGTGTAGGATAGTGCAAGGATATGTGACAAAGCTACTGCTGAGATCAGCTATGTTTCTTAAACATGCTTGATGTAAAGCATCACTACACAGGATCTTGATTTAACGTCTCACTTGAAAGACAATAAGTTCATTAGGGTGCTAGCCGAGGAATCAAACTCACCATATTTGAACTTCAATTGTTTTGAAGTCAGGCTCTCTACAGACTGAGCTTATATGGATGACAGTGTGATAGTAAGCAAACATGCCAATGTGATGACTATCAACAATGACATTTTGTTCTGTGCCTTTATGTTAAACCAGGCAAGAACTTACATTGCTCTAAGTAGAAGGTAATGGGATTAGCAAAATTACAAAACATTTTATCTTTGAAATTTTTACTGATACTTGATCATATTCATTGTAAATAATATTATATGACATATAAATAAAACAATTTTTAATTAAATTTTAACTCAAACAAAACTCACATTGCATTGCTTTAAAAGTGACCTTTCACCAGAAAACAAATTATCTGCTAGCTCTGGAAAAGAATTGTAACTCGTCAGGCAAAAAGGGACCATCTGGGAAGAGGGTAGAGTGCCGGCCCTAGTCAGACTGCGTGGATTGTGCAGGCTGACTAGTCACAGTTTCAAAGCTTTTTGCACTTTACCGATTTTCTGAATCTAGAATGATAATTCTACATTACTATGAAATAATTTTTGAAATGTAATCTCTGGTTGGCCTGTACTAGAACTAATCTTTTTTTCAAATATCTATCTAAATGAGTTCCAGATGGTCCCTTTTTGCTTGACGCATCACAACGAAGATTGTTTCCAGTAGAGGTTAATTAGGGCTTGAATTTCAAAAATGAATGTATCCAAAAGTAGAACAATCATTCTAGAGTAAGAAAATTGTGGTTTAGGAAAAGTTTACATCCTAATTGGCATAAGGTAGATAACTCTTGCATTTTCCAGGAGGATTCATTGAGTTTAATTCCACTAGACATCATACTTATATAATCAAAATGTAGTAAAATAAAGAAATTTGATTGGTTTAAATCATGTCACTTAGGGTAATCAATCACATTTTATTTCTGTATAAAATGCAATAGGTATTTTGGGGAAACCCAAAGAGCTTCCATCTGAAAGTCAAGTGTAGTAGGAACTCCAAAATCCCTACTTCTTCTTCCATAACCTTTCTCTCCTATTTGATCAGTTAATAATTACAAGAGGACCATGATGGTCCTAGATCGCTCACCTGAGTCTCTTTGACCCCTGGGACATCACATCATTTAAATAGGCAGACGTCATTAAGGAGATAATTTCTACTCCAAACCAAGTGTCAAGAAGTTCCGACCAAAGTTGTACCCTCTTGAGTTATAATAAGAAAATTATCATTAAGGCTCCCTTTCCTGTAATATGGCATGGATACTTTCCATGTTCAAAAGGGTTAATCTTTGTGACTTGACCAACATACTGACCAAGTTTCATGGAGATTGAGCTATATTTGTGGCCTCTAGAGCGTTAACAAGATAATTGTAATGAAGGCCCTTTTTCCCTTGATTTACATTGATCCTTGTGATTTGGCCAAAATTCAGACCAAGTTTCATGAGGATTGGGCAATTTTTGTGGCCTCTAGAGTTTAAACAAGAAAACTGTCATTAAGGCCCCTTTTCCTGTGATATGGCATAGATCCTTCCCATTTTCAATAGGATTCATCCTTGTGACCTAGCCAACATTCTGACCAAGTTTCATCAAGATTGGGCCATATTTGTGGCATCTAGAGCGTAAACAAGATAAATGTCATAAGGGCCCTTTTCCTGTGATATTGCATAGATCCTTCCTATTTTCAATAGGATTCATCCTTGCGACCTGGAGATCATCCTGACAAAGTTTCATGAAAATTGGGCCATATTTGTGGCCTCTAGAGCGTAAACAAGATATATGTCATTAAGGCCCTTTTCCTGTGAGATGGCATGGATCCTTCCCATTTTCAATAGGGTTCATCATTGTGCCCTGGCCAACATAACGACCAAGTTTCATAAAGATTTTGCCATATTTGTGGCCTCTAGAGTGTTAACAAGAAAATTGTCAGTAAGGCCCCTTTTCCAGTGATATGGCATGGATCCTTCCCATTTTCAATAGGGTTAATCCTTGTAACCTGACAAACATCGTGACCAAGTTTCATGAAGATTGGGCCATATTTGTGGCCTCTAGTGAGTAAACAAGATAAATGTCATTAAGGCCCCTTTTCCTGTATCATGGCATGGATCCTTCCCATTTTCAATACGGTTTATCTTTGTGACCTGACCAACATCCTGACCAAGTTTCATGAGATTAGACCCTATTTGTAGCCTCTAGAGCGTAAACAAGATAAATGTCATTAAGGCCCCTTTTCCTGTGATGTGGCTTAGATCCTTCTCATTTTCGATAGGGTTCATCCTTGTGACCTGGCCAACATTCTGACAAAGTTTCATGAAGATTGGGCCATATTTGTGTCCTCTAGAGTGTAAACAAGAAAATTGTCAGTAAGGCCCCTTTTCATGTGATATGGCATAGATCCTTCCTATTTTCAATAGGGTTCATCCTTGTGACCTGGCCAACATTCTGACCAAGTTTCATGAAGATTGGGCCATATTTGTGGCCTCTAGAGTGTAAACAAGAAAATTGTCAGTAAGGCCCCTTTTCCTGTGATATGGTATAGATCCTTCCCATTTTCGATAGGGTTCATCCTTGTGACCTGGCCAACATTCTGACCAAGTTTCATGAAGATTGGGCCATATTTGTGACCTCTAGAGTGTAAACACTAAGATTGTTGACGCCGGACGACAGACGACGCACGACAGACGATGGACATTCAATGATCACAAAAGCTCACCTTGAGCACAATGTGCTCAGGTGAGCTAACAATATTGTCAATAGAATTTTGTAATACAAGCATACAGTTCTGATTCTGAGCAGCTGTTAGCAGTAGTTCACTAAGATCACCAAGGGACCCCCTCAATTATGCTGGATCATGTTGATACGGTTTGAAAATGGCTACATACTTTCCGAAATTATTTTTTCATTATAGATACCTCTAGAAATATCAAAATTGTTGTCTATTAATGTGTCACATTTGTAGAATTTTATGCCAACAATCTATGATAGCGAGATAACAATTCATGTTTAGTATGCCAATCTAAAAATAGATTTCTCTGTGTATTGATCCTGTGCACAGAAAGTAGACTTGAAGATTTATGATTTAGCCCAGTATTTCAAATGCGTCTTAGGTCTAAAGGATTGCAAATATAAGGGCTGAGTGTATTTTCCGTTACGTTTATAAAGTGCAATTGTCTTAGCACATGGCTTAAACATAACACCCTTTGCCATGTGCTACTGCAATTGCACTTCATAATTCAATGAAAAAAACGCTCATCCCTATATTGGTTTCCTGATAATACACCAGTATATCATCATATCCAAGCCTTTGGCTACTCATCACTGTCTCTATCAATAAATTACCCAATTGTGAGGGATAAATGACCTCATCAGCCCTGCCTTCAGAATGATAACGTTAGCAAAGCATTTTAAGATGATACCCCGCTTTGCACATATGTGTATGTGCAAAGTGGGGTATCATCTCAAAGCGCTCACAAAACATTTTAACATCCTGAACACAGGGCAGAAGTAGGAAGAATTGTAGAAATTTGCTGGGAGTTGAACTAGTGACCCCATGCTTATTATCTGATAGCTCTTATACTATATTGATAATTGTTTATAAAAAGATTTGAATTGGACATGAAGCATATGATATAGCCAAATTGTTGAATTATACAAAATGTTTTGGCATTAGAAGGAAGAAATGACAATCAGTCAGTCTGCTTATGCCCAATGTGCAATCCGATCTATCAAATTTTTTATTCAACAGGAAAAAGATCTTGATCCATTCATCAAGTGACAAGATGTTTAAGTAGAAAAAGGTAAAAAATCAAAAATGAAATATTTCAAATGATGCAATCAAAAGGATAAATACAAGATAGCAATTTTTTAGACTTCTCCAAATAGTAAGATGGAACGGACATAGCTTTCAAATTGATGGTGTTTTAGACAGGTCTTTATTTGACAATGTTGCATATGACAAAATCAAGGTTAGAAAATTCTAAAAAAATCAGCATTTGTTTTGGTAGAAACCCTTATGGCAAAGGAAGAAATTGATTGTAATTAAAAAAAGACATGAAAAAGACGAGAAAGATTTTAGAGATTCTTTTCATCAAAAATATTCAAAATTTCTCTGTTTTACCTGAGTTCAATTCAGAATTGTCCATCTAGCTTACAATCTCAAGAAGCACCACATTGATCAACTTTTAACATTAAACTTGAATCTAATTACGTAACATTTGCCCTCCCAGCAGGAGTTATGGTCCTTGATTTTATAGAGCTAGCACTGTGTTCCCTGCTTTCACTCGGTGGTCTGGGGGTCATCACAATATCACCATCAATTGAAACTAAATCCAGTGAGGAATCTACGCATTCATTATCTAATCGTGATTGCCCATCCTCAGATTTCACATCCAATAAACTATTCCGTGTTGATGATCTTGAGGAAGCACTGCTACCCATTCGTTGCTGGTTATGAATGAATCGCTGATTGTTCATGTTAACTCCCTGAGTGACTAGCGTCCCTGTAGGATCAATTTCAGGCAGTTTTAATGGCTTACTATCATACAAATCTCTTCCAACATCACTTACAGTCGTTAAACTCGATGTAGAAGAATTTCGAGAAATAGTTCTAAATCCATTTTTAGAATTAGACTGGTTCACTACATTAATACTTTGTTCATGAACATTATTTTTGTTAGCAATATTTTTAATGTTGTGTACATTCTCCACATCACCAACTTTGTTATTGTTGTCTGTGTTTACACTGTCTGGATAATCTGTTTGAGATTCAGGAATATTATCAGGATCATCTTCCATGGCAATGAGACGCCAAACTTCAGCTGGCACAGGAGTAGATTCCTCATCTGGAGATAAATACATACTAATGTAAATAAAGACATGAGCTTCTTCAGATTTTTGGCAGATTCATTTTTTTTTAAGATCAAAAAATATTTTTCTAAAGCCCCTCAATTTCATCTAAACGCTACAAAATGTACATTTTAGTATTGAAGGGGGTGTAGGAGTTTCAGAATTTTGCAAGCCTATTTTAGATTTTTTTTCATGAATAGTTCAATCTTGCCTGTCCATAAGATCATTCATGTGAATGGTTGAGTTAAGAGATGAAGAGATTATTTGTTGATTTCATTGAGGTATGAAACTAAAAACCTAATCACACTGTATGAATATGCGAAGCGTATTCATACATGAGTGTGATTAGGTTTTTAGTTTCATACCTCAATGAAATCAACAAATAATCTCTTCATATCTTATAATTTAATATAACGAAGCAACAAGAGGCCCAAGAGGGCCTATATCGCTCCACTGGCTTTAAAATCTTTAGACTTTCATTAAATAAAGCTTACTTTAAATGAATATATTAACACTCCAAAAGCTCCTAAGATCTATTTAGTAATGATTAAATGGTTCTGGTCCATATTGCACCAAAATACTCAATCACAATGAACCCGTAATCCTTGACCAATCTTATTAAAACATAAGGTTCAGAAGATGTCGTTCAAAGATTTCGGGCTCAAAATAGGCCCCACCTGACATGCCCATATTTATGGACCAAACAAAATTTCTTGAACAATTCAAGTAAATAGTCACTCAAGAAACATTCTGGTAAAGTTTCATTGAAATTGGCTGAGTGGTTCCGGAGGAGATATCGTTCAAAGATTTTGGCCTCAATATAAGCCCCGCCCTGCCACGCCCAAATTTATAGGCCTATCAAAATTTAGCAAATAATTTTTGAAAAGAGACATTCAAGGAACATTCTGGTAAAGTTTCATTGAAATCAGCCAAGTGGTTCAAAAGAAAATGTCATTTGAAAATTTCGGGCTCAAAATAGGCCCCACCCTGCCACGCCTATATCTTTAGTCCAATCAAAATTTCTTGAACAATTTAACCCTTTGCTGTTCAATCCCTGCTTTTTACGTGCCTGTGATTTTATGATTGAGAAAACATTGTGAAAAAAGAAGAAATTGCTTCTGATAAGCAATTTCTTCTATTTCCACACTATTTTCTACCCAAAAGGATGGTTATTTTTCAAATTAAATCCACTTAAAATTTTCATCTGCAAAACCTTTGAATTTGGACAGATCCAAAATTTTGTAAAACAGGAAAGGGTTAAGTAAAGGGTCACCCAAGGAACATTCTGTTAAAGTTTCATTGAAATCAGCCCAGTAATTCAGGAGGAAATGTCGTTCAAAGATTTCGGGCTCAAAATAGCCCCGCCCTGCCACACCCATATTTATGGACCAATCAAAATTTCTTGAACAATTTAAGTAAATGGTCACCCAAGGAACATTCTGGTAAAGTTTCATTGAAATCGGTCCAGTGGTTCAGGAGGAGATGTTGTTCAAAGATTTTGGGCTCAAAATAAGCCCCGCCCTGC
Source organism: Fragum whitleyi (assembly GCA_948146395.1). Classification (NCBI taxonomy): domain Eukaryota; kingdom Metazoa; phylum Mollusca; class Bivalvia; order Cardiida; family Cardiidae; genus Fragum; species Fragum whitleyi. The sequence goes on along the minus strand of OX411544.1, from coordinate 93,330,652 downwards.
CACGCCCATACTTATGGACCAATCAAAATTTCTTGAACAATTAAAGTAAAGGGTCACCCAAGGAACATTCTGTTAAAGTTTCATTGAAATCGGCCCAGTGGTTCAGGAGGAAATGTCGTTCAAAGATTTTGGGCTCAAAATAAGCCCCGCCCTGCCACGCCCATATTTATGGGCTAATCAAAATTTCTTGAACAATTTAAGTAAAGGGTCACCCAATGAACATCCATGCCAAGTTTAATTGAAATCAGCCCATAGTTTGGGAGGAGAAGATTTTTAAAGATTTCAAAGTGAAAAAATGCCACGCCCTGCCACGCCCATATTTGGGGGCCAATCAAAATTCTTTGAACAATTTAACAAGGGGGCCACCCAAGGATGATTTCTACCAAGTTTTGTTAAAATACGCCCATTGGTTTGGGAGGAGAAGATGTTTAAAGAAAAAGTTTAAGCAAGCACGGACGCACGTCGGACACTCCGCCATGACAATAACTCGCTGGCCTTTGGCCAGTGGAGCTAAAAATGTAAAGATTTATCAACATTAATGGAGTTTTCCTATGGGACTACTTTATGTGGAAGCTTACAAAATAGCTTCGTAATCAAAATTTATTTCATTGAGAAATAAAAACAATTTTTCAACTAATCAAAATGCGCAAAATCTGATGGAATTAACTAGAATTGAATTATTGGTAAATGGTTGTATTTGCCTATATGTTTATAGGCAATTATAACTGTTTCAAGCTGAGCAATGGATGTGGCTAAAACCTCTTCATTGGTATCCCAGGATCAACATATTACTAGAACATCCTAGAGAAATAATGCCATAACAATTTCAGTTGTCTTATTCTATGTGTACAAGACAAGGATATTCTTGATAAATCTTCACTATAGAAAACAGGGCAGGTATGTGATTATTTTGTCTTATCACTTCAAGGCTGTCAATGCTTATTAATACTTTCCTGTTTTACAAAATTTTGGACCTGTCCAATTTGAAAGGTTTTGCAGAAGAAAACTTAAAGTGGATTTAATTTGAAAAATAACCATCAAGTAGGGTAGAAAATAGTGTAGAAAAAGAAGAAATTGCTTGTCAGAGGCAATTTCTTCTTTTTTCACAATGTTTTCTCAATCATAAAATCACAGACATGTAAAAAGCAGGGATTAAACAGGAAAGGGTTAAACAGACAGAAACATTTCAACACTGGGGTATTGTTATGTTAACTGAATCAATCTAGCTTTAACCATTTGCATTTTGGTAATTCATTATTTATAAGGTGGCAATTTGTCACAAGATATGCCTGTTACACAGCTGGATCTCAAAGTATGTAAACAAAAACAAAGAAATGAAGTTACTAAATAAAGGAAGGTAGAGTTAGGGTCTTTGTGCATTGCACTCCATAATCGTTCAAGGATCATAACTGCCAAGTTTCAAGTCAATTGGACATAAGATAACAGAGTTATGCTCTGGACAGAGAAGTGGACATCGCCCGCCAACCTGGATGTTACTGGTGATCATATAATAAGTTTGGTCTTTTGACGGATGTTTACAAGCCATTAACTTGTACAAACCCATTTCATCTTTGATCTAAGGTTCAAAAGTTCTACTGATCTCTTTAAATAACAGAGATATTTATACCTATCTGAATATTTGTCTTTTTACTCTATGAATAACTGCATAATATACATTAATATTACTTAGTACAAAAAAATTATCCTGACTGGCATGAAGAGATAGTGTTTTCATATTACATACCTTCATTTTCTACTTCCTGCAAGGCAGACAACTCTTTAGACAAAGGGTGATAAGCCTCAGCTAACAATTTCTGTAACACATCTGGGGCTAGTTTAGGGGGATGTTCCAAAAGTTCTCGCCTAGCTGATTGAGGTGATAATGTCCTGAAAATACATGTTATCAAAGAAAATATTCACAAATTGTGGGGTTTTTTTCTTTGATCAACATACAAAAATTTAATTCTTATGTGTATGATTTAATTTATTTATTTTTTTTTTATTCAGAATAAGTATACTTGTTTTGCTCCACAAAGAATAAAGTTAAAAACTTAAGTTTATTTGTGTTCCACAATACCAAAGTAACAACATAATTCCCCTAATTTCAACCTTGACCCTGACCTTGTCAAAGATGGATGCCAATCAAAGACAGAGACCTTCCTGCTGAACACAAGCATTATAACTTAGAATAATTTAAAGTTGTGTGGAAATGTAAAGTTGGCAGATTAATATTGAATGTTAAGTTCAATATTTGAGATTGACTTTCCTAGGAAATATTAATTTGTGGATGATTTTTTGGACATACAGACTTACAGACAACCGACTAAAACAATATAACTCAATGGCAGGTGACATAACAGGCAAAATCATGGGTTAGAACAAAAATATTGTCAGTGCCTATTAATATATAGGCACTGACAATAGTTTTGTGCTGACCCCTCAATATTTAAACAGATAAAAATTGTAAGCAAATCAGAAATTGCTAATTCCAACAATATTTTTTCCACACTCTTTCCTTCTAAGCATCAAAATGCAGGATTGAAAGATACTGGATTAATACTAACCTGGCAGAATTTTCCATAGTTGACTCTACATCATGACTCATGATAGATTCAGTATCCGCCATTGAGGCCCTTGACTCAGAGTTCAGCGTCAATCGTGACATATTGGTCATAGAAAGGGAGGTAACACACTGTTCAATCAGGTCCTGTAACTGATCTTCACCGAGTCTCGGGGTATCCAGCTTTAAAAAAAGAAATTATATAGAGGATGAAATTTCACAAGGTATAGCTTTCTTTTGCTCATGTCATATCAGACAATAAAAAGAGTGATAATCTATGGGCAACTTGTGTTCAGTCAGGAAAATTTCATGTTAAAGGCTTGTAATAACCAAACCCTTTGACCTGTGCCAAATAATCTTCAATTCATGAATTTTGATATGCTCTTTTATATCTTTTACCTAAGGTAGTACATGATTTTGCCATGTTGAAATTTGAAAAATAATGAAGTTTTCAGAGTCAGTAGGTCAAGGTCAAAATTCTTTTTCACTTCTTGCAGTCCATTTCTTGACCAAACTTATCAAGGAGTAAATTTCCTTGATGTAATCATTCAGAAAAAAAAGTTTGTTCAATGTTTTAAAAAGAAGGCCAAAGGTTGAAGTAATAGGATCAAGGGTCATGGTTACAAGTGAAATGCCTATCACATGTTTGAAATTTAAAGTGGGTTGTTATGTGTGTGGGGTTTTTTTTATAAAGTAATGTAACACGGCAGGGCCTCTAGTTCTTATGTGTTTGTGTTAGATTAACCCTTTCCTTTTTAATTCCTTCTTTTTACGTGCCTGTGATTTTATGATTGAGAAAACATTGTGAAAAAAGAAGAAATTGCTTCTGACAAGCAATTTCTTCTTTTTCCACACCATTTATTTTCTACCCTACTGAATGGTTATTTTCAAATTAAATCCACTTTAAAGTTTCGTCTGCAAACCTTTGAACTTGGACAGGTCCAAAATTTTGTAAAACAGGAAAGGGTTGAGGGTTGTCATCTGAAGAGTGCATGTGAAAAATTTTAACCAAGTAGGACAACAACACTGACCCTGAAGCTTAGAGTTAAACAATAGACCTTCTAGGACATTCCTCATAGGCTAGCCGAAAAGAGACATATTTCTTACTAAATCATCCTGAAGTTACCCCCCTTGGTAGTAAAAATTATAATAAACACTTATGCCAAATTGCAAATCAATAACTATTCGGTGACAAATCCAGAGGAGGTTAGAGGGGTTCAAACAGATCCTCTCAGTAGCCTTATTATTCAATTTTTATTTTTTGCAGATATTCAATCAAAAGTGTGTTATGTTAGGAAAACGACCTGCCTCCCCTTATTTGAAGCCTTATACAGAAATCCTGAATCTGCCACAGTTTTAGTAGATACAGAGTTACTATCAAGGTTAAACTTTGTCATGCCAATGTCTGAAGAATTAATCCCAAGGTGATGACAACGTCTTTACTTACTCCTTGTCACTGAACGTAACACTAGCAAAGGAACTGTATTTCGATTTTGAGCACTATATAAATAAATTCTGTATCATCAAATCCATTGACTGTCCTTGACAATCAAAGTATACATTGACTAACCAAATCATTCATTTAGACAGAAATTTAATTGTTGACCTCAAATATACAGAATAAAGGGAAATTTAAACCTAATAACAACAGCTAATTCACAGTGTACTAACAATGATGGGATTTCTTTGATTTGCTATTGTCTCTGGCCCTAGCTTTGTCATCTTTTGTTGTTTGATACTTTGACAACTTAACCTTGCCACAAATCGAAGGTTCGTTGCAAGTTTGTTGTAAGTGTATATGCATTGTATATAAACTTACTACAGTCTTGCACAGAATCCACGAAATGAGAGTAAGTTTTTCTGGCCATAGAACAATATAGAACAATAAATTGTTGTGGGTATATTAACTGATGCTTTGAAGGCTGTAACTTTTTCAGGAGTTTTGCTTCGATAAATAGATTGACCTTCACCTCGTCAATATCATTGACCTTGGTATCATCGGATTACTATGAAATGGATGATGGAAAATATAAGCATTGTATCCTGAATAGGTTTAATGTGTATTGAGCATGTTATGTTTTTTGGTAGAGTTTAGCCAGATTTAATTTTAATGGAACGCCCTGAACCTCGATGGATAGTCTTGACCTTGGTATGACCAGGTGCATATCAATGAGATCTACCATAGTGCCACAGACAATCATTGTATATTGAATAAACTTGAAGAAAATTAAAATAAAAGGATTTTTGTTACTTTTGCTATGTTTTTCCTACATAGATGAACTTAACCTTGTGAGATGACCCTGACCTTGGTATCAGCAAATAAATGTCAATGAGATCTAACATCATGCCAAATAAAAGTATTGAATGGACCTAAAACAAATACATGAAAAGTTTTTCGGATATGTTTTCTAAGTTTAACCTTGAATGACGGTGTTGACCTTGTCAGATGACCCTAATCTTAGAATCAGCAGATTGATTAAATGGAGTTGTACGCCGCTTTCAACATTTTTTCAGTTATATGGCAGGAGCTGGAGCACCTAACAATGGATTCCTGGTATGTCTCTCACCAGTACAACCATCCCATTCTTTTCTAGCCTCCAGTTGCTATCTCACATAGGTCTACAATTATCAACCCATTGGTGAGAGACAAGTATTTGGAAAGAATGAGTGCTGCTGTCGGGGATCGAACCCGGGACCTCTAGAATGACAGTCAGTAAAACAATATGCCCACTCATCTATCAATGCAGAGGCATAAAAAAGTCACCCATTTAGAGGGTTACCAAATTTAGATTATTCGGTTATAATATATTTAGATAAGAAGCTTAATCTATCATAGGAATACCTCATGATCTTCAGGATTGTTTATTCTGGCAAGCTCCTGATCAATTGCAAACATTCTTTCATTCATTTCTCTCTGTTCTGCATTTTGAAACAGGACCCTTTCTCCTCGACTCTCCCAGTCTATGGAATGTTTGACACCAGTGTGAGTGAACAGTTTATGCTAGGTGAAGAACAATAAAGGTACAACATTAACACATGGTGAAAATAGACAACAGAAAAGGCAGTGAATAGTTTCAATGTCAAATTTTATTATCAAATAACAATCAAAGTTTACAAAAATATAATCTTCATTATTTAAACATGCAGAGTGAACACAAGATGCAGATGCATTTAACAATCTTTCAAATTACATAACAAAAGTATCAATGTGATTTTTGAAAATCAAAGTAAAAAAAAAAACGTTTTACATAAAATCGAAGCAAAGAAGATTATCACATCAGTCACAACATTGAAATTTAGTCCAAAATAGAAGTGATTTCTACTTCAAAATTTGAAATTCTAATACTTGTTTCCTTACACTTTTATTATGGATACACATTTGACACAGTTCATCAATGCAATTCTAATGTGTAACCAAAACATTGGGCAGAAAAGCAATTTACAATTGTCATCATTCTAAATTATTTAAAGCGTCAAAGATTTGACTTAACCCTCCTCATACTGATACTTAAGTTTCCTGCATTGAAAATTAATAAAAGTATTATTCTTTTTTACTTAAACATTATTCATTTCTAAAACATGCTTAAGAGAGCTCAAGACAAAGAAAACATGCAGCATAAATCAGACAAGAAGTACAGCATAAAGTCATCTATATACTAAAATACTTTGCAGGCAGTGGGTTTTATTTTTCTCTGTTTCAGAATTTTTCTTTTTTTATCACTGTACATAATTATGTGAATGTAGCTTTTATTCTAAATTCTGCAAATCATATTTTTGTGAGAAAATTTTGGAACAAAATTAAGTAAATTTCTTAACAGTAGTCTCTGGTCTAAAACATATCACAAATCTGTTTGTTATCTGTTTATACATTAATTCTTTTTCAAACTTGTTTTTTTCATGACCACTCATTATATAATATATCCTCCATATCTATCACAGGTATAGGTACAACACATCATTTCACTTTCTTTTAAATCGTCTAACAAGATAGGACTCTACCTTTGGAGCGTAACTTAATGCTGATGATGCAATCGATTCATAATCCTCTGGGGGCATGATTTCTTTTAATCGTGAGTCAATGGAAGTCAGCGATCGAAGTTCATCTGTATCTGGTTGAAATCCCTCACCTGGTTTTATTGCTATTTGGAAAGGGTTGGAATCATCCTGTCAAACATAACATACATACTATATTAATTTAAAAACTATGAAGATTTTTCTTCCTATTTCAAAAGAATTGTAAATCTTTGCCTAAATATAAATACTTTCAGAAATATCAGCAGTTGATTTATAATTAACAACCACCTTTAAATACAAATATAAAATCATTTTTAGGACTTTTGAATTAGATTGTATCAATTGTAAGGTGTGAAGTAATCTACATTGATTATTTTTTGTGATAAACCCTTATCCTACTGTTCACAACATATTACTGCTGTACAAAAGGTTTTGGCAGACAATTTAGACATAGATAAGACTGCACAGACATGCAGTTAAATATTAGCCTACACAGCCTGATTTCCATTTCATCATCATTGAAAATGTTTATCCATAATGGTTGAAATGTCCGAAAACTTGTCAATTTGTTTGAAACAAAATTTAAATACATCAGAATAATGTTTAATCCTAGATGGCCATCAAATTACCCACCAGTTCCATATCTTCAGGTATATCAGGTATCCTGTCTACATCATTTAATAATTCATCCAGTCTCTTTTTCTCTTCATCTGTCATAGCTATCATGTTACCAGCATCTGCAGCCAACTGAAAATAAATTTACAAATTATATCAGGTATCCTGTCTACATCATTTAATAATTCATCCAGTCTCTTTTTCTCTTCATCTGTCATAGCTATCATATTACCAGCATCTGCAGCCAACTGAAAGTAAATTTATAAATTAGATCAGGTATCCTGTCTACATCATTTAATAATTCATCCAGTCTCTTTTTCTCTTCATCTGTCATAGCTATCATATTACCAGCATCTGCCGCCAACTGAAAATAAATTTATAAATTATATCGGGTATTTTGTCTACATCATTTAATAATTCATCCAGTCTCTTTTTCTCTTCATCTGTCATAGCTATCATGTTACCAGCATCTGCAGCCAACTGAAAATGAATTTACAAATTATATCGGGTATTTTGTCTACATCATTTAATAATTCATCCAGTCTCTTTTTCTCTTCATCTGTCATAGCTATCATGTTACCAGCATCTGCAGCCAACTGAAAATGAATTTACAAATTATATCAGGTATTTTGTCTACATCATTTAATAATTCATCCAGTCTCTTTTTCTCTTCATCTGTCATAGCTATCATGTTACCAGCATCTGCAGCCAACTGAAAACGAATTTACAAATTATATCGGGTATTTTGTCTACATCATTTAATAATTCATCCAGTCTCTTTTTCTCTTCATCTGTCATAGCTATCATGTTACCAGCATCTGCAGCCAACTGAAAATGAATTTACAAATTATATCGGGTATTTTGTCTACATCATTTAATAATTCATCCAGTCTCTTTTTCTCTTCATCTGTCATAGCTATCATGTTACCAGCATCTGCAGCCAACTGAAAATGAATTTACAAATTATATCAGGTATTTTGTCTACATCATTTAATAATTCATCCAGTCTCTTTTTCTCTTCATCTGTCATAGCTATCATGTTACCAGCATCTGCAGCCAACTGAAAATGAATTTACAAATTATATCAGGTATTTTGTCTACATCATTTTATAATTCATCCAGTCTCTTTTTCTCTTCATCTGTCATAGCTATCATGTTACCAGCATCTGCAGCCAACTGAAAATGAATTTACAAATTATATCAGGTATTTTGTCTACATCATTTAATAATTCATCCAGTCTCTTTTTCTCTTCATCTGTCATAGCTATCATGTTACCAGCATCTGCAGCCAACTGAAAATAAATTGATAAATTATATCAGGTATTTTGTCTACATCATTTAATAATTCATCCAGTCTCTTTTTCTCTTCATCTGTCATAGCTATCATGTTACCAGCATCTGCAGCCAACTGAAAATAAATTGATAAATTATATCAGGTATTTTGTCTACATCATTTAATAATTCATCCAGTCTCTTTTTCTCTTCATCTGTCATAGCTATCATATTACCAGCATCTGCCGCCAACTGAAAATGAATTTATAAATTATATCAGGTATTTTGTCTACATTTAACAATTCCTCCAGACTATTTACCCCATCATGTTATGGATATCAAATTACCAGCATCTGCAGCCAACCGAAAATGTAATCAAAGTTTCAAGAAAATTTGATAAAACTTGTGAACATAATCGCGTAAAAAATATTTGCATTTGTGAAATTCCGTCGGGCCCCTTTTCCAGTGTTTTTTACAACAGGTACCAACCATTTTTTTCCTAATGACCACTCAAGCATCCTGCAAAAGTTTCAAGGGAATCCCATAACAACATAAACTTTATAGTGTAAAGATAGAAAGTTAACAGACAGGTGGAAGGGGAACATAGGATTATAATGGATATTGCACTAAAATACCAAGAATTTTTTCTTTCTTTTTTTTCAAACACTTGTAATACCTTCTATACAAAACCTTCAATTTTATAAAATTTATTCAGTGTAACATTTCAGACAACTATGTTCTTACCTCCCTATTCCTCTTGATAAAATCTTTTCCTTTCTTCCTATGTTTCTTCCCACTGACACTGCCTGAGGCAACAGAGTTACTATCTCCCCGTGACTCGCTGCCTTCACTATCCTGTCTACTAATGGTTCTAGTAGATCGAGACTTGGCTATAATAGAAATGTAGTAAATATTTAAATAACAGAGTTACTATCTTCCCATGACTCACTGTCTTCACTATCCTGTCTACTAATGGTTCTAGTAGATCGAGACTTGGCTATAATAGAAATGTAGTAAATATTTGAATATCAGAGTTACTTTCTTCCCATGACTCACTGTCTTCACTATCCTGTCTACTAATGGTTCTAGTAGATTGAGACTTTGCTATAATAGAAATGTAGTAAATATTTAAATAACAGAGTTATTATCTCCCCATGACTCACTGTCTTCACTATCCTGTCTACTAATGGTTCTAGTAGATTGAGACTTTGCTATAATAGAAATGTAGTAAATATTTAAATAACAGAGTTACTATCTCCCCATGACTCACTGTCTTCACTATCCTGTCTACTAATGGTTCTAGTAGATCGAGACTTGGCTTTAATAGAAATGTAGTAGACATTTGAATAACAGAGTTACTATCTTCCCATGACTCACTGTCTTCACTATCCCGTGGTCTAGAGGTAGAGCGCCGACCTCTTGACTTAAAGGTCCTGAGTTCGATTCCCGGGAGCGGCTATCGATCTTGGTTCTTTCATAGGCCCACACATTCAGCGCAAGTACTGGTGAATTTACCAGGAAGCAGAATCGAGAGGGATTAATCTAAGTTGTAAGAACTTGTTTCCCAATGGATGTAAAATAAATAGGTTTAACAGGGTCCAAAGAATTCAGAAAAAGGCACTCGTCCTGCAGGGCAAGTGACTTGAAAAAGTAACTCGTCCTGGTTTGACTGTCACTCGCCCTGCAATAGGCCAAAGGATCGTTGAAGACCATGTTTTGTATCTGGAAATGCAGACGAAACGAAAGTAGAAATTTTGCGACATTCAAAAACTTTAAATTCCGGGTAATAAGTACCGGTAAAATGATCGGGACAAGAAAAAAATCACTAATTTGTAAACATATAATACCATGGATTTTCGGGTCAAATTCTATGATTGTGGCTATATGCGACAAAAGAAGTAGTAGATATGAACAAAACATGGGAAAATTAATTTTTATTTCAATAATTTCCCTGATCGCGAGATCAATTTGTATTTACGAAGTTCGGGTACCGGGTTATATCATGCGAAAACCGGAAGTTTTATTTTTAGAAATCAAAGTACATGGCTGTTTATAGTTCATGTTGTTGCGAACTTCTATCACCGCGAACTTTTTCGAAGCGTCTTTATTGTATTTTATCTTTTTTTATCCTTACATAATACATAATGATTTAATGCCATTCATTATTTACTCGTCCGGGAGGACGACTTCCTTAGAATTTCCACTCGTCCTCCGGGACTTCTCACTCGTAAATACGAGTGGACGAGTTGATTCTTTGGACCCTGTTTAAACCTAAACCTTCACTAGCCTCTCTACTAGTGGTTTTGGTTAATCTAGACTTTGCCATAATGGAATGCATTTAATATTCAAATTTGAATTCTTATTCAATCAACAAAGCTTCTTAACCCTTGCCATGCTGAATCCAGAATGTTCCTGCTTTTACAGGAGATATAGACAAAGATCAATCTGCATATATGTGCAGTCTGATCTTAATATATATACAACCTGATTTTCATGTTTAAACATGAAAAGTTTCAACATTGTATTTCACACTACCAGTTCTTTTAGCACTTTGATTTTTGTGCTATTTTGCCAAGGCTTTTATTCAGCAAGAATAGTGTTAAAAGTTATACTTGAAACATCAAAAATTTCAGATTGACAAACTAGTGTTAACCCTTGTCAAGCTGAGCCCGGAGTATTCCTTCCTTGGCAGGAGCTATAGACAAACATCAGCCTGCACATATGTGCAGTCTGATGTTAGTCTACACCACCTGTTTCTCACTTTCAAACCAGAATTGTCAATAGATTTAGTTTTTCAAATAAAAATTGACTTACAATTTGTAGTTTCAGTGCTTTTTGCCCTTTGATTTTGATGACAATTTTTAGCCAAAATTTATTCAGCACGACAAGGGTATATTAAGATAATAAATGTTTTACATATGTCCGACATGCAAGTTTGGTTAAATTTGACAAAAAGAGTGCCTTAGACACAATATATTTCTGCAGTAGAATATCATCAAACAGGAATTTGAACAAGGTCAGGTCACTAGGAATAATGTCCAAATGGACCAGTAAATGTAAGAGGAGTTGTGTCCACAAAATACATTGTATATGTTGCATCTGTACAGACAGAAGCCCAAGATGATGACAATATATACCCACCTTCAACAGCATATAAAAACCATTCTTTGAAAAATATGTGTGATGTTGATGATGACAGACTAAGAACCTAATCTAATGTTTTATCAATAAACGAGACCCTCGTACAAAAATCTTAATAAGGATCATGCTAACTTTGCTATTTTATGTTTCAGTTCTATCTATGCTAATGCGCAACAAACTTTATTAGCTATACAGTTTGTTGCCGGGCTATATGAAGATTTATTCCCAGCTGTCAAAAATGATATCACCCGAGCCAGTGTTGACATCTTTTTGTCCAGTCGGAGTAAATTGTCACTTACCCAGGCAAGAAACTGTATTACAAATTTATTTACTGTTTTCAACTAAATATATATCTTTTGTGGTATACACCAAAATCTTTGAAAATACCAATATCCCGAAATGGGCCCCAAATAAAAAGTAAACATGTATTGACATCTTAGGTAGTTGTGATGTCATGACATTCTGCGATGTTGTGATGAAAACAACAATTCTTAGCTGATTCAACAAGAAAGCTAACAGTTAAAATGGATAGATGAATAAAATCAATAATATCAGCTTTTTTATCAGCATGAATTTGTATGTTATTAACTGATATGAGCCTTTTACTGTAGCATTCCGTGTATACTTGAGCCACGTTATCAACCAAACGAGAGAATCATAGCTGCCATGACCAGTTCAAATTTTTCTGTAGGTTCCCGATGAGGTGCCCTAGGGAAATATCAGAAGTTATACATGAGCAGCTAAAGATATCAATGTTTGTCAGGTTAGCATTAACCAATGAAAATGCTAGAACTTTCTTTGCAGCCTAATGAATAACTGATGTTTGGATGATAAGATTATCATAACTTACATTTCCTTGACCTTGACCTGTCCGAATGACCTTGACCTTCTCTAGTGTGTAGTCCAGGGTACTCATCTTCATTCAGCTGTGTAGCAAATACTTCTTCACCAGTAAACTCATCTGGTAACTTCACACCTACAGAAAATACACTAATCTAGAATCTGTTGGTTAGCCCTCAACATTCAATGTGAGGGGAACTATGCATAGGTCTTATTTTCACAGGGTGGCTATTTATAGATTTACTTTTAGGTTTTTATACATTTCTTGTATCAAAATTAATAGTTTGTGCTTTAAACTACTTCATCCATTGAAATTTATTTCATACATGTGTATTTTATAAGAAAATAATGAAACAAAAGCTTCTAGCAATTAACTATCATGGCATGAGATTATAAAAGCTTTATCACTCTCAACTCAAAATTTTCTCAAATTTCAACTTGAGATTAAAGCCGTAATGCTGTTGTAATACTAATTTCAATGTATTGATATAAAGATTATATAAGTAACTCATTGATGTGGGCTCACATACCTAATATTAGCTCATTATGTCAAAGGGTATATAAAAAAGGCAGGAAAACTGAAATTTCCTAGTCCAGCTTCCTATCATCCTGTAAATCATTGGACCAGAACAAAAATCGAACTTGTTCTGTAAAACAATTTCCTAGTCCAGCTTCCTATCATCCTGTAAATCATTGGACCAGAACAAAAATCGAACTTGTTCTGTAACACATTGATGCAGACTCACTCACCAAAAATTAGCTCAATATGCCAAAGGGTATAGAAAAAAAGTCAGAAAAACTGAAATTTCCTAGCAATTTTCTTAGTCCAGCATCTGTATCTTCCTGAAAAATCATTGGACCAGAACCAAACTTGAACTTGTTCTGTAACTCATTGATGGGGACTCACACCAAAAATTAGTTCAATATCTCAAAGGATATATAAAAAGGTGCGGAAAACTGAAATTTCCTTGAAATTTTCCAAGTCCAGCATCCTTATGTTCCTGAAAAATCATTGGACTGGAACTAACTTGAACGTGTTCTGTCACTCATTGATGTAGACTCATAAACATCAAGTTAGCTCAATACCTTAAAGGGATAGAAAAAAACTCCAGAAAACTGAAAATTCCTGTTAATTTTCTCAGGCCAGCATCAGTATCTTCCTGAAAAATCATTGGACCGGAACCATAAAAGGTTATGCACTGGGTAAGGTGACTAGGAACATTTTGTGAAATTTTCATCCAAATCAGACCATAAATGAAGGAGAAGTTTCATTTACAAGATTTGGGTGGACAGACGGATAGACAGACAGATAAACAGAGAAGATGCTACAAACATACAACCACCTTTGGCAGCTTATAATAAACATTTTAAATAGAACATTGGCATTGCTTCAAAATTCTAAAGCCAATCTAAATCCATAAAACAAAATCTGAAATCTTGCTTCAAAACACATTTTAGATATCTAGGAATGCCTCTGATTGTCAGATGTCATAAAAAACACTTTTGTTAAACCAGATGTGTTCGTAAAATACTAATACCACAGACACAGCATTCTTTTCTTCCTTTTTCTTAGAATTTTGACCTTGAAGTTTGACCTTGACTTTGTCAGATGATTTTAACCTAGATCTTCAAAGATGTAGATTGTTGAGAGGAACCTTTATACTAAATAAAATAAGAGCACTGTAAATTGAAAGGTGTTGAAGATATGGGAATATGTTTAGTTTTCGGGTTAAGTTTTTGCAGACAGACGGACGGAGGTAAAAGAATATGCCCTGATCTATCAATGCAGGGACATTGAAATACAAAATAAATTGATGTAAATACATGCATATATTGTGATTTTGTGAATCATTTCTGTAATTTGAATGTTGAAGAGTTTTACAATTCTAGGTGATATCTTTTGTACAATTACAAGTGCATTCACAATATCTATGTTCACCTATAGATTCACAAGTTTTTGAGCCCCAAGCTTCAGTTATAAGTCTAGTGACAGTTCTGGGTGTCATATTGACTATTTTATGTTCACATCCACTGTGATCAGAAATATAAGGCTCTGACACACCAGATATGTGTTCAGTGTCAGTTTTTACTTGTTGTCTCTCTGACAATAAAGCAACTGAAGCTTCTTTTGCTATTGATTCAGTATCTGAAATATAGAATATTATCCAATCCAGCAATATACTTGATTATTAGAATATTTGCCAAATTTCTTTTCAAAGAGAAGATGAAAAGATTTTACCTAGAAAGCATCATTCCATGTAATTTTACAGTAAATAATGAGGGCATCATAAAGGAATTGCTAAACACAAAATAGAGGGCTTGAGTACATAGAAAAGGATCTAGAATTTTAGAACACTCTTTGATACCTTTTGCTTTAAATACATATTATGTACATGGTAGTCTTTGGTACTTACAACTTTTTTGCTGCATCATCAATTTTGCCACTCAAAAATACCGAAAAAGAGTTAAGAAAACATGACTCTTTCTTTAACACTCTATTTGAGGTTATCTAAGCGGAGCCAAATAAACAAAACTTAATGATGTTATGGTGATTTTGCCTAGTAATTTGCAAAATGACAAGAGTTAGGTAAATATAATCTCAAATTTGTAAGAACTCATTAGAATAGCCTTAGCATGATGACTTTTCTGGGCCAAAAATTATAAAACCTTTTTGCATTCAACTTTAGCAATAGTGCATGTTCTTAGTGCCAAATTTTACATAATAAGACATTCCGTTGATTAGAATACACTAAAAGGAAAGAACAGTGAAACTTATGTTATAATGCAGATCCTATCTTTTTGTACAGTACTACCATAGATACTCATTGGTATTTATATAATAACCTCAATTAGGGACTCCTTCTTTCCTCAGTACAGTACTTAACAAGAGCACCACCTATGGATGCAACGCTGGGCTGCAGGTGCTGGATAGTGCTAAAAAATCTAAGTAAAAAATTAAGCATAACTCTTACAAAAAATGCTTTCAACGTTATCCCCCTTGATAGTCTGGATAGATCTTCTAATGGTAAGTACAAATGCTAAGTTTGCTAAGTTTTATGAAGTTATCTTCAATGAAAAAAAGAGATATGACCGAGTTTACGCTATGTCATGCTGATCCTGGAATATTCCTGCTTGGGTTTTCTCCAAAAACAGCCAAGCTTAAAAGACTCAGTGAACCTACCTTCATTATGCCTGGAGGGCAGTTCCAAGGCGAGATATTTCTGTTCATTGGTTCTGACTTCTTTGTACTCTTCTTTACCATCTTGGTGTAACTCTTCAATCTCACGGCGGATTCTGTACAGCAAAAAGAAATTGGTTTTGCACATAGTTTTTTATAAATTTCAAAACAATAAAAGACTAAAAGGTCAGGGTTCCACTCTAATGATGTCCCAGGATCCCAAAATATTAGGGGAGATCCCATAATCTCAAACAAGGAAATCCTATAGGATCTTTCCATATTTATAGAATTCAAAAGTTCATTCAATAACGATACACCAAGCCAAGGTTCCATAACTCCACTTTGTGGAGTATTAGAACCTTAGCTTGGCAAATATTAGAATAATTCATTCAGCTATGCTTTTTCTTGTTTTTTCTTCTAAATGATAACTGTGAAAAGAAGAAAGGGGGCCAACTTATTTGTCTCCCCAACAGGTCCTTATTTTGTTGTTTTTCAGCCGGGCCACAATTAGAAACCAGCTCCTATGTTTTGGCTGACAAGATGTTGTATGCCGTTTTCAAGTTATACCCCGCTTTGCGCATGCACATACGCCCAAAAAGGGTTTAATTTGACAATGCTTTACAACATCTTGTCAGCCGGAACATAGAGCTGGTTTCTAATTGAAAAACAGGATCTGTTCAGGTGACAAATAAGTTGGCTCAGGCATCCCTGGTTATCTAGAGGCATCCCTGCAATGATAAGTTGGATCTCTGTAGAACCCAAATGAAAATCAATTTGTTTGTTTGAATGGGGTTTTATGCCACTTTCATCAATGTTACTAATTTATTGCAGATGCTGGAGTATGTAACAATGGATTCCTAGTATTTCTCACACAAGTTCTACCATTACATCCTTTCCTAGCCTCCAACTGCTATCCCACATAGCTCTACGATTATCAACCAATTGGTGGAATACATATAATCAGAAAGGAGAATGCAGCAGTAGGGAATCGAGACCAGGACTTTTTGAATGATAGTCCAACATGCTACCAGAAAATCAGGATATCGTCAACCACTGAACGTACATACCCAGTCCAAAATCATCCCACTTTTTTTTGCCCCTGTTGAAAGAAGCTTTGGAAAGAAGAGATAGTGGAAAATGAAGAAATTGACCATAATGTTTTGCTTTTTCTATCCAAAATACACAAAGATTTTTAAATGCATTTTGACCATCATGGACAACCTTGAAGGAGCACATTGAGTTTAAAATACATGGAAACTATTATAAATGCTAAATGTCAAATTTCCTATGAGCATCTTCATTATAGATTTTTAGAGGTAATCTAATAACTAAATTAAACTTAATTTATTGCAAAGTGGACTTATTCCAACCCCCTCCTATACCCCCAGACCCCACCATTGCCATTACACTTTGTCCCAGTTCTGGAAATAGTTTTCGGACAAGTTCAATTGGGTCCTCAACCTTTAACCTTTATGACCCTAAAACAATAAGACACTTCATTGAGTCATGGGCAACAATTGTATACAGTTTCATGATTCTAGGTCACTTTATTTGTGAGTTCGAATCCAGAAACTAAAAAAGTCTACAGATGGACAGACTGATGGACAGACAGATGCATGGATGGACAGACAGACAGATAGGGTGAAACACCGCTATACCCCCCTTCTTCATTAGTGGGGGTTAAATAATATTCTGAATCATCTTCAAATTTGGTCAGGTCTAAAATTTTCTCACCTGGTAATCGACATATGAAGTGATCAATTCAGCAAGTAGGTCAATTTAAAGGATAAGCTACTATAAGAACTGCAATTTACCTTCTTTCCAACATAATCCTGTCTCTTTTGACCTCTTTCTCTCTCCTAACTCGTTTGGCAAGTATCTTATCAAGCTTCTTCATTTTAATGATAGCTTCTTTTAGTTTAGGATCAATGTTATCTAAGTCAGCATTCATTCCCTGGTCCCCGGCCTGGCTCTCTGTGTCAACTGGCTCTCCATCTGAAATTGATCATATTTTTACTCTTCAGTATATTTTTGATATATAAAAGCAACATGGCCCTTTCTATATAACTAGGGTTTTTTTTGACAGATGATATTGCAAATCTTATTCAGCAAGCATCATAAAAGGTCCCTTCAAAATAAGTCTCTGAAAAAGTGGATGTTCTTAAGTGATTAGTTGTTTATTATTGAATCTTATGTTGTTGGAACCAATAAGAATAATCTCATTTCAATGAGACAATTCTAGTGAGTTCAAATATCATAGGAGTCAGTAAGACTTATAAATGCAACAATTTATATTTACTATCCAAATGACCTGTCTTACTATTCATGAAATATTGTATCAAAATACCACTCCAACAAGAGGATGCTTTTTGGTAATTCCTTAAGTGGTAGCTTAGCACAAGTTTAAATAAGTTTTTTTCACATACCCACACAAAGTTAAAGAGATAAAATAATATAAAAACTAACATATTGATAAAGCTATAAAACTATGTATATCTATTATGGATTTACAAATGAAACATTATATGATGGAACAGATTAAATCAAATGAATTATAAATCTTACCAGCTACTTTTTCCTGTTTCTCCAACTTTTTCATTTTAGCCTGGTAAAGTTCAAGCTCAGATTTCATCTCCTGTCTTACATTGTTTTTAATCTCTTCCCTAATCTCCTTCATAATCTCATTCTCTTCCTCACTGTCAAGGTCATCATTCTCTTCTGTAATTGTCATGATTTCAATATTTGTTTTTTGTGGATCACTAGATCAGCGATCAGCACTAACTGTTTTTTAAATGGGGTTCCTTACTTGTTATGGTAGGGATTCCTTCAGATAATCAGGGATCCCTTTCTACATTACACAGTTATACTTATCATCTTAAAGAACTGGAATAACACAGTTATAATCTTAAAGAACTGGAATAAAAAAGAATATGTTAATAATATATTCTAATATTTTTCCAAGCCAATGTTCTATAACTCCACTTTGTTCCTTACATTTGTACGGAACAAAGCTGATTTAAAGAACCTTGGCTTGGAAATAGTAAATCTTTTTTGAAAAAAGACTTCTGAATTCTATAAATATATAAGGATCCTGAAGAAACCCCTTGTTGAGCTAAAGGGATCCAACCTTTCATTTTGGGATCCTCGAGATTTCTGGGAATTGTTTCAGTTTCAAACCCTGTAGATTTACCAAATATCAAATAATAGAAAAGCCCATTCTATCATTTTTCTTGACAGAATACAAAATCAACAAATGAGGACCAAAATCAGTAAGGACATGTTTGAAGAGATATAAATGCAGCACAATGGTAGTTACATACAAAGGGCTCAATAAATATCTTCATTCTCAAAAACTTTTACCATTGATAATCAGAATAAACTTGTTAGATGTCTAAAATTAGACTAATATCAATAGCAAAACTTTATTTGTGTACTGGTAACTTGTCTTTTTTTTAATTTCTGTCCTAAAAATAAAATAGTCTTTTAGTATAGAAAGGATCCTATAATACAGTAGAATCCATGTATCTAATATATTTCATCATCCCAGGGACCATTTTGGGGAGAAATATTGAAACTGGCTAAACGAGAGATTTATCTCAAAGGAAAATAAAATCTAGAGAAGGATTTGGTAGAATTCCTCGCCAGAAATTCTTAATTTCTCATTAGATTTAACTAAATGAGATATTTTTGCACATGATATTCTGAGCCAGATTTATCCTCATAAACCTAATATTATATGGCAGAAAATACTGTTTAATTGTAATTAGCTTGTGAGCAATCTTTAAATTGGCAGGAGGGTTCTTCCTTTTATACCTTGTCATGCTGAATAAAACCCTTGCAAAATTGCATTTAAATCAAAGTACTGAAAGCACTGGATGCACAAATTGTGAGTCAGTACTCATTCTATAAATTTACTTTTCAACTATTCTGGTTTATAAAGGGAAATCATGCAGGCTAATCTTTGTCTGTACTTCCTGCCAAAACAGGGATATTCCGGGATCAGCATGACAAGGGTTAAGAATTAATTGAAAATTCTTGTTATTTGTAATAGAAATATTGCCATTGAATTAACATTGGAATTCTCAGGGTTCAATCATGTCTGTTCTTGATTTTTTCTTAATTTTAAGATACTAAATGATTGTGATTTCAAAATTAACATTTCATTGTTTATTTCACCTTTATTTCAATTAACCCACTTATCATACCTGTTATAGGCACCAATGACTGACAGTTGTTAGAATCAGTAGGTTTAGGTGTAGGTGGCTGGTCATCTGTCTCTCTATTATCAACAAGTCTCTTTAACTCTTCATCAACTTCTCTCTCCTCTCCATCAAAACTTTCCAAACTGTAATCATCCGATGAATCATCTTCATCTTCCTCTTCATCAGAAAACATCATTATCTGTGCCAGATGGGCCCTCAGATCATACCCCTGAGTAAGTAAAACAATTTATAAGCCTTAGCCAGATGGGCCCTCAGATTATATCCATAAATAAGTAAAACAATTTATAAGACTGCTGCCTTAGCCAAATGGGCTTGGCCCTCAGATCATACCCAGAATAAGTCAAACAATTTATGAGTCTGTGTGTGACATTTCACACAATTTCACAGGTGCATAATTCATAAGCTACAGCTTCAAGGTTTCGGATACCAATCAACAAAATATATTAATGACATTCTTGTGGCTGTGCAGGTACAGTTTGTGAATCTAACCTTTATAATTGACCTTGATCTTGTAAGGAAGTAATTGACCTTATTGGTACAAGATATTAGTGCAAAGTTCCTACAGTGAACAAAATATGAACTTTGCAAAATGCAGATGACATTACCTTGAACTACCCAGGAAATTATTCAGTTTAATTTTCCAATTTACAGTCATAATAAGGTACTCATATGTTGACCCTCAATTTATATTTTTTTTATTGATGCATTGATTCTTGCACTTTTGAAAACTATATAAATACATGTAGGTGTTTATACATGTATTCTCATAAAGAATCTAAAATAATAAATTAAAACAAACAGTGAAGTGTTATAGACTTTATTGAAATGTTTTTAATGATTTGTTTATAAAAAAATGTCTAAGCTGTTTAAAATTATAGTCTTTATCAATATAGTCAATAAATCATGAAAAGGCTAGCTAAGCCCAACATACCCTTGATATTTCTGTAGAACTAGTGTTTGCAACAACCATGTCTGATACAGAGTCACTGGCTAACTGTGAAGTTGTCAATGATTTTCCTGAAGAAGCTCGACTACCTCCATCTTGACTACTATTTTCATGGTTTGGTGTAGATCTAACACTTGAGGTTTTCTTTTTCTTCTTTGATGCCGTGTCCATGATTGACTCTAAAAGGATTTTTTTAAAAACTAGTTTAACATCACTTTTCCAAGGGTTTTAGACTAATTACTTTTAGCCATCAGCCTAAAGGACCTATTGATGAAAACAGGTCCTCCTTGAAAGTTCTATTCATTTGTAAGCAATTTAAGGATTAAATTGTGTGGAAAAAAGTGTGGGAAAAGGAGACATTGCTTGTGCCAAGCAATTTCTCTTTTCCAACATTGTTTTCTACATGGAATCAAAAAAATATGAATCAGAAAAACATAATTGTTTTCCAAAATTATTATCATTTAATTGTGTTCCAGTTCCACATCATTGAGAAGTCAGTTATAACAAGATTGAAATAAGACTACTTGAAACAACCGATTGTTCAACAATTTTCAGTTTTGTATACCACTTATTCAATGTATCCAATCAACTATCCAATCAACTATTCCTCCATGATATACTTTCATGGTGTCAGAATTAAATGGAGAATAAAGTTGGTTTCGGCCTCCAGGGAGCGAAATGGGACCGGCTCCAATTGGTTAAAAGGGGTAGGAGCTTGTTTAGTGATCCACAGTGGGCAGACTCACAACCAGGTGCCCGGCTAGCTCAGTTTGTAGATTGGCATGCTAGTGTTCCGTGGGTTCGAGTCCTATTTTCGGCACAATTTTTCCTCCTTCATTTTCTTTAATAGTGTCAGAAGTAAACAGAGAATGCTGGGTTCGGCCTTCAGGGACCGGCTTCAATTGGTTAAAAGGGGGAGGAGTGTAGTGCTCCACAGTTGGTAGACTCACAACCAGGTGCCCAGCTAGCTCAGTTTGTAGAGTGCCATGCTACTGGTTAGAGACCAATTCTTGCCAAGTACCAGTTCTAGCCACCACCCTCGTCCACCGTAAATACAGAAAGGAAACGCTTCTCAATTACAAGTTATGTAGACAACTTCTTATATTCATAAGAAAAATTAGTTGTAAATGAATATTTTCTATATTTACTGTGAAATTCGTCAGTTGACGAGAACTGGTATATGGCGAGCATTGGTCTCCAACCAGTAGTGTTCTGGGGATCATGGGTTTATAGACCTTTTATCAAAACATATTGAAACTATTACTAAAATAACTCTAATATTGACCATTCAATGATTGATTTAATGGAATTTTAACTTGCTTTCACCATTTTTTCAGTGGCTAGAGCACCTAACAATGGATTCCTGGCATTTCTCTCACCAGTACCATGGCTCTTCGTATTTTCACGGTAAAAATAAATGGCTTCAAGTAAATGACAAATCAAGAACGAAAATACTATGCAGTAAGTAACTATGCCTGTTCCTTAACCTGTCAATCAGGAAAATTTTAGGGGTCTTGCTAAAAAATATTAGCAGAAAAAAGTACCATTTTTAGTCAGGATGTCATATTTCCACAGTAGTTTACAAAATCTATCTTGAAAGAATTTATTAAGGTCCTTATATATACCATGCATCACTCAAAGTTGAATTGTGTTTATGATTTTAAAAAACGAAAATGGAGGTATTTTGGAAAGGGGGTGGCTGAATGATTGAACCTGATGCCGATTTTGAATGCATTGATATTTTTATTATTTTCATATAAAGAAAAATCAATATATTATTGATCTTCTTAGTAGGGTTTGTTCACAACTTGTGCACCAATTCACATCAAACAGAGCAAGTGCTACGCTAAAATTCAATTACAGCAAAAATATGACATCCGAAAAAATATGGAGTTGGAGTATCCCGACACATCCGATTTCCGGCAGGTTAAGGACTTAATCAAAATTTTCCAATCAATGTGCAATGAGAATTTATTTTTAAATCGTACTGCGAAGCAGTAGATTTATATCTACCGTTTTTCAGAAATCCAGTCTGTTTGACCCAGTACATTTTTACCATTATCTTCTGAGCAATATGTTCAAACCAAATTATGTGTTTTCAAACACCGAAGAAACGGCCTTTTCAGTCACAATCTACAAACTTTGTTTATACCTTATTTACTTTTCGACAAATAGAGAAGAGGCTAATACAAAATTTGATGTAATTTTCGCTTTTAGTAATTACCAGTTAGTATTTTCAGTGTTTATAACAAGATTTTCGGTTGAGTAAAGGAGTTGAAACGTACAATAGGTAAACTGTATAATTAATTTGTAGCACTTACAATATTACTGCTCTGAACTTTCTCGAACGGTCATTTACCAGTTGTAGGGCTGACAACCAATCAAATTCTGTTATGATTATCACTCGGTCAAAACCCACGCGTAAATTCAGACCACGCGTAAATTCAGATGGACATCGTCTGCTCGAAATGTGTCAATTAACTTGTTTGTCATTAGTCAATAGTCGTCTGCACTCAAACAGGGAGCGTGGGAAGTTTACTTTTTTTTCGCATGTGTTAACAAATAGAAATTATTTTGTAATTTTGAAATATTTGATTTCAATGAGCACTCTGATCACGCTCCAATCCTATTTTCATTAAATTCAAATTTGAGTATGAAGAAAAATTATTCAACAACAAATAAACCGACAAAAACATACGATAAACTGATATAGGGGTAAGTTCATATCGGACTCGGTTTCGACCCGAGTTAACCGGGTTTCCATCAGAACGGCCTCGGTTTCGACATTAGTGATGTCATTGTAACCTTTCAACCTCGACGCTTCTGATCCTGGGTCAGGCCGGTAATGCTTGGGTTCCAAAATGGCGTCGAGAATAGTGCACAACAATTCGATTACAAAAAAAATAAATATTCTCTATTACTTTAAATAACAAATACTTTTTTCTTATTTTATATAGTATTTTGCACGAGTTTATCTCATTTCTTAATGGGATAACGATATTTCATGGTAAATTAATTATTGTAGCGGTAAATGAGAAGTTTGTTTACTATAGACCTACAATTTCAAGTGAGTGATCAAAGATCAATTTTACATTGAAAATGATAGGAGATAACGGTTTCTCGCACCTCACTCTTTCTTGCGAAACTATACCACCAGTGGGTAACTCCGTTCACATGAATGTCTTTTCTGCGCATGCATATTACAGTCAATTTTAGATTATTACATCATCTCACGCGTCTCTCTGGCTGCCATTTGAATTTCCCCTAGGATAGCAGCAAGAGCGATCTATTTTTAGAACAACCCATGAATAATCATAGAGTGCTGCTAGATTTAATCGATTGGTCAGAAACCAAAGATATAAATAGCATAGTTGGCGATTTCACGTGTTTCTTGAGGGAAAATGTATTTACAATATTTGGGAAAACCCAATGCTTGAAATACAAACATGTTGGTAATCAAAATTGTAAATAGTCTAATGAAAAAATGTTTGTTGCTAAACAGGCTTTTAAACTCTATAGAGAGAGGAATAATATTAACAGACAAGCTTTTAGCTTGGCGCGTGCTCATTATAACAACGTAAAAATCTGCTAAGAAATAATTTAGACTAGCAGAGGGCTATCGAATCAGCAAACTTTCAAATTCGGACCCACGAGGTTGGATGAGCTGGCGATGTCCTCGAAAAGATGGATTGTTAAGACAAAAAACTCACAAATTTAAAGATTTTAACAACTCTTATTGTCCAAATTTGAGCCCTTTTGATTGGCGAACTATTGCACTATCCCAGCCTCTCAATGATGTACGATTTGCAGTGCTGACAGCACTTTGATTTTATTCATGATTAAGGAAAAAAGCAATTTACTGCAGAAACCGTTCAAAATCGAGGTCTCTAACCTTATTCTTGTTTTATCCGATTTCCGGCAGGTTAAGGACTTAATCAAAATTTTCCAATCAATGTGCAATGAGAATTTATTTTTTTATTCATGATTAAGGAAAAAAGCAATTTACTGCAGAAACCGTTCAAAATTGAGGTCTCTAACCTTATTCTTTTTTTATAAATCCCCTCTGAAAGAGTCACTCTAACATCACTCAAGGGAAATTACTCCAACCTATTTTCGGCAGTCAAATGAAAAGTACAATGTTCAAAAAAGGTAAAGACTTCTAATGGTGGATTGTAATTCTAAATATTTTGCAACATTATTTGAACATTATTAATTGATTTCACAGCTGAAAACCACAAAATAACTTCTTATTTAGTATTTGAAAGCTCCATATATAGAGAAAAAGAAATTAACACCTGTTCTCAAGACCCTTTCTTTTGAACAGAATCAGGATGATGATTACACACTTGGCTTAAGTCAAACAGATGCCATATTACTTTACATATCAAGCATTCTGCTATGCATCTGGTAAAATCTCTTCCAAATCAAACAATTGCTATATCATAGATCATTTTATTGTCCTCTGATCTGGTTGAAAGTGAAATTTTATGCAAGGTAGCACTACTTTCGGAGCTAACTTTTTTTTTGAATATTATAACTTCCTAACAGAAAAACATAGGTGGCGTGACTAAGCAATGACCTACTTCTGCAGCAAAGAACTGTGGAGTCTCAAACATAGTTTATCAAGCAAAAAATATGTGTGCGATTAGGTTGAAATTTAGGCTTTAGTAAAACAGGTACATTTGCATACGCATTAATATTTTTGTGAAAAATATGAGTTCTTAATTCAATATTTTGTTAGTTTACTGCATCGACATTTGCCTACACTGTACAAATCAAAATGCAAGCACTCGACCTGTAATGACGTCATTTGAAAAAGAAAACACTGTGTTTTCCACTTTCCTAGCCTCCAGCTTCTATCTCAAATAGGTCTACGATTATCAACCCATTGGTGAAAGAAAATTAGCGGAATTCAAGGTAATATGCTCACTCACAGGAAAAGGATACAACAGGAAATAGGGTAAAACAGGATAATGTGCGATTCAGTTGTCATAATTTCCATGGAAACTGAAAAAAAATCATTGACCACATGTTAACTTGAGTTGTTGACCTAATTAAGAAACGACAATTCGTTTATATTGTATACAGAAAGAATATCTATAAAACGAATGGCAAAATTTAGATACCGTGTATTGCCATTAGATGCTTAATCAATTTTTTGAGTTGAAAGATTTGACACTTCGGCGTCCATATTGGAATGTTTTGACGGATGCGACTCTTTTCTATAGTTCGCTGGCTATACGTGGGAAGGTTGTCATACGCAATGAAGAGTACCTCCCCCTTGTTACTCTTCATAAAGAAGGAGATACATACTAAGCGCGGGAAAAGACAGATGACGGATGCACTTGAGGAATTGAAGCCGTTATCGTAATTCCGACATGAAATGAGGAAACAATGGAAGAGCAAGGCGAACAGACCGTATTATTTGAGAGACTCGAGGAAGCTTTAGAATTCCTTAAAAATGACGAGTTAGATGTTGGGGTGAGGTACTCCTCTTACACAACCTCTAGCTCTTAGAATTTCGGGAACATTGGTATGATTGCGTTGCATTAAAAATTTGCACCCTTTAGTCGCGGCACCCTTTAGTTATCCCCCGCCATTTGGGCATAGGGGATTTAGTAATCGTCTCTATACGTCATTCCGATCCTCCGTTATTCTGTCAGTAAACTTGTCCGAGCATATATCTGAAAGAGTAATAAGTATCAACTTGAGACTTCATAAGTGGATAGATATCATTGAGGAGAAATGCAGTGCACAAGAACCAGAACTCTTACTTAATCTTTTGGAGTTATTACCTTTTGGGTTGTTTTTTAAAGTCTTTGATTTTTTCAGGAGCATATCTCTGAATGTATGAAAGGTATCAAATTGAAACTTCATAGGTGGATAGATCTCATTGAGGAGAAGTGAAGTGCACAAGATCCACAACTGTTAGTTGCATAAATTTGGAGTTATTGCCCTTTGTCATTTTAAAGACTTAGATTTTATCCGGATCGTATCTCAGAAAGTTTAATAGCTATCAACTGGAAACTTCATGTATGAATAGATCACATTGAGGAGAAGTGCAGTGCCTAAGAACCACAACTCTTGCTTGCATAATTTTAGTGTTATTGCCCTTTGTTGTTTTAAAGACTTAGATTTTGTTCGGATCATATCTCTGTAAGTATAATAGTTATCAACTTAAAACTTCATAGGTGGATGGATCTCATTGAGAAGCGCAGTGCAAAAGAACCATAACTCTTGCTTGCATAATTTTGAATTAATTGCCCTTTCTCATTTTAAAGACCTTGAGTTTGTCTGAAGCATATCTTTGAAAGTGTGATAGCTATCAACATGGAACTTCATGTATTAATATATCCCATGGAGGAGAAGATCACTGCAAAAGAACCACAACTCTTGCTTGCATAATTTTTGAGTTATTGCTCTTTGATGGTTTAAAGCATTTGATTTTGTCCAGAGCATATTTTTGAAAGTATAATAGCTTTGAATATGAAACTTCATGTATGAATAAACATATTGAGGAGAAGTGTAGTGCACAAGATCCACAACTCTTGCTTGCATAATTTTGGAGTTATTGCCTTTTGTTAGCTCCACTTGCCAAAGGCCACTGGGGCTATTGTCATGGCTTTGTGCCCGTCATGCAACCATCCGTCCATCCGATCATAAACTTTTCTTTAATCTTCTTAGAAACTACTGGACGAATTTCAACCAAACTTCACAGGAATGATCCTTGGGTGACCCTCTTCCAAAGTTGTTCAAGCAATTTTGATCAAATGAAAAACATGGATTTAATGTGCTTGTCTAATTTTCAAATATGCTAAAAAGTGAGTTTTCTTTGTTTCTAAGTGATGAATACCAATTAAATTTTGCATGAATGATCTTTGGATGACCTTTTATCAGTCTACAAAAAATTATTGTGATTGGATAGAAAATATGTATTTTATGGGCAGAGGTTATTTCTCCATGATGTTATATAGTGGAAACTTTGAAAATCATTTTCAATATCAGTAGAACCCAAAATATCTAAAAATTTAGTTAAAACTTTGATATGCTATTACAAGAATTTCAAGCTCTTGAGCAACTCAAGCCATTCATGGCCTTTAGATGTTCAAAGACATGGATTTTGTATATCTCAGAGAGTATAATAGCTATCAATTTAAAACTTTATAATTGGATAGATCTCATTGAGAACAAACACAGTGCATAAGAAGCCAAAATGAAACTGGCTTTAGTTTACTATCAATCTTTATTGGCGGGGGATGGCCATGTCTGACGTGGCTCTTGTTGAATTTAAAACTTGTTCATATTCAGCCTTAGGGGGCATAAATATTCCTTCACCACTGGACTTAAAGGTTGGGGGGGACGTTTCCAACTATACTGATTTCAATTTGTACAGAAATAAAGTGCAATTGAATTCACGCACATGATGAATTTAAAGGCATTTAAAAATGATAAATTTCTAATTGCAACTTTTTTTTATTTTCACAACTTGTACATTTATTTATATAATTTTTAGCTCACCTGAGTATGAAGTGCTCCAGGTGAGCTATTGTGATCATGCAATGTTCTGCGTCTGGCGTGCGTTGGGCGTCATCCAGAATTTCTTTAAACATCTCCTCTTTTACTGGTAAGCCAATCTTGATAAAACTTTACAGGAATGTTCCTTGTGTCAAGCTTTACCAAAGTTCTCAAATGAAGGGAAAAATGGGAAAAATTTTCTTCTCTGAAACCAGAAAGCATGGTTTCATATTTGGTATATAGCATCATCTAGTGGACCTCTACCAAGTTTGTTTATATCAAAACCCTTGGGTCATATTTTGGCTTTGCCCATGCGCATCCCTTTTAACAGAGAATCAAAGAGCGAAAAATCTTTAAAAATCTTCTTCTCTTATACTAGATGGCAGACAGCTTTCATTTAGTATGTAGCATCATCTAGTGGACCTCTACCAAGTTTGTTCATATCAAAACCCTCGGGTTATATTTGGGCTTTGCCCGGACGCAACCCTTTTTAGTTCACCTGAGCACAACATACTCAAGTGAGCTATTGTGATCACCTTTTGTCCAGCGTCCGTCCGGCGTCCGTCAACAATTTCTTTAAACAATATCTCCTCCTAAACTAATTGGCCAATTTTAACCAAACTTGGCAGAAACGTTCCTTAGGTGATCCCCTTTAAGAATTGCTAAAAGAATTGAAATCGGTAAAAAACTCTGGTTGCTAGGGTAACCAAAGTTAAAAATATAAGAAAATCTTTAAAATTCTTCTTCTTCTGAATGAGCAGCCCTACAGCCTTGAAATTTGGCATGGATGATCAGCTCATAGACCTTAATAAAAATGGCTAAAATCATATTTGTTGGGCCACTAGGTGCGGAGCACCAGGGGGGAGGGGGTAGTACTTTGGGTAAATTGTGTAATCTTTAACCTTCTTCTTCTTCTGAACATGAAGCCCTACAGCCTTAAAATTTTGCATGGATGATCAGCTCATAGCCCTTAATAAAAACAGCTAAAGTCTTATCTGTAGGGCCACAAGGTGTGGAGCACCAGGGGGAGGGGGTAGTACTTTGATGAAAATTTTGTAATCTTTAACCTTTTTTTACGCCCGTCGAAGACGGGATGTATTATGGGATCACCCGTGGCGTCCGGGTGTCCGGCTGCCGGGCGTCCGGCGGCGTCCACTTCTTTGTCCGGAGCACAACTCTGTCACTTGAAGTCCAATTGACTTCAAACTTGGCAATTGTATTCTTCTCATCATTGCGGAGTGCAGTGCACAAGAACTATAACTCTACCTGGCCTATTTTTTGAGTTATTGCCCTTTGTTGTTTTTCATACTAGAATCTTGTCCAGAGTATATCTCTAAAAGTATAATAGCTAGGATCATGAAACTTCATGAGTGTATAGATCTCACCAAGAGGGAGTGCAGTGCACAACAACTATAACTCTACCTGGCCTATTTTTTGAGTTATTGCCCTTTGCTGTTTTTCATACTAGAATCTTGTCCGGAGTATATCTCTAAAAGTATAATAGCTAGGATCATGAAACTTCATGGGTGTATAGATCTCACCAAGGGGGAGTGCAGTGCACAAGAACTATAACTCTACCTGGCCTATTTTTTTAGTTATTGCCCTTTGCTGTTTTTCATACTAGAATCTTGTCCGGAGTATATCTCTAAAAGTTTAATAGCTAGGATCATGAAAGTTCATGGGTGTATAGATCTCACCAAGGGGGAGTGCAGTGCACAAGAACCATAACTCTACCTGGCCTTTTTTTTGAGTTATTGCCCTTTGTTGTTTTTCAGACATGAATCTTGACCGGAGTATATCTGTAAAAGTATAATAGCTAGGATCATGAAACTTAATGGGTGTATAGATCTCACCAAAGGGGCGTGCAGTGCACAAGAACCCTAACTCTACCTGGCCTATTTATGGAGTTATTGCCCTTTGTTGTTTTTCAGACTTGAATCTTGTCTGGAGTATATCTGTAAAAGTATAATAGCTAGGATCATGAAACTTCATGGGTGTATAGATGTCATCAAGGGGGAGTGCAGTGTACAAGAACCATAATTCTACCTGGCCTATTTTTTGAGTTATTGCCCATTGTTGTTTTTCATACTAGAATCCTGTCCGGAGTATATCTCTAAAAGTATAATAGCTAGGATCATGAAACTTCATTGGTGCAAAAAAATTCATTCAAAATAACCTCAGTTCTATTCAAACACCCAGATAATTCTAAGCAGTGTGACGTGCGTATCTTGTGACAATTTGGCCCCTTTGTTCTTCTTCTCAACCAGGAGTCCTACAGATTTGAATATTGGCATGGATGATCAGCATATGGACATTTATAAAAATAGCCAAAATCATGACTGTAGATTCTTTAGTTGTGGAGCACCAGAGGGGAGAGGGTAGTACTTTTGTGAAAATTTTGTAATCTTTAACCTTCTTCTTCTTCTGAACCACAAGCCCAACAGACCTGAAAATTGGCATGGAGGATCAGCTCATAGACTTTAATAAAAATACTTTAAATCAAGACTGTAATGCCACCAGGTGAGGAGCACCAGGGGGGAGGGGGTAGTACTTTGGTGATAAAATTTTAACTTTAACCTTCATCTTCTAATGAACCAGGAGCCCTATAGACTTCAATATTGGCATGGATGATAAGCATATGGATTTAAAATAAACTAGCTAATATCATGAATGTAGGGCCACCAGATGCGGAGCAATAGGGGGGAGGGGGTAGTACTTTGGATCAATTTTGAAATTTTTAACCTTATTCTTCTCCCCTGGATCAGGAACCCGACAGACTTGAAAATTGTCATGGGTGATCAATATATTGACATTAAAAAAATAGCTAACATCATGCTGTAGGGTCACCAGGTGCTGAGTGTCTTCGGGAGGGGGTAGTACTTTGGATCATTTTTGAAATCTTTATACTTCTTCTAATGAACTAGGAGTCCTACAGACTTGAAAATTGGTTTGGATGATCAGCATATGGACATTAATTGAATTAGCTAAAATCATGACTGTAGATTCACCAGGTGCAGAGCATCTTGGTGGATGGGGGAGTGCTTTGTTGAGAATTTTGAATCCCTACAGCCTTTAAATTTGACATGGATTGATCAACTCATTAAAGAAAACTTTAAAAGTCTCAGACTCAGCCTGTATATCTGGCATAGATTAGCTGATCACAGACCTTTTATGAAAAAAGCTTAAATAAATAATGACCAGGGAAGTAGCAGAGGGGCGGGGGAGGATTATTAGTCCCCCACCGGTTACCGGTTGGGGGACTATAGTTTTGCTAGATTCCGTCTGTCCGTCCGTCACACTTTTGTCAGGGCTATATCTTCTAAACCATATGTGCTAGCAACTTCAAACTTGGTACACTTACAGATCTCATTGAGGAGAAGTGTCATGTTCAAGAACCGTTACTCTGCCACGCCCACTTTTTGAGTTATTGCCCTTTGTTGTTTTTACCCTTACATTCTTGTCCGGATCATATCTCCTAAACTATGTGTGATAGCAAGTTCAAACTTTGTACACTTATAGATCTCATTGAGGACAAGTGTCATGTTTAAGATCCATAACTCTGCCACTCCCACTTTTTGAGTTATCGCCCTTTGTTATTTTTAGCCTTACATTCTTGTCCGGATCATATTTCCTAAACTATAAGTGCTAGCAACTTCAAGCTTGGTACACTTATAGATCTCATTTAGGAGAAGTGTCATGATCAAGAACTGTTTCTCTGCCACGCCCACTTTTTGAGTTATTGCCCTTTGTTGTTTTTACCCTTACATTCTTGTCCGGAACATATCTCCTAAACTATGTGTGCTAGCAACTTCAAACTTTGTACACTTATAGATCTCATTGAGGAGAAGTGTCATGTTCAAGATCCATAACTCTGCCACACTCACTTTTTGAGTTATTGACCTTTGTTGTTTTTAACCCTTACATTCTTGTCCAGATCATATCTCCTAAACTATAAGTGCTAGCAACTTCAAGCTTGGTACACTTTTAGATCTTTTTCAGGACAAGTGTCATGTTCAAGAACCGTTATTCTGCCACACCCACTTTTTGAGTTATTGCCCTTTGTTGTTTTTACCCGAACAATTTTGTCCGGATCATATCTCCTAAACCATAAGTGCTAGCAACTTCAAACTTTGTACACTGATAGATCTTATTGAGGACAAGTGTCATGTAAAAGAACTGTTACTCTGCCACACCCACTTTTTGAGTTATTGCCCTTTGTTGTTTATACCTTTACATTTTTGTCCGGAACATATCTTCTAAACCATAAGTGCTAGAAACCTCAAACTTGCTACACTTATAGATATCATTGAGGACAAGTGTCACGTACAAGAATTGTCACTCTGCCATGTCCACTTTTTGAGTTATTGCCCTTTGTTGTTTCTATCCTTACATTTTTGTCCCGTACTTATCTCCTTAATTATAAGCCCTAGCAACCTCAAACTTTGTACACTGGTAGATCTCATTGAGAAGAAGTGTAATGCCCAAGACCTGTTACACTGCCACATCCACTTTTTAGCTCACCTGAGCACGAAGTGCTCAAGGTGAGCTATTGGGATCGTAGAATGTCCGTCGTCAGTCGTGCGTGTCCGTCGTCCACAATTTCTTTAAACATCTTCTCCTCCTAAACCAGTGGGCCAATCTTGATGAAACTTGGCAGGGATGTTCCTTGGATCAAGCTCTACCAAAGTTGTTCAAATAAATGAAATCCACCCTTAACTTTCCCTTTACCATTAACAAAAAGGGTGAAAATATGAAAATCTTTAAAAATCTTTTTCTCTGAAACCAGAAGGCAGACAGCTTTCATATATGGTATGTAGCATCATCTAGTGGACCTCTACCAAGTTTGTTCATATCAAGACCCTGGGGTCATATTTGGGCTTAGCCCGGGCCCAACCCTTTTTACATAAAATCAAAGAGCGAAAATCTTTAAAAATCTTCTTCTCTGTAACCAGATGACAGACAGCTTAAATATTTGGTGTGTAGCATCACCTAGTGGGCCCCTACCAAGTTTGTTCATAACAAGACCCTTGGGTCATATTTGTGATTTGCACGGGTGCATCCCTTTATCTCTTTTAAGCACAAAGGGTAAAAAATTGAAAATCTTTAAAAATCTTCTTCTCTGAAACCAGAAGGCAGACAGCTTTCATATTTGGTATGTAGCATCATCTAGTGGACCTCTACCAAGTTTGTTCATATTAAGACCCTAGGATCATGTTTGGGCTTTGCCCAGGCCCAACCCTTTTTACATAGAATCAAAGAGCAAAAATCTTTTAAAATCTTCTTTTCTGTAACCAGATGGCAGACAGCTTTAATATTTGGTGTGTAGCATCACCTAGTGGGCCTCTACCAAGTGTATTCATATCAAGACCCTTGGGTCATATTTAGGCTTTGCACGGGTGCATCCCTTTATCTCTTATTAGCACGAAGGGTAAAAAAATGAAAATCTTCAAAAATCTTCTTCTCTGAAACCAGAAGGCAGACAGCTTTCATATTTGGTATGTAGCATCATCTAGTGGACCTCTACCAAGTTTGTTCATATCAAGACCCTAGATCATATTTGGGCTTCACCCGGGCGCAACCCTTTTTACATAGAATCAAAGAGCGAAAATCTTTTAAAATCTTTTTTAATCGAAACCAGAGGGCACACTGCTTTCATTTTTGGTATGTAATATCGTCTTGTGGGCCCCTACCAAGTTTGTTCATATCAAGACCCTTGGGTCATATTTGGGCTCCACCCGGGCGCATCCCTTTCGGCTCATCTGAGCACGATGGGTGAAAATGGGAAAACCTTAAAAAATCTTCTCTGAAACCAGAAGGCAGACAGCTTTCATATTGAGAATGTAGCATCATCTTATGGACCTCTTCCAAGTTTGTTCATATCAAGACCCTGGGGTCACTTTTGGGGTCCACCCGGGTGCATCCCTTTTTACATAGAATCAAAGAGCAAAAAGGCATATCTGTCTTGCTCTTCGCTGAAAACGTTCCATGGTATTGATCTTAGGCAATTATCTTCTTTTTGACATCTGCTTATCTAATTAATGTGATGTCCCAGGGGTCATAGAGACTCAGGTGAGCGATCTAGGACCATCTTGGTCCTCTTGTTTAGTTATTGTCCGTTGTTGTTTCTAATTCTGACATTTTTGTCCGGACCATATCTCCTGAGCCATCAGTGCTAGCAACTTCAAACTTGGTACACTTATAGATCTCATTGAGGACAAGTAGCATGTACAAGAATCATTCTTCTCCGCCCACTGTTGAAGTTTTTGCCATTGGTTGTTTTTACTCTTATATTTTTGTTTGGGACATTTTGTTCAAAACCTTATGTGCTAGCAACTTCAAATTTTGTATACAGTTATAGATCTAGTAAGTAGGAGATATATCATACAAAAGGATTTTTTGTTATCCGGTGGGGGACTCCTGTATTGCATCGCAATACGACATGCACTTGTTTCAAATGATATCTGATTGAATAAGTGAAAATCTCTTTTTCTGTGGTTGCATGGACATACCTAGGTAATGAAGCTTTTTATACGCCCGTCGAAGACGGGACGTATTATGGGATCACCCGTGACGTCCGGTGTCCGGGCGTCCGGCGGCGTCCACTTCTTTGTCCGGAGCATAACTCTGTCACTTGAAGTCCGATTGACTTCAAACTTGGCAATTGTATTCTTCTTATCATTACGGAGTGCAGTGCACAAGAACCATAACTCTACCTGGCCTATTTTTTGAGTTATTGCCCTTTGTTGTTTTTCATACTAGAATCTTGACCGGAGTATATCTCTAAAAGTATAATAGCTAGGATCATGAAAGTTCATGGGTGTATAGATCTCACCAAGGGGGAGTGCAGTGCACAAGAACCATAATTCTACCTGGCCTATTTTTTTAGTTATTGCCCTTTGTTGTTTTTCAGACTTGAATCTTGTCCGGAGTATATCTCTTAAAAGTATAATAGCTAGGATCATGAAACTTCATGGGTGTATAGATCTCACCAAGGGGGAGTGCAGTGCACAAGAACCATAACTCTACCTGGCCTATTGTTTGAGTTATTGCCCTTTGTTGTTTTTCATACTAGAATCTTGTCCGGAGTATATCTCTAAAAGTATAATAGCTAGGATCATGAAAGTTCTTGGGTGTATAGATCTCACCAAGGGGTAGTGCAGTGCACAAGAAACATAACTCTACCTGGCCTATTTTTTGAGTTATTGCCCTTTGTTGTTTTTCATACTAGAATCTTTTCTGGAGTATATCTCTAAAAGTATAATAGCTAGGATCATGAAACTGCATGGGTGTATAGATTACACCAAGGTGGGGAGTGCAGTGTACAATAACCATAATTCTACCTGACCTCTTTTTTGAGATATTGCCCTTTGTTGTTTTTCAGACTTGAATCTTGTCTGGAGTATATCTGTAAAAGTATAAAAGCTAGGATCATGAAACTTCATGGGTGTATAGATGTCATCAAGAGGGAGTGCAGTGTACAAGAACCATAATTCTACCTGGCCTATTGTTTGAGTTATTGCCCATTGTTGTTTTTCATAGAATCTTGTCGGGAGTATACCTCTTACCTTTGTCCATCTGTCTCTCTACACAAAATATGACAAAAAATATTCATTCAAAATAACCTCAGTTCTATTCAAACCCCTAGTTAATACTTAGCAGTGTGACGGGCGTATCTTGTGACAATTTGGCACCTTGTTTTCTCAGGTGAGCGACCCAGGGCCAACGGCCCTCTTGTTACAAAGAAACAAAGAGCGAAAATCTTTAAAAAAAATTTTCTTCTCTGAAAACAGAAGGCAGACAGCTTTCATATTTGGTATGTAGCATTATCTAGTTGGCCTCTACTAACTTTGTACATATCAAGACCCTGGGGACACATTTGGGCTTTGCCCAGGCGCATCCCTTTTAGCTCCTCTGAGCATGAAGGGTAAAAAAAGGAAATTCTTAAAAAATCTTCTTCTTCGAAACCAGAAGTTAGACAGCTTTCATATTTTGTATGAAGCATCATCTAGTGGATCTCTACCAAGTTTGTTCATATCAAGACTCTGGGATCATATTTTGGCTCCACCTGGATGCAACTCTTTTTACATAGAATGAAATAATGAAAATCTTTAAAAATTTGAAACCAGAGGGCATACAGCTTTCATATTTGGTATGTAGCATTATCTAATGGGCCCCTACCAAGTCTGTTTATATCAAGACCCTGGGGTCATATTTGGGCTCCATGCTGGCGCATCCCTTTTAGCTCATCTGAGCATGATGGGTGCATCCTTTTTAACATAGAATCAAAGAGTGAAAAGGCACATCCTTCTTGCTTTTGGCTGAAAATATTTCATGGTATTGATCCTATGTTGAAATGATCTCCTTTTTAAAATCTGCTTATTTAATTTATGTGATGTCCCAGGGGTCAAAGAGACTCAGGTTAGCGATCTAGGACCACCATGGTCCTCTTGTTTCACTAAAAAATCTTTTCCTCACAAACCAGTGGGCCAATTTCATTGAAACTTTGCATAGATTTTCCTTGGGAGACCCTTAACTCAAATTGTTAAAAAAAAATTTGATTGACCCCCAAATATGGGCGTGGCAGGGCAGGGCTCATTTTCAATATAAAATCTTAAAAAATCTTCTCCCAAACCATTGGGCCAATTTCAATGAAACTTGGCATGGATGTTCCTTTTGTGACTCTTTACTTAAATTGCTTAAGAAATTTTGATTGACCCCCAAATTTTTGCGTGGCAGGGCGGGGCATTTTTTCATGTTTATATCTTTTAAAATCTTCTCCCAAACCAGTGGGCCAATTTCAATGAAACTTAGCATGGATGTTCCTTGGGTGACCCTTTGCTTAAATTGTTTAAGAAATTTTGATTGCCCCCAAATATGGGTTTGGCAGGGCGTGGCAATTTTTCAGGTTAAAATCTTCTCCCAAACCATTGGGCTGATTTCAATGAAACTTGACATGGTTGTTTTTATGCCCCCGATAGGGAGGCATCATAAATTTGACTTGTCCGTCTGTCCGTCCGTCCGTCCGTCCGTCCGTCCGTCATTCCGTCCAGAAAACTTTAACATTGGCCATAACTTCCTTATTACTTAACATATTCGCATCATACTTTACCACAACATTCCTTGGTACATTACCTTTCTGTAGGCACATACTTTGGTGATCTTGACCCCTGGATGACCTTGACCTTCAACATAGATTGGCCATAATTTAAAATCAAAGCGGTGTCGGGGGCATTGTCATCTTACAGTGACAGCTCTTGTTTAGCTCCACTGGCCGATAGGCCAGCGGGCTATTGTCATGGCAAGGTGTCCGTCGTCCGTGCGTGCGTCCATCCGTCCGTCCGTCCGTAAACTTTTACTTTAAAAATCTTCTCCTCATAAAGTACTGGATGGATTCCAATCAAATTTCACAGGAATGTTCCTTGGGTGACCCTCTATCAGATTCCTTCAAAGATTTTTAATTGGTTGAAAATCATGGCTGAAGTGGGCGTGGCTAATTTCCATATATGGTAATAGGTGGCTTTTCTCAGAAACTAATTGATGGATATTTACCAAACTTCACATGAATTATCCTTTAGGGGCCCTCTATCATCCTACAAAAAATCATTGTGATCGGATGAAAAATATGTATTTTATGGGCGGAGGTCATTTCTCTATATGTTATATAGTGACAACTTTGAAAATCATTTTCTCAGAAACTAATCGATAGATATCAACCAAATTTTACATGAATGATACTTTAGTGACCCTTTATCAGTATAGCAAAAATTATTGTGATCGGATGAAAAATGTGTATTTTATGGGCGGAGGTCATTTCTCTATATGTTATATAGTGAAAACTTTGAAAATCATTTTCTCTGAACCTAATTGATAGATATCAACCAAATTTTACATGAATGATACTTGAGTGACCCTTTATCAGAATAGCAAAAATTATTGTGATGGGATGAAAAATG
This sequence comes from Fragum whitleyi, assembly GCA_948146395.1. NCBI lineage: Eukaryota > Metazoa > Mollusca > Bivalvia > Cardiida > Cardiidae > Fragum > Fragum whitleyi. Next base: position 93,292,395 of record OX411544.1, on the reverse strand, counting down.
TGTATTTTATGGGCGGAGGTCATTTCCCTATATGTTATATAGTGCAAACTTTGAAAATCATTTTCTCAGAACCTAATTGATAGATATCAACCAAATTTTACAAGAATGATTCTTTAGTAATCCTTTATCAGTCTATTAAAAAATATTGTGATCAGATCAAAAATTTGTCTTTTATGGGCAGAGGTCATTTCTTCATATATAGGGTAAAACAAACTATCCTGAAAGGTTAAACAGATGGATTAGATATCATGGAAATTTTATTTCTGTGAAGTTGTATCAGTCTGCAAAAAAATATTTGATTAGATGAACAGCATATTTTTTTTATTGGTAGAGGGTATTATAACATATAAAATGAATATTTGATCACCCTTTTGGTATCTTCTCAATGATGAATTTTCTAGACTTGTTTAATTTAATAGGTGTAATGATAATAGATTAGAAGGAACAAAACCTATGTTGAAATTCAAATGTATAGAAACATTAGTTGAAATAAGTAGCCTGAGAATACCCACTCAGGTGAGTTTAGTTGAACAAAGGATGAATCTGCACAGAGTGTAAAATGATGTTCTGACCTCCTGCCATTCAGAGTGGGGTAGAAAGAGTTGAGTTTACTGCACTCTAAGGCATTGGGCAGAATAAAATAAATATATTGGATTGAATATTTTACTTCTTACTATCATTAGTTAGAATTTTGTTTTGATGACAAACAATTGTGAAGTAACATCTTTTAGTAGTGTTTAATTAAAAGTGGAAAGATCTACAATCAAAATTTTGCAGACCAACACCAGTATATTGTGCAGTAACATTCGTTAGTAGTGAAATTCTTATATTTGGATTTTAACAAAATATCACTAGAATGATCCTTGGGTGACCCATTATCAGACTGCACAAAATTATTGTGATTAAATGAAAAATATTTGTGTAACAGGTAGAGGTCAATTTTGTTATTCACTGATCATGAGTTTTTTATGCAGAAATATTTCAGCATATGACCCTCATTTACTTGAAATAAACATTCACTTATTCATTCACTTCAATTCTCATTTAAACAGCTTTATCATCCTCTAATAGTCATTATTTGGATATTCAGGCCTGTGGAGCGAATCAGGCGCTCAAGCGCCTCTAGTTTGGTGATGCTTTTTATACGCCCGAAGGGTCGTATTATGTTATGGCCTCAGTCGTCTGTCTGTCCGTCTGTCTGTCCGTCTGTCCGTCCGTCTGTCCGTCCGTTAGCAATTTTTTCTGTGCGCAACTCCTCCTAAACTATCAATGGGAATAAGCTGAAACTACACACAATTACTCCCTATGATGTCTAGTTGTGCATAAGACCTTTGAAATTCAAATCGCTCCAGTCATTCCTAAGAAATCTTGAATTATCTGCCCTTTAATATAACCAAAATCACTGTTTTTTGTGTGCCCAACTCCTCCTAAACTATCAATGGGAATAAGCTTAAACTACTCACAATTACTCCCTATGATGTCTAGTTGTGCATAAGACCTTTGAAATTCAAATTGCTCCCGTCATTCCTGAGAAATCTTGAATTATCTGCTCTTGAATTTAATGAAAATCACTATTTTTGTGTGTGCAACTCCTACTTAACTATGAATGGGAATAAGCTGAAACTACACACAATTACTCCCTATGATGTCTAAGTGTGCATAAGACTTTTGAAATTCAAATCGCTCCAGTCATTCCAGAGAAATCTTGAATTATCTGCCCTTGAATATATATCAAAAAGCACTGTATTTTGTGTGCGCAACTCCTCCTAAACTATCAATGGGAATAAGCTTAAACTACTCACAATTACTCCCTATGATGTCTAGTTGTGCATAAGACCTTTGAAATTCAAATTGCTCCCATCATTCCTGAGAAATCATGAATTATCTGCCCTTGAATTTAATGAAAATCACTATTTTTGTGTGCGCAACTCCTCCTAAACTATCAATGGGAATGAGCTGAAACTACTTACATTTACTCCCTATGATGTCTAGTTGTGCATAAGACCTTTGAAATTCAAATCGCTCCAGTCAATCCTGAGAAATCTTGAATTATCTGCCCTTGAATTACTGTATTTTGTGTGCAACTCCTCCCTAACTATCAATAGAAATGAGCTGAAACTAGACACAATTACTCTCTATGATGTCTAGTTTTGCACTAGACTTTTCAATTCAAAACGCTCCAGCTATTCTAGAGTTATCTTGGATTATTTTCCCTTGAGTTGATGAAAAGCAAAATTTCTTGTCAGCTCATTTTCTCCTACATTATGGATGGGAATGAAAGGAAACTTGCCATAATGACTCTGTAGGGTTTCTTTTTGTGCTTAGGACTAAATATATTTTCATATTTAAATGTTATGGCACCAGTTGTCTGTCTGTCTGTTTGCAATATTTTTAGCTATCATTCAAGCTCACATTACTGACAAGCAAAGGTTACTGACAAGCCCCTTCGGGCGTATATGCGCCGCTCTGCGAAGCTCTTGTCTTAAATTGTTAAAGAAATTTTCATTGACCCAAAAATATGGGCGTGGCAGCTTGTGCTTGATTTTCCTTTATAATCTTCAAAAATCATCTTCCCACAATCAATTTAATTCATATGAAACTTGTCATGAATGATCCATGTATGACCATCTTTTGTACCTGAAATTATTTTTAGAAAAGTATCACCGGGGGATCTCTAACATATGTGTTCTTTATTTTGGGATAATTTCGGAATGAACTAAGTCAAGACAATATTTAGTTTCCAATTATCAATTTCTATAATTTGCTATTCACCCAGTAAAAATAGTTGTCATTGTTTGTTAAATTACGAAATTAATATTGAGATATGAAATTAATAATTTAGAATTAATAATGACAACTATTTTTACAGGGTGACAAAAGTCTACTTAATGCAATCACCTTTATGTTGGCAAGAATAAAATTAAAGGGTATGCAGGATAATGGTGATTAAGTATTTTAGTGCAATTTCGTCAAGACCAAGTAAATTAAAACAAAATAGTTCTAAAGAGACTTCAAAGTCTTGTTTTCTAGCAGTCAGCTTTCTTAAATGAAAGTATAAATGTATCACTTTTTAGCTCACCTGAGCACAAAGTGCTCAAGGTGAGCTATTGTGATCGTACAATGTCCGGTGTCCGTCGTCAGTCGTGCATCCTCCGTCGTCCACAATTTCTTTCTACATCTTCTACATCTAAACCTGTGGGCCAATCTTGATGAAACTTGGGATGTTCCTTGTGACAAGCTCTACCAAAGTTGTTCATATAAATGAAATCCAGCCTTAACTTTCCCTCTACCCTAAACAAAAAAGGATAAAAATAGGAAAATCTGTAAAAATCTTCTTCTCTGAAACCAGAAGGCAGACAGCCCTGATATTTGGTATGTAGCATCATCTAGTGGAACCCTGCCAAGTTTGTTTATATCAAAACCCTTGGGTCATATTTTGGCTTTGCCTGGGCGCATCCCTTTTTACAGAGAATCAAAGACCAAAAAATCTTTAAAAATCTTCTTCTCTTATACTAGATGGCAGACAGCTTTCATTTAGTATGTAGCATCATCTAGTAAACCTCTACCAGGTTTGTTCATATCAAAACCCTCGGGTCATATTAGGGCTTTGCCCAGGCACATACCTTTTAGCTCCTTTGAGCACGAAGGGTAAAATTAGGAAAATCTTCAAAAATCTTCTTCTCTAAAACCAGATGGCTGACAGCTTTCATATTTGGTATGTAGCATCATCTAGTTGACCTCTACCAAGTTTGCTCATATCAAGACCCTCTGGATCATATTTTGGCTCCAACAGGGCCCATCCTGTTTAGCTCATCTGAGCACAATGTAATGAAAATCTAATGATTCCAATAATCTTGCTTTGTCGGTAAGCTAAATTGTTGATTCGTGATACCTAAAAGGTATGACTCAAATATAATCAAGCCGACACAACTTCTAACATTTATCATATATATGCGACTTGAAGTTACGATCCGAGTGGTAATCAATTGTCATGTCACTTACACTTAGCAAATTCATCGTGGATCAATCAATAGGGAGATATAGTAATGGTTTCCGTCCATCATTCCATGGTTCTGTCACTAAACTTGTCTAGGGGAATATCTCCTAAAGTATAATAGCTATCAACTTGAAACTTTATGGGTGCATATTTCTCATGGAGGAGAAGTGCAGTGCATAAGAACTGCAACTCTTGCTTGCATGGTTTGGAGTCATTGCCCTTTTATATTTCAAATACTTAGATTTTGCCCTCAGCATATCTCCTATAGTTAATAGCTATCAACTTGAAACTTTATGCCCTTTGTTATTTTAAAGACTTAAGGGGGTAAATCTCGTAAAGTACAAAATAATCCTTAATCTATTAGCCTTAAGTTTACATTCAAGCTTTCGCAAGGGGGATGGCCCTGTCCGACATGACTCTTATGACTATAATATCTTTAAAATTAGATTTGAGTGAAATATGAGATTGCTTGAAAACCCAGAGATTCCTTTGTATCTATTTCCTTTGACCCAGTTCAGATGCATTGCTTCAATTCAAGATAGTATTGATAATTCCTATTTGTTATGCAGTGTAACCGTCATGATTTAGACTTTATGACAAGACATTAATCAGTCACTTTTTAAGTAAGGATATCATTGTCATGGAGACTTTTCAAATTATAAATCCTCATTCTGTTTTGCCTTATTTCATAAACAGGGTCTTTTTGCCCACATTTAATCAAAATCATGTATGGAGGTTCGATTCCTTCCCCAGACTATATAAAATGCTGGTGCTCAAAGGGACAAATTGTCTGGAGGTCCCACATGATTTTGATATGAAAACATAATTATATGATTAAATTGTCAGTTAAGAACAAATAACATTGTGTTAAAAAAGTACAAGTGATTGGTTAACTGTTCATTTCAATATACATTATGCAAAGCAGTTATTATTTTGACATTTCGAGAAAATGACAAGTTTTACTTTTTTAATACTATATTTCTAATTATTTTGAATCGATATTGATTTTAGAAGGAGTTTTGACTAAAATTCATGGGAAGTAATAAAATATGGCAAATTTCACCCGGACAAAAATTTATCAATATTTCATAACCTTCGTTTGAAAAATACATACTTTTCTCTTTTGGTGTCTTCACAATCCTAAAAATCCACATCAGCAATATAAGTTGTATGATGATTTATTTGATTTGAATGAAAATGTGATCATTTTGTATGATTTCCAAGTGTTTTTTTTTTCTCAATGATTTCAGAGTGTTTAAATTTGCCTCAATGAAAACCATTCTAAATTGCTCACTCAGTGCTCCATTCATTAATTCCAAACACTCACCCAAACCTATTCAAAAATGCCGCAAATCACTAAAAATATAAGATTAACAACTACCTTCAAAATGAAAATAGCTGCAAAAATCCATGATTTTACTGACATATTTGAAAGTGTTGAACGTCTGATTATTTCTTAATAGGAAGCTATTTATAACTAGGTATAGAAGTTGTATGCATAGTTTATAAAAGGGAGTTAATAAATATTGCTAATTTTGTTCAACCTGAACAAATTTTGCTGTATTTACATCCCTTTAATTCTGAAAACTCACCACACTCATTTAAATTCGTTTCAAAAGCATTCCGTTATCATTCTTCATGTCAATATCAATGTTTTTAAGTGTTGCTATTTCAACAAAGCTGTGCAGCACTTTATAAAAAAATGAGGTTTAAACAATTTTGGAGTGGTTTGGACAAATTCATTGTTCTAATTGCTATGATAGGGGCCATTTCTGCAGAATGAGCTGGGGCTAAATGTTGGATATTGTACTTTAATATATAAGAAACATTTGTGCAGAAACAAATATATCTAATAGGTAAGTACAATAACTAACATATAGCCTCAGCTTGCTCTTTACAAATTTATCTAACTGGTAAATATAATATCCCACATATAGCCCCAGCTCATTCTTTACAAATATATCTAATAGGTTAGTATAATATTCCACATATAGCCCCAGCTCATTCTTCACAAATATATCTTATAGTTAAGTATAATATCCCACATATAGCCCCAGCTCATTCTTCACAAATATATCTCATAGTGTAGTATAATATCCAACATATAGCCCCAGCTCATTCTTCACAAATGTATCAAATAGGTTAGTATAATATCCAACATATAGCCCCAGCTTATTCTTCACAAATGCATCAAAGAGGTTAGTATAATAGCCAACATATAGTCCCAGCTCATTCTTCACAAAGAAATCTAATAGTTTAGTATTATATCCAACATATAGCCCCAGCTCATTCTTCAAAATATATATGTATTAGGTAGGTACAATATCCCACATATAGCCCCAGCTCATTCTTAGCAAATATATCTAATAGGTAAATATAGTAACCCATTTATAGCCACAGCTAATTCTTCACAAATTTATCTAAGTGGTAAACACAATATCCTACATATTAACCCAGCTCATTCTTCACAAATGTATCTCATAGGTAAGTATAATATCCAACATATAGCCCCAGCTCATTCTTAGCAAATATATCTAATAGGTAAATATAATATCCCACATATAGCCCCAGCTCATTCTTCACAAATTTATCTAATTGGTAAACACAATATCCTAAATATTTACCCAGCTCATTCTTCACAAATTTATCTCATAGGTTTGTATAAAATCTTACATATAGCCCGAGCTCATTCTTCACAAATGCATCGAATAGGTTAGTATAATATCCCACATATAGCCCCAGCTCATTCTTCACAAATATATCTCATAGTGTAGTATAATATCCAACATATAGCCCCAGCTCATTCTTCACAAATGTATCAAATAGGTGAGTATAATATCCAACATATAGCCCCAGCTCATTCTTCACAAATGCATCAAATAGGTTAGTTTAATATCCAACATATAGCCCCAGCTCATTCTTCACAAAGAAATCTAATAGGTAAGTATAATATCCCACATATAGCCCCAGCTCATTCTTCACAAATATATCTCCTAGTGTAGTATAATATCAAACATATAGCCTCATGTCATTTAGAAGAATTGTATCTAAAAGGTAAAGAAAAATTCAAATATCAAGCCTGGGCTCTTTCTGATTACTAAGATGCATTTACCTAGGAAAATGCCATACATATAGCCCCAGCTCATTCATCAGAAATGCATCAAATAGGTTAGTATGATATCCAACATAAAGCCCCAGCTCATTCTTAGCAAATATAATTAATAGGTAAATATAATATCCCACATATAGCCCCAGCTCATTCTTCACAAATTTATCTAATTGGTAAACACAATATCCTACATATAGCCCAAGCTCATTCTTCACAAATTTATCTTATTGGTAAGCACAATATCCTACATATAGCCCCAGCTCATTCTTCACAAATGCATCAGAAAGGTAAGTATAATATCCAACATATAAACCCAGCTCATTCTTCACAAATTTATCCCATAGGTTTGTATAATATCTTACATATAGCCCAAGCTCATTCTTCACAAATTCATCGAATAGGTTAGTATAATATCCAGCATATAGCCCCAGCTCATTCTTCACAAATGTATCAAATAGGTTAGTATAAAATCCAACTTATAGCCCCAGCTCATTCTTCACAAATATATCTAATAGGTTAGTATAATATCCAATATATAGCCCCAGCTCATTCTTCACAAATATATCTAATAGTTAAGTTTAATATCCCACATATAGCCCAAGGTTAGTATAATATCCCACATAAAGCCCCAGTTCATTCTTCACAAATGTATCAAATAGATTAGTATAATATCCATCTTATAGCCCCAGCTCATTCTTTACAAATATATCTAATAGGTTAGTATAATATCCCACATATAGCCCCAGCTCATTCTTCACAAATATATCTTATGGTTAAGTTTAATTTCCCACATATAGCCCCAGCTCATTCTTCACAAATATATCTCATAGTGTAGTATAATATCCAACATATAGCCCCAGCTCATTCTTCTCAAATGTATCAAATAGGTTAGTATAATATCCAAAATATAGCCCCAGCTTATTCTTCACAAATGCATCAAAGAGGTTAGTATAATAGCCAACATATAGTCCCAGCTCATTCTTCACAAAGAAATCTAATAGTTTAGTATTATATCCCACATATAGCCCCAGCTCATTCTTAGCAAATATACCTAATAGGTAAATATAGTATCCCATATATAGCCCCAGCTCATTCTTCACAAATTTATCTAAGTGGTAAACACAATATCCTACATATTAACACAGCTCATTCTTCACAAATGTATCTCATAGGTAAGTATAATATCCAACATATAGCCCCAGCTCATTCTTAGCAAATAAATCTAATAGGTAATATAATATCCCACATATAGCCCCAGCTCATTCTTCACAAAGAAATCTAATAGTTTAGTATTATATCCAACATATAGCCCCAGCTCATTCTTCACAAATATATGTTTTAGGTAGGTACAATATCCCACATATAGCCCCAGTTCATTCTTCACAAATATATCTCATAGGTTAGTATTATATCCATTATATAGACCCAGCTCAGTCTTAGGAAATATATCTAATAGATGAATATAATATCCCACATATAGCCCCAGCTCATTCTTCACAAATGCATCAGAAAGGTAAGCATAATATCCAACATATAAACCCAGCTCATTCTTCACAAATATATCTAATAGGAAAGTATAATATCCAACATATAAACCCAGCTCAATCTACACAAATATATATATAATAGGTTAGCATAATATCCAACATATAGCCCCAGCTCATTCTTCACAAATATATCTTATAGGTAAATATAATATCCCACATATAGCCCCAGCTCATTCTTCACAAATTTATCTAATTGGTAGACACAATATCCTACATATAGCCCAAGCTCATTCTTCACAAATGCATCAGAAAGGTTAGCATAATATCCCACATATAGCCTCAGTTTATTCTTCACAAATATATCTAATAGGTAAGTATAATATCCAACATATAAACCCAGCTCATTCTTCACAAATTTATCTGATAGGTATGTACAATAGTACATATAGCTCCAGCTCATTCTTCACAAATGCATCGAATAGGTTAGTATAATATCCAATATAAAGTCCCAGCTCATTCTTCACAAATGTATCAAATAGGTTAGTATAAAATCCAACTTATAGCCCAAGCTCATTCTTCACAAATATATCTAATAGGTAAGTATAATATCCAACATATAGCCCCAGCTCCTTCTTCACAAACATGTCTAATAGTTAAGTTTAATTTCCCACATATAGCCCATGCTTAGTATAATATCCAACATATAGCCCTAGCTCATTCTTCACAAATGTATCATATAGGTTAGTGTAATATCCAACTTATAGCCCCAGCTCATTCTTCACAAATGTATCAAATAGGTTAGTATAATATCCAACATATAAACCCAGCTCATTCTTCACAAATTTATCTAATAGTTAAGTATAATATCCCACATATAGCCCCAGCTCATTCTTCACAAATATATATCATAGTGTAGTATAATATCCAACATATAGCCCCAGCTCATTCTTCACAAATGTATCAAATAGGTTAGTATAATAACCAACATATAGCCCAAGGTCATTCTTTAAAAATGCATCGAATAGGTTAGTATGATATCCAACATATAGCCCCAGGTCATTCCTTACAAATGTATCAAATAGGTTAGTATAAATCCAACTTATAGCCCCAGCTCATTCTTCACAAATATATCTAAAAGGTAAATATAATATCCCACATATAGCCCCGGCTCATATTTCACAAATTTATCTAATTGGTAAACACAATATCCTACATATAGCCCCAGCTCATTTTTCACAAATGTATCAGAAAGGTAAGCATAATATCCCACATATAGCCCCAGCTCATTCTTCACAAATATATCTAATAGGTAAGTATTAGAGCTGTGGCTTTATGTTGGATATTATACTAACCTATTAGATACATTTGGGAAGAATGACTTGAGGCTATATGCTAGATATTATACTAACTTTTTTGATACATTTGTGAAGAATGTGCTGGGACTAAATGTTGCATATAATACTAACCTTTTTGATACATTTGTGAAGAATGAGCTGGGGCTATATGTTGGATATTATACTAACCTATTTGATGCATTTGTGAAGAATGAGCTGGGGCTATATTTTGGATAATATACTAACCTATTAGATATATTTGTGGAGAATGAGCTGGGGCTTTATGTTAGATATTCTTCTTACCTATTAGATAATTCAGTAAAAACTAATCTGAGGCTCTTAGTTGGATATTATACTTACTTTTTAGATTCTTTTGTGAAGAAGGAGCTGGGGCTATATGTTAGATATTGTTCTCAATAATTATATATATTTGTGAAAAATGAGCTGGGGCTATATGTGGGATATTGTACTTACCTATTTGATACATTTGTTAAGAATAAGCTGGGGCTATATGCTGGATATGATACTAACCTATTTGATGCAATTACGAAGAATGAGCTTGGGCTATATGTTGGATATTACAATTACCTATTTAATGCATTTGTGAAGAATGGGCTGGGGCTATATGTTGGATACTATACAAACCTATTACAAATATTTGTGAAGAATGAGCTGGGGCTATATGTTGGATATTATACTAACCTATTTGATGCATTTGTAAAAATAAGCTGGGGCAATATGTTGGAAATTTTATTAACCTATTTGATGCTTTTTTGAAGAATGATCTGAGGCTATATGTTTGATATTATACTAACCTATTTGACACATTTGTGATGAATGAACTGAGGCTAAATGTTGGATTATATACTTACCTATTTGACACATTTGTGAAGAATGATCGGGGACTATATGTTGGATATTATACTAACCTTTTTGACACATTTGTGAAGAATGAGCTGGGGTTATAAGTTGGATATTATTCTAACCTATTTGACACATTTGGGAAGAATGAACTTAGGCTATATAATTTGTATTTTCCTTATTAAATGCATCTAAGTATACAGAATGAGCCTAGGCGTAATGTTGGAATTTTTCTTTACCTATTAGTTACATTTCTGCTAAGTGAGCTGAGGCTATATGTTAGATATTGTACTTACCTATTAGATATATTGGTGAAGAATGCACTGTGGCTATATGTTGCATATTGTACTTACCTATTTGATACCTTTGTCAAGAATGAGCTGGGGCTATATGTTGAATATTATACTAACCTATTAAATACATTTTTGAAAAATGAGCTGGGGCTATATGTTGGATATTATACTAACCTATTTGATGCATTTGTGAAGAATTAGCTGGATCTATATGTTGAATATTATACTAACCTTTTAGATATATTTGTGAAGAATAAACTGGGGCTATTTGTGGGATATTATACTTACCTATTAGATGTATTTGTGAAGAATGAGCTGGGGCTATATGTTTGGCATTTTCCTAAGTAAATGCATCTTAGTAATCACAATGAGCCCAGGCCTTATGTTGGAATTTTTCTTCACCTATAAGATACATTTCTGCTAAATGAGCTGAGGCTATATGTTTGATATTGTACTTACCTATTCGATATATTTGTGAAGAATGCTCTGGTGCTATATGTTGCATATTGTACTTACCTATTTGATACATTTGTGAAGACTGATCTGGGGCTATATGTTGGATATTATACCAACCTATTTGATACATTTGTGAAGAATGATCTATGTAGGATATTATACTAACCTATTTGATACATTTGTGAAAATGCTCTCGGGTAATACATTGGATATTACACTAACCTATTTGATGCATTTGTGAAGAATGATCTGGGGCTAAATGTTTGAAATTAAACTAACCTTTTTGACACATTTGTGAAGAATAAGCTGGGGCTATATGTTGGATATTATACTAACCTCTTAGATATATTTGTGAAGAATGAGCTGGGGCTATATGTTGGATATTATACTAACCTATTACAAATATTTGTGAAGAATGCGCTGGGGCTATATCTTGGATTTGATACTAACCTTTTTGATGCATTTGTAAAGAATGAACTGTGGCTATATTTTGGATATTAAACTTACCTATTTGATGCATTTGTAAAGAATGAGCTGGGGCTATATGTTAGATATTTTATTAACCTATTTAATGCATCTGTGAAGGATGATCTGGGGCTATATGTTCGATATTATATTAACCTATTTGACACATTTGTGAAGAATGCGCTGGGGCTCTTTGTTGAATATTATATTTACCTATTAGATATATCTGTGAAGAATTGGCTGGGGCTATATGTTGGATATTATACTAACCTATTACAAATATTTGTGAAAAATGAGCTGAGGCTATATGTTAGATATTATACTAACTTTTATAAAATATTTTTGAAGAATGAGCTGGGGCTTTATGTTGGATATTATACTTACCTATTAGATAAACTTGTGAAGAATGAGCTGGGGCTATATGTTGGATTTTATACTTACTTTTTAGATACTTTGGTGAAGAATGAGCTGGGGCTATAAGTTGGATATTGTACTTACCTTTAAGATATTTTTGTGAAGTATGACCTTGGGCTATATGTGGGATATTGTATTTACCTATTTCATATATTTCTCAAGAATGATCTAGGGCTATATGTTGGATATTATACTAACCTTTTTGATACATTTGTGAAGAATGAGCTGGGGCTATATGTTGGAGATTAAACTAACCTATTTGATACATTTGTGAAAAATGAGCTGGGGCTATATGTGGAATATTATACTTACCTATTTGATGCATTTGTGAAGAATGAGCTGGGGCTATATGTTGGATATCATACTAACCTATTTTATGAATTGGTGAAGAATGAGCTGGGGCTATATGTTGAATATTATACTAACCTTTAAGATATATTTGTGAAGAATGAACTGGGGCTATATGTGGGATATTATACTGGCCCATTAGATATACTTGTGAAGAATGAACTGGGGCTATATATTTGGTATTTTCATAAGTAAATGCATCTTTGTAATCAGAATGAGCCCAGAATTAATGTTGGAATTTTTCTTTACCTATAAGATATATTTGTGAAGAAGGCACTGTGCCTATATGTTGCATTTTGTACTTACCTATTAGATATATTTGTGAAGAATGCGCTGGTGCTATATGTTGCATATTGAATTTACCTATTTGATACATTTCTGAATAATGAGCTGGGGCTATATGTTGGATTTTACTAACCTTTTTGATGAATTTGTGAAAAATGAGCTGGGGCTATATGTTGAATATTATACTAAGCTTTAAGATATATTTGTGAAGAATAAACTGGGGCTATATGTTGAATATTTTACTAACCTATTAGATATATTTGTGAAGAATGAGCTGGGGCTAGATGTGGGATATTATACATACCTTTAACATATATTTGTGAAGAATGAGCTGAGACTATATGTGGATTCTTATACTAACCTATTTGATGCATTTGTGAAGAATGAGCTGGGGCTATATGTTGGATATTGTGCTTACCTATTAGATAAATTTCAGGAGTGATAGCTGGGGCTATATGTTGGGTATTTTACTAACCTATTAGATACATTTGTCAACAATGAGCTGGGGCTATATGTGGGATATTATACTTACCTATTTGATGCATTTGTGAAGAATGAGCTGGGGCTATATGTTGATTATTATACTTACCTATTTGATGCATTTGTGAAGAATGGGCTGTGGCTATATGTTGATTATTATACTTACCTATTTGATGCATTTGTGAAGAATGAGCTGGGGCTATATGTGGGATATTATACTTACGTATTAGATATATTTTTGAAGATTGAGCTGGGGCTATATGTTGGATATTATACTCACATATTTGGTACATTTGTGAAGAATGAGCTGGGGCTATAAGTTGGATATTATACTAACCTATTATATACATTTGTGAAGAATGAGCTGGGGCTATATGTTGAATATTTTACTTACCTATTAGATATATTTGTGAAGAATGAGCTGAGGCTAAATGTGGATTCTTATACTAACCTATTTGATGCATTTGTGAAGAATGAGCTGGGGCTATATGTTGGATATTGTGCTTACCTATTAGATAAATTTCAGGAGTGATAGCTGGGGCTATATGTTGGGTATTTTACTAACCTATTAGATACATTTGTCAAGAATGAGCTGGGGCTATATGTGGGATATTAAACTTACCTATAAGATATTTTTGTGAAGTATGACCTGGGGCTATATGTTGATTATTATACTTACCTATTTGATGCATTTGTGAAGAATGGGCTGTGGCTATATGTTGATTATTATACTTACCTATTTGATGCATTTGTGAAGAATAAGCTGGGGCTATATGTGGAATATTATACTAACCTATTAGAAACATTTGTGAAGAATGAGCTGGGGCTATATGTTGGATATTGTGCTTACCTATTTGATGCATTTGTGAAGAATGAGCTGGGGCTATATGTTGATTATTATACTAACCAATTTGATGCATTTGTGAAGAATGGGCTGTGGCTATATGTTGATTATTATACTTACCTATTTGATGCATTTGTGAAGAATGAGCTGGGGCTATATGTGGGATATTATACTAACCTATTAGATACATTTGTGAAGAATGAGCTGGGGCTATATGTTGGATATTGTGCTTACCTATTTGATGCATTTGTGAAGAATGAGCTGGGGCTATATGTGGGATATTATACTTACCTATTAGATATACTTTTGAAGATTGAGCTGGGGCTATATGTTGGATATTATACTCACATATTTGGTACATTTGTGAAGAATGAGCTGTGGCTATATGTTAGATATTATACTAACCTATTAGATACATTTGTGAAGAATGAGCTGGGGCTGTATGTTGGATATTATACTTACCTATTTGATGCATTAGTGAAGAATGAGCTGGGGCTATATGTGGGATATTATACTTACCTATTAGATATATTTGTGCAGATTGAGCTGGGGCTATATGTTGGATATTGTGCTTACTTATTAGATAAATTTCTTTAGTGTGAGCTGGGGCTATATGTTGGATATTATACTAACCTATTATATACATTTGTGAAGAATGAGCTGGGGCTAGATGAGGGATATTATACATACCTTTAACATATATTTGTGAAGAATGAGCTGAGGCTATATGTGGATTCTTTTACTAACCTATTTGATGCATTTGTGAAGAATGAGCTGGGGCTATATGTTAGATATTGTGCTTACCTATTAGATAAATTTCAGGAGTGATAGCTGGGGCTATATGTTGGGTATTTTACTAACCTATTAGATACATTTGTCAAGAATGAGCTGGGGCTATATGTAGGATATTATACTTACCTATTTGATGCATTTGTGAAGAATGAGCTTTGGCTATATGTTGATTATTATACTTACCTATTTGATGCATTTGTGAAGAATGGGCTGTGGCTATATGTTGATTATTATACTTACCTATTTGATGCATTTGTGAAAAATGAGCTGGGGCTATATGTGGGATATTATACTAACCTATTAGATACATTTGTGAAGAATGAGCTGGGGCTATATGTTGGATATTGTGCTTACCTATTTGATGCATTAGTGAAGAATGAGCTGGGGCTATATGTGGGATATTATACTTACGTATTAGATATATTTTTGAAGATTGAGCTGGGGCTATATGTTTGATATTATACTCACATATTTGGTACATTTGTGAAGAATGAGCTGGGGCTATATGTTGGATATTATACTAACCTATTATATACATTTGTGAAGAATGAGCTGGGGCTATATGTTGAATATTTTACTAACCTATTAGATATATTTGTGAAGAATGAGCTGGGGCTATATGTGGGATATTATACATACCTTTAACATATATTTGTGAAGAATGAGCTGGGGCTATATGTGGGATATTATACTAACCTACTTGATGCATTTTTGAAGAATGAGCTGGGGCTATATGTTGGATATTGTGCTGACCTATTAGATAAATTTCAGTAGTGATAGCTGGGGCCATATGTTGGGTATTTTACTAACCTATTAGATACATTTGTGAAGAATGAGCTGGGGCTATATGTTGGATATTATACATACCAATTTGATGCATTTGTGAAGAATGAGCTGGGGCTATATGTTGGATATTATACTTACCTATTTGATGCATTAGTGAAGAATGAGCTGGGGCTATATGTGGGATATTATACTTACCTATTAGATATATTTGTGCAGATTGAGCTGGGGCTATATGTTGGATATTGTGCTTACCTATTAGATAAATTTCTTTAGTGTAAGCTGGGGCTATATGTTGGATATTTTACTTATCTATTATATACATTTGTGAAGAATGAGCTGGGGCTATATGTTGAATATTTTACATACCTTTAACATATATTTGTGAAGAATGAGCTGAGGCTATATGTGGGATATTATACTAACCTATTTGATGCATTTGTGAAGAATGAGCTGGGGCTATATGTTGGATATTGTGCTTACCTATTAGATAAGTTTCAGGAGTGATAGCTGGGGCTATATGTTGGGTATTTTACTAACATATTAGATACATTTGTGAAGAATGAGCTGGGGCTATATGTGGGATATTATACTTACCTATTTGCTACATTTTTGAAGAATGAGCTGGGGCTATATGTTGATTATTATACTTACCTATTTGATGCATTTGTGAAGAATGGGCTGTGGCTATATGTGGGATATTATACTAACATATTAGATACATTTGTGAAGAATGAGCTGGGGCTTTATGTTGGATATTGTGCTTACCTATTTGATGCATTTGTGAAGAATGAGCTAGGGCTATATGTGGGATATTATACTTACCTATTAGATATATTTTTGAAGATTGAGCTGGGGCTATATGTTGGATATTATACTCACATATTTGGTACATTTGTGAAGAATGAGCTGGGGCTATATGTTGGATATTATACTAACCTATTATACATTTGTGAAGATCAAGCTGTGGCTATATGTTGCATATTTTACTATCCTATTAGATATATTTGTGAAGAATGAGCTGGGGCTATATGTGGGATATTATACATACCTTTAACATATATTTGTGAAGAATGAGCTGGGGCTATATGTGGGATATTATACTAACCTATTTGAGGCATTTGTGAAGAATGAGCTGGGGCTATATGTTGGATATTGTGCTTACCTTTTAGATAAATTTCAGGAGTGATAGCTGGGGCTATATGTTGGGTATTTTACTAACCTATTAGATACATTTGTGAAGAATGAGCTGGGGCTATATGTTGGATATTATACATACCTATTTGATGCATTAGTGAAGAATGAGCTGGGGCTATATTTGGTATATTATACCTACCTATTAGATATATTTGTGCAGATTGAGCTGGGGCTATATGTTGGATATTGTGCTTACCTGTAAGATAAATTTCTTAAGTGTGAGCTGGGGCTATATGTTGGATATTATACTAACCTATTGGATACATTTGTCAAGAATGAGCTGGGGCTATATGTGGGATATTATACTTACCTATTTGCTGCATTTGTGAAGAATGAGCTGGGGCTATATGTTGATTATTATACTTACCTATTTGATGCATTTGTGAAGAATGGGCTGTGGCTATATGTTGATTATTATACTTACCTATTTGATGCATTTGTGAAGAATGAGCTGGGGATATATGTGGGATATTATACTAACATATTGGATACATTTGTGAAGAATGAGCTGGGGCTATATGTTGGACATTGTGCTAACCTATTTGATGCATTTGTGAAGAATGAGCTGGGGCTATATGTGGGATATTATACTTACCTATTAGATATATTTTTTAAGATTGAGCTGGGGCTATATGTTGGATATTATACTCACATATTTGGTACATTTGTGAAGAATGAGCTGGGGCTATATGTTGAATATTTTACTAACCTATTAGATATATTTGTGAAGAATGGGCTGGGGCTATATGTGGGATATTATACATACCTTTAACATATATTTGTGAAGAATGAGCTGGGGCTATATGTGGGATATTATACTAACCTATTTGAGGCATTTGTGAAGAATGAGCTGGGGCTATATGTTGGATATTGTGCTTACCTTTTAGATAAATTTCAGGAGTGATAGCTGGGGCTATATGTTGGGTATTTTACTAACCTTTTAGATACATTTGTGAAGAATGAGCTGGGGCTATATGTTGGATATTATACATACCTATTTGATGCATTAGTGAAGAATGAGCTGGGGCTATATGTGGTATATTATACCTACCTATTAGATATATTTGTGCAGATTGAGCTGGGGCTATATGTTGGATATTGTGCTTACCTGTTAGATAAATTTCTTTAGTGTGAGCTGGGGCTATATGTTGGATATTATACTAACCTATTATATACATTTGTGAAGAATGAGCTGGGGCTATATGTGGGATATTATACTTACCTATTTGCTGCATTTGTGAAGAATGAGCTGGGGCTATATGTTGATTATTATACTTACCTATTTGATGCATTTGTGAAGAATGGGCTGTGGCTATATGTTGATTATTAAACTTACCTATTTGATGCATTTGTGAAGAATGAGCTGGGGCTATATGTGGGATATTATACTAACATATTGGATACATTTGTGAAGAATGAGCTGGGGCTATATGTTCGACATTGTGCTAACCTATTTGATGCATTTGTGAAGAATGAGCTGGGGCTATATGTGGGATATTATACTTACCTATTAGATATATTTTTTAAGATTGAGCTGGGGCTATATGTTGGATATTATACTCACATATTTGGTACATTTGTGAAGAATGAGCTGGGGCTATATGTTGGATATTATACTAACCTATTATATACATTTGTGAAGAATGAGCTGGGGCTATATGTTGAATATTTTACTAACCTATTAGATATATTTGTGAAGAATGAGCTGGGGCTATATGTGGGATATTATACATACCTTTAACATATATTTGTGAAGAATGAGCTGGGGCTATATGTGAGATATTATACTAACCTATTTGATGCATTTGTGGAGAATGAGCTGGGGCTATGTGTTGGATATTGTGCTTACCTATTAGATAAATTTCAGGAGTGATAGCTGGGGCTATATGTTGGGTATTTTACTAACCTATTAGATACATTTGTGAAGAATGAGCAGGGGCTATATGTTGGATATTATACATACCTATTTGCTGCATTTGTGAAGAATGAGCTGGGGCTATATGTTGGATATTATACTTACCTATTTGATGCATTAGTGAAGAATGAGCTGGGGCTATATGTGGGATATTATACTTACCTATTAGATATATTTGTGCAGATTGAGCTGGGGCTATATGTTGGATATTGTGCTTACCTATTAGATAAATTTCTTTAGTGTGAGCTGGGGCTATATGTTGGATATTATACTAACCTCTTATATACATTTGTGAAGAATGAGCTGGGGCTATATGTTGAATATATTACTAACCTATTAGATATATTTGTGAAGAATGAGCTGGGGCTATATGTGGGATATTATACATACCTTTAACATATATTTGTGAAGAATGAGCTGAGGCTATATTTGGATTCTTATACTAACCTATTTGATCGTTTGTGAAGAATGAGCTGGGGCTATATGTTGGATATTGTGCTTACCTATTAGATAAATTTCAGGAGTGATAGCTGGGGCTATATGTTGGGTATTTTACTAACATATTTGATACATTTGTGAAGAATGAGCTGGGGCTATATGTTGGATATTATACTTACCTATTTGATGCATTTGTGAAGAATGAGCTGGGGCTATATGTTGATTATTATACTTAACTATTTGATGCATTTGTGAAGAATGGGCTGTGGCTATATGTTGATTATTATACTTACCTATTTGATGCATTTGTGAAGAATGAGCTGGGGCTATATGTGGGATATTATACTAACCTATTAGATACATTTGTGAAGAATGAGCTGGGGCTATATGTTGGATATTGTGCTAACCTATTTGATGCATTTGTGAAGAATGAGCTGGGGCTATATGTGGGATATTATACTTACCTATTAGATATACTTTTGAAGATTGAGCTGGGGCTATATGTTGGATATTATACTCACATATTTGGTACATTTGTGAAGAATGAGCTGTGGCTATATGTTAGATATTATACTAACCTATTAGATACATTTGTGAAGAATGAGCTGGGGCTGTATGTTGGATATTATACTTACCTATTTGATGCATTAGTGAAGAATGAGCTGGGGCTATATGTGGGATATTATACTTACCTATTAGATATATTTGTGCAGATTGAGCTGGGGCTATATGTTGGATATTGTGCTTACTTATTAGATAAATTTCTTTAGTGTGAGCTGGGGCTATATGTTGGATATTATACTAACCTATTATATACATTTGTGAAGAATGAGCTGGGGCTAGATGAGGGATATTATACATACCTTTAACATATATTTGTGAAGAATGAGCTGAGGCTATATGTGGATTCTTTTACTAACCTATTTGATGCATTTGTGAAGAATGAGCTGGGGCTATATGTTAGATATTGTGCTTACCTATTAGATAAATTTCAGGAGTGATAGCTGGGGCTATATGTTGGGTATTTTACTAACCTATTAGATACATTTGTCAAGAATGAGCTGGGGCTATATGTAGGATATTATACTTACCTATTTGATGCATTTGTGAAGAATGAGCTGGGGCTATATGTTGATTATTATACTTACCTATTTGATGCATTTGTGAAGAATGGGCTGTGGCTATATGTTGATTATTATACTTACCTATTTGATGCATTTGTGAAAAATGAGCTGGGGCTATATGTGGGATATTATACTAACCTATTAGATACATTTGTGAAGAATGAGCTGGGGCTATATGTTGGATATTGTGCTTACCTATTTGATGCATTAGTGAAGAATGAGCTGGGGCTATATGTGGGATATTATACTTACGTATTAGATATATTTTTGAAGATTGAGCTGGGGCTATATGTTTGATATTATACTCACATATTTGGTACATTTGTGAAGAATGAGCTGGGGCTATATGTTGGATATTATACTAACCTATTATATACATTTGTGAAGAATGAGCTGGGGCTATATGTTGAATATTTTACTAACCTATTAGATATATTTGTGAAGAATGAGCTGGGGCTATATGTGGGATATTATACATACCTTTAACATATATTTGTGAAGAATGAGCTGGGGCTATATGTGGGATATTATACTAACCTACTTGATGCATTTTTGAAGAATGAGCTGGGGCTATATGTTGGATATTGTGCTTACCTATTAGATAAATTTCAGTAGTGATAGCTGGGGCCATATGTTGGGTATTTTACTAACCTATTAGATACATTTGTGAAGAATGAGCTGGGGCTATATGTTGGATATTATACATACCAATTTGATGCATTTGTGAAGAATGAGCTGGGGCTATATGTTGGATATTATACTTACCTATTTGATGCATTAGTGAAGAATGAGCTGGGGCTATATGTGGGATATTATACTTACCTATTAGATATATTTGTGCAGATTGAGCTGGGGCTATATGTTGGATATTGTGCTTACCTATTAGATAAATTTCTTTAGTGTAAGCTGGGGCTATATGTTGGATATTTTACTTATCTATTATATACATTTGTGAAGAATGAGCTGGGGCTATATGTTGAATATTTTACATACCTTTAACATATATTTGTGAAGAATGAGCTGAGGCTATATGTGGGATATTATACTAACCTATTTGATGCATTTGTGAAGAATGAGCTGGGGCTATATGTTGGATATTGTGCTTACCTATTAGATAAGTTTCAGGAGTGATAGCTGGGGCTATATGTTGGGTATTTTACTAACATATTAGATACATTTGTGAAGAATGAGCTGGGGCTATATGTGGGATATTATACTTACCTATTTGCTACATTTTTGAAGAATGAGCTGGGGCTATATGTTGATTATTATACTTACCTATTTGATGCATTTGTGAAGAATGGGCTGTGGCTATATGTGGGATATTATACTAACATATTAGATACATTTGTGAAGAATGAGCTGGGGCTTTATGTTGGATATTGTGCTTACCTATTTGATGCATTTGTGAAGAATGAGCTAGGGCTATATGTGGGATATTATACTTACCTATTAGATATATTTTTGAAGATTGAGCTGGGGCTATATGTTGGATATTATACTCACATATTTGGTACATTTGTGAAGAATGAGCTGGGGCTATATATTGGATATTATACTAACCTATTATACATTTGTGAAGATCGAGCTGTGGCTATATGTTGCATATTTTACTATCCTATTAGATATATTTGTGAAGAATGAGCTGGGGCTATATGTGGGATATTATACATACCTTTAACATATATTTGTGAAGAATGAGCTGGGGCTATATGTGGGATATTATACTAACCTATTTGAGGCATTTGTGAAGAATGAGCTGGGGCTATATGTTGGATATTGTGCTTACCTTTTAGATAAATTTCAGGAGTGATAGCTGGGGCTATATGTTGGGTATTTTACTAACCTATTAGATACATTTGTGAAGAATGAGCTGGGGCTATATGTTGGATATTATACATACCTATTTGATGCATTAGTGAAGAATGAGCTGGGGCTATATTTGGTATATTATACCTACCTATTAGATATATTTGTGCAGATTGAGCTGGGGCTATATGTTGGATATTGTGCTTACCTGTTAGATAAAT
The DNA here is from genome assembly GCA_948146395.1 of Fragum whitleyi. Classification (NCBI taxonomy): domain Eukaryota; kingdom Metazoa; phylum Mollusca; class Bivalvia; order Cardiida; family Cardiidae; genus Fragum; species Fragum whitleyi. The sequence goes on along the minus strand of OX411544.1, from coordinate 93,269,743 downwards.
TTCTTAAGTGTGAGCTGGGGCTATATGTTGGATATTATACTAACCTATTAGATACATTTGTCAAGAATGAGCTGGGGCTATATGTGGGATATTATACTTACCTATTTGCTGCATTGGTGAAGAATGAGCTGGGGCTATATGTTGATTATTATACTTACCTATTTGATGCATTTGTGAAGAATGGGCTGTGGCTATATGTTGATTATTATACTTACCTATTTGATGCATTTGTGAAGAATGAGCTGGGGATATATGTGGGATATTATACTAACATATTGGATACATTTGTGAAGAATGAGCTGGGGCTATATGTTGGACATTGTGCTAACCTATTTGATGCATTTGTGAAGAATGAGCTGGGGCTATATGTGGGATATTATACTTACCTATTAGATATATTTTTTAAGATTGAGCTGGGGCTATATGTTGGATATTATACTCACATATTTGGTACATTTGTGAAGAATGAGCTGGGGCTATATGTTGGATATTATACTAACCTATTAGATATATTTGTGAAGAATGAGCTGGGGCTATATGTGGGATATTATACATACCTTTAACATATATTTGTGAAGAATGAGCTGGGGCTATATGTGGGATATTATACTAACCTATTTGAGGCATTTGTGAAGAATGAGCTGGGGCTATATGTTGGATATTGTGCTTACCTTTTAGATAAATTTCAGGAGTGATAGCTGGGGCTATATGTTGGGTATTTTACTAACCTTTTAGATACATTTGTGAAGAATGAGCTGGGGCTATATGTTGGATATTATACATACCTATTTGATGCATTAGTGAAGAATGAGCTGGGGCTATATGTGGTATATTATACCTACCTATTAGATATATTTGTGCAGATTGAGCTGGGGCTATATGTTGGATATTGTGCTTACCTGTTAGATAAATTTCTTTAGTGTGAGCTGGGGCTATATGTTGGATATTATACTTACCTATTTGATGCATTAGTGAAGAATGAGCTGGGGCTATATGTGGGATATTATACTTACCTATTTGCTGCATTTGTGAAGAATGAGCTGGGGCTATATGTTGATTATTATACTTACCTATTTGATGCATTTGTGAAGAATGGGCTGTGGCTATATGTTGATTATTAAACTTACCTATTTGATGCATTTGTGAAGAATGAGCTGGGGCTATATGTGGGATATTATACTAACATATTGGATACATTTGTGAAGAATGAGCTGGGGCTATATGTTCGACATTGTGCTAACCTATTTGATGCATTTGTGAAGAATGAGCTGGGGCTATATGTGGGATATTATACTTACCTATTAGATATATTTTTTAAGATTGAGCTGGGGCTATATGTTGGATATTATACTCACATATTTGGTACATTTGTGAAGAATGAGCTGGGGCTATATGTTGGATATTATACTAACCTATTATATACATTTGTGAAGAATGAGCTGGGGCTATATGTTGAATATTTTACTAACCTATTAGATATATTTGTGAAGAATGAGCTGGGGCTATATGTGGGATATTATACATACCTTTAACATATATTTGTGAAGAATGAGCTGGGGCTATATGTGAGATATTATACTAACCTATTTGATGCATTTGTGGAGAATGAGCTGGGGCTATGTGTTGGATATTGTGCTTACCTATTAGATAAATTTCAGGAGTGATAGCTGGGGCTATATGTTGGGTATTTTACTAACCTATTAGATACATTTGTGAAGAATGAGCAGGGGCTATATGTTGGATATTATACATACCTATTTGCTGCATTTGTGAAGAATGAGCTGGGGCTATATGTTGGATATTATACTTACCTATTTGATGCATTAGTGAAGAATGAGCTGGGGCTATATGTGGGATATTATACTTACCTATTAGATATATTTGTGCAGATTGAGCTGGGGCTATATGTTGGATATTGTGCTTACCTATTAGATAAATTTCTTTAGTGTGAGCTAGGGCTATATGTTGGATATTATACTAACCTCTTTTTACATTTGTGAAGAATGAGCTGGGGCTATATGTTGAATATATTACTAACCTATTAGATATATTTGTGAAGAATGAGCTGGGGCTATATGTGGGATATTATACATACCTTTAACATATATTTGTGAAGAATGAGCTGAGGCTATATGTGGATTCTTATACTAACCTATTTGATGCATTTGTGAAGAATGAGCTGGGGCTATATGTTGGATATTGTGCTTACCTATTAGATAAATTTCAGGAGTGATAGCTGGGGCTATATGTTGGGTATTTTACTAACATATTTGATACATTTGTGAAGAATGAGCTGGGGCTATATGTGGGATATTATACTTACCTATTTGATGCATTTGTGAAGAATGAGCTGGGGCTATATGTTGATTATTATACTTAACTATTTGATGCATTTGTGAAGAATGGGCTGTGGCTATATGTTGATTATTATACTTACCTATTTGATGCATTTGTGAAGAATGAGCGGGGGCTATATGTGGGATATTATACTAACCTATTAGATACATTTGTGAAGAATGAGCTGGGGCTATATGTTGGATATTGTGCTAACCTATTTGATGCATTTGTGAAGAATGAGCTGGGGCTATATGTGGGATATTATACTTACCTATTAGATATATTTTTGAAGATTGAGCTGGGGCTATATGTTGGATATTATACTCACATATTTGGTACATTTGTGAAGAATGAGCTGGGGCTATATGTTGGATATTATACTAACCTATTATATACATTTGTGAAGAATGAGCTGGGGCTATATGTTCGACATTGTGCTAACCTATTTGATGCATTTGTGAAGAATGAGCTGGGGCTATATGTGGGATATTATACTTACCTATTAGATATATTTTTTAAGATTGAGCTGGGGCTATATGTTGGATATTATACTCACATATTTGGTACATTTGTGAAGAATGAGCTGGGGCTATATGTTGGATATTATACTAACCTATTATATACATTTGTGAAGAATGAGCTGGGGCTATATGTTGAATATTTTACTAACCTATTAGATATATTTGTGAAGAATGAGCTGGGGCTATATGTGGGATATTATACATACCTTTAACATATATTTGTGAAGAATGAGCTGGGGCTATATGTGAGATATTATACTAACCTATTTGATGCATTTGTGGAGAATGAGCTGGGGCTATGTGTTGGATATTGTGCTTACCTATTAGATAAATTTCAGGAGTGATAGCTGGGGCTATATGTTGGGTATTTTACTAACCTATTAGATACATTTGTGAAGAATGAGCAGGGGCTATATGTTGGATATTATACATACCTATTTGCTGCATTTGTGAAGAATGAGCTGGGGCTATATGTTGGATATTATACTTACCTATTTGATGCATTAGTGAAGAATGAGCTGGGGCTATATGTGGGATATTATACTTACCTATTAGATATATTTGTGCAGATTGAGCTGGGGCTATATGTTGGATATTGTGCTTACCTATTAGATAAATTTCTTTAGTGTGAGCTAGGGCTATATGTTGGATATTATACTAACCTCTTATATACATTTGTGAAGAATGAGCTGGGGCTATATGTTGAATATATTACTAACCTATTAGATATATTTGTGAAGAATGAGCTGGGGCTATATGTGGGATATTATACATACCTTTAACATATATTTGTGAAGAATGAGCTGAGGCTATATGTGGATTCTTATACTAACCTATTTGATGCATTTGTGAAGAATGAGCTGGGGCTATATGTTGGATATTGTGCTTACCTATTAGATAAATTTCAGGAGTGATAGCTGGGGCTATATTTTGGGTATTTTACTAACATATTTGATACATTTGTGAAGAATGAGCTGGGGCTATATGTGGGATATTATACTTACCTATTTGATGCATTTGTGAAGAATGAGCTGGGGCTATATGTTGATTATTATACTTAACTATTTGATGCATTTGTGAAGAATGGGCTGTGGCTATATGTTGATTATTATACTTACCTATTTGATGCATTTGTGAAGAATGAGCTGGGGCTATATGTGGGATATTATACTAACCTATTAGATACATTTGTGAAGAATGAGCTGGGGCTATATGTTGGATATTGTGCTAACCTATTTGATGCATTTGTGAAGAATGAGCTGGGGCTATATGTGGGATATTATACTTACCTATTAGATATATTTTTGAAGATTGAGCTGGGGCTATATGTTGGATATTATACTCACATATTTGGTACATTTGTGAAGAATGAGCTGGGGCTATATGTTGGATATTATACTAACCTATTATATACATTTGTGAAGAATGAGCTGGGGCTATATGTTCGACATTGTGCTAACCTATTTGATGCATTTGTGAAGAATGAGCTGGGGCTATATGTGGGATATTATACTTACCTATTAGATATATTTTTTAAGATTGAGCTGGGGCTATATGTTGGATATTATACTCACATATTTGGTACATTTGTGAAGAATGAGCTGGGGCTATATGTTGGATATTATACTAACCTATTATATACATTTGTGAAGAATGAGCTGGGGCTATATGTTGAATATTTTACTAACCTATTAGATATATTTGTGAAGAATGAGCTGGGGCTATATGTGGGATATTATACATACCTTTAACATATATTTGTGAAGAATGAGCTGGGGCTATATGTGAGATATTATACTAACCTATTTGATGCATTTGTGGAGAATGAGCTGGGGCTATGTGTTGGATATTGTGCTTACCTATTAGATAAATTTCAGGAGTGATAGCTGGGGCTATATGTTGGGTATTTTACTAACCTATTAGATACATTTGTGAAGAATGAGCAGGGGCTATATGTTGGATATTATACATACCTATTTGCTGCATTTGTGAAGAATGAGCTGGGGCTATATGTTGGATATTATACATACCTTTAACATATATTTGTGAAGAATGAGCTGGGGCTATATGTGAGATATTATTCTAACCTATTTGATGCATTTGTGAAGAATGAGCTGGGGCTATATGTTGGATATTGTGCTTACCTATTAGATAAATTTCAGGAGTGATAGCTGGGGCTATATGTTGGGTATTTTACTAACCTATTAGATACATTTGTGAAGAATGAGCTGGGCTATATGTTGGATATTATACATACCTATTTGATGCATTAGTGAAGAATGAGCTGGGGCTATATGTGGGATATTATACTTACCTATAAGATATATTTGTGCAGATTGAGCTGGGGCTATATGTTTGATATTATACTTACCTATTAGATATATTTGTGCAGATTGAGCTGGGGCTATATGTTGGATATTGTGCTTACCTATTAGATAAATTTCTTTAGTGTAAGCTAGGGCTATATGTTGGATATTATACTGACCTATTATATATATTTGTGAAGAATGAGCTGGGGCTATATGTTGAATATTTTACTAACCTATTAGATATATTTGTGAAGAATGAGCTGGGGCTATATGTGGGATATTATACATACCTTTAACATATATTTGTGAAGAATGAGCTGAGGCTATATGTGGATTCTTATACTAACCTATTTGATGCATTTGTGAAGAATGAGCTGGGGCTATATGTTGGATATTGTGCTTACCTATTAGATAAATTTCAGGAGTGATAGCTGGGGCTATATGTTGGGTATTTTACTAACATATTAGATACATTTGTGAAGAATGAGCTGGGGCTATATGTGGGATATTATACTTACCTATTTGATGCATTTGTGAAGAATGAGCTGGGGCTATATGTTGATTATTATACTTACCTATTTGATGCATTTGTGAAGAATGGGCTGTGGCTATATGTTGATTATTATACTTACCTATTTGATGCATTTGTGAAGAATGAGCTAGGGCTATATGTGGGATATTATACTAACCTATTAGATATATTTGTGAAGAATGAGCTGGGGCTATATGTGGGATATTATACATACCTTTAACATATATTTGTGAAGAATGAGCTGGGGCTATATGTGGGATATAATACTAACTTATTTGATGCATTTGTGAAGAATGAGCTGGGGCTATATGTGGGATATTATACTTATCTATTTGATGCATTTGTGAAGAATGAGCTGGGGCTATTTGTTGATTATTATACTTACCTATTTGATGCATTTTTGAAGAATGAGCTGTGGCTATATGTTGATTATTATACTTACCTATTTGATGCATTTGTGAAGAATGAGCTGGGGCTATATGTTGATTATTATACTAACCTTTTTGATGCATTTGTGAAGAATGAGCTGGGGCAATATTGTGGATATTGTGCTTACCTATTAGATAAATTTCTGGAGTGTGAGCTGGGGCTATATGTGGGATATTATACTAACCTATTAGATACATTTGTGAAGAATGAGCTGGGGCTATATGTCTGATATTGTACTAACCGTTTAGATATATTTGTGAATAATGAGCTGGGGCTATATGTTAGATATTATACTTACATATTTGATGCATTTTAGGAAGAAAGAGCTGGGGCTATATGTGGGATATTATACTATCCTATTATTGTGAATAATGAGCTGGGGCTATATGCCTGATATTGTACTAACCGATTATATTTGTGAATAAAGAGCTGGGGCTATATATTGGATGTTGTAATTACCAATCAGATATATTTGTGAAGAATGTGCTGGGGCTATATGGAAAGTACAAAACATCATATCAGCTCATTCTGCTTAGATATTACTATAATAACCTAGTACAATGCGTGTTTCAGGTATAGCTTAAGTTTATTCTGAGGAAAAAATCAACAAGTCGGTCCGAATAAATCATGTATATCTAACGCTCATTCTGCTCAGGTGATAACGAAGTAAGATACATAAGGTAAAGCCAAAGATCATTCTACTCGCTGCAAGTCCTCGTCTGGATGGAGGGGTAGTTTTCTTGCAAATACAGTTGATGATTTGAACATTGATTAATGACTAAAACATCGTAACCACAGGTTACGAGGTGTTCCTTCGAGTAACATGTGGTTAATTTGTTGTGAACAATCAACGCTAATATAAAAGGATTTATTTTGTAAGCAAATGCCTAGTTAGAGTAATGGTAGCTGCGCCCTTGTGATTTATAGGGTTTACAAATACCATTCTTTTAAAACCTCTTTTTCAGATTACTCGTAAATTATAAAAATTCTTTTCTTTACATTCCGTTTTTTGAACAAATAACGTTTTCATGATTTAAAGGGATTTTGCTTTTTGATTCAGATGTAAAACTATGACTGACTTCCGACCAATTGATATCGTCAAGTTTATCAATACGAATTTTATAGCATTCCTAACAGAATTGAAAATAATATTTTATAAACCGTAACATTTTAAACTCATTTTGTAATAAAAAGTCCTTTCTCCTAACTTAACTACATTTTTTAATTTGGTGGTAGACAACCTCCCCACGTATAGCCAAATGTCAATAGCCAACTATAGAAAAGAGCCTCTTCCTGTTTTGACTCGTCTCAGAAAGGGAACCAGCAATAAGAGCACCTTACTTCCGTTCATTTCCGGTTTCTCCCACGTTGTGAAAGTAGAGTTTATCTGTCAAAATTGTTGTTAAAAAACATGTTTTAAAGAAAAAAACATGACAGAACAAAATTCGGAGAGTAAAATGGAAACTAGCAAAAGTGGTCCTATAAATGACGATTTTGTCATAGTTAAAGGAAGAAAATCAACCAGAAAAAGAAAACTCCAAGAAGCAAATTCTGACACCAAAGAAAGCCAAATGGACACCTCTGAATCTACACAAGAGCCAGCCCAAAAGAAACCAAACTTTCCACCAATCAGTAATCAACAGTTAACGGTCAGTAGCTTTTAGTTCATACTGCTTATGTGGACTTTTCATTGTTGTGTTTAGAAACCTACATAAGAAAACAATCCTGCAGCCCCAGACTTATAGAAATCAGCAAAGTAAGATCGGCTGTAAGGAAACTGAACAACAACAAAGCTCTTGATATTTTTGGCCTTTCAGCCGAGGGGTGCAGGTCAAAATGGCCCAGAGCCAAAACGGCCCATAGTCAAAACAGCCCGTATTTTGGTCAAAACGGCCCATTATTTGGTCAAAACGGCCCAAAGCATTTTTTCATTTGGTCAAAACGGTCCAAATACAAAAATCACAACAAATAAAGAATAATCGAAAATAAAGTGTGAAAGTATATTAAAAAACGATTCTTTATTTTATATCAAGTTTTTGTATTATAGACTATATTTCAAATTCAGTTAAATAAATGATACACCGACGTGTGGTACGGTCACCTTTTTGTTTAAGTTATCACCAATTGACTTTTTTCTCATGTTCTATTTTATTTCTACGGTTTACTTTAAAAAAAATGATAAAAATAGAAAAATAGGGACCTTGATAAATGAATTTATCGACCCGTCAGCTATTCGCAAGGTTAAAATAATTGTAGATGGATTCACTGAATTCTCATGACATGTTATTTACTGTAGGCTATATTTGAATGAACCTTTTATCGTTAACGGCTATTGAAAATAATGCCATATATCTATGTAAAGACTTAAACTTTCTTGATAAAAAATGATGAATGTTATTTAATGAAGATAATAAAATCAAATATACTTAACTTTTTTCCAAAATTTATCCCCGCGAAGCTTGTCAGTTGAATAAGTCCGTCTCAAACAACGTTATGTTAATCCTTTGTTACTTTTAAACTATCCTTGGAAATGTATTTAATGTGCACTCTTGATTTGACATTTAAACGACTGTATTATTGACAAAAATCATAGTTCATTAACTTAATCCTTCATGGATTGAACTCGGAGGTTTAGTGTGGTTGCAAATTCACAACCAAAGCCTTTACCCAGGAATAAAGTTGTTTATCGGTTTGGCCTTTTTCAATGCCATTTCGCACAATTCTTAAACACTATCTCACCTCTATAAAGAATATATAATATTTGCATAGAAGAATACGAATTTATTGCCTTTACGAAAGATATCTTTTTATTAAAAAAGAGTGAGTAAAAAAGGACTTTTGAAAAGAAAGATAAGAAAGTAAATTTACTGTTTGGGCTGTTTTGACTAACTGTCAATTCTGGTTTGGGCCGTTTTGACCAAATAACGGGCCATTTTGACTCTAGGCCGTTTTGACTTTGGGCCGTTTTGACTGTAAACCCAGCCGAGCACCTGAAAAAGGGTGGAAATCAGCCATTCCTACTCCTATGTGAACTATTTAACTCCCTACTCATTGCCAGCAAAGTCCCTGAAATCCTTAAAAAAAGGTATAATCTCCCCTGTTTTCAAAAAAAGGTGACTCAAACAATCCTGGAAACTACAGGGGAATCACAGTATCTCCAGTTCTATTACAACTTTTTGAACATGTTCTGAACAACAGACGCAAGGAAATCTTCAAACCCTCCCAATCCAAGCTTCAGACTGGTTTCACAGAAGGTACTGCCTGCATAAACTCTGCTTTAATCACATCCGAATGCCAAAATGAGGCTAAAGCTATGAAGCTACCATTATTCTTTACAACCCTTGACACAAGAAAAGCCTTTGATGTGGTGAACCACAAGATTCTACTGCGAAACCTATTTCTGGATGGGATAACAAATTGGGAATGGTTACTGTTGAAAGACATGTATGAAGAGGCAACATCTGTGGTAAAATGGGAAGGCCTACTATCAAGTGCTATCAATATAAAGCAAGGAGTCAGACAAGGTGGTGTTCTATCAACCGAACACTATAAACGGTACAATAATCCTCTCCTAACAGATATTGAAGAAAAATTTTCTGGAGCCAAAATAGGAAACATCAAGATCCCCCACACCACATGTGCAGACGATCTGGCCTTACTATCACATCTCTCATGGGAAATGGATAAAATGCTAAAGGAAGTTGGAAACTTTAGTGCAAGACACAGATATGAAATAAACCCCTCAAAAAGCTCATGTATACCCCTTAATAACCCCTCAAAATGCTACCCTGACAATCTCAAACTCAATGGAGAGCCTATCCCAATAGAAACTGTCAAGACCAACCTCAGCCTAAGTAGAACCTCCAAAGGAAATGTTAAAATTGAGGAAAAATTGACATGTGGAAGAAAGACTGCCTATTCTTTATTAGGAGCTGGCCTTCATGGCAAAACTGACTTAAACCAAAGTATCAAAGGCCATATCTGGACCACTTTTGTGATTCCCCGCATCACATACGGGATTGAAGCACTGCCATACTCAAAAACGGATCTAAATAAACTCGACGCCTTCCAAGTCAAGTCGCTGAAACAGATTCAATATCTACCAGATAGAACCTCAAACAGCGCTGCATTAGCCCTGTTAGGAATCCCGCCCCTTTCTGTCACTATCCACAAGAATACCATCTATCTCCTATACAGAGTACTGCAAAGTAAAGACTCTATCGAACATTCTATAGCTGAGAGACAGTTAGCGGTAAAAACCCCTGATGATAAAAGCTTCTTCTCCACTGGCCGGAACCTTCTTGCCAAATATGGTCTACCTACAGCCTATAAAATACATGGAAACCAGCTGGACAAAGGTATATGGAAGAACATACTACAAAGCGCCATAAACTCTTACACTGAGAACCTATGGATATCGAGCAGAAACCAACCCTCAAGTACTTAAATCAGTACTCTGTCAAAGTAGGGAAAGCCCATCATATCTACTCTAGTGTCAACTGTAACATACAAGATATAAAAAAGGCAAAAATAAAGGCCAGACTCCTAACTGGTACCTACACATTACAGGCAAATCGGTCGGCTTTCAACCAGTACAAAGTCAACCCCATCTGCAAACTCTGCAATTCAGAACCAGAAACTAGAGAACATTTCATAGGGAACTGCCCTTCCACTGAGAATATCCGTGACTCCTACAAATCTCAACTGAAGAAAGTCATATCCCCGGCCTATGAGCAGAAGACTGAAGAATTACTGAACAACCCCATCCTGCTAACCCATCTTACTCTAGATTGTACCCATCCAGCTTTAGGAGAAGTCAGACTCAACCAATCATTGGTCAAGCAAATTGAAGATTTATCCAGGCATTTCATATGGAAGCTACACAGAATCAGATCAGAACAACTTTCCCAACATGCCCTCTAACTCTTAAGATACACATCCTCCGCGACGTAAATAAATATATTTAATCAATCCTCTTCAGTATGTAAATTGGCACAACTTAAAAAGCAGTGCGTATTAGAGGTAGTTAACCTTATATTTTATACGTTTCGTCTATAGAGCACAGACTTTTTTAACTTTTTAATCGTTCATACGTAAATAATGCAAACTGTGTCGTTCATAAACATTTTAGTGATTTTACGTGTCTTATAATTCATATTTGGATTTATTATGGGAAATTTCACCTGTGTGCTCCGATAATCAATGGAGGAATCGCCGTTCAACAACAACAACAACAATATGGCACCCTAACAAATGACTAACAGTTTTTATTCCAGCACAGACGGGCACCTGCCAGTAATACCCGAAAGGGGAGTTAGGCAGTATATATAGATAATTAGATAGATAGATATGCCTAAATCCGTGAGTTGTCTGATCAGTGGCTATTAGAAAAATATTGAACGAAGATCGGAAACCTTAAATTCCTTCATAGTTTAATGAAAGAAAGCATTATTCATATGTTTTGATCAAATTTGCTATGAAAATGGGAATTGGTCCATCAAAATTCAATATAATCTATCTTTTTATCAAATATTTTTCGGATTTTCTGGAACTTAGAACGGTAGTTTTCTAAAATGTACAGATTCGAGTATTTATTTACACTCGTGTTGGGTAATCCTGCGGGTCGTCTTAATTCTTGTAGATTTACGAACATTGAAGTTAGATTCTTTCCTGCACTGCACAGATTTAGCCGACAAAAACTGCGCTGATAAAACACGACAGTGCCACTGGTCATCACCGGATAGTGTAATTTTAGTAGCATTCTATTCTAGATTAAATGTCTTTTACATAGCCAAAATGAGTTCAGTCGTGTTGATTTTTTGTGTACATGTGATATCTTCACACGAATTTGTACTTGACTTTCTTAAGTGCGCAGGATTTAGCCGACTGCACTGTACATTTTTTAAAGTCCAAGTTTAAGGACGAGGCTTTACAATTACAATCAAATCTCTGGGCGGTCACCTGAGAATAGTGGCCAAACTGCTGTATACAGCAAGCTGAGGTCCGCCCACGCAAATTTGCGCTTTAAAGTTACTGTGAATAGCTGCAAACTGTCGTATGTGGCCAACGATCACCTTTATCAAAATCTGATTAAATTATATTCAATTTTGAAAAATTCATCTCTTTTGCCTACAAGTTAAGATCATAGATATTGACCAAACATAAGAACCAACATATGTCTGATCAATATCTGTAATCATCATATTCTCCATGGGTATTAAGGAAATGCTGAGTAATCCTGTAGAATCATTTTATATAGAGTACATTTGGGACTAGTTACATCTCTCTTTCTCTACTTGAACTATGTCATTGATAATGTCATTGTTATGTTAATATGTTGTATTTGCTGTAAGAATTGTATTCTTTATGCAATAAAGACTAGTAGTAAGTAGAATCGTTTGATGTACCTTTGACAAGGTCAAAATTTGGTCAAGTGAGGTCAAAAACAAGGTCAAATCTTAGAAAAATCTTGGCAACACTCTAGAGGTCATATTTTTTGCTCGATCAACCCCATAATTGGTCAGGTTGAATGTCTTGATGAAATCTCATTATCTAGGTCAAGTTTACAATGTTTATTCTGTGCTGGAGAATTTGGGGATTTCCCCACTTTTTTCAAAGATCGCCCATATTTTCAAGATTTGTGGGGGATTTTTTTCCATGAACAAAGAGTATGAAATACTGTTTTTTTCTCAATTTCTTCAATTTTGTGCTGAAATACCCCACATTTATGAAATCCTAGAATAAACACTTAGTTTAAAATTGGGTCAAGTAGCGTAAAAAAATAGGTCACATGAACAACTGTCAACTCAATTTTTGAACAAATCATAGAAAAATCTTAAAGACACTCTGTAGGCCATATTCTTTGCCAAATCGACCTAAAAATGGGTAAGATTGATAAATATGTTTGAATCTTAGACAAGGTCAAAATTGGGTAAATGGCATTCAAAATGGGATCTTCAGTTCAAATATAAGAAAAAAACTTGTTGACACTATAGAGGCCATTGTTTTTGCTCAATCAACCTGAAAACTGGTTAGATTGATTGTCTTGATGAAAGCTCAGTCTAGCTTGAAATTGGGTCAGTTGGGGTCAAAAACTAGGTCATCAGGTCAAATTTTAGAAAAAACCTTGTAGACACTCTGTAGGCCATATTTTGTGCCCAATCAACCTAAAAATTAGGGAGATTGATTATCTTGATGAAATCTTGTTCAAGTTTGAAATTGGGTCAAGTGGGGTCAAAAATGAGGTCAAGAAGTGAAATATAAGAAAAACCTTACAGGCACCTTTGATGCCATATTTTTGGCTGGTTCAACCTGTAAAATTGGTCAAATTTATTGTTTTGATTAGATCTTAGATGAAATATATTGTTTTGATTACATCTTAGACAGTAAACTCAGGTGAGCGATTTAGAGCCACTATGCCTCTCTTGTTAAATCGTACTGCGAAGCAGTAGATTTATATCTACCGTTTTCCAGAAATCCAGTCTGTTTGACCCACTACATTTTTACCATTATATTCTGAGCAATGTGTTCAAACCAAATTATGTGTTTTCAAACACCGAAGAAACGGCCTCTTCAGTCACAATCTACAAACTTTGTTTATACCTTATTTACTTTTCGACAAATAGAGAAGAGGCTAATACAAAATTTGATGTAATTTTCGCTTTTAGTAATTACCAGTTAGTATTTTCAGTGTTTATAACAAGATTTTCGGTTGAGTAAAGGAGTTGAAACGTACAATAGTTTAACTGTATAATTAATTTGTAGCACTTACAATATTACTGCTCTGAACTTTCTCGAACGGTCATTTACCAGTTGTAGGGCTGACAACCAATCAAATTCTGTTATGATTATCACTCGGTCAAAACCCACGCATAAATTCAGACCACGTGGTAGATGCAAATGGACATCGTCTGCTCGAAATGTGTCAATTAACTTGTTTGTCATTAGTCAATAGTCGTCTGCACTCAAACAGGGAGCGTTGGAAGTTTACTTTTTTTTCGCATGTGTTAACAAATAGAAATAATTTTGTAATTTTGAAATATTTGATTTCAATGAGCACTCTGATCACGCTCCAATCCTATTTTCATTAAATTCAAATTTGAGTATGAAGAAAAATTATTCAACAACAAATAAACCGACAAAAACATACGATAAACTGATATAGGGGTAAGTTCATATCGGACTCGGTTTCGACCCGAGTTAACCGGGTTTCCATCAGAACGGCCTCGGTTTCGACACTAGTGATGTCATTGTAACCTTTCAACCTCGACGCTTCTGATCCTGGGTCAGGCCGGTGTTACTTGGGTTCCAAAATGGCGTCGAGAATAGTGCACAACAATTCGATTACAAAAAAAATAAATATTCTCTATTACTTTAAATAACAAATACTTTTTTCTTATTTTATATAATATTTTGCACGAGTTTATCACATTTCTTAATGGGATAACGATATTTCATGGTAAATTAATTATTGTAACGGTAAATGAGAAGTTTGTTTACTACCACCAGTGGGTAACTCCGTTCACATGAATGTCTTTTCTGTGCATGCATATTACAGTCAATTTTAGATTATTACATCATCTCACGCGTCTCTCGGGCTGCCATTTGAATTTAGCAGCAAGAGCGATCTATTTTTAGAACAACTCATGAATAATCATAGAGTGCTGCTAGATTTAATCGATTGGTCAGAAACCAAAGATATGAATAGCATAGTTGGTGATTTCACGTGTTTCTTGAGGGAAAATGCATTTACAGTATTTGGGAAAACCCAATGCTTGAAATACAGACATGTTGGTAATCAAAATTGTAAATAGTTTAATGAAAATGTTTTGTTGCTAAACAGGCTTTTAAACTCTATAGAGAGAGGAATAATATTAACAGACAAGCTTTTAGCTTGGCGCGTGCTCATTATAACAACGTAAAAATCTGCTAAGAAATAATTTAGACTAGCAGAGGGCTATCGAATCAGCAAACTTTCAAAATCGGACCCAGGAGGTTGGATGAGCTGGGGATGTCCTCGAAAAGATGGAGTGTTAAGACAAAAAAACTCACAAATTTAAAGATTTTACCAACTTTTATTGTCCAAATTTGAGCCCTTTTGATTGGCGAACTATTGCACTATCCCAGCCTCTCAATGATGTACGATTTACAGTGCTGACAGCACTTTGATTTTTCTTATTCCAATCATTTTACTTAGTTACTGTTACAAAATATTTAATTTTCACACAAAACACATCCAGAAAAAAGAAAATTGTTTGTGTGGTAACTATTTACGCAACATTATTCATGAATTGTTGTATTGCAAGATATCACCTATCACCTAATAGTTGGAATCAAGACAGTGCAAAATAATAGAGTTTCCTCAAGGTTTCATAATTTTGATTCATTAATGAGTCTGTGTGTGACATTTCCAACAATTTCATGCAAGCATGTAGACATTCACTGTACAGCCTTGACAACCACACAATGCAATTTGAATATTAATGATAGCCTGAAGAAGGATTTCTAAAGAGCATATTGCAAAGTCTCTGGTCAGACTGTGCAGATGCACAGGCTGGCTAGAGGCTTTGCTTTGGGCACATTTGAAATTGTTGGAAATGTCATGCACAGGCTCAAATATCAAAACAGAACTGAAAGGGTCTATAACTAGAATTATTTAAAAATGAAAGGTAGAATTAAAATATAAGTGTACAAGCTTTTCTCCTCTTCATTTAACCAAAGAATTGAGTCACTGAATGAGCTTAGGTTTCTGATCTTGGTCACCCGAGGATATATTAAGTAATACTGTAATAAGATTAATTTACAGTATTGTGATAACATTTATCATTTTGAGGTAGCTTTACCACTTGCAATTATAAACTTCTTCAATAAATACTAGACTCAAGTTTTTCTTGGACCAGCATTCTTGTTATACAATCTAGGGTTTTCAATGACCCCCTATTTCTTTGAATTTGGACCCCCCCTTTTTTTAAATGACCCCCAAAATTATCAAAGAAACATATCTTTATTTAATTTAAAGGGGGTGGGTCATTATGTGGCAAAATGAAACCAACGCCCCCCACCCCTGTTTTTAACATAGATGGAAAACCCTGTGACAAGAATAAATTATTGTCAATCAATTTTTTGAGTTGGTGGTTAAAAGATAAACCTTTTAATTTTTAATTGCAGGGAGGTAAATCGGAACTTCGAAAGATCCCAGTTCCATTTAACAGATACAGCCCCTTGAAAGAGAACTGGATGAAAATCTTTACACCTCTAGTTGAACATTTACATCTACAAGTTAGATTCAACTTAAAAACCAGACATGTTGAAATAAAGGTAAATACTGGATGGTATAATCAATCAGAGCATTGTTCCCTGTACAATGAATCTTGCCAATTTTGAAGATATTCCAACAAGTCTAAAGCTAAAGTTTTTTCCATAATATTTAAGGTAGTATATAGTTCCACCACATTTTGGATCTCAAGATTTTTAACAATGCTAACCAAGGTTTCTTAATGAAAATCATTAGGAAATCTTGGTAAACAAAACACTGTTAAAGTTCATTACCAGCAAAATATTGTGGAACCATTATGGGTCCAGTACCTGAAGAAGAAAGCAGGGGTGTAGGCTAAGGTTAGAGTGCATGTCTGATAAAGGTTTGTGAGCAGCAGGAGTACAGGGTTTCGACACTGATTTTTGTGGGTGAAGAGTCCAGTGGACTCCCACCTTATGAATTTAAGGTCTAAGCTTAAAATAGGGAGTCCGAATTTTAATATTTCGGTAGAACATTAGGACACAAGTTTGTCCAAAATAAAAGATGGTCCTCACTTAAAATGATAGTTTATAGATGCCAAATTTAATGTTATCTGCAACAACTCTTTTTGTGAACAGAGCTAAAGAATTGACAAATAGACAAGTGCTAAAAAGTTAACTAAAGTGGACTATCAAGGGGAATAATGCTGAAAGCATTTTTCTGAGATTTATGCCCCTTTTTCAACTTAGATTTTTTTTTGTTTTCCAGCGCCTGCAGCCTGCAGCCGAGCATTGCTCCTGCAGGCAATGCTCTTGATTACTAAGACTTTTTAACCCACTTGTTTTATTTTCCAGACATGTAAAGAAACAAAAGAAATTGGTGCATTACAGAAAGGTGCAGATTTTGTCAGAGCATTTACACTGGGTTTTGAAGTTGGAGTAAGTTTAGAATTTTGCCAGCATTTGACAGAATGAAATCATTTATTTAATGATTTGAACAAGAATGCTTAATCTTTTAATGACACAGATCGCAAGGAGTTCAAATGTTCATGTATCAAAGCAATATAGAATATTGTACAAGTGCGCCTCCCTCATCAAGGGTTTAGTGAAATATTGTTTTACCTGCTCTGTGTGTGTATTTCAATCCATCCATCCAGCCATCCATTGTGCCTGATTAATCAATCTGAAAAAGGAACTTAATATGTCCAAGTACTGCAGGTCTTCAGCAATGGTTATTATTGGCATAATGATAACTCAATGAATATTCATTATATTTATGCTGGTAACTATGGTCAAGGCCATTTTAGCAGGTCAATGTCATCCGTCAAGGTAAAATAGGTAAATGGACTTGACTGTTTGACGAACATATCTTATTTCAGGATGCTCTAGCTCTGGTTAGATTGGACGATCTCTACCTGGAGTCTTTTGATATCACAGATGGTGAGTTTCATGTTATTTTGAAATGCATTTTCAGAAAGTCAAATTTTACACCTTATCCTGCTGAATTTAAAATTTGTGTTTAAAAAAAAAGTCATTTATTTGCACATTTCAAACTACCTGGATTATTTGTTTACCACCATAAATAAGAAGGCAATAGGCAGTGTAGGCAAAGATCAGAATGCATGTCTATTCATACTTATCTAAGCCTATTCTGTCTGCTATATATTTTTGTACAGAAGTTAAGACATGTTGTATTTTCAGCATGACAAGGGTTAACTTGTCCAATTTCAAAAAAAAATTTGAAAACAAGTGAAATAATCAACATGGTAGACTCGCTGTGTTCGGAAGATTTAGTTTTACTTTTGATAATTTCTCTCTATTAAAGTCTATGCAACGGAACCAGAATTATTGATAGTGTAATCATATTTCCTTGTAAGTCAGATTCAAAATGACATGGTTTAAAGATTTTGTTCTGAACGAAAGTTGCCAATCATTAAAATCTAGCTTTTAGACTGTTCAAAACATTTAAGTAAAGCTTTATTATTCACTCAATACAAAATGAATATATTGTACAGTGAGAGAAATAATTATCATGTCTTGTCATTACAGTTAAACCATTAAAAGGTGACCACTTATCAAGGGCAATTGGAAGAATAGCTGGCAAAAACGGAAAAACAAAATTTACCATAGAAAATGTAACAAAAACCAGAATTGTTTTAGCTGATACGTAAGTATATCAGAGAGCCCAGGCTTTTATAATTTCTTGAATTCTAAGCTCTTTCACTTTCATTCTGCAGATAAAATGACACAATAAATGTCCATATTGATGTAGGTGACCTTTGAGGTGACCTTTAAGATTCAGATTAAGCTCAATATGTTCTTTAACCCTTTCCTGTTTAACAAAATTTTGGACCTTTCTAAATTCAAAGGTTTTGCAGACAAAAATTTAAAATGGATTTAATTTGAAAAATTAACATTCAGTAGGGTAGAAAATAGTGTGGAGAAAGAATAAATTGCTTGTCAGAAGCAATTTCTTCTTTTTTCACAATGATTTCTCAATCAAAAAATCACAGCCACGTAAAAAGCAGGGATTAAACAGCAAAGGGTTAATAATGTAATTGATTTGAAAAATATGTAGCATGGATATTTTACAACATGAAATTTAGATAGAGCTTCAACCCTGCATAGTTGGAGGAAGCTTACTAGGCTTGTTTTACTTTAACATGTAATTTAACCATTTACTACATTACTGGGTAAAAGACAAAACAAACTGTCCATACACAACTATAAAATTGAGACTTAACCATTTACTACATTACTGGGCAAAAGACAAAACAATCTGTCCATACACAATTATAAAATTACATACAGTACACACCTGTGTTATTTATATGATTTTGTCAAAAGAAATATTTTTGATGAACGATCATAACATCGTAACTACAGCTTAGTCAAACTGTAGTTATGATTTTATGATCGCTCACCGACAATATATTTAATATACATTTTAAAATATTTTTATTACGCATGTAATAAGTGTATGTAACTGGTGGGCACTCCCTTGGGCTTGGCATACTCAATTCATAATAGATATTTTGGATGAATAATTTCCCCTTACCTGTTGCGTGAAGAACAGTACAGAAAGTCATCCAAACAGTCTCAATTTTCATTGGTACACAAATCCTCATGTTGAAATGAATGTTTGATCCCCTTTCTATTTTCAGGAAAATACACATTTTAGGTTCATTTCAAAATATAAAGATTGCAAGAACAGCCCTGTGTAATTTAATTATGGGTAAGTCTAGTATTGTATCAATGGATTATTTTATGCTTACTAGTTAGTAAATGAGATTTCTTGATTGATCATTTTTTGATAAGTTCATCATCACACCAGTACAATTATCAAAATAATGAATTCACTGTTTATCCCTTTGTTTGTTATTGTATAAAACCTGAGGTATTGTCATCACCTTGGCTTAGGCATGACAAATTTTAAAAATTACACATCCTTTATTATACTGCCTTTTGAAGAAGAGGGGGTATTTTGCTTTGCACTTGTTGGTCGGTCTGTCAGTTGGTCTGTCCTTAGACCTTTTTTTTGTCCAGAGCATATCTCAAAAATTGTGCAAGCTAGAATCAAGAAACTTAACAGGTGGATAGATCTCATTGAGGAGAAGTGCATTGCACAAGAACCATATCTCAGCGTATCATATTTTGTGAGTTATTACCCTTTGTTGGTTGACAAAGAGTTGACAAGAATCTTGTTTTTAATGAAGTCAACTGCATGAAACTTGGCATGTGTATGAATCACCAGGAGAGAGCTATTCAGAATATCAAGGGGCATAACTTACATTTTTGTAAGTTATGCCCCCTTTTCATCTGAGACTGCTTCATCCAGTACCAGCAGCAATTATTAGCACTGGTAGGTGGTGATCTTGTTCATTTTGCACTGTTTACCTTCTAGTGTGTGGTAGGAAATGAGAAATTTTACAAACTACTTCTTTAGCCATAATGTTTTATCTATTTTATCTCTCCCTTGTATTTGTCAATGTCATAAATTAGAACAAATTGCCGATCTGTCCATCCTTTTGTCTATTTTAACCAAAATGACTTAAATATGCCAATTACTTCAAGACTATAACTTCATATTGCAGGTCAAAATGTTTAAAACTAGTGCAATTTTTTAACATTGCCATTTACTTTAAGCTTATTCCGCTTATATCCATTCTGTTTATAGATGTCATCAAGACATATCTTATAGCCCAAGGTCAAGTGATATAGGTCAAGGTTATGTGTCTGGGTCCTAAAAGATTTGAACTTTGGGGCATTTCCAGGTGTAAGCACAAAAAAAATTGTAAGTGCCTTCACTTACTCCTCAATATAAACTAGCTTGCCTCAAGCTTTGCCTGCAATAACCGAGAAGAAAGCATACAGTGTATGCCAAGATGAGACTGTCCATCTGTCCAGGCTTATCTTTGTCTATGCACTCTACCAAAGCTTTGTTTACTGCAGGATTATATTGTGAACAGCATGAGAAGGATTTATCAAATGTGCTGTACAATTTATGTAACCTTTCCTGTTTTACAAAATTTTGGACCTGTCCAAATTCAAAGGTTTTGCAGACGAAAATTTAAAGTGAATTTAATTTGAAAAATAACCATTCAGTAGGTTAGAAAATAGTGTGGAAAAAGAAGAAATTGCTTGTCAGGAGCAATTTATTCTTTTTCACAATATTTTCTCAATCATAAAATCGCAGGCACGTAAAAAGCAGGGATTAAACAGCCAAGGGTTAAATTCCTTTCTATATAGCCACTGTCATAGCACAGTGGTAGGGCAATCAAAAAGTCCCTGACAGCTGCCCTCACCCTTTCTATTTGTCTCCCACCAATGGGTTGATAATCATAGACCTATGTAGGATAGCAGCTGGAGGCTAGGAAAGGTCGTAATGGTAGTACTGGTGGGAGAAATACCAGGAATCCATTTAGCTGCTCTAGCCGGCGTAATATGATTTAAAGATTGTTAAAAGCGACATTAAACCCAATACAAACACATCTCCTTTATCTTTCAGGGAGTCCACCATCAAAAGTGTACGGAACCATGCGAACAATAGCTGCCAGATCTTCGGAGAGATTCTAATTTGTTGTTGTTGTTGATAAAGTCACAGATAGAGAGAGTGAATTGATTCTGAAATAAAAATATTTCTTTCAAATCCTTTGTTGTGGGTTCTCATTATGGATTGTTTCACAATCTGCTAAAAGGATTTAAATGAGTACCCAATACCAAAGGTTTGGAAGAGAAGTAAAAGATTTGGATTTTAAGGTATTGGACCTGTTAAAGTTCTGCAAATTTTGGCAGTCTTTAACTTAACAGTGTTTACCAAGGTTTCCTAATGATTTCATTAGGAAACCTCAGTTTA
Source organism: Fragum whitleyi (assembly GCA_948146395.1). Taxonomy (NCBI): domain Eukaryota; kingdom Metazoa; phylum Mollusca; class Bivalvia; order Cardiida; family Cardiidae; genus Fragum; species Fragum whitleyi. Next base: position 93,248,026 of record OX411544.1, on the reverse strand, counting down.
CATTGTGAAAGACCATAAGTTCCTCAACATTGCTGAACTATTATGGGTTCTCTTCCATAATCAATCCCTCTGTTCAAGCCTTCTGTTGATGTGTAAATAAACTATTGTACATATGTAAAAAACTAAATACAGATTTTGAAACATCTTTGAGTTTTCTGATCATTATGTCTCATATACAAGCCTTATTAGTAGGTTATCATCAGAAGCGCCTGACTTAGCAGATGATTTCATTAGGAAACCTTGGTTAAAATTGTGAAAGATCACGAGTGCAGAAATGTTGCAGAACTATACTGAGCGACTTTAAAAACGCAACAAAGTAAATTGTAAAGTTGAGCTAGGAAAAGAATATGTGTTTTAATTAAATTTAGCTAAAATCATACAAAGAAGATACTCTGTTGAATCGACTTAATCTTTTTTTGATATGACGCTGTGGTTACTTTTGGCATAGTTATCTACTGTTCAAGCTTTCTTTGTCATTACACTTTTCATGGTTGATTGATTTAACAAATCAGAAGTGTGGAAGGTAATTAAGGAGAGACATTTCAAAAACCATTTAAAGAAACGAAATCAACTCACTCACTTTGCAAAGACTGTTCTCTGAATCGAGTGTGTCAAAAGGGAAATTGTTAAAATGGCGTTAGAGTCATGCCGTAAACACGCTCAAAATGTCATCTCAGTACTAACCCATATGCCTGCTTAGGGTAAAAAAGCGTTAACAGGCTTTGTTTTTCCAAAACTGAATTCACATGAACAACATTTTTGGTTCTACGAAAGGAATGGAAAACCATGTAATTGACACCATTTCTGGTAAAAAAGAAGACGTTTTGGTGCCGTCTTTGGACCAAACGTACTGAAACGCAGTATTGATGATTTGTTTGACCCCTTGATTCATTCAACTCAACTCTGAAATTTGATTGGCTTTTGTTTCATTTGAAAAGAAAGTATCGTCCTTACAATAAGGCTATGGAAAAATTTCAACATTCGTGGGTATGTTTAAAAATGTCTCCGTATTGGGAATACAAGAAAGTGTTTCAAAATTGCATTGATGTTGGATTAAAGGTAACTTGTTAAGGTAACAAAATAAGAATATTTCAGTCCAAGTCTGTTCACTTACATTTGCATTTTAGTGATGTTTTTGAGTATTGCGTTTTTAAAGTCGCTCAATATATTACGGGTTATTTGCCTGAAATCAAACAATATTTTCAAAGGATATTGGCGAGGCTAAGCTTTGATTGGATATCTTGTGTTGCCTAGAAACCTCCATTATTTGATAAGACTTGCAATGTATTCAGAAAGACTACTTGCTAACTGTTTCGGGTCAAGCACTATGATATCCTGAATCCAGGGCAGTTCTGTCAAGTTTCGTGGGGCCTTGTGAAATTTTCATCAGAATAACCTGTACTTTGAACTTGGACTACATTTAAGACGATACTTTCATACATCGTTTGAAAATATATTGTATTTCATGCTTTTTTAGGGAATTAGCCTGGGATTCAGGCCCTGTTTTTAGAAGTTTTTAACAAGATAGATAACCAAGTTGAACCATTTAGAACTTAAAATGAGTAAACATCTCTATAAATCAGCTTTGAGAAACTAGGCATTGACTCAATATTACATATTTTTGCTCCCTGATAAATTTTCGGGGGCATATAGTCGTTGGCTTGTCCGCGTGTACATCTTTCTGTCTGTTCGACATCATATCTCAGGAACCATTGGGCCTAAGTGTTTGAAATTTCTTATATAATTTTCCCACCAAATTTCCAAGACACGTTTTTTATGCCCCCGTATCGAGAGATCGGGGGGCATATTGTTTTACTCCTGTCTGTCTGTCCCTCCGTCTGTCCGAAAACTTTACCCGAAAACTTAACCTTTGCCTTTTCTCCAAAAGTATTTGACATACAAAGCTGTACACTAAAGTCAAGGTCATGTGACAAGGTCATCTGTCAAGGTCATGTGACAAGGTCAAGGTCATCTGTCAAGGTCAATCTTTAAAAAAAATGCTGTTACGGGGGCATTCGTGTTTCACAAACACATCTTGTTTGTATTTTCTAAATTCAAGGCTGCGTCACGGAAAATGGGACCTGAATGTAAAAAATAGTTTTTTGCCAATTTCTCTTAGTCTAATAGTCAGAATTCTATGAAATTTCATAAAAGAGTAGCAAACCAGATCCTCTTGATCTTAAAGTATCAAAAATTTACGTTTAAAAAACGTATCATGGGAAAAGGGGACTTAATGTAATAAGCTGTACATAAACTCTCTTTTTGTCATTCAAAAACTTGTACTTGCCTTAACTTTGATTGGTTACAGTAATAGCCTTCATATTTCACATGAGCACTGCTTTATTGGTACAAAAAATTGGACATAATTTTGCAATGGTAAGTGGTATAGCCTTCATGTTTCAAATGTTTATTTCTTGTGACAAGACCTTTTATTAGAAAACTAAGGCAAGGATCTGGCCAAACAACAAGGTCAAATTTTCAAGGTCAATAATTCCATCATAAAAACTCAAAGTTGGTCATAACTTTAAATGGAATGAGATAGTGTCCTCACATTTCAGTTGTGCTTTGCTTGTTATAAGACCTTTTCTGTTGGTACCAATTTCAAGGTCATCATCATCAGTCAAAGTATATTTCATTCAAAGTCAAATATGTGACAAAAAATGAAATTTAAACATTAGCCATAACTTTTGAATAGCAAGTGATAGGGCCTTCATATTTCACTTGAGGATTGCCTGGGTCAATGTCTTTCTGTTTTCACCAATTTCAAGGTCACCAGTCAAGGTCATTTTTATGACCCCGTATTGAAAGATCTGGGCATATTGTTTAACCGTCGTCCGTCTGTCTGTCTGCAAAAGTTAACCAAAAAACTTAACATTGCCAACATCATCAAGCCTATTCAAGATACAAGGCTCATATTGGTATGATGATAGATCTCAATGATCTGCATCTCCTGATACCAAAGTCAAGGTCATGTGACAAGGTCATCTGTCAAGGTCAAATAACTAAAAAAATTAACCCAAAATCTTAACATTGCCAATATCTTGAAGCCTATTCAAGATACAAGACTCATATTTGGCATGATGATAGATCTTAATGATTCGCATCTGCTGGTGCCAAAATCAAGGCTATGTTTCAAGGTCAAGGTCAAATAACTCAAAAACCTAACCAAAAAACTTTGTTGCCAATATCTTCAAGCCTATTCAAGATACAAGGCTAATATTTGGCATGATGATGGAGCTCAATGATCTGCATCTGCTGGTTGCAAAGTCAAGGTCATGTTACAAGGTCAAGGTCATCTGTCAAGGTCAACTTTCTTAAAAACTTAACCAAAAAACTTTCATTGTACAGTTTATTCAAGCATATTTTAGATACCCTGTCTCATAATTGGCATGTTGAAAGATCTCAGTGATGTACATCGGTAGGTGTCAAGGTCATGCTAAAAGGTCAAAGTCAACATTATGAAGAAAAAATTGCTGTTTTGGGGGCATTTGTGTTTCACAAAAACATCTTGTTCAAGGTCAAATATGAGACAAAAAAACAAAACATAAACATTGGCCATTATTTTTAATGGTTAGTGACTGTGCCTTCATATTTCACATGATGACTGACTGGTACAAGGCCTTTCTCTTGGTACCTAATTTAAGATCATCAGTCAATGTCACTTTTTAAGGTCATTTAAAAAAAAAAAAAAGCAAACATTAGCCATAACTTTTAAATGGTAAGTGATTGACCCTTCATATTTCACATGATGATTGTCTGGGACAAGGCCTTACTATTTGTAATAGCTCAAGGTTATCAGTCAAGGTCAAGGTATTTTTTTGTAAGGTCAAATTTTTGTAGTTAAAACTAATATTAGAAGTAACTTTGGATTGGTAAGTCATAGAGCCTTGAAATTTCACAAGTGCATTGCTTGTGACAAGACCATCACATGCACAGCAATGTCAAGGTTATTGGTCAAGGTCATTTGGTGGAAGTCACTCATTTATAACATAGAACCTTCACAATTTGCTTTGATTTTTAACTCGCCTTAGTACAAAGTGTTGAAGGTGAGCTTTTGTGGTCGAGTGATGTACATTGTCCTTCTGGCGTCGTCAACTATTACCTTGTGAACACTCAAGAGGCTGTATTTTTTGCCCAATCAACCTGAAAATTGGTCAGAATGATTATCTTGATGAAATCTCTGACAAGTTTGAAATTGGGTCAAGTGGGGTCAAAAACTAGGTCACAGGGTCAAATCTTAGAAAAACCTTGTGGACACTTTAGAAGCCATATTTTTTGCCCGAGCGACCTGAAAATTGGTCAGAATGAATATATTGATGAATTATTTGCTAAGTTTGAAATTGGGTCAAGTTGGGTCAAAAACTGGGTCACAGGGTCAAATCTTAGAAAAACCTTGTGGACACTCTAGAGGCCATATTTTTTGCCCAATAAACTTGAAAATTGGTCAGAATGATAATCTTGATGAAATCTCAGACAAGTTCAAAATTGGGTCAATTGGGGTCAAAAACTAGGTCATGGGGTAAAGTCTTAGAAAAACCATTAAAATTTTTTAGATTATTAATTCAGGTGAGCGATTAAGGGCCACTATGGCCCTCTTATTAAGTGGTAAAGACACTAACTGTTGAAAAGTGGACCTCTTATTGCTTATTGACAAAGGAAGTATTGAGGCTTTTGTTTGACCCTTGATCAGGTCTTTGCATCTTAAATGTTGAAAATGCCCTATTTTAACAAAAAATACCCTGTTGACATGTGTTAGATGACGTCGGTATGACGTCATTTAGAATGTGATCTTACATAATTATGTGTAAAACAAGGATATAGAAGACAAGGGGAGCTTTATAAGTAATAGTTATCACAACAACAGTTCAATGTTATAAGTAGAATTCGCTATCGTGACTCGTGAATAGTGCTGTATACAAATATACTATAATCATAACTCACAATAGGGTATTCAAGTTAGACTGCATCTGTCCCTCCATCAGTCTGTCTGATTTTGTCTGGATTATCACTCTTCCATATATGGATGTATTTCTAAAAACTTTTGCACTATTGTTCTTCATCATGAGTAGATGTGCTATTTGAAAACAAAAATCTGATAGCTCCAAGGTCACAATTCAAGGTCAAAAGCATTTTCATGGATACAACAGGTGTCCTAGGACAACCATCAACATATAGCTTTTTATGTTGATTCATATATACTTATGATTTTCCCTTTTTACTCCTTTGAAATAGTTTTGACACCCTGAAGGGGTCAAAGCCTCCAGAAATTCAAAGGTTAGCACAACCTAGAGTCATCTTATGCATGGACCTTGATAATACAATGTTCTGCAGGTGATGGCCACATTTGACCTCCACGAAATACCAGAATATTTGACTTTGAATAGCAGTTATCTTCCTGATGAAAATTTGACCTCCACCAGGATGAATATCTTGACCTCTTAGATTTTGAAATTTTTTGACAAATCCAGTTTAAAATCTAGGTGAAATTGAGAAGAGCCTGCCCTGCATTCAGGATGACAGCACAGATAATTCTTTTTGCCAACTTTACCCTGCTTTGCATGTGTGTATCTGTGCAAAGCTGGGTAAATTTGGAAAACAGCACCATTTTTATACGCCGCCAAACGCATCGTATTTTGGCATCATCTTCTCTGTCTGTCCCTCCGTCTGTCTGTACGTAAATATGTACGTCCACTTTTCATGTGAATGTAACTCCTCCCTTATTTATGGACCGATTTTGATGAAACTTTCACAGAATGTTCCTAGTCACTTTACCATGTGCATGTAGTCACAGTATGTTGAATTTCAGCTGTGTCATGGAAAAAGGGGCCTCCTTGAAAAAATTCTTGTGAACACAATTCCTCCTTCATTTATGGACCGATTTCAATGAAACTTTCACAGAATGTTCCTGGTCACCTGACCATGCGCATGAAGTCACGGTTTGGTGAATTTCAGCTGTGACATGGAAAAAGGGGCCTTCATGTTAAAAATCTTGTGAACTCAACTCAGCCCTCATTTGTGGACTGAATTGGATGAAACATTCACAGAATGTTCCTATTCACCTTGCCTGGAGCATATTGTCACGGTTTGATGAATTTCAGCCACGTCATGGAATAAAGGGTCATCATGTAAAAAAAATCTTGTGAACGCAACTCCTCCCTCATTTATGGACTGATTTTGATGAAACTTTCACAAAAATGATCCTAGTCACCTGACCTAGCACCTAAAGTCATGGTTTTGTGAATTTTAGCCGCATCGTGGAAAAAGGGGCCTTCATGTAAAAAATCTTGTGAATGCAACTCCTCCCTCATTTATAGACCGATTTTAATGAAACTTTCACAAAATATTCCTAGTCACCTGTCCTAGCACTTGTTGTCACAGTTTGTTTGGTGAATTTAAGCAGTGTCATGGAAAGAGGGTCCTACTTGTAAATATTCTTTTGAACACAACTTCCCTCCATTGATGGAATGATTTGAATGAAACCTTCAAACAAGAGGGCCATAGTGGCCCTGAATCGCTCACCTGAATGAACTGTCAAAAATTGTCTAAAGTAGGTTTAGAAAGGATGAAGAATTCTGACCAAATTTCAGGTTGATTGGGCAAGAAATGATGCCTGTACACTGCTTACAAGGTTTTTCTAAGATTTGATATCATGACCTATTTTTTGACCGCACTTGTTCCAATTTCAAACTTGTCCGAGATTTCATCAAGATGATCATTCTGACCAATTTTCAGGTTGATGAGGCAAAAAATATGGCTTCTAGAGTGTCTACAAGTTTTTTCTAATATTTGACCCCGTGACCTCATTTTTGACCACACTTGACCCAATTTCGAACTTGTCCAAGATTTCATCAAGATAATCATTCTGACCAAATTTTAGGTTGATTGGGCAATAAATATGGCTTCTAGAGTGTCTACAAGGTTTTTCTAAGATTTTACCCTGTGACCTCATTTTTGACCCCAATTGACCCGATTCCAAACTTGTCTGAAATTTCATCAAGACAACCATTCTGACCAAATTTCAGGTTGATTGGGCAATGAATATGGCTTCCAGAGTGTGTACAAGGTTTTTCTAAGATTTGACCCCGTGATCTCATTTTTGACCCTACTTGACCCAATTTCGAACTTGTCTGAGATTTCATGAAGATAATCATTCTGACAAAATTTCAGGTTGATTGGGCAATAAATATGGCTTCCAGAGTGTCTACAAGGTTTTTCTAAGATTTGACCCCGTGACCTCATTTTTGACCCCACTTGACCAATTTCGAACTTGTCCAAGATTTTATCAAGACAATCATTCTGACCAAATTTTAGGTTCATTGGGCCAAAAATATGGCTTCTAGAGTGTCTAAAAGGTTCTTCTTAGATTTGACCCTGTGACCTCATTTTTGACCCCACTTGACCCAATTTCGAACTTGTCCCAGATTTCATCAAAACAATCATTCTGACCAAATTTCAGGTTGATTGGACGAAAAATATGGCTTCTAGAGTATTTACAAGTTTTTTCTAATATTTGACCATGTGACCCCATTTTTGACCCCACTTGACCCAATTTCGAACTTGTCCGAGATTTTATCAAGACAATCATTCTGACCAAATTCCAGGTTGATTGGGCATTATATGGCCTCAAGAGTGTCTACAAGGTTTTTCTAAAATTTGACCCAGTGACCCAATTTTTGACCCCACTTGACCCAATTTCAAACTTGTCCGAGATTTCATCAAGACAATCATTCTGACCAAATTTCAGGTTGATTGGGCAATAAATATGGCTTCTAGAGTGTCTACAAGGTTTTTCTAAGATTTGACCCTGTGACCTCATTTTTGACCCCAATTGACCCAATTCCAAACTTGTCTGAAATTTCATCAAGACAATCATTCTGACCAAATTTCAGGTTGATTGGGCACAAAATATGGCTTCTAGAGTGTCTACAAGGTTTTTCTACGATTTTACCCCTTGACCCCATTTTTGACCCTACTTGACCCAATTTCGAACTTGTCTGAGATTTCATCAAGATAATCATTCTGACCAAATTTCAAGTTGATTGGGCAATAAATATGGCTTCCAGAGTGTCTACAAGGTTTTTCTAAGATTTGACCCCGTGACCTCATTTTTGACCCCACTTGACCCAATTTCAAACTTGTCCGAGATTTTATCAAGACAATCATTCTGACCAAATTCCAGGTTGATTGGGCAATAAATATGGCCTCTAGAGTGTCTACAAGGTTTTTCTAAAATTTGACCCCTTGACCCCATTTTTGACCCCACTTGACCCAATTTCGAAATTGTCCGAGATTTTATCAAGACAATCATTCTGACCAAATTTCAGGTTGATTGGGCAAAAAATGTGGCCTCTAGAGTGTCTAAAAGGTTTTTCTAAAATTTGACCCTGTGATCCCATTTTTGACCCCACTTGACCCAATTTCGAACTTGTCCGAGATTTTATCAAGACAATCATTCTGACCAAATTTCAGGTTGATTGGGCAAAAAATGTGGCCTCTAGAGTGTCTACAAGGTAAATGTTGACGACGCACAACGGACAACGGACATGACTCGACCACAAAAGCTCACCTTGAGCACTTCGTGCTCAGGTGAGCTAAAAATGATCCTAGCCACCTGACCTGCTTCTAAAGTTGTGGTTTGGTGAATTACAGCTGGATCATGGAAAAAGAGGCCTTGATGTAAAAATTCTTGTGAACGCAACTCCTCCTTTGATTATGGACTTATTTCAAAGGAATTTCTAAGAAATATCCATTGTTACCTGAATTTGTGCATGTTGTTGCAGTAAAGTGAAATTCAGCCGCGTCATGGAAGAAGGGGCCTTCGTGTCAAAGTTCTTTTTATTATTATATTTAGTTGCAGTTTAAAGAAGTGTAAACCCCATTCAATCAATCAATCAATCATAACAAACAGTTTCAACTTGACAATTTTAAAAGGTAGTCTGCAAATGTTTTGAATTTGGTTCTATTAAAGTAAGTAGTGTCTACAATTATTTTCGTGAAATAGCAGCAAATGGTGGCATATATTGTGACGATGGCACTCTTGTTAGTCATCCTGAAGGCAGGGCTGGTAATCTCAGTTGGTTAACATGATCAAATGTCAATCATGGGATTGTGAGTATCTCTGAATAATTGCAATCCAATAAAATAAAGACTTCTGATTGGTTTAAATCGCATCACATGGGGAAATCCATTGCACTTTATTTCTGTATAAAATGCAATAGGTCTTTCGGGAAACCCCCGAAATTCGATCTGCAAGTCCTGTGTTGAAGGAACTCGAATTAACCTAGTTCCCGATCATCACACAACATTGCTCTTCAATCTATTTTAAATTAATATATTTTCGATACAATGTACGATAACAAGCATGCAGTTCTGATTCTGAGCCAACCTAAACCGTTCGAAAACAGCAAATCGACAAAGCATTTCAAGCAATCCTCTCAACTAAGACCGACCACGCCATTTTTGTTTTAAAATACAGACTAACTTGGCAGAAACAAGCTTTTTTGTCATAAGTACCTCTTCGAATTTTAATGTTGTCTTTTATTTGTGTATAATTTGTTTTACTATATGACATTTCACTTCGATAGCGAGGTAAATAATCGAATCTAAAAATAGATTGTGTAATTTATACGCGCAGAGAGTAGACTTCAAGCTTTAATGTTTGACTGAGTATTTCATAGTTTCTTCGATCTAGATGATTGCAATTATAAGGGACGAGTTAAGGGACGAGTGTCTTTTTCATTGCGTTTATTGGGTTATAAAGTACGATTACCTTAGCACATGGCTTAATCATAACGCCCTATGAGCGTTATTTGCCTTGTGCTAAGGTAATTGCACTTTATACCCAAATAAACGCAGTGAAAAAGACACTCATCCCTATATTAAAATTTCGTTGTGACATACTTCATTTTTCATCCACAAATGGGCACCCTAATTTGGTGACCAGAATAAAATGTTATGATTTTCCTAGTAGGAAAAGACAAGAAACCATGGGTAGTCACACCAGACTCTGTAAAATAACTGCAACAAGATGTGTTTGTGAAACAGGAATGCCCCCGTAACAGCATTTTTTTTCAAAGTTTGACCTTGACAGATGACCTTGACCTTGTCAGAAGACCTTGACTTTGGTACCAGCGGATGCGGATCATTGAGATCTGATGATTTGTGTGATTTGGTTCGATATTATTGTCACTTTATATTGTTTGTATATTAGTTTCTTGACAAAGACTGGAAGAATATGATATGACTGAATCATTAATAACAACTAAATATGCAATCTGGTAAGTTTTAATTGTGTAGAAAAATAATACTTGAACACAATTCAGTACAATCTCTGATTGTAATAGGCTTAACACAACCCAAATATTACACAAAATACATAAAGATCTGTATAATCAAAGTCTACTATCATCCAAATGCAGCTTTGGCTAGTGGAACTATGGAGAAAGGCACAAAATGCAACTTTTAACCCATTCTTACAGTACACCCACTATTTGACGCCCATGGAATAAAAAAGCGTCAGAAAACAATGTGGACATTAAAGAAGTCCGATGTTTTAAGCCATTTCTTCATTCTCTACAATGTCTTCTTTCCTAATATGCACATCAAGGGCGTAACTACAATCGAGCATGTTATACAAGTGTGTAATAGAAATAAATCCTTTTTCAAAAACATTGTTAATGAATGATCATAATATCGAAACTACAGCATATTCAAGCTGTAGTTATGGTGTTTTGATTTATTCACCAACGCTCAAATCATAGAAAGGGGGAGCGGACAAAGGACATTTATCTTTTGTCACAGTCCACAAATTGTCCTTATTCTATATATTCTATGTTGATTGCCTTCTTAGTGCCTATAAATTTCAAAATCCTAGTTACGCCTATGCTCTCTTTCATAGATGTTGAAAATTTCATGAAATGGCCAAGATGTGCTTGTAAAGTACTAATGCCCCTACAATGGCTTTTCTTTCAAAGTTTAATATTGATAATTCACCTTCACCTTGTCAGATGACCTTGACCTCAAAACATATAGATCTATGATAGGAACCTTTATTCCAAATATGAACTTTGTAACTTGAAAAGTGTTGAAGTTTCGTAAAAATGTTCAGTTACCTTGTTAAGTTTTTGCAGATGGATAGATGGACAAGGTAAAACAATAAGCCACTGATCTATCAATGCAGGGCATTTAAAAGTTGGTCATAAATTTCTTTCAATTTGGACCAGCCCAATATGTAGCTGTTCAACTTCAAATTACAAGAAACTTTTTTAACAATTGAATGCATTTTTTAAAAGGGAAAAAATAATACATTTACTATGCAAATGTATTCTGTTCTCCTAGAGAAAAAAAACAGTGATGGACATTCTTACAAACAACAAAGACCACAACTGAAGCATAGCTAAAAAAACAAGAGCACCGCCTACGGGTGCCAACGCTCGGCTGTCGAGTGCTGGATGGTGGGAAAAAATCTAAGTCGAAAAAGGGACATAATTTGCACCAAAAGAGTTATCCCCCTTGATAGTATAGGTTGCTCTTTTGATGGTGAACATGTGTGCCAAGTTTCAAGTGAATGCCTTCAGTAGAACCAGAGATATAACAAAATGTCAAAGTTTTTGCACGACAACAATACGGAGGCTATAGCAATACCTCAGGTTTTCTCCGAAAACAGCCGAGCTAAAAAATGACCAGGAAATGCATTGACAAGTTATATTGAAACTTTTGGTTTACATGGGCAACACACAAAGCACTGAGTCAAAGAAGATCTGCTCTGACGCAGGTGTTAGGCATTGTTTTTAAACGCATCCTTCATACTATGCATGTAAGGTTGAGGTGTCATAACAATACAAATTTGAAAGAAGGAAAGTTCTGAATACAATTTTAAGATATACACGAGTATGATTAGCAGAATCTTCTTTAAACAAATGTGTCTTTGAAACAAAATGTTTATGGCACCAAAAATGACTACTGTCTACACATATCTTGCGATGAAAACAAAATCAAAAGGTCAGTGCAAAACTATTACAAGTGCCTCTCTCTCAAAAGGCACCTGCAACAGTTTTATAGCTGACCACACAAAATACAAAGTGATCACTTTTCTAGAGTATATCTATCCTTAACCTTGTTTAAAATCAGTGTGTAGTCTTAAAAAGATCATGGAGGGAATTACTTGTTTTTGCCTTATTAAACAGTATGATTTTTAGGGTTTAAGTCTGACATCAACAAAATAGGGTCCAAAGGACTCAATCATTGGGATCTCAGGGGTCCTTTCTTAAATTTTTGGAGTCCCTGCTTTAGGTATAGACAATTTCTGTTAAGGTATAGTCTTGTTTTTAGCTCCACTGGCTGAAAGCCACTGGGGCTATAGTCATGGCGTTGTGTCCGTCTGTCCGTGCGTCCGGTCGTAAACTTTTTCTTTAAAAATCTTCTCCTCAGAAACTACTGGATGGATTTCAACCAAACTTCACAGGAATGATCCTTGGGTGACCCTCTTTCAAAAGTTGTTCAAGAAATTTTGATCCAATGAAAAAAATGGATTTAATGGGCGTGGCTAATTTCCAAATATGGTAAAAAGTGATTTTTCTCAGGTTCTAATTGATGGATACCAATTAAATTTTACATGAATGATTCTTTGGTGACCCGTTATCAGTCTACCAAAAATTATTGTGATCAGATGAAAAATATGTATTTCATGGGCGGAGGTCATTTCTCTATATGTTATTTAGTGGAAACTTTGCAAATCGTTTTCTCAGAATCTAACAGATAGATATCAACCAAATTTTACATGAATGATCCTTGGGTGACCCTTTATCAGTCTACCAAAAAGTATTGTGATTAGATGAAAAATATGTATTTTATGGGCAGAGGTCATTTCTCTTTATGTTATATAGTGGAAACTTTGAAAATCATTTTCTCAGAAAGTAACTGATGGATATCAATCAAACTTCATTAGTATGATCCTTGGGTGATCCATTATCATTTAGCCAAAAATTATTGCGATTTGAAGAAAAATATGTCTTTTATGGGCGGAGGTCATTTCTCTATATGTTATAATTGTGGAAACTTTGAAAATCATTTCAACATCAGTAGAAGCCAAAATATCTAAAAATCTAGTCAAAACTTAGATTTGCTATTACAAGAAATTCAAGCCTGTGGAGCGACACAAGCCATTCATGGCTTTCTAGTTTGTAGATTTAGAGCTATTCCCTGGTTTAAGGTAAAGAAATTGAAAGAAAATGCATCTAGGGCTATTGGAATATCCTCCTCAATAGTAAAGGCCGTTTTATGATGGTGAACACGTGTGCCAAGTTTCAAGTAAATGCCTTCAGTAGAAACAGAGATATTACAAAATGTCAAAGTTTTTTCCATGAGAATGATGACCAAGACAACAATGTCAAGGCTATAGCAATACCTAGGGTTATCTCCCAAAACAATCAAGCTTAAAATGAACAGCATCAAACATTTGAATTTTGTTTTGTGGCCTGGGCTATATACTTTTCAAAGAAAATACCAACAAATCTTAGAAGAGGTCAGGGAGCTAGAGGTACAGATAAGAGGGGGGATTTCTAGTCTAAATCTTTATTTCTCATTAAAACCAAATTATGATGGTAGTCAATTGAATGACTACCCACAATATAGGAGATGTCCAAATTTTGTCAAATTGATTTAATTGGAAATCCTAAGTACTTCCTGTATCTGTAGCTCTTGGGAGATTACCATGACAGGGTTTTAGTATCACATCAACAAAATGGGGTCCCAAGGACTCAATAGTCAGGCTTTTAAGGGTCGGTTTTGGGGAGTCTCTACTTTAAATGTAGACTATTTCTTTTGAACTACCCTCATGTTTTTGTGTAAATGTTAAATATTCTCTGGATTATTTAAACTACACAAGGGGGTTGTAACAATATGTACTTTTTGGTGTCAACTTCAGAAATCTTTTCTGAAGTTGATCCCAATAGGGTCATAAGGACTCATGTCAAAAAGAATTGAGAGTCCTGGTCAATTATATAAGGGTCACAGATGCACAAAGCCTATGTCACTGAAATTCTGATGAATATCAATCTTAATAGGACAAACCATTATATATTAGTTCCTATGTAACTGTTCCAAAATACTAATTACTATGAAAATTATGAAATAATAATGAGTGGTTTTTTAACCTATCTTTACAATGATTAAATTATAAAATGACACAAAATATAAATAATGGGGGAAAAAATGACAAAAATGATGAACATTTATATATTTACATACAAAAGATGACTGATGAAGTCTTTAAGGATCTGACATGAGATTGTGTTTGACACAACAGTAGAGCTACAGCAGAGATGCAGATAAGAGGGGGTGAAGCCAATCTGAACTCTATATTTTGCCATAAAACCCGAAGTTGTGGGTACTTATTCAAATCATCTATATGAGATGATTCCATTGAGTACCAACAACAAAGAGTTTGTGCTATAATTATCAAAACTCTTTGAGTTAAAACCCAAAATACCCCCTGCTATCTGTAGCTCTGCGACAGAGTCATGAATAGAAAAGTTTTTAAGCCAGCCTTGGTGAGATTCTCAACTTTCCTTTTCTAAACTCTATTAAGATCACCTTATCTCAAAAGAAATCAAGTATCAGATTATTTTTCTCACAAAAACAATAGTTTTGACTCCCATTAATAGACAAATACTGTATTAACATTTATCTAGATGATGGCATAATGACACAAAAAAATACAACTTGAAGAAAACGTGAGTTGAAAAATCGAACAAGTGAATTCTTCCTTTCTCAGTTTAGTTTCATCACATAAGTTTCTTCACTATATATAAATTGTGTGATTTCATGTCCTTTTTTTTAATATCTTCTAGTCTAAAATTAAATCCTCAGATATGGTAGTTGGTTTATTCCATTGTCCATTTCGGGGGTGAAATTGTCTAACAACCTGATTTCCCACAAAAAAAGCTCCTGATCATACATATTACTATGTTCACCAAGTCAATCCCTGCCCTCGCCTTTTTCTGGAATGGGTTCCAGGGCTAGTTTAAGGGTCCGGGACCCTGAACTATCATCACTCTCAAACACGTCATCAACATACTCGTTCATCAGTCTGCGCTTTGGTCGATATGCTCTGTACCTGGAAAAAGATATATAATTTCAATGGCTCAGTGTGAAAAAGCCATGCGTTCAGGTAGACAAAACAGAGTGAAGCAGGGTAAAATTGGCACCATTTGAGCCATTCTGTCATCTTGAATACTACCTAAACAAGAGGGCCATAGTGGCCCTAAATCGCTCACCTGAATGAACTGTCAAAAATTGTTTAAAGTAGATTTAGAAAGGATAATGAATTCTTACCAAATTTCAGGTCGATTGGGCAAAAAATGATGCCTCTACACTCATTACAAGGTTTTTCTAAGATATGACCCTGTGACCTCATTTTTGATCCCACTTGACCCAATTTCAAACTTGACCTAGATTTCATCAAGATGATCATTCTGACCAATTTTCAGGTTGATCCCTCAAAAAATATGGCTTCTAGAGTGTCTACAAGGTTTTTCTAATATTTGACCCTGTGACCTCATATTTGACCCCACTTGACCCAATTTTGAACTTGTCCAAGATTTCATCAAGACAATCATTCTGATCAAATTTCGGGTTGATTGGGCAATAAATTTGGCTTCTAGAGTGTCTACAAGGTTTTTCTAATATTTGACCCCGTGACCTCATTTTTGACCCAACTTGACCCAATTTTAAACTTGTCTGAGATTTTATCAAGACAATCATTCGGACCAAATTTCGGGGTGATTGGGCAATAAATATGGCTTCTAGAGTGCATACAAGGTTTTTCTAAGATTTGACCCTGTGACCTAGTTTTTGACCCCACTTCACCCAATTTCGAACTTGTCCGAGATTTTATCAAGACAATCATTCAGGCTAAATTTCAGGTTAATTGGGCAAAAAATATGGCCTCTAGAGTGCATACAAGGTTTTTCTAAGATTTGACCCTGTGACCTAGTTTTTGACCCCACTTGACCAAATTTCGAACTCGTCCGAGATTTTATCAACACAATTATTTTGACCAAATTTCAGGTCGATTGAGCAAAAAAAGTGGCCTCTAGGGTGCATACAAGGTTTTTCTAAGATTTGACCCCATGACCAAGTTTGTGACCCCACTTGACCTAATTTTAAACTTGTCCAAGATTTTATCAAGACAATCATTCTGACCAATTTTCAGGTTGATTGGGCAAAAAATGTGGCCTCTAGGGTGCATACAAGGTTTTTCTAATATTTGACCCTGTGACCTAGTTTTTGACCCCACTTGACCCAATTTCAAAGTTGTCCGAGATTTTATCAAAACAATCATTCAGGCTAAATTTCAGGTTGATTGGGCAAAAAATATGGCCTCTAGAGTGCATACAAGGTTTTTCTAAGATTTGACCCTGTGACCTAGTTTTTGACCCCACTTGACCCAATTTCGAACTCGTCCGAGATTTTATCAAGACATTCATTCTGACCAAATTTTAGATTGATTGGGCAAAAAATGTGGCCTCTAGAGTGCATACAAGGTTTTTCTAAGATTTGACCCTGTGACCTAGTTTTTGACCCCACTTGACCCAATTTCGAACTTGTCCGAGATTTTATCAAGACAATCATTCTGACCAAATTTCAGGTTGATTGGGCAAAAAATGTGGCCTCTAGAGTGCATACAAGGTAAATGTTGACGACACACGACGGACGACACACGACACACGACGGACATCCACCTAACCACAAAAGCTCACCTTGAGCACTTCGTGCTCAGGTGAGCTAAAAATTTATGGGCTGTTAAAACTGCCCTGTACTTAATCATCAATTTGTGATACATCAGACAAACAGGACCATCCATTAGGTATGAGGAAAGCATGGCCTCCTCATAGCTAAAGGTAGTGGACCTGTAATAGTTCCGCAACATTTCAGAAGAAATGAGTTGTCACAATGTTTACAGAGGTTTCCTAATGAGTAATGATTTCTTAGGAAGCCTCGTCCAACATTGTGAAAGATCACGAGTTCCATAATGTTGCATTACAGGTCCATTACCTTAAGAAGATTTATCACTAATGGTGGATCTTCTGATCCTTATCAACTGACAGGTAAACAAAATTTTTACATGATATATCTGATAAAATGACCTAGGAAAATGACCTTGAGGTTATCAATTGGCATTATATTTGATTTTGTCTGAAATATTCCAACACAATGAATGCAGATATTATTCTAAAATATGAAGGATCTAGCACTAAGCAATCAAAACTTATTGCTGATGATTTTTTTTTCTTTGTAGAAAAATAGACAGAGCAAGAAGAACCTATGCTGGTCTCTCCTGTATGTTCGTCTATCAGGTGCTTGAGGGTGGATAAAAACTTCACTTTGAAAAGGGCAATAATTCATATATTAATCAACATAGAGTAATATCCCTTAGTACAGGTTGTTCTTTTCAAGTTTCATGAAATCCCTTCAGTAATACATGCACTACAATCAGGGCTTATGTTAGTATTTGAAATTGAGGAGTCATTGACTCCTTAACCATGAAATTCTGGGAGTCAAAAACTCATTCTAAAGTGGTCTCAACAACAGTAAAGGCAAATTGTAAATAGAATTATGCAGTTTTCAATGTGAATTAACTTTTTCTTGTAATACATGTAATATTAAGTAAAAAATTAATAAGTAAAATTTTAAAAAGTATGCAAGATAAATCATTGGAAAATTGACTGATCAAACCCAGTTTTAACCCATAGATCTCTCAAGGGGGTGGGAGAAAATTCTAAGGGTCAAATACAATATTTTCAGATTTTTAGGGTCAAAACCCTGGTTTTAGGGTCTAACCTCACCCATGTACAATATAACAAAATTCTAAATTTTATGCATGATGACAAAATGACACCAAGGCTATAGCAACACCTCATGTTTTCTTTCAAAATGGCAAAAATTTCAATATCAATCTATCAATATAGTAGCAAAATTCAGTTTGCACTACCTTCGTTGTGATTGTTGTAATTGTGGTGAGGCCCCACTAGAATGATTTTCCATGGACGAGGCCCCACTGGGATGAGCCTCTGAGGATGAAGCCCCTACATACTGGTTGCGTCTCTCAACAGGGGACGCTGACCCCAGATCAGGGATAAACTTGTGTATAACAACATAACCACTCTCTACATCTTCTAAAAGATAATAAACAAAGGACATGTGAATTTTATCTTCATATCATTAAGAACAAAATTAATGGCTATCTATAAAATTTATTGAATGATTTTAAGACAGTTATCATGTTCATTTCCAAATGTTTGAAATTCAGTTATTCATATATTTCTGTATGTACTTGTGCAACAAAGTCAGAAAATTATAAAGTTTGATGCTATCCTGGGCCCAGAGGTTATAAACCTTTTCTCAGGCTTAACTGAGAATTTCTCAAATTTTGAATTTTAATAAATAAATGTATGAATATAAAAGATAATATTGATAAATTGGTATTTTTAACAACTTATCAATATTATCTTAAATGTTCATACATTTATATAAGTATTACAGCACAATTGCTGCTTAAATTTCAATTTGTAATTTGAGAAAAATTTGAATTAAGAACAAGAATAGTTTTTATAACCTGGGACCCTGACTCCTCTGTTCTCAGGTGTCTAAATTTAAGTGCAAAAAAAGTGTTTAAATAAAGTGCAAACTGACAGAAATACCTTTCAAAGTGAACAATTCTAATTTAAGAATAAGGGTCTCTAACAAATTTGAAACAAGAGTCTTTTTCCCCAACAATACTTTTTACTGTTATAAATCAATTTACCCAAATGAAACAGGGTCATGTCTAGAAGAGATGCACTTTCTAGCCTAGAAATAGTCATCAAGTCCTTTTTAAAGATTATTTTCTCAGTTTAATTCTAAAACCTTGTAACTTTAATTAAGCTGTAGTTACAAGGTTTTAGAATTTAACTAATTATTTATTTGGTTAATGACTTGAATTTTAATTTAGTGTACCTAAATGAATCACTATCAAAACTTATAAACTTTCTACCAAAATATCAATGAGTATTTCCCCCTAGTGGTGTATTTTATTTTTCCCGTCTTGAAAGGCTACAGGCCCCATCCCCCCATCTTAAAAAAAGGCCCTGTAGAGGCAAAGAAAGATGTTACCTTGCTCTCTGGCTATACTCTTGCAAAATCGTCCAGTCTGTCTAAATCTGTAACAGGCCACTAAAACACACACAGAGCTGATCACAACAGTCAAACTCAACACTATAATCAGCGCGTAGGCTAAGTTCCTCCAGTAAAGCTGGTCCTCGTCAAGCGACACAACATATGGACTCTCTGTGATTATTCTCTCATTTTCCACCTCGATTCTGTTCTCTATGAAGGCAAAATTAACTTTGCCACACAGTGTATCGTTTGTGTCACTACAAGTACGGCTAATGAAGTCATTTTCAGCACATGTGGAACACTCCTGACAAATCTGTAGCTCGATGTTGAAGAAATGATTGTCAGGACAGAGTCCAAACGTACCACCAGTTAAACTGAGGATGATGATTAATGGGATACACATTTTTAGACTGCAGCAAGGACGCCACTTTTGCTGGAAATATACAATAAGTTTATATGCCACCCATCGAGTGAAAAGAGACCATATGGGAAATCTGACAATAAATATTTGAAAAAGAGATTTGCTCCAGCAAAGGCCAACCAAAGATGATGGATGGCATTTCAAAAATTCTTTCACAGGGAGGTAGACTGATCATTCTAGAGTTAGAAAATGTGGAAAGTGAAAAAAGTTTTGACCCTATATAGTCTGCGCAATCCGCGCAGTCTGACTGAGTTCAAAACATAGTCCGGCAGCAAAACCCGAAATTTCACTTTAACCGTGCAATACCGTCTATAGAAAATGTTTTTACATTTTTAGAAAGGGGAGACATTGTACATCATGAATCCGGTTGATGCCACCTTGGCATCATTGGGCAACTCGCTAGAAACAAGATGGCGTCCAAGATGGCGTCCAAGCCAGTTATCAAAGCGATTTCGCCTGCTATATTGTTTTTTTTGTAGAAAAGGCGCCCCGAAATTGCTTAAATGAGTAAGAATATTTGAAATAATCATTCAAAAAAAACATTTTCAGGATGTTAAAATATAATTTCTTGAAATTTAGTTAATAAAGGGAGATAATTTCACAAGAAATAGTAAGTTTTTCCATATAAACGTATAGCTTACAAATTGATCCTCGGTTTTATAAATATTTCATTTCTTTTATATGAAATTGTGACACTTTTTAAAAAATATTTATCTTATCAAATGAATTTTCTATGTATTACATGCTAGATATGCTTGTTTAATCACACGAATTGTTCTGCTTAACTCATCTTTTGCGGTGCGCAATCATCCATACCTATTCATAATATATAAATGTAGGTTTATGAGCCTTGAATTTTCAAGGCCTTTAGAAGTAGAAGTAGGTTTGCTAGTAACCCCCCTCCATTTCTACTCAAACCTCCCCTACAAATTCATAGGCACAGGGAACAGAACAGACGCATATTCATTTATCCATTCATATGCAAAAGATTGAAAAGAAATTTCAAGTTCTTTGGGATGACAAACTTTGATACTCTGATGCAAAGGGTGCTTTATAATTACCAATAGAAATCGTCGTCTAGAATATCAGAACATTCATGAAAAGATTAAATCATAGTAATTTTACATATATTAGATAAATATGCCCTGTATGAAATCGACACCTGAAAAGCGACGATCGTCTATTTTAGCGAAATATCAACATAAAAAGGTCCTATAACTAAAATCTTTATAAATTTTCATACTTTGTTTAAAATATTTCAAGTAACGGATTTCATTTAAGTATAACACCATATTAATCAGCGACTGTTACCTTTTTCAGTATGATAATCATTATATGTTAAATCGTGTTTAATCATTGATTATATACTCAGTTCCAAAAGAAAGTGAACACTTATAAATTTCGAAAAAGTACGCTATTTACCGTCAACTAAGGATCTTTTGAATCTATATTCACAAGATTCGCAAACATTTCGACTCGACTGAAATTTTTGAACATGCGCGTTTTGAGTTTATTGCGAGCAGTAGATTAATATTTGATCTGAATTTGCATTCAGCTGAATTATTGCGGATTGGCAAATTAAAATATTGCATCTTCATTAAAAGTGCACATAATGTACAGCGTGAATATACACTCAACGCGGATGAATAACGCCGGACCACGATTGATCATGCTTCGACAAACTTAAATAAGCATTTATGTTGGACTAGAAATCGAAGTCACCACTTTTTAACACGTATCTGCTAAGCAACATGGGATTCTCGAGGATGTCATTGCAGTTAACGTAGCGATTACTAACGTTGTCGCATTCTTATCTGTATGAAACTCAAGTCTTAGTTTGTAAACGGATTTGGTAGTCTAGTCAGACTCTACAATGTCATATAAGCACAAAAATCTTCTCAGAGGAGAAGCTGTAATGAAGGGTAATCTCAAAACAATATTATCTGACTGCTTGTACATGTATGCAATATTTTGGCGAAATCTGACTTTATGTCCACATTCGACAAATTTTATCTTCATTTAATAGTTAATTATTCCCTATATTTCTTTAAACTTTTTAATAGTCTAGAGAGACTCACAAAATAAAAAAGAGAAAACGGCTTATTGTTTTTGAAACCGGAATATTGTCTTTCCACGTTTTTATCGAATCTGTCTCACAAAATGCGAAATTTCTTCATCCAGATATGTACATTGTCTGCCTTGTGTTGTAACAAACGTGGATTTCGCTAAAGACCCCAAATTGGTCCCCTGTTTTATTCAATGGAAGGTATCACATGAGTGCTTCAAGAATCTCTAGCTGTTTTTCTTGGTTTTTAAATTAAACTGAGCAAACCATTTCAGAAGAAGGATTAACCCAAGGAAATGCTATTCATAGTTGTCCTAGTTCATATTCCAGAACACATCAAATACACCGGAGAGAATGGATGGAGCGGTAATAATTTTTAGCAGTACCACCAACTTTAATAGACAGCTGGCCTTGCTGAGGCTCAGTTAAGTATCCTGTCAAACGACATGACCATTCTCTTGGTCGATTCTAACCCACAAACAGATAAAGGCCCGGTCCCACTGATCTTACGGATGCATTTGGGGATGAAAATTGTATGAAAATATTTATATCCGTTGAAAAGACGGTTTGCATCTGTTTCTTACCCTGTACATACGCTTTGCATACGTTCTGTCCGTCCATCCGTTGTGATTTCATCCGCGCATAAAGTTTTGAGTTGCACAAAGTTTGTGAGGATAAACTATGTACGTTGTAAATGCGAAACAATACAAGGAACAAACGCTGAGTATACGAAAGCATCCATTATACTTTAGCTGTATCCCCAATCCATTCGTTTGGAATCCTGGAAACTCTCATCCGCTTTGGATGTAAACATACACAGGATGGATTTATTAAGTATATAGAATGGGAGTAAGAGGGATATAAAAGTATGTAAGCGTATGCATCACGTAAAACTTAATGATCCGCGTTGTATCTGTTTTCTTTCCGCTCAGCATACGTTGTTTATACGTCCAATGTTTTATTCATCCGCTCTTTCCTCTATTAGTATACGTCAAAATTATACCGGGTAGCCTCATCTGAGGGCTCCCGATGAACATCCACTCAACATCCAGGCTACATACTTTACGCGTCCGTTCTGTTTTCGCAAAGTTCTGCCACTACTATCAGTTATTATTATACGTATGAGAACGGATGGAAATTTCACTCTTCCGTCGTGTCCGTTTAGCATACGTTTAGCCACTGTGCAATATATCAAACGTTAAAGCCTAAAAGTTTGGTTGGCTTTTTTAAAAAAAATCTTTGTTTCTTTGTAAGAATGGGTGTAATCGGGCAGAACCCTGATAGAAATCGATGAATTATTTCAACAACACACGCCTGAAGTGACATGCAACATATCAAACCTTTAGGACTAATGGTTTTGTAGGAGAATAATTTTAAATATTTTTTTTATTTGTGGCATTTCGATAATCAAAATTTTGAATGTACTTAATTATTTTTACAACTATCGCAGAACTTCATCAATGGTACACCGCTATAAAATGTTATCCTGATCGGCACAGTGGTGTCTGAAAGGATGTTGAAATAAATTGCGGGACGGATGACTGTCGAATGTCTTTGACTGAACAAAATAGCCAACCCTGAGTCTTTAAATTGTGATTCAATGACTTTTTGACTGTCTTTCATTAATTTCCATCTCTATCGCTTTTCTTTAATAAAATCAACATTCAGCCTATCTATTGAGCCTATTTTTTGTATGTACATTGAGCCTATTTTTTGTATGTACATAATGTAAGAGTATTGGGTTATGTTACTTCAAGTGCACAAACGCGACTAGATTGTATTGAACAGATACAACAGACTTAATGTTTTTCAGAATAAAAAAAAAATAAAAATAAAAAAAATATGCATTTCATAGTCATGCAAACTCACAGTATTTGAAATACGCGCATTATCCGCGCCGTTTTAATTTAATCGTCTTGCAAGTGATAGTAGATAGCAAACATAATTATATAAAAATGTGTCTCATCTGGATTAAATGGATTACCTTGCATTTGAATCACGTCTCTCCAAACTCATCCTTCATCCATCCTGTTTGAATCATATTCCCTTATTATCCGTTTTGGCGGCCATACTATATATGATTCATGCTTATTTTTATACAATGTACATCTTTTTTTGAAATATAAATAACGCAAGTTTGAAATTTATGTAATTTTGAATATCATTTTGTAGTACATGTATTTTGAATTATGTCTCGACTACATATGTAACAATCATTATAGAACAATACTAATTTTGGCAGCCATCTTTGATTTTGGCGGCCATATTTTAATTCCACTGTATGATAGAAACATGAAAATATTCAGAGTTTGAGTTTCATGAAATTCAGATACCATTTTAAATAAAATCTCTACTATATAGGATAAGCACAGTAGAAAATCAATTTCTTTGGCTGCCATCTTGAATTTTGGCGGCAATATTATATTTCTATTTCGTAACTGAACCAATAAATATCTGAAGCCCTACCCTTCGGCAATTTCGATACAATTTGGATCATTTTGAGTCATTTCCTAATCACATAGAATAAACTTTATGGAAATGGTACTTATTTTGGCAGCCATTTTGGATTTTGGCGGCCATCTTGGATTGCCCAATGATGCCAAAGTGGCATCAACCGGTTTTCATATCTGCATGACCATATCTACAACTTTCAGCAATAAAATATTCTATAGACGCTATTGCAAGGTCATGCTCTGGTGCTGCCGGACTATTAAGCATCACCCAGATGGCATCTTTTTACATGACAGGTCACATATTGAAACTGAAATATTTTTTCATTAAACCATTCTCATGCTGTTTGCAATACATGCAAATCTTTGGCAGACATTATAAACTACGATCATCCTGCACAGACATGCAGTCAGATCTTGGTCTTCATTCTGTTTGCATCATATGCTTATTTTTGGCAGATAGTATAAACTAAGATTGACCTGCACAGACATGCAGTCAGATCTAAGTCTACAATGCCTGCTCTTTACTTTGACATTTTGGGAAAATTTGTGGTAGACAAATCTATAGGAACAGTGTACCTACAGTGTAACTGAGAAGAATGAAAAATTAGACCCATCTTTCAATACATAATGATTTTTAACATTTTTGATTACTTAATTGATATAGCTTTTGCACTTATCATCGCCAAAAAATGTTTGATTTGCCTTTGAATATCTATTAAGTATGTACATTTTAACCAATTGACAAAGTAAGTCAGACGTTGAGAAGCTTCAATAATTGTTATAAGATCTGTAATTACCTTTTAAAATGGTTCATTTGTTGGTTGCCTTTAACTATTAAATGTTCTTACTCCTTTTTTCCACCAAAACAGTGCCTTCCTAGTTTGTAAAAGTACTTCTTGATATAAGGACGTAGAAAAGCATTCTTATTCATTTTAAAGCATTTTTTTCTATTTTTTTTTTTTTATACTTATTTAATTTCTTTTTTAGTGACTCATTGTTTATTATCCAATGATTTTTTTCTGTTTAAATTCATGCAACAAATTGACCACTCATATGGTATGATTTATGCATCAACATCATGGTATCAGATAGTATCAAAAAACTTATCCTATGGTACAAAATGGTAATTTCATGGGACGAAAGGTCTTCAACTATGGTACAAAACATCTTCATCTATGGTACAAAACGACCTTTCCTATGGTAAGAAATGTCTGGTATGAAATGGTTATAGTACATGCAGTCGCAAAACAAACGAGTGATCCTGAGATATCACCATGAAATAAAAGTGCTATATATACTGCAGTCCATGTGGCAGTTATTGGATAAATAATGAAAGTGTATATTGTACTTATAGGAGGCGCGATGTTGATGATTGAGGTGTAAAACTTACCATCTAAGTTAATTTTACACATAATTTGCCATCTTCCTTATCCTTTTAAAAATGATTAAATTGAAAACAAAGTATAAGTAATTGTTTAATATAATATCTATTTTTATCTCATTTCAATTTATGATATCTATTTTTATCTCGTATTTTCAATTTTAAAAATTGTAATCTTTGAGTTTTGCAAGACAAATATTCAAAATAATTGCTTAACCTTACATTTTTTCATGTAAATCATTTGATTTTTTGCGAATTTAATCTATTTACCGTTGGTAAAATTTGCAAGTTAAAAGTGCATGTTCAACTGGATCTTTGAGTTGGCCTGTCTTTTTTTTTACGAGGAAAAAGATGAAGTCCGAATCACATGATCATGAACGGAACAACAATTAAAGCAGTTGTTTCAAGGCTGAAGTTATGAGGTTTAAGTATCAAAGCTACTCAGGCATTGGGTCATCAAATTGGGGACTTGCGATATGACAACTTGACAGGCAATTTGCAGAGAATAAGTTCGGTCCACGGAATTACCTAATTACTCTCTGATAACCAAATTAAACCAAACTATGACCAAATTAATCCCAAATTTATGATAATCATTGGATTTAACTAATTTTCATTTAAATTCAATTTGAATTAAGTATGCAAAACTAAACTAATGCAGTTCATGAATTCCCATAATGGATAATCCGGTTTACCAAATTATTGAGAAATGATCAATTATGATTTAACAATAACTTGGTAATTGTCTCACATAGCTAATGCTGGGTGGTTTCTCACAATGGATGAACCGGTATACCAAATTAATGAGCAATCTTGTAATAGAATGATTTTCACCATAACTTGGTAATTGCCCTTACGTTTAATCAGACCTTAAAACGAGTACATTTGAACAGGGAAATTAGACAAAGTTTTTTTTTAAGGTAAACATTTCAGTTAAAAAAGATTCATTATCAAATAATTTCTAATTATAACACCTTTAACCTTATAATAATCTTGATTTTTATGTTCATTTGGTAATAGTTTGGTTTAATTTGGTAATCATTGAATCATTTGGTAATTCCATGCACCCGAATAAGTTGTCTGCATTGGTGTTAAGCTACAAACAATTATCTCTAAGTAGCCCACCTGTTAATCCTAATATTCTTATCAATAAAAAACATTAACAGGTTGGTAAGATGGCTCGATCGGGCAATATTGCCCAATAGGGCAACCATTGCCCGATCGGGCAACTTGAAATTAAAAGAAAAGTGAAAAAAATCCGGAAAGTACGAAACACCGTAAAAGCACATTATCAAAGTTTTTGGAGCCCATAAATGCAACTTCAGCTATGAAATGCTATACTACATTTACCTATCTTCGGTCTATCTTCATGCGCCCAGACGTTTTAATTTTGCATTGAAGCAGACGGAAGAGATGTAATATCGAAAATATCTCACCTTTGACTCCAAAAATTGTTCTGCAAATCTTATGGCAACTTCATTCCGCCATTTTGAAAATTATGGTCCAGTCTAAAATAGACTGGTTCCAACAATTTTATTGACATTTATGGAAAACAAATGTGCGAAGAAAAATATGGTGTCATCTCAAAAATTATGTCATGTTAAACTCTATAAAAACTTAAACACACCACATTAGTAGTTTCGGGGCACACACAACCCTGGCTATGACCTCTCTGTACAGATTTTTTATTGTTTTTTTTATATATATATTTTGATTACGGCATGAGTAAAATCGTGCTTAATAAGGCCAGTAAGTGAAACTCGTTTTATGATATTGTTACATACAACAGGCTTTGAATACGGGAATAATTTACTTTTGTTTGAACTAACAAAATCTATATACTTACCCTGCCAAGTAAAACTGTTCAATGACAATGATTAGTTTTCCTAACTTCCTCCTCAATAAGTATGATTACTTCATTGAAAGTGAATAAAAATCGGCGAAGCACCTGGCCCATATTAAATTTGGTGTAAGGTAATATGCTTTCAGTTAATTTTCGTCCCTAAGCCATAAACATTTTCGAAACTTTGTTATTGGCCTGCCTTATGAATTCATTTTCACATGTTGCTGTATAATTTGAAATCTCCAAATATGAAAGGTGACAATCTGCGTCAAAAGTTACATAAATTCACTAGCCTATTTTCATTTCCAAATCGAATATTTTTTTTTTGTTTTTTTTTGGCTCGTAAATGAACATTTTTATCTATCCAAAACAAACATTCCAACTGATACCTGAAACCTTCATTCACTGTTTTTCGTGTAGTAGTTCCATAGATTTTTAATTTTCTCGATATAATTTTCGAAACTGTTGACTGAACAGAGAGATAGGAATAGTAACAACTAGAAAGCCAACATTCAAAAATGGTTTGATTTGTTTAGAAATCCAACGCTGTTACTGTTTCATTTTCTTAACACATTTTTGGCTAAAATATTTACTTATAACCAGTTAGTACATATTACGATGACTTATTTTCTATATTTTTGGTATTATGAATTTTATTCTTATGTCCCGATAGAAGTGGATTTGTTATGATACGCTTAATAAAACCACTATACATGTTAAAGTCTTTCTTTTTTAATAGATCGTGTTTATGCAGCGCATCATGTTTTCTGCCGCCTGTGTTTAGAAAGTAAATGAATATGTGATTTATGCATTATGTTCATTATCTATAAGAAATATTTAAATAATTGTTGGCACACCCTGTATTTATTTTATCACCTCCCTATTACTCTCTTTCCGAAGAACTTTTGGACGATGTTTGCGTTTTAGGCCGTCTCGTTAAATTCAAGATGGCAGAAAATGACTGATGCTGAGAATTCTGCGGACAAAAAACGTCGTATTGTAAATATTTTGAATTTATCTAATTCTTCCGTCCACTTCAATGCAAACTTTAAACGTCTGGGCGCATGAAGATAGACCGAACTTAGGTAAATGTAGTATAGTATTTCATAGCTGAAGTCGCATTTATGGACTCTAAAAACTTTGATAATGCGCTTTTACGGCGTTTTGTAGTTTTCGGGAAATTTTCACTTTTCTTTCAATTTCAAGTTGCCCGATCGGGCAATGGATGCCCGATTGGGCAATATTGTCCGATCGAGCCATCTCACCAACCTGGTTAATAAAATAAAATGTAGTTCTGATCATAAGGATTGCTTATCAACACCCTTTTGACTATCAAACACTCAGAATTTTGTTTCCCTAAATTTCTGGGACATCTGAAAGAAACATGGCACTTTGGGACAAGCATTGAAAATACTGGACTGTCCCGGGGAAATCAGGATGAATGGCATGTCTGGTATATATTTGTTGCAGCTAGGTATATATGTCCTTATATAATATATATGGTTGATATGCCTAAAGCCGTGGGTTGTCTTTTATCCGTGGCTATTAAAAAATGTTGAACGAAGATAGGAAACATTATAGTTCTCCACAGTTTATTCTGAGAAAGGATTATTCATATGTTTTGATCAAATTTACTTTGAAAAATGAGATTGGTCCATCAAAATTTAGCATAATCGATCTTTTATCTAAAATTTTCGGAATTCCTGAATTTAAAAATGGTAGTCTTCTAAAAAGAACGGATTCAAGTATTTATTTACATTTAATAAAGTTCAAGTTTAAGGACGAGGCTTAAGACATACTATGCATGTGTAGCATCCAATTTCTTTAGTTGTCATCCCAGTATTGTTCTTAATTTAACCTACTTTCTTGACAGGCCACGGATAAAGGAAAACCGAGTTTTTCATATGTTATGTATAGTTCCTTAACATAATATTCAATTATTTCTAAAGCAATGGAGTTACACATACGTAGACTGTGTCAAAACAAACACAAAATGAGCATGTTATTTTCAAGCTCCGAAATTCTTTGTTTTGATGACGTCATCACAGTTGTCTAGAGCTATTTTTAGAAATACCCACGGAATTAGGCAAATATAGCATATACTGGCCAAGTTGACAGGACGAGTTACTAACTATGTAATGACCAACCATACGAAGAAAGAAAATTGTGTTTTAACTTCAAACACAAAAATATTTAAGAATTAAACATGCTAAAACAATCTTCTTCACAATTAAGCTAAATCCATCCGAAAATATAGAGCATCCGAATTTCATTTACCTTTTCATTGTCTAGAAATATGTTTATTGTGTACTTCCTAGGTACACTACTCAATACAAATAGCGACGATAAATTGCCTACTTTATTCTGAGACAAAAGTTTCTCAAAACTTGAACACCTTACCCTTCAATTATTCGCCTAAAAGTTTATAAACTTTCCTTTTTTCATTTCCACATTTCGATTGTTTCCCAATAAAATCGAATAACTTAAAAAAATCGCGAGTTGAATGATGTCAAAAAAAGGTTTTGACCTCCAATATAGATAACAGGCTACCTTTTACTTTTTCTATCATAAAAGAATTATCTATTATTATTATTTTATCTATTATCATCATTCCAGACTTCAATGAGTTAACTTTATTATATTATAAGAATAAAATTCGGATTTCTCATCCTAACTCGTAGTGTACAAGCAAGCAGGTCGACCAAGTTCGGCGAATTCCGTCAATTCGACGATGGTATTCGGAACAACACTCGATCTTTTCCGTTAACCGAAACAGTTATTTGCCTGTCATGCGCCCGCGAAAATTTAATAATTTAACTTTTCATTTCGGAACGCCTACCGACTTGTGTCTCTTCAGGATTATTTCGATCGTTGTTTGTTTTTTCCCGCCACCGCCAAAACACTGAATCTAGATAAAATTAAACCGTTTTTTTTTTTCTGGCTGACTTTTATTTGTGTTGGACGAGTACTCGAGTAGGCCAAGCCACTCAGTGGCGGGGCCGGGTTACCAGGGTAGGGCTACCTCCCTACCCGGATCCTGAATCATTACCCGACTTTTGTTTAAGCACTATGTAGGCTACATTATGGGACTTAATTAAAAAAGATTTATGACTTCATTAAAGTCTTCAATTCTTTTTGGCTGGAGTTGATTTCCAGATCATGGCGCAGTCACGGTCCTATATGGACAATAATTATCACCAGGCCGTACTCGAGTACCCGCGGGTAAGGAGATCTCGGGTATCCGGGTATAAACATTCTGCTCGTCCCACTAAAACATTCTGCTCGTCCCAGCTATCCTACTTTATTTAAAGCTACTCTTCGCAAAAGATTTAACTAAACAGTCAATTTCTTAATCTGGATTATTCTTACATAGACTGCATCACCTGAATTCACTGAATTTTTTGTAAACTGGAGTCTTCCAAACTAAAGAGTATGTATAATGTGTAGGTCTATTGATTCGTAGCATGTAAAAACATTTCAACTGTTTTTGGTGTTGGTTTTTTTTTTTTTTTTTTTTCGGAGGTAGGCTTAATTAAGGTAACTGCGGACATATAGCGGGTCAATTTATATCCAAATTTCAAATTGTCCTCAAATATTGCCTAATGTTATAAAACTGAACTTTAAAATACCAGCTTTCATATGTCGGTCATAAAAGGGAGTTTCATAATGTAGAGTTAACGTCGTGATGTCATCAAGGGGCCGATCCTGTTTTCGGGACAAAATTCAGTAATTGTACACTCTTTTGGAAATAAAATTTTTAATCAATTCTTATCCCGAAAACGTCATGTGTATATATGTGAAGATATAAGTGTAAGAAATTCAATAAGTGAACGTATAAAATGAGAAGGCCTTCTGCGCACAGAAATTGAACGACTAGCTCGGGCGGTCTTTAACTTTCTAAATCAAACTTTTTTCGTAAAAAAACGGCCGATTAATTCAGAAAATATTTGCAAATACTGATTTTGGCAGACCGAAAAGGCCGGGGTTTGCTTCTTAATGACGTCACGACTGAAATGAACGATCTTCAAGCCTTTTTATTGCACGTTCGTCAATACCCGCACAGTCATTGTGCGATTTTGAATAAGTCGAAAATTCGATCATATTATCTGCCCGCAGTTACCTTAAGATAAGCAATGCGTCGCCCGACTGTCGATGAGTAAAATCGAAAAAGACTCAGACAAATGGTGGTCAGAAATCAGTAGAATTGAGATAAGTCCACGTCCAGACCGGCCCGTTTTACAAGTCACTTTCCCCCGTACCCGTGACAACCGATGGGCCTGTTCAAGTTAAGGATACAAGACGCAAGACAACGGGCCAACTTATTTCTCGCCCGCTTTCGGGTCGGGTGTAGACTGGTCTCACTGTCGAATATCAGAATAGCCTGTTCTAGGCTATTCTGATAGTCGATATGTGGACCAGTCTAGAGCTGGTAGTCCGCTTTCTGAATAAGTAAGTTTCTAAATAAGTGAAGTCGCGAAATTGTCTTTACCGTTCTATGTAAAGTTCACTGATCAAGTTGATTTTTACATTAAAAAATACATTTTCTCTATAGATTATAAAAATGTAAATATAATTATTTTTTAAAGAGCCGTAATGAAGCATAGTGAAAATGCAGAAGTCACCTAAAAATGTCCCACTGTCATTTTTGACGTCGATAATGAAAAATTGCTATTTTCAACCTAAATTATTTATATCTTTAACTTGTTGCATTGAATTAAAATTTCTATGGAAAAATACATTTTCATTTCTGTTTTCAAAGGTATGATTCTTTCAATGCTCGGCTTAATAGTAATGATTTTATTGATAAATACAAAAGTCGCCCAAAAATGTCCCACCTACGTTATTTTACGGAACGCGACGTTGATTTTCCCCGTTACCAGGCAAAAGCAGAATAAATATGATTGAATGCATTCGCATTTCACATGCTTGATTTGATTTGATTTTTTTTATTTTAAACCTATGATAATAATAATTATAAAATAATAAGTGAATGAATTAAACTGCTCCAAATGTACGCATGATATATACAGAAAAGAAGATGTAGATTCAAACTGTTATCAATATGAAATAAAATAAAAGCAAATTGGAAAAAAAATCAGTAAATATAAAACACATTATACTGTCATAAACTGATCTATCTGAGAACATCCCAAACAGAAAACATTTTATCAAACTGAATAAAAAAGAAGTAAAATGTCAAAGTCAATTCAAAGTAAGATTTCTTCAGTGGTAAGAGCGATTGGTTCAGATAAACACGATTTCTTCGAAATCATCTTATTAATCATAATTGAAAGTCCTCGATTTGAATAATAAGTTCTGGTCAATTTTCTAAAAATACATATTACTAGTAAATCAAAATCTTATTTCTGAACCGCTAGAATTATTTGATATCGCTCGTATATATTTACTTTGAATAAGTGTTTCAAAATCACACCGAACCAATCCTACTCTGCACTATATCATTAGATCTGCGCCGGAATCTTCGGAAATCCGTGTCCATTTTGTGTCATAAAAAATACAACCTATGTATTTTTCAATCTTCGCAAAGTTTAACAGCGTTTCAATGAAAGAAATATATCGTTCGCAAATGTTGGCGTGAAAAAAGGTTAGTAAAAACGGAACGTTACATTCACGCGGACGTCGAAACTATTTGTAACGCAAAGGGTCACCAGTATCTTGCGTAACGTCATTACGACGCAGCTTCTACGTACTCACATAATGAAACTGTTGTTGAAAAATGCCGAAAAATTCACAGATGCCTAGCTGCATAAACAGCAGCCGTGAAAAACTTGATAACTACGGTAGTGCGACTGCAAATCATGGCGATAACAGGTCGAGCCCAACGGTGTGCCATATTTTTCAGGCATTGGTCTCTCATCAATGGTTGAATAATCGCCTTAGTCGGCTGAATATCCTGAGAATCGGATATGGTAATCACGGCCCTAAGTTATAAAACCGTTTACTCAGACTCATCTGGGAGTTTTCTCAAATTTTGAATTTAAATAAATGTGTAAAAATTGAAGAGATGATATTAATAAGTTGTTATTTATAACAACTTATTAATGTAATCTTTCGTGTTCATACATTTATATTAGTATTACAACTGAATAACGAGTAAAATTTAAGAAAATCTGAATTGAAAATGAGACAAGTTTTATAACCTCAGGTCCTGGTTGCACTGGTGTGTTAAATGGTGATAACCATTGTTAGGTGTTCCACAAGTCGCGATATGACTGATGCGTGTTAAAAGTAACGTCTATTCACAACGTCGTGCTAGAAACATGCGTTACAGCTTTAGAACGTTACATATAAAAACCTGTCGAATAATTCGAAAAATAAAACCCGATATGAAATCGGAAAAATGGTAAAAATCAACAAGCGAAGTTTTGTAAAATTCAGATAAGGTTTTTCACAGAACGCGTTCTACCTAGTTAAATCGATAAACATGTCGACGTTTTTACGTCATACGATATTTTATTCGTTAACGTAATCAATAAACTGTCAAAAATGCTTAGAACCACGGACCCTAAATGTACATATATGTATATTGAGAGTCCCTGTTAGAACCAACGTGCAACCATGGCTTATTAAGAATGTCCACTGTTACTTGAAACCTCAAGTCAACACACATGGAATACTGCGATAATAATATACACAAAAGCTTTTGAATTGTTCGTGTGTCATCAAATACAACAATTGCTCTCAAATGCCATAAAAAAATATTCAACGTGTCAAAACATTCTGCTACCTCGTATCCTGTGACAGAAATATGCCACCATACGTTTTACAGTTTACGCCCAAAAAGATGTGATGTTTCATCGCGGCAAGAGAAGAGTAACACTATTTTTATGGTTTGCTGGTTGTACACTATTTTTCGTGTTAGATGTGGAAGTGAGAATTTCAGTACAATCGAATTGGCACAGAGAAATGTTACATGAATGTTGGTGATTCTTTTAATTCTTTTTGGTGTAACTTAATAAATACCCTTTTTACAGTTTACAGAAAGAGAAGCTTTTTAAAAAATAACAATAATAATCATTAGCAAAACAATAGTAATATCAATGATTATTATTATTACAATGATAAACCTAATTCATCATCATGATAGCGATTTAAAAATGTTAAAAGGCGCTTTACAATTCATTTGAGACCCTGTACAAATAAATAAATAAGGAACCTGTCAAATTTCATATACTTCGCACTAATTTAACGACAGTAGTGTACAAGTAAATAATTGCTGTAATGTGCAGCAAAGTGCATGTGTCGCCTTTAAAGATGTTAGCCAAGGAATGGAAAAATGGATGGATTCATTTAGAATGTGGCCTCTAGAGTGCACACAAGGTTTTTCTAAGATTTGACCCCTTAATCCCTATTTTTGACCCCACTTGACCCAATTTCGAACTTGACCGAGATTTGATGGAGACAAACATTCCTACAAAGTGTCAATACATTTGGGCCTAGGATGAATCCTCCGGAGTGCAAACAAGGTTTTACTAAGATTTGACCCCTTGACTCCATTTTTTACCCCCATATTATAAGAATTGTTCTTCTGTTAAACCCATAGTCTTAAATGTTTTGACTATAATTACCATATTGTTTGTAAATCTTGAAGATTTTCTCCGTTTTTAAGTTGGAATGCGGAGCATTTCCAACTTAGATTTAACAAAACCGCAAAATGAACATAAGGTAATTTCATTTCGGGTTTCTTGAGAACACATATCACGTGAACAGGATGTGAATACACTTCGGCCTATTTTGTATATCTCAACTTGACAAAGACATACAGTTTATTTCATCAAAAAGTAATAATGCTGTACAATTACACAACTATCACTTCACGTACATTTTTAACACGCTAATTTATGTTTTAAACTATATTTATTGAAAATCGCGTACGAATATATTAGAATCACATGTTTGCATTACTATATTTGGAAATCATGTGATAAGTCAAGCCCAATACGGTCAGCAATTGACAATAGCACTAGCCAATCACGTGATCTGCTTATTTGGTAATGTCGCGATCTGTTTTCTCAGTATTGTAGCAATAGCACAGACCAACCACGTGATCTGCTTATTTGGTAAGGTCGCGACCTGTTTTTCGTAGAATTATGTTATAGCTTCTTTTAAAGGTATAGTTTCTCTTTCTGAACGACCTTCTATTGACAAGGTGTTATATTGTAAATTTCTGTCTGAGCTACGAAATAAAAATCTTTTCTTAAAGTGATGATACACTTTTAAACTTAATAAATAATTTTACAACTTATTGTCGGTGGGTTTTTTTTCGCCATATTGCAGTTATCTACACGAATGTTTCATTGTAAAACCCCAATACTCATCCACATAAACCCTTGCCACCCTATCTTTAATTGAATTATGAATATCTTTGCCCAATTGCATTTATCACCAAGACAATTTGCTATTTGAAACAAACCAACTAGTTCAAGTTGTTTTCTTCACATTCATACACATCAACACGTTTAAGAGCACCCCATACAATTAGTTACATCGTGACATTCATCTCAATAAAAAACATTCTTAATCGCTCTCTCAGCGCTCCATTGATTCATTCCTAACACTCACTCAAACCATTCAAAAACGCTCAAAGTTATTAAAAAAATAAGCTCAACATGTACATTCAAAATGAATTAAGCAAGAACCAATTCGCGATTTCACTAACATAATTGAAATTAAAAGCGTCTGATTGGTTCTTGGCGATATAGAAAGCTATTGATTGAACTTTTATGCATATTTTATATAGGTTTTATAAATAGCTAATTTTGTTCAACCTGAACAAAATAAGCGACACTGGATTCCCTCCTTTAAATTTCACTCAAAACTCGCTCCGCTCACTCATTCAACATCATGCCTAAATCATTCCAAAATCGTTCACCTTATCAATTTCACGATGTTATTAACTGTACCCCCAACTCAGAAGTAGAGTAGCATATATTGATTTCATCATGTCTGTCTCTCAGTCCATTGACCTTTTGCTTTCCGCTAGATAAACGGAGAAGCAATTCACCTGCAATGACGAAACTTTACACAAATATTGCCCATGACCCAAAGAAATGCCCTATTGTTTCGGGGTCATACATATCACGGTCATCAGTAAATTTAAACAGTTAACAGTTTCCACTCTGACTGAACAACCAATTGACTCAAATCATAAAATTTATTGATGACCCGAGAAAGTGCCCAATTTTGGAGTCACAAAGGTCAAAATCACAATTGAACTTCGTCCAAAAATTGTCTTGAGATCCAACTCATAAAGTAAAAGACTTCCCTGCGAAAATATCTTTTCATCATGGACAAATCACTTGTTGAGGTCCAATTTGCGACACTTCTAATTAAAAATGTAATTGATAACTCAAATGGAGCAGAAGTCATTCGAAAAATAATAAAAAAAAAAAACCTGTTTTGAGTGTATAAGTGTTCCCCAGTGCGTCCATTAGTCGGCTGTATGATCCATATCATTTTCTTCTTTTTTAGCTCACCTGAACACAATGTGCTCAAGGGGAGCTTTAAGGATCATCCTGACTCCGTCGTCCGTCGTCAACTTTCTTAAGACTTCTTCTTCTCCTAAACCGCTGGGCCAATTTCAATGAAATTTTGCCAGAATGTGACCCTCTTCAAAATTGTCGCTATATTCTAATTGGCCAATAAATATGGGTATGGCAGGGCGGGGCTTATTTTGAGCCCAAAATATTTGAACGGCATCTCCTCCTGAACCACTGAGCAGATTTCCTTTGTTGACCCACTTCAAATATTGTTGGCAAAATTGTCATTAGCTCATAAATATGGGTGTGGCAGGGTAGGGCTAATTTTGAGTCTCCTCTGTAATAAATGGGTTGACAGGGTCTATTATGACTGCTTATAATTCGAATTATGTCTTCTCTTCAATAATTAGGCAAATTTGAATGAATCTTTGCCAGAAAGTTTCTTGGATAAGATCCATTGGACCAATCGAATTCAGGTGAGCGGTTTAGGGTCATTCTGGCCCTCTTGTTATCATTTTTCTTTCATCAGATTCAGGGCTGTATAGCGATTCAGAGGTTTAAGCGTGTCTCTTTGTTGAAATACATTGATTTATATACGCCCGTCAAAAGACGACACGTATTATGTGATCACCTGTGGTGGGCGGGAGGCGTCAGCTTCGTTAGAAGCTTGAGGTCACCATCTCTCGAACGCATTCCAACTTATCAGTACTTTCAGTACTTTGATTAAGAATGTTTGTTGCTTTCTGTAAACATAATGTATGTTTAATACAATAAAATGCATTGTATTGTAATTAAATAAACTGCATACTATATAAACACGAAGAATCATTCATATTGATAAAAACAGTAATTTTAAAACTACATGTCGTCGATTTTCTTTGAAAACCGCACAACCACAGCTTTATGCAAGCGGGTGCATAACCCTGCGTTCAAGATAACCAAACGAAGCAGATTGTTTGCCAATTTGACCCCGCTTTGCACGTACAATTGCGTTCAAAGCGGGATATAATTAGCAAACAGTTTTCCCTTGTAATATATCCTAAAGGAAGGGCAGATGAGTTTTTAGAAATGTTTCGAACATGTGCAATGTTTCACAGTCTCTGATCTTTGATGGCAGTTTATCCAACAGTTTGGGCATCGCTTTAACGGAAGCACCTATCCCCGTTCTTAGTAGTTCTGTTTTTTGGGGAGTTACTAGTTTGATTGAATTGTTTTGCTATCTGAGGTTCCGTCCAGAGTTTTACGCTTCAAGTAGGTTTGAAATGTACTTTGGCACCTGATTGTGCAGAGCTTTGAAAGTAAGATTTGGGATTTTGAACTCAATTCATGTTTGTACAGGTAACCGTCAATGCAAATCTTTCAGAATTGGGAAAATATCATCTCGTTGTGATTTGAATTGAATTATTTCAATTAAACCTACACTGACTTAAGGGGCTGTCACACCACAGCGTACAGTACTAACGTATGCCAACGTATGCTCATACGCTCGCATACGCTGATGTACGCTAGGCATTCGTTAGTCATAAGTCGTGTACGCTACAAGTACGCTGGTATACGTTGGTATACGTTCTTATACGCAGAAGCCCCAAAATTATTTTTAACATGTTAAAAAATGTTCAGCGTATGCCAGCGTATGGAAAATACGCCAGTCATACGGCATGCATACGGTCAATACGCTATATAGAGTGTCGCCAGAGGTACGTTACTCATAAGTTGAGTACGCTTGGCATACGCTGGCCGAAAATTGTCAGTTTAACTGTAATACAGGTACTACCCCTCCAGCATTCTCCATTATTATTTTTGGCTTGTATTTTTCTGGACAGAAGATTTGGAACGGGCTTAACCTCGGGTAAAGGAGAAGAGTCATGCGACCTGATCATCAGGACAAGAGAAAACGAGACATATGAACTACACCTTCAGCGTGTTCTTTTACTAACGGTTACGTTTCTTTCTTTCTTCAACATACTCTATCAAGTCTGAGAGTAAATAGCTTTAGTTTCCTCTTACCTGTAAAATTTATTCCTCTACTGCAAAAAGGTCAAAAGAGCTATGGCGATGGCGTTTTTCGTCCGCCCTTCCGATTACTCATGTGCCTGTGCGTCCTTCCGTACATTTTATATCGTAATCGCAAAATAGTTTACAGTGTTTCTTTTATTATCTACCAACATGTACAGAATGGGTGTGTCGTCGTAACTTAGATCGTTCATTTGACCGTGCAATTAAAAAGGGACTGGGTTCTTCAAGTAACATGAGAGTGAGTGTCTTCTTTAAATTTGAATAACTACAACCGTCAGTGTTTACAGTTTTTCACCGGGTTCCTTTTAGACATACACAGAATAATTGAACTATCTATCATAATGAAGGTTGCTTTCGAAATAGGGTCAGGGCCCGAGGTTATAAACCATTCTCTATTGCATTCTCAGGCTCTATTTGAGAATTTTACTCAAACGGGCGATTCTCAGAAAAAATGGTGGTTATGAAAAAATAGAGACTGAGAACGTTCTCTATTTGAGAACAAAATCGCCGTATGAGAACGAAAATTTAAGTCTGGGTAGGGGCATGCTCTAACCATTCTCAAAGTGGATTCAAGATGGCCGACACTAACTTTTATCACGATTCAGTATTGCAAGAAGTGAGAAAATGGCGAAAATGATTCGTTTGGGGCTGTTTTTAGATCGAAAT
Organism: Fragum whitleyi; assembly: GCA_948146395.1. NCBI lineage: Eukaryota > Metazoa > Mollusca > Bivalvia > Cardiida > Cardiidae > Fragum > Fragum whitleyi. The sequence continues at coordinate 93,208,526 of OX411544.1, read as the reverse complement.
CGACGTCTTCCAGTCTAAATAAGGCAACGGGGCGCTTTGATTAGTAATATCGGGCGGAACAAGAAAATCCGTAAATCGTGAGATATGCCCAGCGTAACATTGTCATTTGGCCACATTGTCGAGTATTGTCCTATTTTTATTCAATAGAAAGGATAATTTATCCCTAAAAAGTTGCTTAACCAACAACTTATCTGTCCATTATTTGCAAAACGTCCCTAAATTATCGTGAAAACAAGCAGTCCATTTGCTCCAAAACCCGGAAGTTTTTCTGCGCTCGAAGATTTAAAGGAAATGACTGTTTCTTTGTATCCCTTTATTTTATTTAATATACATACGTATTGTTTTTATCTTTGATTTAATTTATTTGCTATCGTGTCCGAAACATGTAAATCTTTTCGCTCTTAACAGATAATAACGTTCTGGGCCTAAGTTTTTTTTAAGGAGGTGGGGTAAGACAGTGAATTTTTGACAACTCTCCTCTCGGTGATTACGTTACAATTTTAAACTGAAATATTCATTTCCATGCACAATTATAGTTGTAGTACAGCCGTGATAAATAAACATGTCTAGTTAATGCAATTCACTTTTTGATTGAACCATAAAACTTCAACTTTGTTTCCTGACAAAATCCATTGGCCTGTTTATAAAGCATAGAATTAGATCGTAAGATCATGGACTCTCAATACATGTTTGTATATTTAGTGTCCTTGGTAAGTTCAACTGTTGTTCAACATATCTTGCATGAAAGAAGATACACTCTGACTCTGTAGGGTAATATTTAGATAATTTATTTGGAGCTATGCTAGACAGGCTTCTTGATAAAAAATAGAACTTTTTTTGAATGGTCATGATATCACTGTCACTATACATTTCATGTATGTTCAAAAATGAGACATTGGTGCCATTTTTTGACGTTTTCAAAAATGAAACCTAATTATTTCATTATTTTCCTTATTTCAGTTGTGATCTCCACAAAACAAACTACTTACAAAACATTACAGTATAGAGGAAACTGCTGGATGGTAAGCTCAGCTGTATGGATTTGAATGAATACTGCGATTTGACGGAATTATTAATTACAGTAAAAGTGATGTTAAACCCTGAATGACCTTGTCAAATGATATAGAACATTCTGTAACTGTATAATGGATCTCTCAAAGAGCAGAATGCCCTAGCTTTTGTGTCTCTGTTGTTTTCATGGAAACAGCTATGTATTCAAAAGAAGAGGAAAGAGCTTGGGACTAATCTAGATTGCCGGTTATATTTTATGTCAGTATGACTGCTATGATAAATTTGATTGTGTCTCCCAGAAAAATCATTTGTACCAAGTTCAAGACAGTGCAAGAACCAAGGTTGATAGCAGCTTCCCGGAAACAAATTTGGGACCTCATGATCAAGAGATGCTCAACCACCCAACCATAGACACTATTAACCCATTCACATTTACAATTTAATTTTTTCTATAAATGTTTATGAATAGAGACAATTGAATATAAGTAGAACTTGAAATTCTCATAATCTTTATTGTCTATGAAAAATATAATGAGATCCAAATGGCAAATAGCTAAAAAATATTGTCATGATGTTTTGTCTGTTTGTTACTTTTTTTATATCCCCCACCTACAAAGTAGAGGGGGGTATATTGCTTCCACCATGTCCGTCTGTCTGTCAATCTATAACCCTTTTCCTTTCCGGACTCTTAACTTAGGAAACAAGTGACCAAGAATCATGAAACTTCATACAAATGCTGCTTATGACCCAAGAAAGTGCCCTTTCATTTTTGAGTCACATAGGCCAAAGGTCAAGGTCACAGTCAATTTTCTAATTCAAGAACCAAGTGACCTACAATAAATCACAGGCATATAACTTGAATTTTCAATATTTGTTACAAGCACATTCTGCACTGATAGCACTTATATTTTGACAAAGCTGGTGGGGGTATTAGTCTGCTTTGCGACAGCTCTAGTTTGAACTACTGAGGCTAATCATCACTTTACCCTTAGTAGCCTCATGCAAACAAATCAAAGAAATTATAATCTGCTTTGTGGGTAGGCTTAAATTAAAAACAGTAAATAATACCGTTAAATAGTCTAAACTTTGAAAATCTTCCTTAAAAAATACAAGGTCAATTTTAACAAGTTCTTTCAAGACATTTAAATTGGCTGAAAATGATAGTTCCACCGCTAGAATGTTAGAAATGTTATGATTAATTTAGATCTCTGTAGAATAACATTAAAGGGATAACAGGTGGTGTAGACAAGGATCAGGCTACACATAAGAGCACTGATCTTTGCCTTTACTATCTGCAGGTTGAGCATGGCAAGGTTTAATATAAGGGGCTTCTTTCTGTGTATGGTATACAGCGGAGACTCCGACGACTGTAATTTCCTCAGCATTTTGATAGTCAATATCAAATTCTACAAGAATGATCCATTGATGACCATTAAGAATAATTTGATGGTTCAACGTTAAACAATTGCAACTGCCTATAAATATATAGGCAGTTACAACTGTTTCACATTAATCCAACCTTGATCCATGTGCGAATAAAGATTTTCTGCTTGGGATTGTGCAACTGGAAACCTACATTTCTCATGATAATTCTCAGTGAGCAATCAAAATAGTTAAACTTCAGATTTGTTCCAACATTTGCTTGCCCACTGAGCAAATTTTTCAAATGATACTCTGTATTCCAGGTTTTACGACTAGATAACCATATTTTTGACATCATTCTACATGGTCTGGGCTGCAATTCCCTACCTATGATTGGTTCATGCATTACATAAAGATGAAACCTATGGGTAAAAGAAACTTCATCTTTTTTCAGTATGCAAAAATCTAAGTCAAACAAGAAAAATGCTTCCAGAGATATCCCCTTTGATAGTCTGGAAAGCTCTGATTGTGAACATACATGCCAAGTTTCATGAAGATATTGTCAATAAAAACAGATATATGATCATGGTTAAATGTTGTTACGCTAAAGTGATCTTTATACCTTAGGTTTTCTCCGAAAACAACCGAGCTATTAATTAAAACAAGAGGCCCAAAAGGGCCTGTATCTCTCCACTGGCTTTCAAATATTAATCAATAAGAAAATCAGTCAGATATGGAAGTTCACAAGAAGTTTACAGGAAAATTTTGGAGGAGGCCAAAAGATGGACAGAAAGTGTAGGCTAAACCTTAAATGGAAAGCCACTTTTCAAAATGTATATACATGTATATATATGATCCGTCTCACAAAAAGGGACCATTTGGGATGCGTAAAAAGTCGACCCTCATCAAACTGTGTGGAATGTGCAGACTGACAAGGGTCGAAACCTTTTGCACTTTACTTATTATCTGAATCTATATTAATCAATCTACCTTTAGGTGAAAGAAGTTTTGAAATGCGGCCTGTTCTTGATCCAATCTCTTTTTCAAATATTAGTTTAACTAAGTGTCCAGATGGTCCCTTTTCGCGTGACGGCTCACATATAAAAGAATTGATTCTAAATAGGGAAAGTTCTGTTTTTATAAGATAGATATGTCTAAATGGATTTTTATAATGTAACTATACTATATATAGGAAAAAGATTTGTTTGTTTAAATGGGGTCCTGTTTGTTTAAAAGGGGTCCAGCCCTTTTCAACAATCTTCCAGCTATATTATGGGGATGGCACCTACAAGGGATTCCTGGCATTTCTCTCACCAGTACTACCTCTGTAGGCTCTTTATTATCAGACCTAAGGTAGTAGTAGTAGGGTTCAAACACAGCGTGGGTAAGTTTCCCTCAATATTTGGTAAAAGTCATGCAAATTATGACTCTCTTTTACCCACAGATGTTTGCACCCTTTCTTTTCAGGCAATGATTATATTGACCTTTGGTAGGATAAGCAAACGACTGCTTCATGAAATCTAGGTGAACAAGCAAAATGACAGGAAGTCATATATGCACAAACCTCATATAATTTAATCCTTGTCATGCTGCATTAATTTTGGCCAAAAATTTTCATCAAAATCAAAGGGCAAAAAGCACTGAATGTACCAACAGTAGGTCAAATCTTATTTGAAAAACTCACCATATTGACAATTCTGGTTTAAAAATGAGAAAAAAGTGGTGTAGACTAACATCAGACTGCACATAAAATAGCTCCTGCCAAAGCAGGAATATTCCGGGTTCAGCATAACAAGGGTTAAATACCATAAAACTGAAAAACTTTAGTAAGTTGATTTTTGAATCAAAACAAACAAATTGTTATCTATTAGACACCTTTTATTTTTTAAACACTAGTCTAATTGCCATCAAAATCTTTTAACAGTTATGACATGTCAAATATTTTTTCTTCATCATAAATTTAAAGCATTAAATTTGTTACTTTCTGCAGCTGAAAATGCATTAAATTTTTCCCTTGAGCTAGTGCTAACAAAAACAAGTGTCAAAGGGAGGCATTTTTGCCCTCTGACACAAGCCACAGATGCCACATAAACAATTTTAAAGGCAACCTGATTCTATGGGATATATTTCAAAACCAGCCCAGAGTTCAGAATGCAAAAGTTTTGGCTAACATTTAATAAGGTGGTTGTCACTGTGTGTGTGAGGACAGCTGCAGTCAACCCTCATTTTTGTATTTGACCTTGTGCTGTGAACTTAACCTCCGAGCCATCTGAAAATTTCTTTTAAATAGCACAATAGCTCATGATGGTGAATCATTGTGCCAAGTTATTTTGAAATTCATCCTTGACAGAGTATTGCCGGAACAAAATCAGACAGACTAACGGATTAGCACTCTTACTGTTTGTTTGAATGGGTTTTACACCGCTTTCAACAATTTCGCAGTTATATCGCCGCGGCCGGAGCACCTAACAATGGATTCCTGGTATTTCTTTCACCTGTACTACCATTACACCCTTTCCTAGCCTCCGACTGCTATCTCACATAGGTAAACGATTATCTACCCATTGGTGAGAGACAAACGTCGGAAAGGATATTTGCCGCCACAGGGGATCCAACCCACGACTTCCAGATTGGAAGTCTTATGCCTAACCACCTGCGCTATAGGTGGCGGCTTAGCACTCTTACACACATATACAGATTTTTATGGTAAAAACTATGTCTTGCTCACCGCAAACATGGGCTCAATCTATTATTACTCTTCATAATCAAACTGATATATCAATTCTATGTGACACTTCAACCAAGAAAATACCATTCATATGGGCAGTAATTCTGAGTAATCAATTTGAGAAGAATTATATGCAGCAGAGGTTTATCACTGTTGGCTACTTATTGTTGATGTTAGAACGGCCAGCATATCAAATAACCTCATAAAAGTGAAAAGTTTCAACTTCATTGACGCAGATTGGATATTATCATATGATCCTATTTTGTATGACAGTAATAAATCTTAAATCAAACTTTAATCAGCAAAAAAAAGCTTATCCACCTTGTCAAAATTTAGGATCGAAAAACAGTCTTGCAAGAACCTCTAGACAACAACTTCATACACATTCACTATAAGCACTCATTTAATTATTGTTTAAAGGTGATAACTATATGATGGAGAATTGATATATTTTGAGAAGAAAAAGAGAATGTCAACAGTTGGTGAAATTAACTTAAATTGTAAAAGTTATTCTTAACCACTATCCGGCTAAATTGAATTGAAATTCAAATGCAATATTCTTTCTAGGGGCATGAAAATCATCTGGTTCAAGTTTTAACCACAAATAATGAGCAGACAGAAGGCAGTTTTGGCATAGATCAGACTGATTTAGTCTACTCTATATGCCAAAGCTTTGTGTACAAACGGAATATACTGTGAACAGCAGATAAAGGTTAATCAGACACTGTATGCATGAGCTGACTACCAGGATGGTGAACAATATTTTGTATCACTTGTCAGGAAGTGTCCTCAAGTTGACTTGTTAATGTCTGTTTTCTAATAAGGTATAGATGTCTGGTAAATTACATCAATGTACATGTTAAACTGTTTTCTCCTGCCAGCACCAGTCTGTGAATCTGTAAAAAAAAGGTTGTAGTAAAAGTATGGGAGACAGAAATTTGAAATAAGTGATCTATAGGAGAGTAAACAAAGGGAGAAAAATAGAATTTACTTTTAAAAGTTATTTGTCATATTTCAATCATGTTTTAAATAGATGAAATACTAATAAAGGAGAAAACAAGAGAGAAAGAATGGCCTTAAACCGCTCACTTGAATTTTATTGGTCTAGTGGATCTCATCCAAGAAACTTCTGGCTAAGTTTCATTCACATATGATTTGCCTAATTGTTGAAAAAATGTTATTTCAAGAATTTAAATTGATAAAAAAAAAACTGCCCACCCATTTATTAATGAGGAGACTCAAAATAAGCCCTGCCCTGCCACTACAATATTTGAGGACCAATAGAAATTTTGCTAACAATCTATGAAGGGGGTCATCAAAGGAATATTCTGTTAAAATTTCATTGAAATCGACCAAGTGGTTCAGGAGGAGATGTCGTTCAAAGATTCCAGGCTCAAAATCAACCCCGCCCTGCCACGCCCATACTTATGGGCCAATCAAAATATCGCAATCAATTTTGAAGAGGGTCACCCAAGGAACATTCTGGTTAAGTTTCACTGAAATCAGCTTATGGTTCAGGAGGAGATGTCTTTCAAGGATTTCGGGCTCAAAATAGGCCCCACCCTGCCATGCCCATTTTAATGGGGTCAATCAAAATTTTGCAAATAATTTTCGAAAAGGGTCGCCCAAGGAACATTGTGGTAAAGTTTCGTTGAAATCAGCTTAGTGGTTCAGGAGAAGAAAATTTTTTAAGGTTATTGACAATGGACGACACATGATGGACACAGGGTGGTCCTAAAAGCTCCCCTTGAGCATGTTGTGCTCAGGTGAGCTAAAAACATGTAGTAGGTTTTTGTGAAATTAATAATAGGATGAAAATGAAAATAAGCCTGAATGAGTAAGGAACCATGATTAATATAGTAAATGTTATTTTCTTTCATAAATCAAAGTATTTTTGTCAGTCTGAAATAATCAAGACTCACTGAAAATAAATTTGATTCAACCTCTGTGGAACTTTCCTTTTCACAAGACAATAAGAAATGCAGCATTTCAAATAAACACTTTCCAGATCAAAAGATGGTGACAAAACAAAGTTCCATGAGGTTACAAATAACTACTCAAAACAAGTGCAATCTTATGGTTAGGCATGTTTCTGTAATGAAAATTTTCAGGTAAGATTTATTGAAAACAATTTCTTTTCTTCACTAAGATTTCCTCAATCTTTGATTTTCAGTTTTTATAAATGAAAACAGCCTCATCTTGACCTCTAAAAAAGAGATTTTTGAAAAGCATAGCATGTGCAAAAGGGAAATGCAATTAACGTTTCATGAAGTACACAGCTGAGTCATTTTTTTTTTTTTGGTTTCTTTGAAAACAATGAAATTATAAAAAATATGACATACAAATGTATTTTGGAGTTTTCCTATTATTGGCTTATGAACAAATACTTTTAATTCCTATTTTTTGTAACTCTTTGTTCAATTTTGGCTTACATTTTGTAGTTTTATTTAAAAATACTCACAGTCACTACTACAATCAGTGGTTAGACTCCATGGATACCCTCGGCAAATTAACCCACATCTGTCACCTTTCCAGTTGGGGCTGTAAAAGATCAAAATCAAAATATCAATTGACCAAACATCAACAAATAATTCAATTTAACTGGATGTCACATCAGGGATATATCTGGACCAAACTCAGAATGGGCCATTGAAATGGGCCAATGGCCCATGGCCTATTCAAATACATATAAAATCTAAGATTTTGATAGGCCATGTGCAAAATTGATGGGCCAATGGGAAAAAGTGGTGGGCCCAAGAATCCTTAATACCTATCCTAGAATAAAATAAGCAGCAGATTTGAATAGATTATATATGGGGCCCATCCAAAATTGTAATCAGATTTAGCCTATAACAAATAGTTTGTCCTCAAGATCAGTTCGGCCCATCCCAAAATAATCCCTGTCACATGCAGAAAATTAAATTAATTTTGTTAAGCAATTTAACTTTTTAGCTCACCTGAGCACGAAGTGCTCATGTGAGCTATTGTGATCACCTTTCTTCCGGCGTCCGTCCGTCGGTCGTCGTCCGGCGTCCGTCAACAATTTCTTTAAACGACATCTCCTCCTAAACTACTAGGCCAATTAACACCAAATTTTACAGAAATGTTGCTTAGGTGGTCCCCTTCAAAAATAGCTAAAAGAATTGAAATCCATGAAAAACTCTGGTTGCTATGGCAACAAAAGGTGAAATTTGAAGAAAATCTTTAAAATTCTTCTTCTTCTCAACCAGTAGTCCTACAGACTTAAAACTTGGCATGGATGATCAGTTCATAGACCTAAATTAAAATAGCTAAAATCATATCTTTCGGGCCACCAGGTGCGGAGCACCAGGGGGGAGGGGGTAGTACTTTGGGTAAATTTTGTAATCTTTAAGCTTCTTCTTCTTCGGAACCACAAGCCCTACAGACTTGAAAATTGGCATGGATGATCAGCTCATAGACCTTAATAAAAATAGCTAAAATCATATCTGTTGGGCTGCCAGGTGCGGAGCACCAGGGGGGAGGGGGTAGTACTTTTGTGAAAATTTTGAAATCTTTAACCTTCTTCTTCTTGTGAACCAGGAGCCTGACAGATTTGAATATTGGCATGGATGATCAGCTCATAGACCTTAATATAAATATTTAAAATCATATCTGTTGGGCTGCCAGGTGCGGAGCACCAGGGGGGAGAGGGTAGTACTTTTGTGACAATTTTGTAATCTTTAACCTTCATCTTCTTCAGAACCACAAGCCCTACAGACTTGAAAATTGACATGGAGGATCCGCTCATAGACCTTAATAAAAATAGCTAAAATCATATCTGTTGGGCTGCCAGGTGCGGAGCACCAGGGGGGAGAGGGAAGTACTTTTGTGAAAATTTTGTAATCTTTAACCTTCTTCTTCTTGTGAACCAGGAGCCTGACAGATTTGAATATTGGCATGAATGATCAGCTCATAGACCTTAATATAAATATTTAAAATCATATCTTTTGGGCTGCCAGGTGCGGAGCACCAGGGGGGAGAGGGTAGTACTTTTGTGAAAATTTTGTAATCTTTAACCTTCTTCTTCTTCTGAACCAGGAGCCTGACAGATTTGAATATTGGCATGGATGATCAGCATATGGACTTTAATATTAATAGCTTAAATCATGACTGTAGATTCACCAGGTGCGGAGCACCAGGGGGGAGAGGGTAGTACTTTTGTGACAATTTTGTAATCTTTAACCTTCTTCTTCTGAAACAGGAGCCTGACAGAGTTGAATATTGGCATGGATGATCAGCTTATGGACCTCAATATAGATAGCTAAAATCATGACTGTAGCTTCACCAGGTGCGGAGCACCAGGGGGGAGGGGGTAGTACTTTTGTGAAAATTTTGAAATCTTTAACCTTCTTCTTCTTCTGAACCACAAGCCCTACAGACTTGAAAATTGGCATGGATGATCAGCTCATAGACCTTAATATAAATATTTAAAATCATATCTGTTGGGCTGCCAGGTGCGGAGCACCAGGGGGGAGAGGGTAGTACTTTTGTGACAATTTTGTAATCTTTAACCTTCATCTTCTTCAGAACCACAAGCCCTACAGACTTGAAAATTGACATGGAGGATCCGCTCATAGACCTTAATAAAAATAGCTAAAATCATATCTGTTGGGCTGCCAGGTGCGGAGCACCAGGGGGGAGAGGGAAGTACTTTTGTGAAAATTTTGTAATCTTTAACCTTCTTCTTCTTGTGAACCAGGAGCCTGACAGATTTGAATATTGGCATGAATGATCAGCTCATAGACCTTAATATAAATATTTAAAATCATATCTTTTGGGCTGCCAGGTGCGGAGCACCAGGGGGGAGAGGGTAGTACTTTTGTGAAAATTTTGTAATCTTTAACCTTCTTCTTCTTCTGAACCAGGAGCCTGACAGATTTGAATATTGGCATGGATGATCAGCATATGGACTTTAATATTAATAGCTTAAATCATGACTGTAGATTCACCAGGTGCGGAGCACCAGGGGGGAGAGGGTAGTACTTTTGTGACAATTTTGTAATCTTTAACCTTCTTCTTCTTCTGAAACAGGAGCCTGACAGAGTTGAATATTGGCATGGATGATCAGCTTATGGACCTCAATATAGATAGCTAAAATCATGACTGTAGCTTCACCAGGTGCGGAGCACCAGGGGGGAGAGGGTAGTACTTTTGTGAAAATTTTGTAATCCTTAACCTTCTTCTTCTTCTGAACCACAAGCCCTACAGACTTGAAAATTGGCATGGAGGATCAGCTCATAGACCTTAATAAATATAGCTAAAATCATGACTGTAATGCCACCAAGTGCAGAGCATCAGGGGGGAGGGGGTAGTACTTTTGTGAAAATTTTGTAACTTTAACCTTCATCCTTTAATGAACCAGGAGCCCTACAGACTTCAATATTGGCATGGATGATAAGCATATGGACATCAATTCAATTAGCTAAAATCATGACTGTAGATTCACCAGGTGCAGAGCATCTTGGGGGAGGGTGAGTGCTTTGTTGAGAATTTTGAATCCCTACAGCCTTTATATTTGACATGGATTGATCAACTCATTAAAGAAAACTTTAAAAGTCTCAGACTCAGCCTGTATATCTGGCATAGATTAGCTGATCACAGACCTTTTATGAAAAAAGCTTAAATAACTAATGACCAGGGGAGGAGCAGAGGGGGGGAGGATTATTTCAAATGTTATCTTATTGAATAAGTGAAAATCTCTTTTTCTGTGGTTGCATGGACATACCTAGGTAATGAAGCTTTTTTCTCAGGTGAGCGACCCAGGGCCAACGGCCCTCTTGTTTAGCTGTTGTTATTCATTATGATCCTTCTATCATCCCTTGAAAGTTTCAAGGAAATCCGATATCATTTGTGGACTTAACATTATCACATCAACAAGAATATTTTGATGGAAATTCCATAAGGTACATTTTCACATTTTTTCGAACAGATCAGCCCCCATTTTCAATAGGAACCTTCCTTATCATCCTGTGAGTCTTTCAAGGGAATCCAATAATATTTGTAGACTTTATTGCGTCAACAGTAATATTCTAAGCAAAAATCAATTAGGCCCCTTTTCCTGTGAAATATTTTACATTTTGTTTGCATTTACAATGCTCTCAGACTGATTAGCTCAGTCGATACAGTCTTTGATATTGACTTAAAAACTCAATTATCATGGGCTGGATGTGTGGGGATGACCAACTACCAAACTAATTTTCTTTCAAATGCCATTTATAAACCTTCAAGTTTCAAGATTTCTGTAAATGAGGCTGAAACTTACTACTGGTTAGAGACCAATTCTTGCTGAGAACCAGATCTTGCCAACCACCCTGTTAAAGACAGAAAGGAAACCTTACTAAATTATAAGTTACACGTGTGTAGACAACAACCTCTTCTATTCAGAAAATAATTTGTTTTCAATGAATATTGCGTCTTTACTGAGAAAAGTTAGCAAGAACAGTCCTGTGTTCAGGATGAAAAAATGATTCACAAGCGTTTTGAGATGATATCCCGCTTTGCACATGCACATACGTGCAAAGTGAGGTATCATTTCGAAAGCGCTTCTCTAATGTTTTCATTGTGAACGTAAGGCTGGTATGTGGCGAGGGTACCAGGTCAAAAAGGCCCAGTGACAGAAAGGCCAGGGTCAAAAAGGCCCACTATCAGAGTTGACCAAAAAGGCCCACTCTTGAATGTGACAAATATGCCCAGAAATACTGACCTGCAATGTTTCAAATACCTGTTTGATATATTTATGTATCTTATTTTTCAAATCATTTATAATAATTTTACTCTAGAAACATCCTAGTGTTTATCCTTTGTGTGGATTGGAAATGATGCTACAAAGCAGAAGACATGAAATATATACATTGCCATTTATCAAAATAATACCTCCAAGGCTTTGACACCTGCGTTATTTTTTCATTTCAAACAATAACCAAAAGTTGACTCTCTATGACATCACTTTATCACCCGCTTTATTCAATGCGCCTTTTTGGTCATTTTTCAAAGTGGTCGCTTTTGGCCTAGGCCTTTTTGTAAACTGGGCCTTTTTGTCATTGGGACTTTATGACCCTAAACTATGGCAAGAATTGGTCTCCAACCAGTAATGTTCTTTTTTTCCAATTGTTTTTAAAATTGAGCATGAAAAAAAAAGATATGAGACCATCTCCCCACAAACGGTGTCTAGATCCACCACTGCACAAAAGATGATCTTGGGATAGTCTTAGGATATCGAAAAAGCAACTGACTGCTCGATATAACTCCTAACACGCTCTTAGTCGTCAGGCCCATAAACGGATCGATATGGGTGAGGTGGGGGGGTAATTGGGGGTTCCAGTGAATCCCTTCTGTAGCCATTCTATCCCATTTTCATAAAGAAACGGTGCTTTAAAGAAAGATAAATTCGTGGTATACAGAAAGTAATTCTGTTGCATAGGTATGATTACCCAGTCGGGCGTAGAGTGAGTTAGGTGCGCGAAATATGATAACCGAACGGTGTTGGAAAACATACCCAAAGCAATGTCATCTTTTCGACCGTCTGTCATTCAATAGACGAAGTAGAAGATTCTTTGTGCAATCTGTCCAAGGTGTAGATCAAGATTAAACCATTTTTATCCCAGACATAGGTTTAACCGCCTTGGTTCGACGTAAAAATGTCTCGAAGCGACTGATGTACCGCCATTTTGTTTACGGTGGAAACAGAAAATTGCCGCTTATGCTCATATAAAAATAAATTAATTATGAGAATAGACTGGTTTATTCGCGTAAAAAATTTACTCTGTTGAGAACGTGATTGAAGACGTTTATAATCTTCCTTTTGTCAAAATTCTCCCATGAGCCGATTCTCAGCGGTAAGAGAATAAGAATCATTCTCTATTAGAGACGTTCTCTAAATGTTTATAACCTCGGGCCCAGGTCTTTCAAGTCTCATGGGAATGGGAAATATCAAATCTCAAACCAAATATCCCCATTATCACAATGTAGTCCACAGTTTACAATGAATTCTTCGATCATATGTAGAATGGTTATATGAGTGCTATGAAAAGAAGGGTGTTTCTTTCGAAGAAGAGCGCGTTCCTTACGTATCTTGTGAAAAAAAACCGCCTTATGGATACCAGACTAAAACACCACTAAATATTTCAAAGCTTTTATCGGGTTGTCCTCAAATTTGCACATACTGATTTTATCATCAATTTTGCTATTTATCAAGTACAGCAAATTTAACCAGAAAGGAGGTCATATTTGAATTTGATTTAAATAGCATTTTCTAGAATCTTGGTTTTCTTTATTTAGAAAGTCATTTCTCTAAAATATTCGTTTATCAGTAATTTTATCTCGTAGTCCTACCATGCCTCTTTCTTTCAATCATCAGTGGAGTCAATAGAGCGTCTGAGGCTCAAGTCATATACCTCTTGTTTTTCTAGGAATCTGATCAGCTTGTTGTCCACCGATAACCTAAGACAACTTAGTCAAACGTTTTTATACGTTATTCATACGCTTACATACGTTATCCATACGTTATTCGTTCGCTTGCATACGCTACCCATACGTCGATATACGTTACATTTACGCTGACATACGTTGTGGGTACTTATTGAAATCGTCTGATCAATACGGTTCAAATAAATACCTACAACATAGACTTACATTTTAGACATTTTAAACCCTCCCCCCTTATTAACACACATAGGAATTAACATTGATATATGTGTCCCTCACGCGAAAAGGGACTATCTGGGTAGTGCGTAAGGCGTCGACCCTAGTCAGACTGCGCGGTTTGCGCAGACTGACTGAGGTCGAAAATTTTCGTACCTTGCTTATTTTCTGAATCTAGAATGAAAAATCTACCTTGGAATGGAGTGAAAGAATTTTTGAAACGTGACCTCTGGTTGACCTACGCTGAACCCAATCTCTTTTGGAAATATATATTTTACGGAGTTCCCAGATGGTCCCTTTTTCGCGTGACGGGACACATATTTTAAAAATGATGAACCGAGAAGAAAGTCACCCTCTGACTTGTACTATTCATCGAAAGGGTGTTTAAGGTAGTGGACCCACAATAGGTCCGCAATGTTTCGGAAGTCATGAAATTTAACGGTGTTAACCAAAGTTTTCTAATGATTTCCGACATTAGGAAACCTCCGTTAACATTGTGGAAGACCATGTGTTCCGAAATGTTGCGGATCCATTAAGGGTCCACTACCTTAAACATGTAGCTTGTAATATATAATCTCATAAACAATTCGTGAAAAATTGAAGTTTGAGAAATTACTCAGTTTTGTAAGAATTGTTTTTAGTCCCAGACTCTGGCCTCATTTCTTGTTATATTTTGTATCTCAAACTGGCCCGATATAGTGACCATCGGTAATAACAGAGGGGCGGACTGAAACTAGACCGGTATCAACCAGTGATAGTGTTACCAATGTTGATGCTATGGTAGCATATATCGACCATGGGATATTCCGTAGTCATCATGTTTACTTTAAAACTCGCTGTAGAGAAAACGTCCACATAAAATTTCCAAAAACATGTTCATGATCTTTTTCGCGTAAGAACCAAATACTGAAAATGCAAGTCGTGAAATTTAGCGCAAATTGGAGGTAAAAATCGCCTGAATTTTCGACTTTTCTATATGAAAACAGTCTCTATCTTATAACTATACAAATATCCGTGTGATAACATCACGTATGATATTTTTTATGATATCACATAGTTATTGTTAGAACAATTGATATAATGCGGTTATTTCTAGAAACTTGCATTTCTGTCAGAAACATCTACGAAAACAAAGAAAATAGAGATTATAAGATAAATATAATAAATACATGTAATTAGTGTATTGTATGAAAAATATCTAACCCGGCTGTGGGAATTGATAATTGTCTCGGCAGAGCCTCGACAATGATCAATTCTCCCAACCTCGTTAGATACTTTTTCTCATACAAAACACTAAGTTCGTATTATATATTCATCTACAAGTTATTTTAGATTGATGATCATGAAAATAACAGAGCGCTGCTGCCAATCAAAAAACCGATTGACCAAACAAACACTCATTTCTATCTAGATCAATGAAGACCCCCCTCCTTTCTGTCATTTTTGTTCAATCATTTCCGGGCAACTTAAACATCATAACTACAGTAACGCCGTTTTGCTATGCCACCAACGATAAGGTACATGTATTAGTTTCGTGCTGAGGAAAATATATATATATATAAATTTGAGATCAAGATATTTCGTTATTTAGACCGTTTGCTATAACGGGGGTTGAGGCGCGTGGCCTGATCCGTCAACAATCCTGATAACTGCATCCTCTTTTCATGGCAGATATATACCACCATATATTCTACAGAGATAAAATGCGCACTTATCAGTGGACATTTCGCATGGTCAGCGCAAGACTATTGTAAAAAACTTTTATATATATAGATACTTACAATAGTTTTGTACATTCACCTCGATATATAGTTTTATTTTTGTAAGTGCACCCATTACAAAAGGAAGTATAATTGTAAATCAAAATTTGACACCAACACAGGAGATTTGATATCAAATCTTTACCAGTGCGGCGAAGCAATTTTGAACCACAGACCAAGTTGCCAATTATTAAAAAAAAAAAAAAACAAAAAAAAAAAAAACGATGCTGTGTTCAGGAATATCTTGTTTAGACAGTGACGACTATCCCACTCTTTACAACTGGAAATTAGTAGATATATGGGAAAATATAAATTAATAGTTCATATTTAAAACACGTATATTGAATGTACATTCTTCTTGTTCCATAGTTTGTAAACCCGAAATAATACCGATATTCAGAGAGTGTCACGCGGTTTGAAAGTGAAATATATGCAAATACTTTAAAATTAACAGTTGAGAAAGTTTTTCAGGAGAAATTTTTAAAGATGCTTCAGTGGTAATAAGATTGATATTGGATATTGGATTGCGGCCATTTGAGGAGAAAGGGGACACTGCCTTTTATATTTATGTGACCCGTCAAGCGAAAAGGAACCATCCGGGAATTCTGTAAAATGAATTATTGAAAAAGAGATTTGATCCAGCTAAGGTCAACCAGATGTCGCATTTCAAAAATCCTATCACTGGAAGGTAGATTGATCGTTCTATATTCAGAAAATAAGCACGGTGTAAAAAGTTTCGACCCTAGTCAGACTGCGCGAACTGCGCAGACTGACAAGGGTCAACACTTAACGCACTACACAGATAATCCTTTTTCACATGACGGGTCACATATGTTTTCATGAATCGAGCGCTCCATAGATTAGGTTTTGTGTATGTGTTGATGGGTTAAGAATGATGAATGATATTTGGCTCTAGATTTGAGATGTGGATATGGACCGTAAGTTATGCCCTGATTTCCACTTCTTTCACTCCATGTCAAAGTTCGTCACGCCCAGGCGAGGACCGAATTTAACCCCTCTATCGCCCTATAGACCGATAATATAAAAACATATATGTTATTGTTATATATAGCGGTAGACGGTTAAATTCCGACCGAGATGGGCAATGACAAGACAAATATATAGAATTCGTTTTAAAGGCGAGTTCGCTGATATCTTTCATTGGTCTTTGTCTATTTAATTCTCCTATTCGTGCCATATACTTAGGTCAATACTATATTTAGAACAAGTAAGCTACCTAGTACGGTGCCACCGCTAGTCTGTTAAATGATGAAAATTCAATCCCTGCGAAACCCACCCACCGATTTTATATACACAATAAGCCTATTTTCAAGACCATGACCGTTGTAATTCAATCTTTCATAAAAATCTTTACAGGGTGCACTTTTGCACATGGTGGCGACGATCTATGACACTTTGGTTTTTAATGGAGGAGATATTATTTCGCAAAGCCTTTTTTTGATACATGTATTTTACCTTGGCATGTGACCTTGCAGCTAAATCGGTTCAGTACGCAAATCCTCTCGTGATGAAAATGATCTTGTGTCCGATAATTTTGATTTTTCATTAGTAAATCCGTGGGCTATCTTTATAACTCGATATCAGTTCAACGGAAAACATTGAAATAAGCATGCAACAAATATTAAACTCTAGGGATTCAATGTATAAAATCTTACCTTATTTATTGACATATCGCGTTTAACATTTGTTGCCAAAGAAAGATACATAATGTCGAGCGGATCGGAGACTTATTTTCATATATAATGCCTATACTTTAAGAGAATTTAGTACCAATTATATTTCCCAAAAGTCAAATGCGTTGCTCAGAATTCCGCGTGCAATTTCAATACAGACACGGTCATATTTAAGTATACCTACCGATTGAAACACCTTTCGTTACTAGAATAAAATGCATTGACCAAAGCAGATGGTACATTGAATAAAGCCCCTGGGGCATGTTTTACTAAACATCTTACAATCACTTTTGCGCAAATCGAAATTGAAGTTGCTTCTACAGAAGAAACTAAATATGGAATTCTTCCACGCATCATCTCATTGGAATCGTCCCCAAGGCAAGATCTAACAATGACTGGAAACATCAGGTACGATTTGTGATTTTGACTTACGATTTTATTTTTCGTAAGAATTTTAGTAAAACGGGCCCCTGGACGTCAGAAAGACGTCGGATTGCGCTCTGTAACAGAAATTGATATAAGATAAGAGCTAATACTCAAAAGCTTTGTCTCAACCGGCCTAGTAAAGCACTATCACAAAAAATATTTCCACAACAAAACTTATTCAACACGCAAGTTTAAAATTTTGAATGTTTGAAAACTTGAAAGCAATTGGAGGATAGGTATCAAAAGTACGTTTAATGACAATGCCTTGACTTTACGTTATCCTACAATTTCAGTGTGCACACCAATTTATGAACATCGGTGGAAAATTACTTCGAATTTTTTCTTTAAAGATACAAATTTCTTATTTTCTCTACCTCCTTTGCAATAAATTGTTTGAGCCGTTTAAAGTCAAGAATTTTAAATGTAAAATAAGACGGGTACAAAATAAGACGGGTACACGTTGGTCTATTTAATATCAGGCCTGTTTTTGAATTAAGCGGCTTTTCAAATTCGGGAGTAAATGACCTTTTGTCAATAGGGGGTCAAACTGCTGTCGAAAAGGTCAAAACAATAAGACAGGTTGATAAAAAGTAACGTTTTCTTGGTTATGCTGATTGATTTCTGTAATTGTATCCTCCATATCTTTGTAAGAGATTCATATTTCATATGGATCTCTTATAAAGATATGAAGCCTACAATTGTTTGTAATATTTACATTAATAATTTGAATCAGTATCAAGATGCAATATTAACCGAATATGAATATTTAACCGAATTAAAGGGTCAGTTAGACCCATTTTACACAAAATTTAAGGAGTCGAAATATGAGAATATCATATTTGTGAGGGTCAAAGCCTTCATTTAAGGGTCGACTTGGGCACGAACCCTGGTCCATCACCAGTACGCAAAAGACACATTTTGAAATGATGCAGACGAATATTGCGTTAATGACTTAAAAATCGATGTTAAGTTGCGTTTGTTTCGGTCGTGAGAAAATGAAACGACTTCATACACGGATGGTTAAGGAGGAAACTTGCTCTAATAAATGTCAATGGTATTTTGTTGCCTTGTGATATACAAATACTTCGGTACCAAGCGAATAATCGCCCAAAATGTAGTTGTAGATCACCTATTTCCACAATCATTTCTTCAAGAGTAAGCATTTTAAAAATTCGGCAATCGTATTATATAAATAATTGATCGAAATGTCTTTTGCATACGAAATTACAGTAATACTTTGCTTGGTTTTAATGCAATCGTGTAAAAACATTCAAACACCGAAAAACAAAAATTCTACTCGTAGATTCAAATTTAAACACACTTATTTCCACACCGTACTCCAGATATATAGCAAATGATATACTCATATAACATGTCTATGATTTGAAAGCGAAAGAAATAGCAACAAAAAAAATGGATTGGATCTTTTTTTTTTTATTATTATTTGTTGATGTAGAAAATACCGAATTTTGGTTGAGTGCTATATCTGTAGGACTGAGGGGAAGTTGTAGACGACCATCACATGAAACGTATCAAATCAGAACCCTGTGTTATTTTTTCTTAATCCATATTTTCAGCCGCTTTTATTGTCATGGTAACCAGCGGATGAAATTTAATTCTCTAAGAAACTTTGGCAGAGCAACACCATAGGATCACTAATGCCAAGGTTCAGCTTTATTGACCACAGGGTGGTTTCTAGGAGAAAGGGGACCGTTGGCGGACGTCTGACGGTGACCGATACGCTAGCTCACCGTAAGAAGTTTGTGTTTTCAAGGCCAGTTTTAGATTGATGAAAAAGGATTCTCGCATTTGAGGCTTATCTAATAGTATTAATCAATATAAAGCAATTATTTTGTGTTCTCGTCACGACATACTGACAGACTAATAAAACTGCGACACTGTCCTGCGTTCAGGATGACAAGACGGGGCAAATAGTTTTCAAATTATTCCCCGCTTTGCACGCAAGTGCAGGTGCAAAGCGGGGTATAATTTGAAAACTGTTTACACCGTTTTGTCAGCCTGAACGCAGGGCTGATTTCATGTCATTTCTCTCACCAGTATAACCACATTTCATCCAAATCACCTGTTGCTCATCCAACTTATGCGTACTATTTATCATGCACCCATTTGTGAATTGTGCGGTGAACTTAAACTTCGTCTCGGGTGGGAACGTGCCCAAAACAGAGTCAACAATATTTTGTTGCTTTGGGACATACGGATGCTACAGGGGTAGCTGCATAAAGCGAAAATCTGTCCCCAAAGGTTGGTGTCAAACGCATTTTTCTTTAAATATTTGATTAACAGCAATTTGTTGGAAAATCCGGCGATGGTGTAATATGAAGAAAGGCTGAAGTTTGATTTGATCTAGAATTTACGGTGCTATAAAGCAGGGTTTTAATACTATCATTTCAAAACCTTCTAAGATCGAGAGTGAAACTGCCGCTTGAAGATTTGAACATACCAATTTACCCACTGTTCTTCCAAAATATAGTCAAGTAACATACAAATACATAATGTCTATGACTTTTAGAATCCGTAAATGTTCAATTTTCGCGGGGACGAGGGAAAGCTGCCTCACCGAAAAGGCAGTTGCATAGTAAGGAGAAAGTTTCTTAGGGCAATTCGATATACCTATTTGTTTTCTCCTTAAGCCTTTTAATTTGGCATCTTTCGACCTTGTCAGCAGTTTTTTTTTAAATCCATGTTCCTAAGTTACCTTTGAGAATAAGCAATTATGAGTGTCCTTACGGACCAATTAGATATTTTAAAATCAATACCAGCTAAAAAAAAAAAAAAAAAAAAAACAAGGAAAGATTTGATCGATTTTATGAAATGTTGATCGTTAAAAGCGATTTTGAAGTGTTTTTGAAAAAAAAGGGAAAAATGGAGTGAGTGTTTGGAATATATGAATGGAGCGCTGATTGAGCGATTAAGTATTGTTTCGATTGAGGTAATGTCAATGTCATGATATTTCTAGCCGAAAGGATGTGTTGAGACATTGTGATTTGACTCTAATCGGGATGCGCTGTCTGACTAGGGTACATTACGCACTACCCAGATGGTCCCTTTTCGCGTAACGGTTCACATTTCTATCATTCACAAAAGAATTTGTTGAAAATGTCATTCATAATCATGCTCATTTTTAAAATGGCGGCATCACCTTTTAACTTTACCCATGTAACTCTTCCTCCAGGTTATCTAATGTTTCTTGTTAATAATTTTTATTTGTAATCATAAATATTGTTTAATTGTAGATTGCTGAGGGCTGGTGATATATATTGTTAATATACAGCGATAGAAAAATGGAAGAAAATAGTGAAAAAGCCAGACTTTTGGGCAGCAATTATAATGATAAGGGACAAGGCCAATCACGACCCATCAATCCATGGTTCTATCTCATCGGCGTCGTGTTATCGGTGTTTTATTTTAGCCAGGGCATGACCGTATATATCATTTCTGAATGGATCCAGCATTATGTTAAACTGCGAGTGTTCGGAAAGGTTGTGAAGACACAAACCACAGTGATCCCAGTTATAAACTCTACCACGGGGGGGTGATGTCCATAATCGGAGCCACCGGCTCCGCTTTCAAAATCATGTGTGGAACTTCCGCTCCACGTGTGGCTCCGATTATGTAGATGTAAACATTTCATATTTTGAATGAAAAATGGGGTAGGAGATCGGGATTTCCTCATTTATCTAATATTTAATTCATTAATCATAAAAAATTCGAATGCTATTCGACCAGTTATACATTTTGCAACGTAAACGTACTAAAAAAATATAAGAACGCTCGTTGGTTTTTGTTAAAAATGATTTCTTCTGGGAGCAGTCTTGAGCCAGGAATGTCAAAACACGTGGTTTTACCTCCAAAATGCAATATTCTGAACAGAATTGATAACACAGACCACTGTTTTCAGTGTACACGAGTTTAACAAAACAACCACAATACTATAACCAATGTACTTTTCTGCAAAACGATATATATCAGAGAAAATTGTATGGTTCCGATTATGCGGATTGGCTCCGATTATGTACCCTGGCTCTGAAGTTGTGGAGTGTCTTCTTCTTCTTCCATATGCCCCCACAGCCTTCAATATGAAGTTTCTATTAGTTCTATTGGGCGCTGTTTTCTCGTCATTGCATGGCACACGTTGTCTATTTTATGTCTCACTTTTCTCGTTCACTTTTATTCCCTCCAAAATGCAATATTCGGAACAGTATGTCTGATGATGTAGACCCTTGTTTTCAGTGTGTACGAATTCAAGAAAACAACCACAATATTCTAGAAAATTGTTCTTTACTGAAATTTTAGATAGTTGAAAGAAAATTATTTGTCTCTAATTATGTACCAATGCTCCAAAGTCTGTGGAGTGTCTTCTTCTTCTTCCATATAACATCTTCAATATGAAATTTCTACTAGTTTCATGGGGCGCCTTTTTATCATCATTCCAAGATGCAAGTTACGTTTGTTACGTTTCACTTCTACATGTTTACTTTTATTACAATATTCCGGTTACTAGACAGTCAGCTTCATTAATATTACTTAGTACATGTACATGCAAGAGAATTGTCGGACTATAATCCAGGATTAAATGTGAAGATATACAAAGATTTCTTCGGAGCCTGTCTATGGTTTTTCTTGCTTATTATACTTCGTACGCTAAGCGTTCCAATTTTAACAACGTCACCACTAACACTCTTTCAACGTCGATAATTCCATGAATTTTTTTCAGATATATTTTGTGAGTGGTATCAAAAAAAGATTTTGCGAAATTCGCGTTAATTTGATACATATTTCAAGAAATACGATTAATATATCATCTCGGACAAGTTCGAAATTGGGTCAAGTGGGGTCAAAATTGAGGTCAATGGATCATATCTTAGAAAACCCTCTGTTCACTTTAGATGTCACATTTTTGGCCCCAATATCATGAAACTTGGTCAGAATGTTGGTCTTCATCAAATCTTGGTCATGTTGTAAACATGGTCAAATGAGGTCAAAAATGAGGTTAAGGGGCTATATCTAAGAAAAACCTTCTGATCACTTTAGAGGCCACATAATTTGCCCTTATGTCCTGAAACTTTGCCAGAATGTTTGACTGCATCAAATGTCGGTCAAGTTTGAAATTGGGTCAATCGGAGTCAAAAATGAGGTCAAGGGGTCATATCTTAGAAAAGAACCTGTTCGCTTTTGAAGCCACATTCTTGACCCAAATGTCCTGAAACTTGGTAAGAATGTTGGACCCCATCAAATCTAATCTTGGTCAAGTCCAAAACTGGAGCAAGTGAAGGCAAAAATTAGGTTAAAGGGTCAAATCTTGAGAAAACCTTGTGTGAACTCTAGAGGCCACTTCCTTTACTCAAATGTCTTTAAACTTGGTCAGAATATTTGCCTCCGTGAAATCTCATTAAGTTCAAAAATTGGTTAAGAGGGACCAAAAATGATATCGATAGGTCAAATTAAGGAAAATCTAGAGGACATTTATTTGTTTTAACATATTGTCAGGATCTCTGTCTTGAAATCTTAAACTGGGACACCTCTTCAAATCTTTGAAAATCCTTCAGTACTTTAGAGGCAACATATTTGACTCAACTGTTTTGAAATGTAATCGGAATGATTGTCTTTTTGATATCTTGGACTTTTGTTGAGCTAGTCATGAATTTCAAATAAGTAGTTTTGACACTTTGCCACATTTGTCAAATACTTGTAAATGCCTCAGGTTAGCGCTTAAGGACCAATGGTCCCTTGTTTTTAAGCCTCGCGTAACATTTAGTTCCGAATTTCCGCAATATTTTGAACATATTTATATAAATTCCGATTAATGTCATAATTTACTACTTCACCTCCGGATTTGTCAACTTTTCAATCCATCCGAAAGTAATTAAACTAGATTTAATAAAACCAAAACTTATTTAAGACTATGAAAACCAAATACATGTACTGAAAATGTCCCGAGCGCTTTTTCTGTATAGGGGTACCATTTTATAAAGGCGATGTTGAAAATTAAACAAAGTATAAAAATTTGACATTTAGCAAAACGGATCAATAGTAGAGTAAAACTGTCTTAGAAGAGGATAAAAGTCTTGGGGATAAAAGTCTTGGGGATAAATTTGTAAAAGATAAAATTATGACCTAGAAATCTTGTAAGGGTAAATCGGGTTGATAATGGAGTCATGAAAACGTAAATGATGCTAATCATTTTTTTTTTAAATCTATATGAATGATTCCATTTTAACCCTTTTCTTCCTACCCACTAGATCAACTTTTGAAGTGCCACGGTGTTACCGTAAAAGAATCGTTCCCATGATTATCTTGTAATGGTAAATCGGGTTGATAATGGGCCATGAAAACGTAAATGATGTTTAGCGTACCGTTTTTTGAAAATCTATATGAATATTTTCACGACATCAAAAGTAACGTATTGTTATTGAAATGACTCATTTTATGTTTGGAATGTGAAAATAAATGTTGGATACAATGAATACAATGGATACAATGGATAAAGACGTTATTTTGAAAAGATATTATTTTGATCCTAAACATGCCGCTGCTTACGGGGGTCCCGATAAGTTATTGAAAGTGGTTCAGAAAAAATACCCCGGTGTATTTACCCATAAATACATTTCTCAGTGGCTGAGTAAACAGGATTCTTACGCACTACAGAAACCTGTTCGTCATCGTTTCCAGACAGCAAATGTGCGAGTAACCTCAATCAATGAACAATGGGACATTGATTTGCTTTCTATGATAAATTTAAGTGATGCAAATGATGGTGTTCGGTATCTATTGTTTACCATTGACATCTTAAGCAAGAAGTTAAGAGTGCAACCGTTAAAAAATAAAACGGCAAAGGCAGTTTTGGAAGGTATGAAAAATATAATTAAAGTCGTGAAACCAAGAAAAGTAAGAGCAGACAAAGGTTCCGAATTTGTTAATCAGTGGTTTAAAAAATTGATGAAATCGGAAAACATCTACTTTTTCACAACACAAAATCCACCAAAGGCAAATTATGTGGAAAGGGTTCAGAGGACGATCAAAACGACTCTTTACCGGTACATGAGGCATCACGGTAGCTATCGTTACATTGGTGTGCTTGACGACATTATTGATAATTATAACAATACTCCGCACAGAAGCCTTAATGATCTAGCACCGAATGAAATAAATAAAGATAATGAGGCCGACGTTTGGGCTTACATATATTTGAAGAAACGCAAGAGTATAAAAAAAAAACCTATTTACTCTTTGAAACTGGGCGAATATGTCCGCGTCAGCTTTACGAAATCGTTATTTCGAAGAGCCTATCAGGAGCAGTACACTGCAGAGGTGTTTCAAATAGCGGGTAGGTTACTAAAGCAGGGAATTCCAATGTATCGCTTAAAGGATTTAAAAGACGAAAATATAAAAGGTTTTTTTTATACGAGTGAATTGCAGAAAGTGGAAAAAGACGAGAACAGTCTCTGGTTTATTGAGCGCATTGTTAAGCGAAGAAAAAGAAAGAAGAGGTTAGAGTATTTTGTAAAATGGCAAGGTTTCCCGGATACATTTAATAGTTGGGTAGATGCCAGTGACGTTAAAGACACAGATAAGAGTGAGCAGTAAACATGGATCGTTATATTTACGTGCAAAGCAATGAGAGTAATACGTTTTTTACAGGAAACGAGGTAACAAATTTCAAAGTACAATTGAAATATCCGTTACAACTTCCTGGAATATGGAAAGTGGCTTTAGTTGAATTCCATGCAACTGAAAAAACAAAATCAAAAGCGAACGATGGATTGTACATTTATTCAGATTTGTGTAAAGAAAGCATCGTTGAAGGCGTGGAACGTCCATTATTACGACGTTTAGAAAAAAGTACCAAAAGCACGTGGGATTACATTTTAAGCACCCCTTTTTATGTTAATGTGGCTAAAAACGAAGTGCGGGAATTCAACATCTATATAAAAGGCGAAACTAGTTCATCGAGTTTAGATTTACGAGACCCAGTCCGGTTGACGTTACATTTGAGGCGGTACCCGTTTTTATCTTAAAGATGAAACTTTATGTACCAAATCCACAAAAGTGGACCGATTTCTTCAATCGTGTGAGTACTGGAAAAACGACTATAAACCAATCAGGAGCAGGAAGAAAACCAAGAGTTATTACTGTAGACCAATTAAAACCGGTGGAGGGCAAGCAGTTATCTGTTAAAGCTGTTTTACCGTCCGAACAGACAGCTGCACAAGCGAAATCGGAATTAGAGAGAGAGAATATAAATCCTGAGGCAGTTGAAAAAATGTTTCAGTCTACCTCTGGACGTTCAAGAAAGAGAAAGTCAAAATTAATTTCGACTCATAAATCAAAACGTCGTCGTTTGAACTCAAAACGTGGAAAACGTGGTCGCGTAGATTCAAAAGGACAGCGTGGTGCGGGGAAAAAAAGGCGTACAGGTAAAAAACGTTCTCATAGAAAAAGAGTGCGTTCTACAAGGAGGAATACCACTAAGAAGAGAGACATATTTGAGATTTAATTATGTCAACATTTAACGAAGAGCAGTTCAAGGAAGGATTAGTGTCCGAACTTAGTCTGTATGATTTACCGAGTACACAAACAAGTGTGAAAGAATTTAGAGATGAAGAAGTTCGACCTATATCACAAGTGTCATCAGACGGACCATTTGAGTTTAGAATCAATGCACAGAATTCTTTGGACTATTTAGATCTGAAAAATTCGCAAATTTATGTGAGGCTCAATGTGGAGAAAGCTGATGGATCTGAACTTACATCAGAAAAAGTGGGTGCAGCAAATTTGTTTTTGCAAAGTTTGTTCTCTACAGTTGAATTAACATTGCAAAATAAAGCTACTATTACTTGCAATTACAACTCGTATAGAGCTTACATCCCGACTTTGTTGAAATACGGACATGATGCATTATCGAGTCAAATTGTGACCCAAGGATGGGTAATAGACAATGCGATTGCACCAGGAGACAGTGATCCCAGTGGTGCTAATGGTGGGTTGTATGAAAGAGCTAAATGGATTGCTACATCGAAAACACTGGACTTGCAAGGACCCATCTTTCACGACTTATGTGACTTGGACAGATATATTTTGAATCAAGTGGATGTCAAGAGTAAGTTTTACCGAAATCCAGCCAGCTTTGCGCTTCTTGCAGCTGATAATTCTACAGACTTTAAAATTGTAATACAGGACATTTACGTCATTGCAAGGAAGATCAGGGTTAATCCTGCAGTTATTTATGGCCATGCTCAGATTCTGGAAAAGCAGAATGCACTGTACCCCTATACAAAGAAAGATGTTCGAGTTCAGACTATCGCCAAAGGAAGCAGTTCGTTTATTTGGGACAATATGTTCCAAGGGAAGCGACCGGAAAAAGTCATTGTTGGATTTGTAAAGAGTAAAGCTTTAAATGGGGATTACACAACAAATCCTTACAATTTTGAACATTGCAATATCACGCAGATTGTGGTTTATAACGACGGACTGCCGGTGGGTGGAACACCCCTAAAAACAGACTTCTCAAATAAAAGAGGCCTTGTTACGAGAGCCTATACCAATCTTATTCAGAGTGTTGATAAATGGAAAAGAAACGAAGGCGTTGCTATAGACAGACCTCATTTTATGTCTGGCAGTACCTTATTCGTATTTCAGTCGGAGCCTAACTTTTCTCATCATGGTGAATACCTATCCTTGGTGAAAAGCGGAAATTCGCAATTAGTTGTCCAGTTTGGAGAAGTACTTTCAGGTGAGCTTTTCTTCTGATACTAATATTTATACGGGTGTTTAGACAGACATAATCTATTCATGTCGGCCATAGTTTGAAAATATTCATATCTGTTTAACATAACCCATTTTAGTCGACAAAATTTATAATCTATTCATATAAAAACCTTAGCATGTATGTTTTCTATCTTACAGAACCAATGACTTGTATCGTATATTCAGAGCAGCCGGCGTACCTAGAGATAACGAAAGATCGTGACTTAATTTTGCAAGCATGAACACATCTCAACTAGAATGCTTTATGAAATGTGACCCGGTTTTGTCACCCTATGTTCTTGGAGTATATGCCTCCGATACCTTACCTCATCAACGCATATATAAAAGATATGGATTGGTAGTAAATACGGACAATTCCTACGATCCGGGAAGACATTGGTGTGCCATTTATAACGATGGGAATGGGAATATGGAGTTTTTCGATAGCTATGGTAGAACCCCAAAAGAGAATAGTTCTAATGATGCGCAATGGATTGAACAAAGAGCAAAATTGTTAACCATGAACAGAACACAGATTCAAAGCAACCATTCGAAAGTTTGTGGACTTTATTGTGTTTTCTACTTACACCAAAGGTTGAAAGGAGTTTGCATGAACGACTTTGTTGCCTTATTTAGTACAAATATGGATCATAATGATGCATATGTTGAAAACCTTGCTTTGTCTTCTTTTCCAGAATGTATTTCAAATAATGCAGTATATAATCAGACATGTGTCTCACTTTCTCTATGTAACTAAAACAGTGTGTAAATAAAAGAAAATGAATAAACAAGTTGTTGATTTATACATTTTATTTATATATGCTATTTAACTACAAAACGTTATATTTTGTTTTTATAGATTTTTAGGATTTTCATATGGAGTAATCTTGTAATCATTCAAGAAGAAACATTGATCTTCGTTGGGAGTAAATATCCGGTCATCGAAAATCAAAGATTCATCTTGAATATGTACTATTCCAACATTTTTGTAGGGCGAATTGTCTTCAAGCGTAACCTCCATTGGTACTTCGTTGAGATTGTCACACACCTGTTTTGATGCCCCTTCAATCATTTTCTCAGAACAATCTGACATATATTCGCCACTTTGATTTATCTTGTAATGTCCATAAGCGTAACTATTTATTGGATTAAGAAGAAACCTCTTATCGTCGAAAGCAGATAATCCTGTTTTATTGATGTTTTCACAAAAAAGTACATGCTTATGACTTCTGAGAGATGTCATAAGAGATACTTTTCTAGTTTCATTAAACAAAGTAGATTTGTAATGTTCATGTCGGAGGTCCTTTTTCACGACCACTTTTGAAACGCCTTTAGCACGCTTTTCTTCCTTATTATTACACTTAAAACTATATAGTTTAGAGCGAAGGCCAACGAATTCCGCAATAGGCTTGCCATTCATTTCGTCTTTCATTTTCCCTAGAGTTTTTTTATTCTGTTCACTATAAAGAAAGTGGTCGATGGGATAGTCCGATGTGTCAAACAAGTCTATGGAATGTAGCATGTCCCTGTAAATATCATCTGTTTCGCAGTGGAAAAGCAAACTATCCGTGTCTGTCATTTGAAGTTGAGCTTTTTCTCCATACCGTCGTTTGATATACCCATACCAGAAGTCGTACATAAGACATTTACTCAAATCTGAAATGAATACAAAAGCTGATCTAATTACCGATATAAAGTTATATAAGAGCAACTAGAGTTAGTAAATTTGATTGAAAGCGAATCCAATGAAACTTACCGAGTATACACATTCCACAGTAGCTAGGCTTGGAAAGTTTAACTTTCGATCGCAGTAGTTCCACTGCAACGAGATCCTCATTGAATATGGTTGTGGTCTTATATGTTGATTTAGCTGATAGCTTCCGTAATCTCTCCTCTAGATGTACCAACTCGATGTTCTTGTATTTGCGTTCATTCTGAAGGGTCTAAAATGATAAATGAAATATATATTCCAGGAGGGAAATAATGATAATAAAAAAGTGCTAAAATAGATTTTTCGAGATGGATCAATATTGTATTTTAAGCACTCTTGTTTGGAAGTTAGATTGAAAGATATTATGTAAAATAAGAATTGATAAAATAAGAATTGATAAAAATTAGAATTAATAAAAATTAGGTACTAATCAAAGATAGCCCCACACCCTCCTTCTAGACTCACCTTTCCATAGACACTGACGTTTAAAATTTTGAAGAATGTCGCCTCAAATGGAGATCTAGCTCGTTTTCTCATCTCTGTGTTGAAGTCAATGTAGGGTTTCATCCATGGTTCCTGTCGGAATTGTAAAATCCGGTGGATTTTCTTTAGTTTCATTCCTAGTTTCAAGTACAATTGTAAATTTCTGTAGTGAAGAATGTAGTGGGATTTATCTTCTAGAGTGGCGAGTAATTTTTTTACCCTTCCACTTGACGGTAATGGATCTTCATCATTTAGACCATGTAGTTTCCGTAATAAATGTTGTGCATAGGGGGAAAGTTGTTCATTCGTAATTGTCTTTTGCTCAGGTGCAAGAGGAAGACAATTGTGTAGGTCGTGGAGTTCTGCAGGATATTGAAGAGACACCTCTAATATATATCCGATTTGGCTATTGTCTTTGATTGTCATAACATCAAATTCTTCAACATTATCTACAAATTTAAAATCTCTAACAGGCAGAGGTTGCACCATGGCCCACCCATAAAGGTTATTTGCATCAAAATACGTGAGATAAGAGTTTTTTCTGACTGATCATAGTCTTCTAGATACGGATTGTTGGCTTTTTGGAAACGATTTGAAATTTGAGATATCCCACCTCGAGTACCAGCTTCTATCATAAGTATCTGGTCAATATCTGTTAGCAATTCTAGTTCAAAACCCGTCATTTTAAGTAAGCTTGACCAGGATAAGCCGGGTGAAGTGTAAAAATGACATGGATCTAACTCGTAATGCCCAAGGCAAACTTTTCTGAAAGATTCAAAGACGTCAGCCAGTAACAATACATCCGTTTTTACGTATAAGTCGTGATAATCTCCTAATGACGACAAGTTGAATTCCTCAAACACTTTCTGTGCATGGGCGTATTCTTCAACAGAAATGCCCTCTTTCTTTAAAGAAGAATAGAATTCGTGTTGTGGTGGTAAGTCTTTATCCTCGAATCGATGAAACGAGTCTACATAGTCTTATGGGTAAATGCCTTTGCGCACGAGTAACTTGACCTGGTTCCTATCTTCAAATTCTGAGAGTAGGTGTGGAAACGCGTCAATACCATCTAGTTTAAGATTATTTACCAGTGTTTCCAATGAACTTGGAAGAAATTGGAAACTATCCAAAAATCTAAGATTCCCTAAAGAGAATGAAACATATCGTTCAGAAGTTTGACAAATGCAGTTTAATTTAAAATCTTTGAATTCTCCCAAGCTCTCACACAAGATGTGTGCATCGAAATTGCGTAAATTATGAAACATGACGCATGTGAATTTTGCTTGTTTACATTGAAGGTTGCATAATTGACATGAAGGGCCAATAATCGATCCATCCAAATGATTGTGATGGACAACTATTTTTTTATATGTCCTATCATATAAAGAAAATTGCTTCTTGCAAAGACAGCAATATTTTGCATTATCAATGTATCCTTCGTGTTCTGGCATGGGTTCTATGTGTGATAAAATTTCTTGAATTTGTCTTTGTTCTTCCACCAAACACTCAATAAGCCTTTTGGCAGCCTGTGGACCTCGGTAAACAACTGTAGGTTTCGTATATCGTGAGTCTTCCGACACCACTTTATATGCATATCCACATACTTCTAATTTTGTGGTAGGAGTGGTCGACGCGTATTCTGGATTCGGCATGCACGTTTGGAGCTTAACATTCAATGTTTCAAAATCGGCATAGATTACAAAAGGAACTTTCAGCGTCTTCTCGTACTCTTTGAATTTGAGAGTAGCACCATCTTCTGGTAATATAACCTTTTGAGGTCCATGCATGGAGCAATATTCTTTATGATTTTCTAAGAGGTCCTCTCTAATAAAGCCGTGTAGACAGTAAGGGCAAAAATAAGTTTTTCGTGTGTGTTTTTTAGTTCGAGAAAGAAAGCGATTTAGATCAGTGATTAAGCAATAATGTGATGTGTCCACTGATGTCAGCCATAGTAAATTGACGTGATGAATTCGGCTGCTGTGGCTTGTTACCCGTAACGGTAAAATAGTTCCATCTTCAAACCCAAAAACATTGACGGAAATACTAACATTCTGCCTTTCAAATTTTGAAATATCTGCTATAGACACTGGGTATGACATTCCAGTCATCACGAGTTCATTTTCGTATCTTTCATATGAGTCTTGATAATCTGGGAACTTCTCTTGGGGATAAAGAGATGCCAGTATGCAATAAAGGAAACACTTGTAGTCATTGTTTCGAATGTTCAATATACTTTGACTTCGCAAGAGTGTTTCTGGTAATGGGACATATGTTGAGCCAGATATTGGTCTATACAGCACTGTATGGATCTCAAGCTTAATTATTTTTTTGACGAACCAGTTTGATCCCTCTCTTTGATATTTTTCTAATGCAGCAAACATTTTTTGAAACGCTTCATTCAAATCATGCTCTTGCAAGTCCTCGTCGGGTAAAAAACGATATGTTCTACTCCGAAAGTAAGGGGTTGAGATCGTCATTTCATCCCCATCATCTCTTTGCATTTCAATTTGAACGCACATATTCCATTTAATTCCTCCAAGTTGACGAGCTCTTGACTTGAGATAGTTTCTTATTTCATCTGATGCACTCGCAAAAAATGAGAGTATGTCATATCTTTGATTATGTCTAGGATATATATTTCTGTTTTCAACACGATTTCTAAGAGCCGATTCGTCATCATGACGAAGGTCTTCGTTAGTTTCTTCGTTAGTTTCTTGGGGTTTTGATTGCGACCCAATAAGTACTTTATCGCTGGGGTTTCCTCTGTTTGTGATAGTTTTAGTTACATCATCATCATTTAGTGTTTTTGATGACGCTTCTTGTCTACCACCCTCTTGGTTTAATGGATGACTATGTTCGACATGTTCCACTAGATTTCGATAGGATGAAAACTCCCGATTACAATGACGACATGAAAATGAATTTGATGATTGTGTTAAATTGTTTCGATGTACAGCGGCTGTGTGACGAGATATGTGAGCTTTTCTAGTAAATGACTTATTACAAATGTTGCAGAAAAAAATCTGTTTTGTTTGGTCGTCCTGTTTGTGAGTTGCATTTTCGTGTCTTTTCAAATTAGATCGAAAACTAAACAGTTTTCCACAATATTTACATTGATGCTTACGTTGATGTATCTGCATATGCTGCTTTAAAAGTGCTTTTGATTTAAACTTTTTAAAGCAAACTTCACACTGTACGTCATTATTTTTCAAATATTCCTCACCTTTCCCTGGCTCTGCCATTATGCTTTTATTCAACTAGTGTACTCACTTCACGATAACATTTCTGAGTTACAAAATTGAATTCCATTCACATAGATACCAATACTAGAGTGATCACTTTTTTATACACAGAAACACACTAACATTGTCTATACACTAATATCCAATTGATTATTCCAATTATTTCATCAAGTCCATTCATGGTTGTATATGTTCCAAAATCTTGATTTGATATAATTATTTTCTAAGTGTACAGCTTCCTTCCATATAACTGTTGAGAAACAATTAAAATGAACACGAGAGAAAAAACTCACAACATGTTATACCGGTAATTGCTTTTAGCGATAAAACATGTGTGATACATTTATAAACCTCAAAAACTACAAGCATGACGAAATGAATAATGAGAACAGCTGTAATGGTGACGTGAATGCTCATGAAATACAGAACTAATTTAGATATGACGCGTAACAACACGTGTTTTTTATTTAAAAGATTATTAAACCGTCTTGAATCAGATAAAGACCGGATGGAAAAATAGCTGAAAGTTATTAACCGACTACATTAAAGAAATTGAATAATCCTTTGATAGTACTAACATATGTAAAAAAAAACCCATTAACCTATCCACCGGATACATAAAAGAAAATGAAAAGGCGTTTAATTATAATAACAGATGTAAAAAACATTTAATGATTTTTGAAAGCAAGTTCTAAACAGTATTCATTTCGATTCAGAACCGTGGGAAAGTTGTATAAACGGGTTTCCCATGGTAAGTAATACTGTCATGCAGAAAGGTACCAAATTAAAAGTTACTATGTAATACTTTATATACAGATATCATGTAATGCTATGCACAATTTTTGTAGAAAGTATACTCACTTTTTAAATCGTATAATTTATCCATTCTAGTTTAGCTCTTTTACTATCCTTTGATGGTGGATTTTTTAGGATAGGTTTTTTCTGGCGTCTTGCTTTATTCCTCGTTCCAAATCCCATTTCAGACAATGTTTTCTTTACGAAGAAAGGTGGTTTTGTGGTCGTTTCAACCCCTTTTCCTTGTTGCTGCGTGGAATACTGCTCCATTACTTTTCCTTTAATCTCCTTGTTTTCTGATTGTTGTATTTGATTTTCTCTATTGTCTCGATCCTCTAGCCTTGTATTATTCAAATGTTCATCAAAATGATTTTCTTGGTCGTCGGCGGTCGAATTTTTCAGCAAACGTTCGTATCTTATTTTAGAAATAAGAACCATTTCTTGTGCCATGTTTTAATTTAACTCCTCTTTCACTACACGTAGCAATGACAAGATGGTTTCCGAATATCTTATAAGAATTTTTTTCCTCTCTCGTTGTGGAAGACGTTTACTGACAAATCTCCGAATAACGACTCTATGTTTTCTCAACCAATTTTTATCTTTTTCGGGAAGCTGTCTGTTACCCATCAAAATATTAAACACTATTTGCACAATTGCTTGTAACTGCGATTTTTGTATGGTTTTTAACATAGATCTCCTTTGTGGTAAAGAGGTAAATAATAAAAGCCTTAAAAAGTCACCTTCTTTCTCTTTTAAAACGTTCATGCTTCCTTCTCTGGTACGTACACAATCATAGTCTGGACCTCAATTTATATTTAGGATCCGAGTGTGGGGACAGATCAACAAGTAAATAACCATATGGCTTTTCAGTCGACTTTTTATAACTGTCCATGAAATATCTTAAATTTCTTGGAAATATTTGTCGTCCAAGTGTTTGTATTTATAATTCGTCACGTCTATTTTTGAACAGAAAGAAATAATGTGTATTTAGACTTATTGTTCGGAATTCTTTACCAGGACTAAAGGCATTTTGGGACACGAGGATGCAAAAGAAGTTGTAATTATGCGCATATTTTGTAAACAAACTTGCCATTACTGGACTGGAACTGGCTTCAGCCATGCTGTCGTCTGATATAATCAACTTGTGGCCTGGTTCTTCTTCATGCCAAGTGTCAAGGTCGTGTTTGGAGGGTAAACCTTCCACAAATGTTAAATTTGGCACATCTCTTTTCATTTGATCGTATAATGGTTGGTATACGCCGTAGCAATAGTAAATCTTCTTTATGGGTGAAATGAACATGCCGTCAGCATGTTTCATAATCTCGAAGAGTAGTCTGCTCTTTCCCGAATTACTTGGCCCTACGCAAAGGAATATTTTCTAAGTTACAAACTTCTCAAATAATAATAAAAATACTAAAAAAGAAAAATGTAAAAGGGATAGCCACGAATGAATAATGCTGACAGTTAGACAAAGTAAAACAATTATCTTTTGATTCAAGGGACATGTGAAAATGAGGGGACAGAACAACACCAATGAAACAAAATATCCTTTGACTCTTTGATACATAGGAGTCATCTGTTCAATGAAAGTTACATACCGATAACAAGTGCCGTTGCAGCAGTTTGTAACTTGATTATACTCTCCATATCGCTCGAAGTCTTGTTTTACAATGGTATTGAAAGAGAAGAGACCCGCTTTATATAAAAGAAAGGAGGAAATAACAGTTTTTTTGTTTCTATCTTTATTTGGTTATACAATATTTATGACAATAACACAACACATAAAGCATGCAAATACGATTCAGTATATAAGAAAATTACATGAACTATTTCTGTCCTCAAAAAGTCGTTGTTCCAATTTTTCAATTGTACAAATCATATTAATTAACTTTTGTTTCCATTTTTCAGTTTTCATAGTTTCTCTGTAATCGCGACAGTTCAATTTTAGCTTGTACACTTCAATTAATGTGACTGGTATATGCTGTAAAGCGAGTACAGCCTCACTCCATTTAAAAATAACATCAGAATCTTTTATTCGTTGTAAAATGATGTTCCAATAATGCACCAACTGTTGTTCAGTACTAAGTATTAAACATGAGTGACTACGTTGTGAAAGTTCCCCATTTGCACAGCCTCTGCATCCAGCTCTACGTACGTCCACTAAGACTTTTCTTATTTCCTCACTATAAACAAAGTCATAATAGCTGTCCAATAAAGATACATATGTTTTATCCATCACCAAGGAAGTTTCAAATCCCTCTTTTCATCAAAGAAAAAAGAAAAAGAGTTGGCCACGTCTGTTTTATCCTCTGACTGTTTTTCTCCGTATCCAATAATTTTTAGAAAAACACAATCTTTTGACCATTTTTTATGTTCCACGAAAGGATTGTCACTGTACTCCCACTGGGATAACCTCAAACCGCAAGCAAAACATTCACATACATCTCCCTCTTTCGTGTAAATAAATCCAGCAGCAGCCAATAAAAACTTGTCTTGACGTAATTGTTTTGGCCAAGTATGAAACGTAGAAACTCTGTCTTGAAACAGCATATATTTTGTTTGTCTGAACTTTAAATTCGTGTGTAATGAGTCAGACACGTCCATGATATATTGTAGTGAATTTCACCAAAGCTACTCTAAAAGTAAATGTTTACAATTCATATCAAAGCTTTTATAGGATCTGTTTAAGCGACTCTATTTCTCTGTGTTCTTTTTGTCTTTTCTTTTTTACTATCTAACGTTGGTGATGGTAAAATATACCCAATAGCGCTGCATAATTAACTTATCCACAGTTCTGTGTTTTCATGTTGTATTGAAAGATTCACAATCGAAGTTATTACAATAATATAAACTATTAATACTTGACATAGAAAAGTAATTTCGGTTTTTGGAACGTCTGCTCCGAGAAAAGTCCAATTTTCTTGCTCGTTTTCCATGGTTGTGAACTCACCAGTCCTCATAATCTAAATAACTCATGGGGTTGCAGTTTTCACATTTTAATAACGAAATTTGGTTCAAGTGTTGACTGTTGCAGCTTGAATTTGGAAATTGTCCACTTAGGAGCTCAACGGGAAACGGATTAGTTTCATAGCCGGTCTGTGCGTTTTCGTCCACACATTCTCCATTTTTATCAGGGGTATTTGATTGCAAACGAAATACAGCACTTTGAAAGTCCCACACATCTTGATCATCTAGGATACCCATTTGATTTTGTGGTATTTCATTTATCTTTTGATTTTCTTCTCTTTGTTCTTGGTCGAATAACCTTTGCCTTACCTTATCATACGTATCTTGTGAAGTTATTATTTCAGAACCTATCTCCCTCGAACAATGTTTTTTCAATGTACTCCCTTGAATGACGTACTCATCTTCATGTTTTGAAGGTGTGCTGACTACATCGTTATGACATGGTTTGCATTTTTTGATGGAACGTTTTTTCGTTTCGTGTTTTTCTAGGCATGGTTTCACACGACTTTTTTGCGGTCCCTTGACAGTTATTTGCCTTTTATAACGTTTTAAATGTTTAATACTACTCACATGGCAGCTAAAGAAATATTCAGAAATCCAAATATCACACGTTGAGCAAAAGAAATTTCGAAAGCGTCTTTTTTTCTTTGCTAGTGATTCTTCTGTGATGAATTCCATAGTCACTGTTCTTTTAAAAAAGAACACAAGAATAAAATGCCGACGTCGGCTTTAGAAATAAAACGCAAATCTGTCTCTGTAAATGTAACAAATTTTGAAGCGTTTTTTATTGTAACTGAAATACCACTTCGTTTTTGTTTTAGCACAATTGATAAAGTAGCACTTATTTCACATACTATGGTTTTTTTATTTAGATTAAAGTGTATTTGCTTAAATTCCCCTTCCTGGTACAATATTTTAACTATATCAATTTCAGCTTGTGTCATATCAAAAAAGTTTTAATAAGGCTGAAAGCGACGGTATTTTGGTTGAATGGGCAACACTTTAAACACCTCGCTCTGTTGTTGACTCTGAGAACTACTTGCTACATTATCCAAGGCTGGTGGATTATTTTCTGCGTTGGTCTCATCCAGGTATGCCTGATAGCGACGAAATTTCGGTTGAATGGGCAACACTTTTGACACCTCTCTCTGTTGTTGTTGTTGAGTCTGAGAACTGCTTGCTACGTTATCCAAGTTTGTAGGATTATTTTCTTTATTTGTGTCAAAGGGCTCATCTAGATACGCCTGGGTCTGGTGCATAGGTATTCCAATATGCTGAAATGAATAAAGTCTTTTGATAAAAGTAATGTTTAAATGAATTTGAAATTATGGTTAACGCGTTAAATGTTAATAAATGAACAAATGTATGAATAATATAAATCATTTGGTAATTATTTTTGAAAATAATAAATACCTGCTCAGTTTCTATTTGTTCAGCGAAGGGTTGTAGCTCTTTTAAACATTCCCTCAAATTCACAACATCACTCCACTTGAACGAAAGACTTTTTGACTTGGTTTTGTCAAACTGTCCATTATTCCAACATTTAGAGTTGTCATTAATATGTAAGTATATCAAATCATTCCATTTTGTGAGAGCCACTTCTCTTCCGTATCCAAACTTTCCAGTCACTTTAAGCAAGAATCCCTCGGAATCGAATGTTGGTTCCATGGCTGAGTACTAAGATTTTGTAGCGAATAATAGTTTCCATAAAATACAACACCCATATATACTTCATTGCACTCACCTTATTGGTCGAGCACAAATACTTGTACTTATTTCTGATTGGTTATTAGAATGCCATAAAACCCTGTTCCCACGAAAGTGGAACAATTTAATTAGTTTTTAAACCGGTCTATTACTAATGGTTAACAGCTGCAGGTGATAAATAAAAGCAATTACGCAAAAAACATTTCTCACGCTATCAAGAGATTGTATTCATTATTTCCATGTGTGTTTCACTGATTATATCTTTGTCGGTACTATGTAATTAACAACAGCTGCAGATTAAAGGATGAAAGTACATAAATAACGTAAAGAAAATTAATCGCTCTGATAATAATGTTACTTTAATGTTAATTACTTTTTTAAATGAATTTTAAATTAGATTTTACTGATAGCATCTTTATGTCGCGACTTAAAAAATTCATAACAGCTGCAGAAAAATGATAAAACATATAGGTTATCTGATAAACATATTTACGTAAGACTTAATGATTTTACCACATGTTTTAGGAATAACATTAAGATCATACCGTGTTATTAGTTTCATAATGAACAACACCTGCAGATGAAAGCATTAACTATCAGTATCAATGCTTAGTAGGTAATGGGTTTTCCCAAGTTGCAATTACTACGTATTTAACTAAATCAAGCATATATATATATATAAATACTAAGAGTAGTGCTAGCATATATTTCATTCTATGACTTTGCATATAAAGGGTGTTAGTGCTAATACTATACTACTGAGGTGTGAGGGCGCATACTATACTACTGATGTTTTTTTAAGCGTCTGCTTAAAAAGTGCATTTTAAAAAGAAACGAACTTCTTTCATTGAAACAGATTTGAATATAGGGTTAATTACGAGTCGGAATTAATATACGGTAAGTCGATTTATTATAAACTGTTATATTGATTTTAATTTCACATGTATCTCCAATATATCAATTCATTTTAAAGAGGTTTATTGAGTTATTGTTTTTTTTGTTTACAATAAAAATACAATAAAAATACATATTCTTAGTTATTATTATTATTATTATAATTATTATTATTACTGTTGTTGTTATTATTATTATTATTTTATGGTAAACCTATATGATGTTTATTCAGTTTAAACCATTTCTTTTCAGAAACATGGCAAATCCAATGAATAATGAGCTTTCTACATGTGAACTCGTACAGATTTAGGAAAGAATTTGCTCAAATTTGGAAATAGTAGCTGTTCATCTAGGGTTTTGTCGAAGCCAAATACTAGCTCTTAAAGAAAATACACATGGACTTGAAAGACAATTATTTTGGTTACTTTACTCTTGGTACGAGGTTGTAAAACATTACGACAATAGTTGGAGATATCTGCTCGCTAAAGCTTTTCAGGCGGTGAAAGATAATAGAACGGCATATTTCATAGTCGGTTCTAGTGATCAGTTAAAACACGTTACTATGACGCCATCTACCATGGATAAAGTGAGAGAAATTAAGTTCTAAGACTCTATAATTATATTTATCTTGGTGTTACATGAAATACTTGACTTAATTCAGAAATCTATCTTTTGCAGGGAGGACATGGCATCCAAAATCACAGTAGGTGAACTCATAAACCTATCTCGTGAAATAACTGAATGGGAGGTAGTTGCAGTTGTGCTTGGATTTAATAGACACCAAATTCAATCATTAAAGAAGAACAGTCAAGATGCGTCAAGTCTTACGTTTTGGCTGCTTTTTTCGTGGTATGACGTCGTTAAAGATTGCAACGAAAACTGTCGAGATTTGCTTGCAATGGCATTTGTGGCGATACAAGATAACTTAACTGCTTCCCTCATTATGGGGTGTGATAGGTATAATCTACGTGAGCTAGAAAATCTTACTATGAAAGATACGACATTAGAGAGAGTGAAAAACATAAAGTTTTAAGAACCATATGTGTATATTAGCGCGCTTATACAATGTCTACATACAACACTGCATATAACTCCAGTGGGTAGAAAGCGAAATTGGATCATAATTGTTTCCCTTTAGTTAACGCGTGTATTTGGATTCAATTACCATCAAATTTACAGTGTAATTTATCAGGGTTTTTCTGTGTTTTATGGGATTTTATTTCATTTCTCTGTTTCCTGAAGACGAGGTTTTATTTAGTGTGTGAACATTGGACTCAAAGGTCAAAACTATGGGTTAAATAAAGTCGCCTTAGCCTTGACTTAAACATAAAACATACTGGATAATGTTTTATCAATATACACATTGTGCATTTGTTGTTTGCTGAAACCGACTTTTTTGCCAAAAGTATTAGAATAAATACTTATTTTCTACCCTGATTTATTTTGTTAAGACTAAAATGCATATCAAAAGTGTTAAATGTACTTCATGTACATATATAAACTGGAGATGTGTTTTATATTAAACCATATAACGACTAGACATTGTATACATATTTTACATTATATTATATATGTTAGAAAATACAAATAAATGTCTTAAATAATATTACGAAGTTTGATATATAATTTACCCTTACCGTTACAACCCCCTCCTTCTAACTAGGGTATTCCAACCATTGAAAAGAGCATTTTCTTCTTTTTCCAACACTGTTTTCTAAATTTTCTTATACTATACTTTCCCAATATTTTACTGAAATTTTTCCTATTAATGATTGGTTCAAAGTTTTAATGTGAGGTGTTGGTCAGACAGGTACACGAATCAACGAACGGGCTCTTGCTCTTATCGATCGACCTTTTTTGTATCTAACCGCCTCTTTGACTTAACCATTAGTTTTTATTTGTGAAAAATAAATGTAGTAAACAGTATTGGAAACAAGCATTTTCTTCTTTTCTTTCGCTGTTTTTCCGATCTAAATTAAGTAACCGTTTGCCAAGGTCGACAACAATTCTTATCTTTTTATAATCTCTCATTTTTGTAATATGGGGGACAGCGTTTTCTTCGCTTAACAATGCGCTCAATAAACCAGAGACTGTTCTCGTCTTTTTCCACTTTCTGCAATTCGCTCGTATAAAAAAAAAACCCTTTTATATTTTCGTCTTTTAAATCCTTTAAGCGATACATTAGAATTCCCTGCTTTAGTAACCTACCCGCTATTTGAAACACCTCTGCAGTGTACTGCTCCTGATAGGCTCTTAAGGCTTCTGTGCGGAGTATTGTTATAATTATCAATAATGTCGTCAAGCACACCAATGTAACGATAGCTACCGTGATGCCTCATGTACCGGTAAAGAGTCGTTTTGATCATCCTCTGAACCCTTTCCGGATAATTTGCCTACATAATTTGCCTTTGGTGGATTTTGTGTTGTGAAAAAGTAGATGTTTTCCGATTTCATCAATTTTTTAAACCACTGATTAACAAATTCGGAACCTTTGTCTGCTCTTACTTTTCTTGGTTTCACGACTTTAATTATATTTTTCATACCTTCCAAAACTGCCTTTGCCGTTTTATTTTTTAACGGTTGCACTCTTAACTTCTTGCTTAAGATGTCAATGGTAAACAATAGATACCGAACACCATCATTTGCATCACTTAAATTTATCATAGAAAGCAAATCAATGTCCCATTGTTCATTGATTGAGGTTACTCGCTCATTTGCAGTCTGGAAACGATGTGTTTTTTCAATTATAATAAACTTAAATGACAATATACTTAGATCGCCAACAAGTTATTATCTCTTTACAATCACCTATTTTTTTCACAAGACGAAGATGTATTCTGTCCTGCATTCAGGAGAACAAAACGTTTACGAACGTTTTAAAACGTGCACTCACGTGTGATACCTGATACCATTTTGAAACGTAGGTGAGCTTTTTGTCCTCCTAAACGCAAGGTTGACAAACATTTTCGAAAATATTGACTTTTCAATTATAATAAACTGAAATGACAATATACTTAGATCGCCAACAAGTTATTATCTCTTTACAATCACCTATTTTTTTTCACAAGACGAAGATGTATTCTGTCCTGCATTCAGGAGAACAAAACGTTTACGAACGTTTTAAAACGTGCACTCACGTGTGATACCTGATACCATTTTGAAACGTAGGTGAGCTTTTTGTCCTCCTAAACGCAAGGCTGACAAACATTTTCGAAAATATTGACTTTTCAATTATAATAAACTGAAATGACAATATACTTAGATCGCCAACAAGTTATTATCTCTTTACATCACCTATTTTTTTCACAAGACGAAGATGTATTCTGTCCTGCATTCAGGAGAACAAAACGTTTACGAACGTTTTAAAACGTGCACTCACGTGTGATACCTGATACCATTTTGAAACGTAGGTGAGCTTTTTGTCCTCCTAAACGCAAGGTTGACAAACATTTTCGAAAATATTGACTTTTCAATTATAATAAACTGAAATGACAATATACTTAGATCGCCAACAAGTTATTATCTCTTTACAATCACCTATTTTTTTCACAAGACGAAGATGTATTCTGTCCTGCATTCAGGAGAACAAAACGTTTACGAACGTTTTAAAACGTGTACTCACGTGTGATACCTGGTACCATTTTGAAACGTAGGTGAGCTTTTTGTCCTCCTAAACGCAAGGTTGACAAACATTTTCGAAAATATTGACACATGTATTTTTCTTCTTCTCCGACATGGTTTTCAAAATTTCCTGCTACTCGAATTTTCACGATTAATGTTCGTTCGTAGATCAACGTTTTAGCGTTAAGTTTTGGGTAATATAGGTAGGTGAGCGAGTGAAAGAATGGGTGAACGGACCATGCTATGTATCAATGCTGGACAGACTTAAAGGACCATATTAAACCACGCCTTTCTGTGAAATTTTTAATGTACCACATCCTCCGAACTGGCAAATATTAAGTTCGTAGGTTACAGTTGTAGATTTTTTTTTGATCAGGCAGACATACAGATGAAAAACAAAACAGATGGGTGTATCAAAGGCGAGCGGGTCCGATCTCGCATTTTTCTACAATGATTTAACATGTTTCACGCGTGTTGACAAGTAAAACGCAGCAAAACATGTGGTACTCTTACCGCTATCGTTTGATGGCCTATCAAAATAGCGACACGCGCTTCTATAATAATGAATAAAACAGATGCGTGAGTCTTGTTGGGGGGTTATTAACAGCACGCTTGTAAAAATGAGAAATTACAGCGTAAAATGTTGGGATTTGATAGGTATTTAAGAGGCGATAACTTAACCTATTTACACACAATCCCCTCTTTGACAAAAATGAACATTTTAACTCCCAGAAAATTCCGTCTTATCTTATGATGTTCTGTGATATTTGTTTCATTGTATATCTATTTTGAATGCGCCAGCAATTTCTTTTATTTAATTCCCTGTCGTACTAAAGTAAGTAAAGGATCGACTTAATGGATTGTCTCGGGTTATAAGTTGTTTGATGTAGTTGCGGTTTGAGATTTCATGCGCGGATCCAGGATATTTCCTCAGAGGGGGTATGATTGAAAATATTTAATTTCCACAGTTTTCGTCAGTTAGCAAAATGCCGTAACTACAGCTTGAACAAAGCTGGAGTTACAAGTGTTTAGTTGCTCACTGACAATATGATACTTGCTTTCAAGTTTGTTCAAATCTTATAACCATATTTTCTGAAATTTCAAGAGGGGTGGGTTCC
Source organism: Fragum whitleyi (assembly GCA_948146395.1). Lineage (NCBI taxonomy): Eukaryota > Metazoa > Mollusca > Bivalvia > Cardiida > Cardiidae > Fragum > Fragum whitleyi. The sequence continues at coordinate 93,164,581 of OX411544.1, read as the reverse complement.
GGAACTCTGGATCCACGATAATGGTATTAATAAACAAACAACCACTCGAGTTGAGTAGAAATATCGTTTGAAAAAATAAAAATGATAATAACAACACAATGGTTTTATATTTAATTTGTATGATACATATTTTCATTCAAAGTCATGCAAATATGCTATGCTGTTCTATACATTATCTAATTACATAACACAAGACATATAATTACACAATAATCTCTCAGTAAAATTGCGGTTTATACATTATTTTATTTTATTTTTACCACATGTTTTAGGAATAACATTAAGATCATACCGTGTTATTAGTTTCATAATGAACAACACCTGCAGATGAAAGCATTAACTATCAGTATCAATGCTTAGTAGGTAATGGGTTTTCCCAAGTTGCAATTACTACGTATTTAACTAAATCAAGCATATATATATATATATAAATACTAAGAGTAGTGCTAGCATATATTTCATTCTATGACTTTGCATATAAAGGGTGTTAGTGCTAATACTATACTACTGAGGTGTGAGGGCGCATACTATACTACTGATGTTTTTTTAAGCGTCTGCTTAAAAAGTGCATTTTAAAAAGAAACGAACTTCTTTCATTGAAACAGATTTGAATATAGGGTTAATTACGAGTCGGAATTAATATACGGTAAGTCGATTTATTATAAACTGTTATATTGATTTTAATTTCACATGTATCTCCAATATATCAATTCATTTTAAAGAGGTTTATTGAGTTATTGTTTTTTTTGTTTACAATAAAAATACAATAAAAATACATATTCTTAGTTATTATTATTATTATTATAATTATTATTATTACTGTTGTTGTTATTATTATTATTATTTTATGGTAAACCTATATGATGTTTATTCAGTTTAAACCATTTCTTTTCAGAAACATGGCAAATCCAATGAATAATGAGCTTTCTACATGTGAACTCGTACAGATTTAGGAAAGAATTTGCTCAAATTTGGAAATAGTAGCTGTTCATCTAGGGTTTTGTCGAAGCCAAATACTAGCTCTTAAAGAAAATACACATGGACTTGAAAGACAATTATTTTGGTTACTTTACTCTTGGTACGAGGTTGTAAAACATTACGACAATAGTTGGAGATATCTGCTCGCTAAAGCTTTTCAGGCGGTGAAAGATAATAGAACGGCATATTTCATAGTCGGTTCTAGTGATCAGTTAAAACACGTTACTATGACGCCATCTACCATGGATAAAGTGAGAGAAATTAAGTTCTAAGACTCTATAATTATATTTATCTTGGTGTTACATGAAATACTTGACTTAATTCAGAAATCTATCTTTTGCAGGGAGGACATGGCATCCAAAATCACAGTAGGTGAACTCATAAACCTATCTCGTGAAATAACTGAATGGGAGGTAGTTGCAGTTGTGCTTGGATTTAATAGACACCAAATTCAATCATTAAAGAAGAACAGTCAAGATGCGTCAAGTCTTACGTTTTGGCTGCTTTTTTCGTGGTATGACGTCGTTAAAGATTGCAACGAAAACTGTCGAGATTTGCTTGCAATGGCATTTGTGGCGATACAAGATAACTTAACTGCTTCCCTCATTATGGGGTGTGATAGGTATAATCTACGTGAGCTAGAAAATCTTACTATGAAAGATACGACATTAGAGAGAGTGAAAAACATAAAGTTTTAAGAACCATATGTGTATATTAGCGCGCTTATACAATGTCTACATACAACACTGCATATAACTCCAGTGGGTAGAAAGCGAAATTGGATCATAATTGTTTCCCTTTAGTTAACGCGTGTATTTGGATTCAATTACCATCAAATTTACAGTGTAATTTATCAGGGTTTTTCTGTGTTTTATGGGATTTTATTTCATTTCTCTGTTTCCTGAAGACGAGGTTTTATTTAGTGTGTGAACATTGGACTCAAAGGTCAAAACTATGGGTTAAATAAAGTCGCCTTAGCCTTGACTTAAACATAAAACATACTGGATAATGTTTTATCAATATACACATTGTGCATTTGTTGTTTGCTGAAACCGACTTTTTTGCCAAAAGTATTAGAATAAATACTTATTTTCTACCCTGATTTATTTTGTTAAGACTAAAATGCATATCAAAAGTGTTAAATGTACTTCATGTACATATATAAACTGGAGATGTGTTTTATATTAAACCATATAACGACTAGACATTGTATACATATTTTACATTATATTATATATGTTAGAAAATACAAATAAATGTCTTAAATAATATTACGAAGTTTGATATATAATTTACCCTTACCGTTACAACCCCCTCCTTCTAACTAGGGTATTCCAACCATTGAAAAGAGCATTTTCTTCTTTTTCCAACACTGTTTTCTAAATTTTCTTATACTATACTTTCCCAATATTTTACTGAAATTTTTCCTATTAATGATTGGTTCAAAGTTTTAATGTGAGGTGTTGGTCAGACAGGTACACGAATCAACGAACGGGCTCTTGCTCTTATCGATCGACCTTTTTTGTATCTAACCGCCTCTTTGACTTAACCATTAGTTTTTATTTGTGAAAAATAAATGTAGTAAACAGTATTGGAAACAAGCATTTTCTTCTTTTCTTTCGCTGTTTTTCCGATCTAAATTAAGTAACCGTTTGCCAAGGTCGACAACAATTCTTATCTTTTTATAATCTCTCATTTTTGTAATATGGGGGACAGCGTTTTCTTCGCTTAACAATGCGCTCAATAAACCAGAGACTGTTCTCGTCTTTTTCCACTTTCTGCAATTCGCTCGTATAAAAAAAAAACCCTTTTATATTTTCGTCTTTTAAATCCTTTAAGCGATACATTAGAATTCCCTGCTTTAGTAACCTACCCGCTATTTGAAACACCTCTGCAGTGTACTGCTCCTGATAGGCTCTTAAGGCTTCTGTGCGGAGTATTGTTATAATTATCAATAATGTCGTCAAGCACACCAATGTAACGATAGCTACCGTGATGCCTCATGTACCGGTAAAGAGTCGTTTTGATCATCCTCTGAACCCTTTCCGGATAATTTGCCTACATAATTTGCCTTTGGTGGATTTTGTGTTGTGAAAAAGTAGATGTTTTCCGATTTCATCAATTTTTTAAACCACTGATTAACAAATTCGGAACCTTTGTCTGCTCTTACTTTTCTTGGTTTCACGACTTTAATTATATTTTTCATACCTTCCAAAACTGCCTTTGCCGTTTTATTTTTTAACGGTTGCACTCTTAACTTCTTGCTTAAGATGTCAATGGTAAACAATAGATACCGAACACCATCATTTGCATCACTTAAATTTATCATAGAAAGCAAATCAATGTCCCATTGTTCATTGATTGAGGTTACTCGCTCATTTGCAGTCTGGAAACGATGTGTTTTTTCAATTATAATAAACTTAAATGACAATATACTTAGATCGCCAACAAGTTATTATCTCTTTACAATCACCTATTTTTTTCACAAGACGAAGATGTATTCTGTCCTGCATTCAGGAGAACAAAACGTTTACGAACGTTTTAAAACGTGCACTCACGTGTGATACCTGATACCATTTTGAAACGTAGGTGAGCTTTTTGTCCTCCTAAACGCAAGGTTGACAAACATTTTCGAAAATATTGACTTTTCAATTATAATAAACTGAAATGACAATATACTTAGATCGCCAACAAGTTATTATCTCTTTACAATCACCTATTTTTTTTCACAAGACGAAGATGTATTCTGTCCTGCATTCAGGAGAACAAAACGTTTACGAACGTTTTAAAACGTGCACTCACGTGTGATACCTGATACCATTTTGAAACGTAGGTGAGCTTTTTGTCCTCCTAAACGCAAGGCTGACAAACATTTTCGAAAATATTGACTTTTCAATTATAATAAACTGAAATGACAATATACTTAGATCGCCAACAAGTTATTATCTCTTTACATCACCTATTTTTTTCACAAGACGAAGATGTATTCTGTCCTGCATTCAGGAGAACAAAACGTTTACGAACGTTTTAAAACGTGCACTCACGTGTGATACCTGATACCATTTTGAAACGTAGGTGAGCTTTTTGTCCTCCTAAACGCAAGGTTGACAAACATTTTCGAAAATATTGACTTTTCAATTATAATAAACTGAAATGACAATATACTTAGATCGCCAACAAGTTATTATCTCTTTACAATCACCTATTTTTTTCACAAGACGAAGATGTATTCTGTCCTGCATTCAGGAGAACAAAACGTTTACGAACGTTTTAAAACGTGTACTCACGTGTGATACCTGGTACCATTTTGAAACGTAGGTGAGCTTTTTGTCCTCCTAAACGCAAGGTTGACAAACATTTTCGAAAATATTGACACATGTATTTTTCTTCTTCTCCGACATGGTTTTCAAAATTTCCTGCTACTCGAATTTTCACGATTAATGTTCGTTCGTAGATCAACGTTTTAGCGTTAAGTTTTGGGTAATATAGGTAGGTGAGCGAGTGAAAGAATGGGTGAACGGACCATGCTATGTATCAATGCTGGACAGACTTAAAGGACCATATTAAACCACGCCTTTCTGTGAAATTTTTAATGTACCACATCCTCCGAACTGGCAAATATTAAGTTCGTAGGTTACAGTTGTAGATTTTTTTTTGATCAGGCAGACATACAGATGAAAAACAAAACAGATGGGTGTATCAAAGGCGAGCGGGTCCGATCTCGCATTTTTCTACAATGATTTAACATGTTTCACGCGTGTTGACAAGTAAAACGCAGCAAAACATGTGGTACTCTTACCGCTATCGTTTGATGGCCTATCAAAATAGCGACACGCGCTTCTATAATAATGAATAAAACAGATGCGTGAGTCTTGTTGGGGGGTTATTAACAGCACGCTTGTAAAAATGAGAAATTACAGCGTAAAATGTTGGGATTTGATAGGTATTTAAGAGGCGATAACTTAACCTATTTACACACAATCCCCTCTTTGACAAAAATGAACATTTTAACTCCCAGAAAATTCCGTCTTATCTTATGATGTTCTGTGATATTTGTTTCATTGTATATCTATTTTGAATGCGCCAGCAATTTCTTTTATTTAATTCCCTGTCGTACTAAAGTAAGTAAAGGATCGACTTAATGGATTGTCTCGGGTTATAAGTTGTTTGATGTAGTTGCGGTTTGAGATTTCATGCGCGGATCCAGGATATTTCCTCAGAGGGGGTATGATTGAAAATATTTAATTTCCACAGTTTTCGTCAGTTAGCAAAATGCCGTAACTACAGCTTGAACAAAGCTGGAGTTACAAGTGTTTAGTTGCTCACTGACAATATGATACTTGCTTTCAAGTTTGTTCAAATCTTATAACCATATTTTCTGAAATTTCAAGAGGGGTGGGTTCCGGAACTCTGGATCCACGATAATGGTATTAATAAACAAACAACCACTCGAGTTGAGTAGAAATATCGTTTGAAAAAATAAAAATGATAATAACAACACAATGGTTTTATATTTAATTTGTATGATACATATTTTCATTCAAAGTCATGCAAATATGCTATGCTGTTCTATACATTATCTAATTACATAACACAAGACATATAATTACACAATAATCTCTCAGTAAAATTGCGGTTTATACATTATTTTATTTCCACCAAAGTGGCGAGTTATATCACAAAAGAGAAACAACACAAATAATATACAAAATAAGATAATTAAGATAATGTAATATACCTTGTCAACGCTTCGAAGTTACGTAAAATTGTTCCCTCTACACAGTCCTTTTCCAATTACCAGATATAATTTTTACACTACTCCAATCAAAGAAAAGTTACAGACAACAAAAAAGAGAATGTAACGTAGGTAACGTACATGGAAGAATCCATTGTAAGGAAAGAGACTTTGCTTGTTGCAAGTCGTTTCTCCTTTCAAACAATGCTTTCAATTCTCCTTTCAAACAATGCTTTCAATTCTTTTTTCAAAGTTACCAACGGATAGTACGATAATGGTAAATTGATAAAAATCAATGTCATAAAATATTTTATGTATATTAACCATTTTTTGTGTTATCTTTATGTTTACACCAATTCCTGCTTTCAATTTATGCTAACTAATATTGTTTTTTACTCTTTCCACTTTCATTTTCTTAAATATTGTCTCCTGTTTCCGAATTTATGCTAACTAATATTGTATTTCAACTTTAACACTTTGTTGCTACATATATGACGTCATCGTCACTATTCCCACTTTCATTTTCTTGATTATTGTCTCCTGTTTCCGAAATGTTTTCATTTTCTTGATTATTGTCTCCTGTTTCCGAAATGTTTTCATATTCCATTTGCCTGTTTTCTTCCGCCTCCCCATCGTCTATCGTATCTCTTATGTCCATTAGGCTGTTTCTTAAATTATAAAATCGTTTTTCATAAATTTCGCTAGTGTTCTGCCAAATACTAATTGTCTCTTTATTTTGATTGATAATTTGTGTTTGTTCTTCCACCTTTTCTTTTAGGGAAGAAATTTCATCTTTCAATCTTTTAGTTAAAACATTGTATCTAATTTTTTCCTCTGTCAGAGTTGAGATAGAATTGCGAAATTTTGAGTTGTCCCTTTCAAGTTTTTGCTTTTCAGATTCCAATAATTAAACTTTTAATTCTACTTCTCTCATTGTGGTTTTAAGGAGTGGAACCTCTGTGAGAATGTCATCCCTCTCTCTCTGAAATGTGTCTCTCTCTCTTGAAGCAGCTATCAAGTCTGTAAAATAAACAAGAATGTTTTGAATATAATTTTTAGTATAACAAAATCAAGAAAAATATCAAAATAAATGAATAAGTAAAGGACCGAAATTTGCCAATGAATTCTTGAATAAATATATGAAAATACAAACATATATAAAACAATGAATACAAAATAATCAGTCAAATAAATAAATTTGCTTGTAAATAATTGAATTATGAGTAAACATATGTTTTTAAATAGTTTTCAAATTAGGGTATGTAAAACAATTCGCAGTGAAATAGTTAAATGAAGTGTTCATAAGAAAGGAAAAACGAAAATATAATTTGTTAAATTTGCTCTTAATTTCACCCGGAATACAAAATATTTTTTCGACGATATTTTCAAATGAAGAATTTATCTTTAACATTTCATATTTCATTGAATATTTTGTAAAAGTATATTCATTTTCTAATCAAACACAACAAATATTTTGATTGTCAAAATAATAATAATAATAAAAAAAAATATAGAAAATATATGAGCCTGTGTGTGACATTTCCAACGATTTCCGGGTGTAACAAGTAAAGACTCGGATCAGTCTGTTCATCCGCAAAGTCTGATCAGGGTCTTCACTTTGCACTCTGTAGGTAGCTACTGAGTCAAATTTTCTTTAGGTAATCAGCCAATAATCTGAACGCACTGTGTGATCGGTCAGTCTGCTAAATGTCTGTACTTGATGCACAATTAAAATTGTTGGAAATGTCACGCACAGACTCATATATTTTCTATAGTCTGATGAATTCACAAAAACAGAAACTCTTAGAAAGAAATATACTTCTCACGAAAGGTAGGTAAAGAAATGTAGTTTAGAGTTTGTATTTAATCAGTCTGATCTAACTCTACACTACTCAAATATTTTCAAGACATCGGCACTTACAAAATCTTTAAAACAATATTAAAATGATAGAGTATAAGAAAGAAAACAAATTACCTTGACGGGATTCGTACAAATCTTGGTTTAGCCGATCCACTTCAGCTCTCATATTTCGAATCAAATCATTAGAACTTTCGCGAGAATACTCAAACATATTGTTTGACATATCCAAAAACTTATTCATGTATCGATCCATCTTTAACTTTAAACCTTTTAGAATCAAAGTGTGACAAGCTGTCTACAAAGGCCGCTTTTTATAGGGAATCGAACAGTCAAAGCGTGGGAATCCGGATCCTGTTCTCATGCTGTTGCACAAAGAAACAGCTGATAAATTTAATTCCAGTCATTAACTTATTTGTTCAGAATAAATTCGCAGATGAAAAAAGAGAAAGAAATTAAACTTAATGATAAAGTCTTACCCCTAACCGCTTACCAATGCACTCGAGTTTTCCATTTTCAAAACATATCCTATCGTCTGAAGCAAGTGAGATCTCAACTATATTGACTTTGTGAATGGAATTGATTCAAAATCTTTTTGGCAAGAGAAGTAAGATAAACAAAATCAGTTTACTCGTGATTTATTTATGGCTAATCCATATATACGTTCGCAGTCCAAGAGACAAAAAGCCGAAATTATTAATATGAGAGAAAGTATTTTTCTTATTGAAGTATATCATGATCAGATTTCGATATTCACTGGCAGCATCAGGTTCGATCCCTGGCCGTGACAATACCTTCCCCGATAATTATCTCCCACCAATGGGTGGATAATTATAATTCTAAGTGGGATGAGCAGATGGAGACTTGGAAAAGATGCAGGGGTAGCATTGGACAGAGGAATACAAAGCAATCCACCGTTAGTTGCTCTAGACGTCGCAATATGAAAGAATACTGTTGAAAGTGGCGATAAACCCCTTTCAAATAAACAGATCACTGATCCTAAAGTAGCATCCAACAACGTTCTTTCAAGCTTTAAATAATAAGAATTTTACCAAGTTGCTCAGGAAAAATGACCGGGTTGTGGGTTAAAGGCAACATGACCACATAATAACGTATATATTTAATTAATGTATTTCCATCACGAGAACTGTGATTTTTCTTATCATCAAGTTCCCAGAAAACAACCGTTACAATTGTTTTCTTCAAACGCATATCTAACAGCATTAAAAACCCATTATTGACGTAAATTAATTGGAGTCTGAGAAACTCATTTGACATATGGAACAGACTGCAATTGGCTGGGAATGTCTGTAACGGTTTTATTTCTGTACTGTAATGAACTCCTTTCCTTAAATTTGTACCTATTTCGAGCTATCTGTTCACATCATTTGTCACGTTTTAAAACAGGTATTTCAATTACATAAGAGTTAGTTACAGATATCATTAAAACTCGTGTTTCATTTAGGTATCTTTCAAATTCGAATGTGACTGGTAATAAAAAAAGAAAAAAAATCAATGCATAACTTCTGCTTAAAAACTGTAATATGCATAATGGAATTATCGGTTTTAATATGTTTTTCTCCTGATTGTGTAAATGTAACAAATGTTTATGTGCAAGTTAAAATATACTGATATATACCTGACTTAGTCGGCTTTCTGTCAAACCAGAAGATCGGTTTAGCTCAGTTAACTTTTAGCTGACAAAGGGTCGCTTTCAAATACAAGATTCAGCAAAGCACAATAAAGTTGAATTTCTCACAGTAATATATTCATTTACAGTGCGATACTTTTGATGTTGTAATTCGTCATACACCCCCAGATTATGTGCTTTAATTAATTATGCCACATGTTGATTCTAACGACCTAATGACTTAACCAGCGCACTCAGGTTATATAATCATGGGAACGATTCTTTTACGGTAACACCGTGGCACTTCAAAAGTTGATCTAGTGGGTAGGAAGAAAAGGGTTAAAATGGAATCATTCATATAGATTTAAAAAAAAATGATTAGCATCATTTACGTTTTCATGACTCCATTATCAACCCGATTTACCCTTACAAGATTTCTAGGTCATAATTTTATCTTTTACAAATTTATCCCCAAGACTTTTATCCCCAAGACTTTAATCCTCTTCTAAGACAGTTTTACTCTACTATCAATATACAAGGGCGAAAATAAGTTTTATATATACTGAACAACAAAAATAACGCATCACTTTAATTTCTAGATACAAATTTTTTCCATAATCTAGAGTTTGGAAAATTGGATACACCAAAATAAACGTACACTAATTATTGATCTGTGACAAAAAGGATTACACCGAAGACATGCGCATTGGAGAGTTACTACCCCCAAAATCAAAGTTTTGAAATCAAAGTCAGTTTTCATTGCTCTGTAAAATTCAATAGCGCGTGTGTTCATGTGCAATATTGCTCTCAAATAATGTTCGACACGTGGATTTCTGAATTTTACCTAGATTAAATCCTAACATGGCTATCCAATTGCTCTTCATGCTGCCTTAATTTGACTCAAAACCTTGCGATTTTTCGTTCTTTTGTGAACTCTCATTGCAAGCTCGTTTCTGATATGCTTGAGTTTGAGAAAAGTCTTGTCGTTGAAAGAGAAGGCATCGGTATAACTTAAAGAAAGTTTTCGTTATGAACAATGTTTTTCATGCAGCAGGTCGAATGCATCGTACGAAACTCAGGTTTGTCGAGTAATACAGCTTATAAAGGTGGAAACGACAAACCGTGAAAACATTTATCAGATAAAGCCAAGTTTTCGAGTTTGGTGGTAGCGAACAAAATGATTTTCAGAGCGTCATTGCGCATAGACATATTAAACTGATTCATTTACGCGATTAAAATCAAGGACACTGAGGTGTCATAACTCGAACATTGCCAGGTTAAAACGCCGATAGTAACAACTACCGATGCCGAACTTCGGTGCTGACTGGATGGGAGGACGGATTGTACTACAATTTGTGTTATAATCGGAAACTTTTTACTCCGCAGGTCACAGTTTTTTAAGGTTATCGTGGACTCATGTTGACAGTAAACCACAAAGACGAGGTATCTGGGCCGTTTGTCGACTCCTTCAAAAGCAATAGCCATAGGGTGAATCCCTGTACATAAGTCAATATTATGGTCTATTCATATCATGCCATTATGGATTTAATTCGTGAACACTTCCTTAAAGTGAGACCAATGCCTATTCTTTCACTGACCGGACTCATTTCAAACCCGAGCTTATCGAAAACGAGTTTACAAGGGAGTAAAAAAGTTGCGAAAACCCAAGATTTTGAGTGAGATCGAGGCAACATGAACATCGAATGCATATCCATGTTTGGATTTGCTCCTAGGGATAGTCGCCTTCACGCGCCTACAACTCTTCAATGCGTATGAATACGGTGTCATTCCTTTTCTCACTAACTAACTATCTAACTAACTAAATAAATGAATGAATAAATAAATAAATAAATGTAGTTTTAAGGCAAGTGATTATGAGTTTCGGTCCCTAAAGGTTAGGCACTCCAAGACTTTGGAGCATTGGTACATAATTAGAGACAAATAATTTTCTTTCAACTATCTAAAATTTCAGTAAAGAACAATTTTCTAGAATATTGTGGTTGTTTTCTTGAAATCGTACACACTGAAAACAAGGGTCTACATCATCAGACATACTGTTCCGAATATTGCATTTTGGAGGGAATAAAAGTGAACGAGAAAAGTGAGACATAAAATAGACAACGTGTGCCATGCAATGACGAGAAAACAGCGCCCAATAGAACTAATAGAAACTTCATATTGAAGGCTGTGGGGGCATATGGAAGAAGAAGAAGACACTCCACAACTTCAGAGCCAGGGTACATAATCGGAGCCAATCCACATAATCGGAACCATACAATTTTCTCTGATATATATCGTTTTGCAGAAAAGTACATTGGGTTATAGTATTGTGGTTGTTTTGTTAAACTCGTGTACACTGAAAACAGTGGTCTGTGTTATCAATTCTGTTCAGAATATTGCATTTTGGAGGTAAAACCACGTGTTTTGACATTCCTGGCTCAAGACTGCTCCCAGAAGAAATCATTTTTAACAAAAACCAACGAGCGTTCTTATATTTTTTGAGTACGTTTACGTTGCAAAATGTATAACTGGTCGAATAGCATTCGAATTTTTTATGATTAATGAATTAGATATTAGATAACTGAGGAAATCCCGATCTCCTACCCCATTTTTCATTCAAAATATGAAATGTTTACATCTACATAATCGGAGCCACACGTGGAGCGGAAGTTCCACACATGATTTTGAAAGCGGAGCCGGTGGCTCCGATTATGGACATCACCCCCCGTGTCTACACTGAAGTTCAGGAACAAACCGCTCGATGGCAAACATACAACACGTTAGGTACTTGTATCCCTGTGTTACTCGTGCTTCCATTCTTACCCTCTTTATCCGACCATGTTGGAAGGAAGCTTTTATTCATAATCGCATTATCTAGCGCTGTCATCAAGTTCGCATTAATTGCTATCGTTATTTATTTCAAATTCGGATTAATATGGATCGTAGGCGCACTGATCTTGGATGGATTTAGTGGATCGTATTACACAATCGTATCGGGGGCGTCATCATTTATTGCCGATATAACCAAACGTCGTGGGGGAAGACGAACAATAGCTCTGACAGCCATTGATTCGCTGATGCTGGTTAATGTTACCCTCTCGAGTATAACGATTGGATATCTTATTAAAATCTCGGGTTACTTTATACCGACTCTCGGGTGCGCAATAGGGAACTTCGGTATGACGTCATAGCCCACTAGCCAATAAAAATGGTTGGCGTTGAATCGCCTCGTTCTATTTAATTCATGTAAATATTGCCCAATCTAAATCACTTTTTTCGCTTTACTTGAGGAAAAGGGTATCAAAACAATACATTTTTGAAAAGTAAATCATTCGAACTTTTCAGAAAACATGTTTATAAAGAAAATATCACGAATTTAGATTTAATAACCATGCTTTGAAAACAACACTATCAAAAAGGAATAACATCGATTTGGTTGATTTTTTGCAAACATTTATCATTTTTTACCGCTGATTTATCTTGATTTTATTAAATCCTGATTATTATTTTTTCTTTAATATCTTAATATTATAAAAAAAAAAAAGGTTTATGTTTTGTTTGTTTATGCGAACAAAATCGTTCGGTAAATCGGCATTGATAGTCTTTTCCAATCACTCAAAATTTAGCCATTATACATCCAAACAATATCTGTAACACTATAACAAAATATTTCGGCATGTTACAATTTTCCTTAGATGCCTAATGACATTCCCTAATTAGGAAATATTGATTCATGAATGACAAGTGGTGTCATTATCGATTATTTGTTAGACAAACCCTTTCACCTTGTTGAAAACAGTGAAAAGGTATTCGATTTGGGCTAATTGACCTGTTTAAATACAAAATGTTCAAACTGAAGATTTTTTATGGTACTAAGAATGTTCCATGACCGACTGACGTATGAATTCAAAGTCGGCTAGTAAGACAGGCGGACGGACAGACGGACAAACAGACGGACGGACGAACAAACTAACGAACGAAATTACAAACAAACGAATGGATGGAAAGACGGATGGATGGACGGACAGATGGATGGATGGACGGATAGAAGGACGGATGGATTGATGTATGGAAGGACGGTGGATTGATTGATTGATTGCATGGAGTTTAACGCCGCTTTCAACATTATTTCAGTCAAGTTATATCCCGGCGGCTGGAGCACCTAACAATGGATTCCTGGTATTTCTCTCACCAGTACAACCATCACATTCTTTCCTAGCCTCCAGCTGCTGTCACACATAGGTCTACGATTATCAACCCATTGGTGAGAGACAAATAGTCGGAAAGAATGAGTGCCGCCGTCGGGGATCGAACCCGGGACCTCTAAATTGACAGTCCGACGCAACTGCGCTATGACGGCGGCGACGGACGGATGTATGGATTGACGGACGTACGGATGGATGTATGGAAGGATGGGGGAATGGCTGGACGGAGGGAGGGAGGGAGGGATGAATGAATGAATGAATGAATGAATGAATGAATGAATGAATGAATGAATGAATGAATGAACGAACGAACGAACGAACGAACGAATGAATGAATATAGTAAGTTATAAATGAATTTGATTTTATCATTTCGAAAACATTTTTATCATTTGCAGTGGTGGATACAGGATTTCTGTAAAGAGGTTTGGAACTTAAAATATAGATGGTGCCTTTTCCTATAAGTGCCCAGTTTAAATCAGATTTCTCTATGATAATTTAATGAAACATCTTCGACCCCTCACTGCAATCCCCCTCAGGATCCGTCAATAATTTGATTGGTTGAAATTCTACACTTCTGCTAATTATTACAAAGATTACAAACAGTATGTGTTTGATTGACTGTAATAGTTCTATAATATCAACGAGATGGCCTTCGGAGGATTGTAATCAGTCAAATGTTGCAATTCTATAGTTGCAATGTTTTGAAGCATGTGGAATATTTTGACTTTTTATATGACAGCATGTTATTTCCATGTCTGATTAAGCATAATATTTGATGTGTAAACCAAGCTTTCACACATTGGGCTCAAAGACTAGTTGTGTCATACTGAAAGCAACCAATCAGTGGCAAATGACATGGCTTGATTGATGCAGATCAAAGAAAATTAGGAATGTGGTATAAAACGTTGCGTAAGTAAGGGCGATCTTAATGACCCGTGCACGTGTGTGGGATAAGCGGCTACCGTTTTATGACATTGACAATATTGATTGGCGCATCCGGTTATGGTCAGATCAAAGAGATTCGCTTGTTGGTTGTGAAATTCCTAAATTTGAAAAATCTTGTACTCCTAAACTACCAAGCATAGGACATTCACATTTAAGCATAAATAGATAATTTAAAGTATTTTTTTCATTATCATTATAACCCAAGGTATTGATCTCAAGTGAGCAGCCCAGGGCAAATGACCATCTTCATTTGTAATTTCAGTGAATATTCCTGTCATCTTTTCATATCTCACAGTACCAATGATTAAGAGCATAATGTCTTTGATGACACCCTTGGACAAACAAGGTAATATGAGCCTATGTGATATTTCCAACAATTTCATGCGTGCATGATGGACTGACATTGAGCAGTTTGAACAGCAACACAGTGCATTTAAGGTAGTGGACCTGTAGTAAGTGTGCAAGGTTTCGGAGGTGATGAACTTAAACAGTGTTAACCGAGGTTTCCTATTGATTTCATTAGGAAACCTCAATCAACATTGTGAAAGATCATGAGTTCTGAAATGTTGCGGAACTATTACAGATCTACAAGCTTACAATATTCTGCCGTTGTGAACAAAGAATTCAGTTCCAAAGATATCTATTGAGTACTGTGAAGACACTTTTCAGACTGTGGGAATGCACAGGCTGGCAAGTCCTAACATTGCACATGTGTAAAATTGTTGGAAATGTCACATAAAGGCTCACTTTATATATTAATGAAACATTTTTTGACAATTAAAACTAAACGATTCTTCATTGTCACCCTTTCATGATCAATTATATTATCAATTCAATATACTGACAATTTTATTGATCAATTATTGGCAATATTAAAAGTTTATCAAAGAATCTATTCCATACCATTGTGAATAATATTGGTTGTGTATAGGGCATTTAAGATACATTAGCAAATAACCAAGACAGATCTTCAAATAATGATTAAATATATTAATTCTTTATTTAACAATACTTGTTTTTTTTTTCTTTACTCAACAACTCTTGCTTAACTTCTTTATATATTTTCTGTAATATATGTAACAATATTTTTTTAACAATGAAATCTGAAAAAAGGGCACTGAAAGACTATTCCTCTGATTCTGATTAAAATGCATGCTTTAGTTACTAAGAAAGAAGATTATCAAAGAAATTTATGGAATCAAGCATAGACAGATACATGATAGACACACCATCATAGCAAAAGCGGTATCAAGAAATTCTAATATCGAGGGGTCAGTGCAACGCTATTGTAAGTGCCTATATATTCATAGGCACTTACAATAGCGTTGCACTGACCTCTTGATAATTAAATTAAATCATTTTGCCACAGTCCAGCTAAACATGTATTAAGCAACCATTTACAGGACCACCAAAAGACGGTCTAAGAGAATGGTAGCTTAGTACATGTTTTGCTTACAAATAAGAAATATAATTTTGATTGAATATGTGTATTATTGCGAATTTCTCAACAATTCTATGTTGTTCAAAATCATTTATATCATCTCAATGAGACAATTCTATTGAGTTTGTACAAAATAGGGTCCATTAAGATATCTTGATTTAAAGAAATGCATTCTGAGGATGGTGGCTTAATAAAACTTGTCTCTTAAAAGCTGTGGTCGCTCAAACAAGATGTACTGTACAAAGTTTCCAATTAAGCAAATATTGCATAATGTAATGAATTTCCTGCTGGTATAATTATAGGTTCCTTATTTGCTGGTATAATGTGTGTAGAGTGTATATGTCAAATCATCATTTACTTTATGTCCAACACAATGTATGAAGCCACTTACTTCCTGATGTGTGGTATAATTTCAGGTTCTTTATTTGCTGGTATAATGTGTGTAGAGTGTATATGTCAAATCATCATTTACTTTATGTCCAACACGATGTATGAAGCCACTTACTTCCTGATGTGTGGTATAATTTCAGGTTCTTTATTTGCTGGTATAATGTGTGTAGAGTGTATATGTCAAATCATCATAAACTTTGTGTCCAACACAATGTATGAAGCCACAGTTTCAATCATGCATGGATTTACATTCCTTGTTCTAGGGGAAATTTGTGGATTAGTGGTAATTGTGTTAGGGTAAGTAATGAGTATTTCATATTGATAACATAAGTGCAACATTTTTTGCTGTGATAGCCACAAAAAATTCTATTATCCAAATTCAAAAGGGGAAAAAGGGCTTTATAGTTAAATTTGTCTTAGCACTCAATTTGAAAAGTCTGATCAGGGTAAATATTTGTTATGTTTCTTTGCAGGAGGTAATAAAATTCCATTTGAGTAGAAACATAATATACACATACAGGAAGGCAAACAATCACTTATTCGTACAATCAATTATTGGTGCCTAAATTATGCAACATTGTAGCAGTATTGTTGCAAGTGACTATATGAAGAAATTGCAATCCTTAAATGTGGTTACCAGTCAACTACAGCTGCTTGAGCAGCTGATTTGCTCCAAAGGCCTGAATTTACTGATATGATAAGAGGAGAATTGTAGTGAATGATTGAGTGAATGTTTAGTTGAAGTAAATAAGTGTTGTTTTTTAGATCTTTCAGCTTGTCATTAAACACCACTATAAGTTATTACTTCAAAATAATTATTTGTCATCAAAAATTCTAACTAATGATGATAAGAAGTAAAATATTCAATCCAATATGTTTATTCTATTCTGCCCAATGCCAAAGAGAGCAGTCAACTCAGCTCTTTCTACTCCACTCGGAACCTCAGTAGGTCAGAAAATTTTACACCACTTGTCCTCTCTGTCTAAAGTCACCCTTTGTTCAACTAACTGGACATTTCTCAGGGGGTATTCTTAGGCAACCTATTTCACCTAATGTTTCTGTACATTTGGATTTCAACAAAAATTTTGTTCCTACTAATCTACAATCTTTAATCCTATTAAATTTTATAAGTCTAGAAAAATTCATTTTTTGGGTGATACGAAACGGGGAATCAAATATTCACTTAATACATTAAAATGTCCTCTGCCAATAAAAAGCATGCTGTTTATCTAATCAAAATATATTTTGCAAACTAATACAACTTCACAGAAACAACAAGAGGACCATGATGGTCCTAGATTGCTCACCTGAATCTCTTTGACCCCTGGGACATCACAATAATTAAATAGGCAGATGTCATAAAGGAGATAAATTCTACATAAGATCAATACCATGGAATATTTTCAGCCAAGAGCAAGAAGGATATGCCTTTTCGCTCTTTGATTCTATGTAAAAAGGGTCGGGCCCAGGCAAAGCCCAAATGTGACCCCATGGTCTTGATATGAACAAACTTGTTAGAGGTTCACTAGATGATGCTACATACTTAATATGGAAGCTGTCTGCCTTCTGGTTTCAGTGAAGAAGATTTTTGAAGATTTTCCTATTTTCACCCTTTTGGTTGAGGGTAAAGGGAAAGTAAAGGGTGGATTTCATTTATTTGGACAACTTTGGTAGAGCTTAACCCAAGGAATATCCCTGCCAAGTTTCATCAAGATTGGCCCAACGGTTTAAGAGGAGATGTTTAAAGAAATTGTGGACGACGCAGGATGGACGATGCAAAACGGACATTGTACTATCACAATAGCTCACCTTGAGCACTTTGTGCTTAGGTGAGCTAAAAAACAAATGATGTTTAAACTTTGAGAAAACTTTGTTTTACCATATATCGGATATTTCACCATATAACATACCTAAAGAAATGACTTCCACCAATAAAAGACATATGTTCATCCAATCACAATTTTTTTTTAGACTGATAAAGGGTCACTTGAGGATCATTCAAGTGAAAATTGGTTAATATCCATCAGTTATGTACTGAGAAAATGAATTTTAAAGTTTCCACTTTATAGCATGTGGAGAAATGACCTCAGCTCATAAAAGACACATTTTTCATCCAATCACAATACTTTTTTGTAGACTGATAAAGGGTTACCAACGGATCATTCCAG
Source organism: Fragum whitleyi (assembly GCA_948146395.1). Taxonomy (NCBI): domain Eukaryota; kingdom Metazoa; phylum Mollusca; class Bivalvia; order Cardiida; family Cardiidae; genus Fragum; species Fragum whitleyi. The sequence continues at coordinate 93,146,230 of OX411544.1, read as the reverse complement.
TGAAATTTGGTTGAGATCCATCTGTTACCAAATATGGAAATTAGCCACACTCATTAAAGCCTCATTCTTCATTGGATCAAAAATCTCTGTACAACTTTGAAAGCGGGTCACCCAAGGATCATTCCTATGAAGTTAGGTTGAAATTCATCCAGTATTTTCTGAGGAGAAGATTCTTAAAGAAAAAGTTTACGACCGGACGCACTGATGCACGATGGACACAGCGCCATGACAATAGCCCCAAGTGGAGCTAAAAACAGCCCAGTCCTGTGTTCAGGATGAGAAAACAGTGCAAACTATGTGCCAGTTATATCCCAATTTGCATGTGCACTTGCATGCAAAACAAGGTAAAATTGGCAAACAATTTTCACCATCATGACATGCTGAATTCAGGGCTGGATTTAGGGATGTTAAAACATTCAGTAATTTTATTTCTGTAATCTAGTTATTTTTCCAAACATGTTTGAAATCTTATAATTTAACTTCATATATGACATATCTTACATTTCAGAATATTTGGCGTGACACAAAAACCAGAAACAGTTGACAATGTAACAGACAAGCACATCAACCAGCCACAGGCCTAACATTGAAACCTGTGCTTTGTCTTATTAGCTTGAAAGATGCAAACAGTATATGAGTGTACGACAAACCCCCACCAGGCCAAAATGACAGTCAACCCCCACCAGGCCAAAATGACAGTCTGTGTGAAATGCTAATCTTGTACAAATAGAAAACCAATTTCAAAACAATATGTTCACTATTCTATACTTCAAAGGCAAAGGAAATTACTTTAAGCGTGTAACAGACATTTTTGGCAATGTTTCAACAAAGTAAAGAAAGAGGGGGAGTCAAAATCAGAAGAAAAAATAATATTCAATTGATTTTAATGAAATTTAACAACATGATTATTTTTTCCATTTTTTCATTTAATGCATGAAAATATAACTAAATCAATATAGATGTCAATAAATATATTGATATGAAAAAAGGGGTTAAGTCCTGGTAGGGATTTGTTGGATGCGGTTTTGTCCAAACCCCACAGTATACTATACAACCCTGCAAGACTGCATAGATACATGCAGAGTATCACCTAATATTTTTCACAGATTTCTGCATGTCGATGGCTCAGCCCAAATCCATTGTAACTGCCTATAAACATATAGGCATTTACAACTGTTTCACAATGAGCCATTGAAGTGTCATGGCCATTATACCCCTCTTTTGTTCATTTCACTCTATCCGACATTATCTAAGTGGAGTCCAATATGAGACTTCATCTTGAAGAAGACATAGCAATATCTTGCAAAATGATGCCTCTAAAGAAAATTTATCCTAAAAATTTGACAATTTTCTCAATTTTGCATTAAAGAAAAAGAATAATACTTTGTTTTTCAAGTAACATTGAGGAATATTTCTTTATATAAGCAACAAAAGCTTTTTTTATTCTTGAAAAAAAAAATAGCTTTAATATTTGTTCACCACTCAATGAAATATAAATCGAGTGTTCACTGAAACAGACAATCATCTTCTATATATTTGTAATTTTTCAATAAAATACATTGTATTTTGTTGGGGGTACTCATCTAAATGGTCTCAACAAGAGCTCAAGATTATAAAACTTTTCTAATTCTTATCTGAAAACTTTCTCTAATGTCAACTGGAGATCAAAACTTTAATTCTGTTGTGATGCTATATTAAATGTATGGAAATAAAAGATAAAATTAATACGTTGTTGTAAATAAAATAAATAACAATGGAGATATGACCAAGGTTTAAGTTTGTCACACCAATGCCTACACTGCCACGAATGACACCAAGACGATGATTGACGGAGGCCAAAAGTTCATCAGCTTCCTAATAATAGTTCAGCTGTCCTTGGAAAGCATTCTTTTTAACTTCACTTTCACTGCAGGCCACAATAGCTTAATGTTTCTTTTGTACCACTCTCTGAAAATAAAAGTTGTAAACTTGATCAGCCCTATGTGAAGATGTAAAATTTTGATAAACATTTGTGACCCGTCACACAAAAAGGGACCATCTGGGTAGCACATAAGGTATCGAACCTAGTCAGACTGCACGGATTGTGCAGACTGACTTGGGTCAAAAATTTTCGCAATGCTCTTATTTTCTGAATCTAGAATGAACAGTCTATCTTCCAGTGAAAGAATTTTTGAAATGCGACCTCTGGTTGACATATGCTGGACCTAATCTCTTTTTCAACGATTCATTTTACGTAGTTCCTGGATGGTCCCTTTTTGCATGACTGGTAACAACTAAGTAACTATATACTGTTCAAAATGAGAACTTACATGGAAAGCAGAGTGACAGTTTTAAATGTTCAAAAATGTTAATCTAGGCGTAACTAGGATTATGAAATTTATACGCACTCTGAAGGCAACCAAGATAGAATTTATAGGATTAAGGTAATATGTGTGACATAGGATGAATTTCCTCAGTCCGCTCCCTCTGTCTATGATTTTATCATGGGGGAAAATCAAAACATGTTTTTATCATTCATAACAACATTTTTTGACTGAGAATTTATTTCTATTACGCACTTGCATAATGTGTGTAATGGTAGTTATGCCCTTGCTTAATGCATCCTGAATGCAGAGTCCCATAGAGAGAGGGAGCGATATTGATGTTAAAATGTAAATTCACAATCCTTCAATCAAATCCTTTGTTGTGGGTACGCATTGGGATCATCTCATTGATTCAGTTATCATGAGTGCACACAACATAGGATGTGGATAAGAAATAACAGATTTACATAGTAATTAATCCCTCTTATATGTAGCCATAATGCAAGGCAGCATAAACAAACAAGAGATGTTTGTAGAATATTGAAGCCCCCCCCCCCCCCCCCCCCCCCCCTCAATCAGAGCAGGTCAATAGCCCATTCTTTGTCAATCAAAAGAGGGCAATAACTAAAAAAATATGATAAGTAGAGTTGTGGTTCTTAAGCACTGTACTTCTCCTCAAAGAGATCTATCCATCTGGGAAGTTTCATAATTCTAGCTTGCATACTTTTTGAGATATACTCCAGACAAAAAGGTGTACAGATGGAAAGACCTACCAACCAACAGGTGCAAAGCAATATACCCCTTCTTCATATCAAAGTGTAACAGGGAAGGTGGGGGCAGGGGTGTTCTCAAGTCATTTTGACCTTTTGAATGGTCTGTCCATCCATTTGATACTGCAGCAAATTTTGATTAGAACTATTAATTTCTTAGTATTTTTATAAGCAATTAGTGTTTAATAATCAAACAAGTCAACCAACACAACTAAGAAAAGCTTTCATGATATACATCTTTCATGATATACATCAACTTCATTTCTTTTATTTCATCATCAGCAGTTCAATCCCTAAAATTTCATTGAAAAGGAGTCAATTTCCTGATGTAACAAGAATTTGTGAAACAGCAAAACACGTTTCCTCCCCAAAAAAACTTTTGCAGAAATTTAGGCTGTGACAGATTACCTTGACTTTTGTCACATGACCTTGACCTTGGTATTGATCAGCAGATGCCTATAAACGTCATTTATGTAAATGACAAATAAGAACAGTTTCTTGAATATGTTTGAAGTAATTAGCAAAGTAAAAAAATTTTTTACTAAATTTTTGAACATTTTATGACCTTGGTAAATGACCTTGATTTTATCACATAACCTTGCCGTCAGCAGATCATGAGATGTGTATCATTGAGACTTATCAACATGCCAAATATGAACATTGTAGTAATTGACAAAGTTAATTTTTTTGGTTAAGTTTTCGAATACCTGACCTTCTTACACGAACTTGGCCTTATCATATGACCTTGTTTTTGGTGTAAGCAGATGCATATCATTGAGAACAATCAACATGCCTAATATGATCATTGTATCTTAAATAGGCTTGAAGTAATTAACAATATATTTTGGTAAAGTTTTGCAGACACATGGGAGCAAGCTAGTACTGCAAAAACCTAATACTTACTTATTGTATTCTTTATGAAGGACATAGTTATCATCTAAAAACTTAGTGTAAAATTCTGACATTTCCTCAGCGGTTATATTCTTTTCTCCACCTTTCAACTCTCCATGTATAGCTTGCTTTTCTTCCAATTTCTTCTTTACAAACTCATCTTTTAACTGTTTCATAAAATAACAAATTTAGACGAAAGAACTTGAATCTTAATCCTGCAAGTTTAACCCTTTGCTGTTTAATCCCTGCTTTTTACATGCCTGTGATTTTATGATTAAGAAAACATTGTGAAAAAAGAAGAAATTGCTTCTGACAAGCAGTTTCTTCTTTTTCCACACTATTTTCTACCCTACAGCATGGTTATTTTTCAAATTGAATCCACTTTAAATTTTCGTCTGCAAAACCTTTGAATTTGGACAGGTCCCATATTTTGTAAAACAGGAAAGGGTTAAATGTTGTTTATCACAAATTTCCAATTTTGGGTGTTTTTTTAACCAGTCTTGCTTCAGTTTTTCCATGAGCTCAGTAACTAAGTTGAAAGCAGACAGTTAAGGTAGTAGACCTTTAATGAACTTTAACAGTGTTAACAGAGGTTTCCTTATGATAATCATTAGGAAACCTCGTCAACATTGTGAAAGATCATGGGTTCAAATATGTTGCAGAACTAATACGGGTCCACTACCTTAAGGTAGTGGACCCATAATAGATCTGCACCATTTTGGCACTTATTAACTTTTACAATGTTGACTTAGGTTTCCTAATGAAAATCATTCAGAAACCTTGGTAAACACTGTTATAATTCATTACTACCGAAACATTGCCAAATTATTACAGTTCCACTACCTTAAGGCCAAGATAAGACTACCTGTAAAGGTTGATCTTAGTCTATGCTAGTGATGGGCTGATTAATCGATATAATCGATAATCAGTTGGTTTGGGCTTCGGATGACAACAATTGATTAAGAAATTTCATAATTAATTAATTGGTTATTTATGTGTAAATGCAGCCATTTAATGTTTTGAAAGATTAATTTCACTTATTTAGTTTGGGTTACTTTTCTTGGTGACATCCTTTTGCTTAATAAAAAAAGAACACTTTATCTTAAACCAAATGGCAAATGACATATTTTAGTCTGAATGTTCTGCTTTCACATGATCTTTTTACCCTTGTTGTGCTGAATAAGAATACATGTATTGACAAAATTTGCATTAAAATCAAAGGACTGAAAGCACTGGATGCACTAATTGTAAGATGGTATTTATTTTGAAAATATGTTGTTGTTTTTTTTAAACTTTTCTGGTCTAAAAAAAGAAAATCAGGTGGTAAAGGCTAAAATAAGACTGCACATTTGTGCAGGCTGATCTTTGTCTATACCTCCTATCAAAACAGGAATAATCCAAGTTTGACATGACATGGTTTAATTATACCTTGGTTTATTTTACCTGAATATGACCTCTGTGGAAAATGCGGATAACAATAACTGACTTATTTTATCACTTTACAAAATATATATTACATTCAATGCCGTTTGTTATTCATTCATGTGAAAGCACACACAAAGTCAAGCAAGAATAATCAGATTCTTTAATCAGCTAATTAGCAGGTGTCAGAATTGGGTCAATAAAATTGGGCTATACCATGAAGAAATTTTTATTGTGCTGTGTCCAAAACTGGTGATGCCACTCTTGGGTTTCCTCTCTCTTCAGTCTAAACTCCTTTTCCTCAGATGTTTCATTTTCAGGAATATGGTACTTAAACTTTCGAATGTTTGACACCTTGTCTGGGGGTCCAATCCAGTCATTATCAACTCTTTCTTTTTTGTCTGTTTTTCTGTTCTCGTTTTCCTGCAATAAAAATTGATTAAAAAATATCAAACCCAACATAATTATCATAAGAATCTATGAGCAGTGCTTCCACACTAGCAGTATCCAAGGATCAATAATAAAAAAAAAAAAAACAAAACACAAAAAAATCAAACCCATCCATAAATGTAGGAGATCCAGTCAACCTTATTTTTCACATTTGACCTTGACCATGGAGAAATTTGAGAAAAAAAACTTTCAAAGGGGCACAATCTGCTCATGATGGACAATAAAACTGCCAACAGTATTTATTTTGAAATCCTTTTAAAATTATGGGAGGAGTTCTAGATAATCGTTTGTGTTTGACCGAGCTTGTTCTGTTACTTTAGAGCTTTTGAAAAAAATTCTTTCAAGTGGCACATCTAATTATAAAAATAGAGAATTATCTGGCTAAATTATTTGAACACGAGGCTCGTGAGGGCCTTAGACTGCTCTACTGAGTCTTTGAAAAGCCTATGTTTTGCTAGTGCTATTCAATATATAACCAGAAAAAAGAGGGCAAGAATGGCCCTAAACCACTCACCTGAACTTTATTGGTCCAGTGGATCTCACTCAAGTAACTTTATTCCAAGAATTTAAAATGAAAATAAACCCTGCCCAACTATTCATTACTCAGGAAACTCAAAATAAGGCCCACCCTGCCACACCCATATTAATTGACTATTCAAAATTCGGGAATTTTTTTGAAAAAGGATCACCCAAGGAACATTTTGGTAAAGTTTCATTTAAATTGGCAAAGTGGCCCAGGGGGAGATGTCACCCACTTAATTACACTGCATATCCATTACAATGCAGTGGGTGGGGTCCAAGAAATGAAGCAGCGGAAGAAGTGGATTTTTTCTATTACGCTGTACCAGACGAATGTGAAGCGATGCGATCATTGACATTTTCGCACCATTTTTTGATGTCATAGTTTGAAACATTTGCGTGGTAAATGTGAGACAAATATAGACTTCCAGTTAGAATTCAATAGAATAGAAAAAGTTAGAATTAGAATTAGTCTAATTAGCATACAAGAAATCAAGTTTTAGATAGAGTTTTAGATACAGAAAAGAATCACTGATAATGATTCAAGATTGTGTTTAAATCTTCTAATCCTATTTAACATGTCTATGATATGAATAAGTTTTATTATAAAACAAAACGGAAATTAAATTGACTGAAAATTCAATGGGATATTTGTCCAAGGGAGGTAATAAACTGATTAGGGGGCCGGTCTCTATTCTAAAGGTTTGTCAATCGCAGTAAAAATATTCCAAAATTTGAGAATTATAGAGAAAATAGTCTTGGCTCATTTTGTGAACACATGGCTTCTTGGGAAGTTTATTAACATGGATTTTAACACGTGCGAGTTAGACTTTACCCTGTTTGTTTATTTCCATTTTGCAGTCGCTACTGTAGCATATGCCCTTCCAATCCAGTGTTTGCTTTACAATCATGTTCCGTTGTAAACTTAGTGGAATCTTGAGAACTTGCTGTATTTGACGTGTGTTTGAGACTTCTCACTCAATGTCAAACAGTTTGACAAAAAAATTTAACCCATTAGATCTAATAATAAGCATGTCAGCAATCAAACTAGCCAATTCTGTCTGACACCATGCATCAATTGCCACCACTGCTTCGCAGGAAGTGTATAAAAACATTTGATTTACCTGGCTTTGCGCAGTATCGATTTTAATCTAATTTCCATATTTCGATCTAAAATCGCGACCAAAACAGCTTAAACGGTGGATTTGGTAATACCACTGCACCTCAAAATGGTCGACCTGACAAATTTCAGGAGCCAAACAGACCCTTGTTATAATGGATTTCGTTATAATGGAGTTGTGGTGTAGTTGTTTTAAGGAATAATACGATATATGATATATATGATACTTTATAAAACATCTGCTGACTGTGCTGAGACCGAACATTTCTTTAATGTGCCTGATGTAAAGTACAAATACATTGGGTCTTGGTCTAATGTCTCTACACGATGACCTAATGGAGCTGAGGCAAAAGGAATGAAGACCAAAGTTAAACCAGTTAAATGTGCAGAATAACAAAGCGCTTAGTTAGCCTGGGCACAGAGCAGTTTAAGTGATCAGCGTAAAAATGCTATTGGTACACATGAGAGTTTAGGCTGTTTGTAATCAAGACCTGACACTCGATTTGTAACCGTGTTGGTCGGTTTGGTTTTGGGACGAATAAACTTGGAATGGCGAGTTTTGTTTTGCAAAATAGGTGGTGAATTTTAATCAATAGAGAAAAGGGAGAAGTGCAATGACTTACAAAAATTTCTTCTCTCGATTTATTTGATTGAAGTCTAGTGAAAATAAAGCGTAAACAGTAATTTTTCCTAATTTGTAAACTTTTCATGGGAGCTGCCATTTTCTGACTGGATTAAGAACTTAAGTACCGTACCGTACAATATCTAGAAAATAAATTTGGAACCCGACTAAATCCACGAACCTAATCGGAATACTCCAATATTTTCCTAATAAACCCTAGCTACACAAGAAGTTCCAAACATTTAAAACTTTATCTATTTTGAAAGATTTCTATTGTCATTCGGTAATTACAACAAAATCCTTGACTGGAGAGTAAAAGAATAAATTCCATATTTACAATATATGTGAATTTTAAGGAAGGAAAATAATCCTTTAAAAAGAAACCGCAGTCTGAAGGCCAAGACTTACAGGGTCTCCTGAAAAGTATGATTATTTATCTATCTAAATATACTGCCTCAATGGGAACCAGTCAAACTGGCTCCTCGTCAAACCGGCCCTAGGTCAATACGGACTCAAATAGGTCAAACCAACCCCTTTCAGAAAACGGTCAAAACCAGCCCCAAATTGGTCAAACCAGCCACAAGAAATAGTCGAACCAGTCCCTATTTATTTTGATTTTTTGTTTTTTTACATGAATATAACTTTGATATTTTGAATTTACAAACTTGTATTAATCTAGGTCCAAGATATACACATTTCAGAGTCCCTGCATAAGAGCCTAAGTGTAATTATGTTGTGCCGTCTTCATAGCGCAGTTGGTAGCGCGTAGGACTGTCAATATAGAGGTCCCAGGTTCGATCCCCGAAGGCGACACTCATTCTTTCAAACTATTTAGCTCTCACTAATGGGTTGATAATCGTAGACCTATGTGAGATAGTAGCTGGAGACTAGGAAAGGATGTGATGGTTGTACAGGTGAGAGAATACCATTGTTAGGTGCTCCAGCCGCTGTGATATAACTGAAAAATTGTTGAACTGCGTAAACTCTATTCAATCAATCAATGTAATTATTTTATTTCATGCGCTGTATGTATTTTGTAAAAAATAGAAATATATCATAAAATCATTTAAATAAAAAAATCCGCTCTATTTATCCATATTTTTATAGGCAGTTACAACTGTTTCAAGCTGAGCCATGGAGTTGATAGAAAAATGTGCAGGATGAGTTGTTAGATCATGAGTTTTAACAAAAATTTTGTATTCTACCCAAATGATGATACAGGGAGTGCTGTATAAATTTCTAAGAAAATTATTGTTCAAACGATCATTAGGTTTTTCACTCTTTCAACTAAAAAACGGCCATCGATTAAGATTTGAAACCGATTGCCCGACTCTAATAAGCCATCATGCTTTTGTTTTGACACATATATTTATTTAGTAGATCTACATATGTTTTATGGTCAAATTATTAAAGTAATTAAAAGTAAAAACTGTTTTGTGTGTTTTCAAATTTTCATTCAAATTTAATATTTGATATTGAATTTGAAGACACATGGGACATTCACTTTTTAATGCCACAGAGCTTTCACCGAATACTTGATGGATCGTTTGAGAGTAACCACTGGATTTTTGACCCGCGACCGTCTTTCCTCAAAATTGACATGGTATGAATTATTTCTTTATTGACGGGTATCAGATCATGGTTTGCATAGATGGGATAGGTTTCTCAGGAGCTATTTATTAGCTCCACTAGTGGAAGGCCAGTGAGCTATTGTCATGGCGGAGTGTCTGTTATGGGTCCACCAGTCCAACCATCCTTGCATAAACATTTTCTTTAAACATCTTCTCCTCCCAAACCAACGGGCAGATCTTGACCAAGCTTGGTAGAAATAATCCTTGGTCTACTATTTCTTTAATTTTTAAAAAAAATTTGATTGACCCCCCAAATATGGGTGTGGCAGGGCGGAGCAATTTTTCATGTTAAAATCTTTAAAAATCTTCTCCTAAAACAATTGGCTGATTTCGATGAAGCTTGTCATAGATGTTCTCTTGGTGACCCTTTGCTTAAATTGTTCAAGAAATTTTGATTGACCCCAAAATATGGGCGTGGCAGGACTTATTATAGCCAGTGGAACAATACAGGCCCTCTTGGGCCTCTCGTTTTCTTGACCCACACATTAAGCATGAGTATCATTCTCCAGGAAGCCACAACTTGTATCCTAATCAATGTAAATTGAATAGGTGTCTTGCAATTGTTGGGAACCTGATATGCAACTACTGGGTACTTTTAATCATGATTTTCAGCACAGGGCATTATTGTTTTTATTAGCTAGACTATTTCCGAAGAAAACCTGACCATTATGATCACCTTGTTGTCATTCACATTGGTGTGACAAACTTTAATCTTGGTCATATATCTGTTGTAAATGGAGATTTCTTCATGTAACTTGGCATCACAAGAGCTATCCAGACTTTCAAGGGGGATAATTCTGGAAGCATTTTTGTCAGAATGATGCCTCTTTTTCGACTTACATTTTTTGCATTATCTAGCAGCTGCAACCGAGTGTTGCATCCATAGGCTGTGCTCTTGTTGGTTTGAATATGGCATAACACAGACAGATTTTATAAACTGTAAAGTTTATGTTTTAGATGTATGATGGCCGTACAGGCCGTAGAGTATGTACAATCACAAAGAGTAGCTTTCACACCAGCTCACATACAACTAGCCTGTGATGGGACATACTTAGTGCTGCCATTTACCAGAACCTCTGTGGGAGTGTGGAGTTTACAGGATGTGTCCTGCAAAGTGAGTACATCTACAAATATGAGTACAATAAGTGTCTTGCAAAGAAAGTACATCTATAAGTATGAGTACAGGTTGTGTACTGCAAAGTGAGTACTTCTATAAATATGAGTGCAGAATGTGTCCTGCAAAGTGAGTACATCTCTAAATATGAGATCTCTTCTTGCCGACCCTGAATATTTGCAGGGGGTAAAAACAAAGATTAGCCTGCACATTGTGCAGTCTGATCTTGGTCTTTACTACCTGATTTTCTTCCATTTACCAGAACATCTGTGGGAGTGTGGAGTTTACAGGATGTGTCCTGCAAAGTGAGTACATCTATTACTTACCCAGGGTTTGTGTTTGACCCTTAAATCAGCCCTGCATTCAGGATGACAAACTGTTTGCAAATTATACGCAGCTTTGCATGTGACCTTTAAGGGCAGGGTTTTTAACCATCAAAAATCTGAAACTATCTTATTTGAATTGAATTAATAATGATCAAATCTATACAGGACCAATAACATTATTAACCTACAGAATCAGTACATGAATGAATAGAGCACCATGTTACATATTAGGCTCAGCGTAAAACAGTTGTAACTCCCTATAAACATATAGGGAGTTACAACTGTTTAACGCTGAGCCATCAATATTATAGAACGCCTTTTTAAAGCTTGTACAGTGCTACATGTCAACTTTTGATGTTGTGTCTTATTTTGATGAAATTATTTGTTGTTTCTCGTGTCCATTAATATTGTTGACTAATTAAGTTAAACTTGTATAGCCCTTGTCATGCTGATCATGGAATATTCCTGCTTTGACAGGAGGCATAGCCAAAGATCAGCCTGCACACATGTGCAGCCTGATCTCTGTCGATACCACCTGATTTTCCTTTATAAATCAGATAAGTTTGAAAAATCCTATTTTCACAATAAAAGCTGACTCACAATCAGGGAAACCAGTAAATTCAGCACTTTGATTTTGATGCATTTTTGCCAAGGTTTTTATTCAGCATGACAAGGGTTAACTTGTTTTCCAGCCACTGGAGTTAGTTGGTCATAGTAAAGTCCTAACCTCCCTTGCACTTGGAAATGTAGCTGTTCCCAAACTGGTAGTATCAGCAGCAAGTGATTATGTCATTGTTTGGAATATACATCAGGCTAGACAGCAGTTTGAAAAAGGTTAGTTTTATACTTTAAACCATTCCCATATATTGAATTTTAGACTTGTCCAAATTCAAAGAGGTTTCAAAGAGAAATGAAAAAGTGGATGTAATTTGAAAACAAGCCAGACTATGTGGTAGAAAATATTGTGGAGATTGCATGGTACAAACAATTTCTTTTATTTTCACAATGTTTTCTCAAGCATAAAGTACATTATAGACATAAAATCCAGGGATCATAAAAATAGATTTGCAGGAAACCTTCATTTCATACACCAATTGTATACCCTGTATATCTAGGTATGATGAAATAACACTTATCCAAATATATTGGGGTTTTTATACCACCATATTGATAATCTCAAGGGTACATGTATAATGTTTTGCAAGTGTCTGTCTGTCTGTCTGTCTGTCTGTCCATCTGTGGGTCTGCAAAACTTTAACCAAAAACTTAACATTGCCAATTACTCAAGGCTAATTTGAGAATCTTATCGGTTTTCATTTGATGATATCAAGGTTATCTGACAAGGGCAAGATCAGTTATCAAGGTCAAACTTGGGTAAAAAATTGCCATTTCAGGGTCATAAGTATTTCTCAAAGGCATCTTGTTTTTAATCAAACCCTAAGTGAGAAATTTGGAGGTATCTCAGTTTTATTAATCAACTTGTTAAAAACTAAATACTGGTGATCAATTTCTTCAGAAACACACATTACAATTTGATTATGTCCAATCATTCCATGCAAAGTTACAACTTGCAATTCTCTTGTTAGAAATTACACTAACCCTTTTCATGCTAGTCATGAAATATTCTGCTGTACAAAAAGCTATGACAGACTGTATGGACAAAGATCAGTCAGCACACGCATGCAGTCTAATCTTAGTCTATACTGCCTACTTTCTATACTATTGTTGCAGGAAAAGTTACACTAGTCATTTTGAAATGTTGCAATAATTTGCAATTTGTTTCAAATAGAATTTACACTCAGCAGGGTAGGGCTTAACCCATCTTCACAAGCCAAAGGTTCTTACTCCACTCTGTTCCTTACAAACAGGAACAGAGTGGAGTTAGAACCCTTGCCTTGCAAAGATGGGCTTAACCATAATCCTTGATTTCAGGTGAGAAAATAAAAGGTAAGGTGATTGGAACCACCCTTGGACATGTTCAGTATTGTAGTTTTAGTCCAGATGACTCCCTGGTGGCGGTGTGTACTGGATTCGAAATCATCATTCTTAGCTCAAAGGTACTACCGGCATGTTTGTAACTATGAAATTATTAAACTCCTCCCCTATCAGACTTGCAATCCTGAACAAAGTATGATTACATTTTCTTGGTGTAAAATACTTCTATAATCTTTTTTGCATGTAATATTTGGGCCTGTGCATGACATTTCCAACAATTTCAAATGTGCCCAAGCAAAGCTTCTGGCCAGTCTGTGCAGCCACACAGTCTGACCAGAAACTTCACTATGCGCTAAATAAATAGATAAGGTTTCCATCCATCTTCATTTGATCATATATTATGATTGCATTCTGTCGTTGTCAATGCTACTCTACATTTGTACCTTGCGCAGGTGTGAAATTGTTGGAAATGTCACACACAGGCTCATTTATGAACAAGTAATTGATATTGACATTTCGTAGAATTTCTGTCACATGTCTGATGACTGTCACATGATTTAGATTAAAACTTTTAAAAGAGCACCTTATCTGACTAAAATTGTTTCACTTTGGATTTCTATGAAATTCTGACATAAGGGGCTGGTAAGCAATAATTATAAGATAAATAGAATTTTGCCATTATGATGGTATTAGGAGGTCAAATTTGTACACATGTATTGCCTCTGTAATATACGGTATGCATGCATAGGTTGGAGCTGTCTATATCCACAGTAGAATTATATGACATATGAATTTTATCGAAAATAAAGTTTTATGTAATTATTCTTATTTTATATGTGCCTTTTATAGATACGATAACATATCCCATCAATTCTTTGATAATCTGATGGCGGAGGCTCGACCGGCAGCATATCAGAGGGAGGGGTACATTATTGCAGCTAGCCGTTTATGCTGTTGTTTTATAATAAAAAGTACTACTATGTAAATATTCAAATCTGAAGTAGAGTGAAAAAAGTTTGAACAAGTTTCTGAAATGTATAGTTTTTAATCTTTTAATAATCTAAAGCACCCAATTCTATGATTTGACATGCCAAGGAAATATATTTTTGGAGAAAAAGATTTTTTTTTCTTTAAATGGGATTTAATTTATTGACTGTAATTCAGCTATACCCCTGTGACGAGAGGATCTAACCATGGATTCCTGGTATTTATCTTATGACTATACAAATATCCATGTAATAACATCCCTTATGATATTTTTTATGATATCACATAGTTATTTTTAGAACAATGATATAATGCGGTTATTTTTTAGAAACTTGCATTTCAGTTAAAAAAATGGACCAAAACAAGACAAATATAGGATATAAGAATGTAATACATACTTAGTGTATTGTATGAAAAAAATATCTAACTCGGTTGTGAGAATTGATAATTGTCTCAGCAGAGCCTTGCCAATAATCAATTCTTCCAACCTCGTTAGATATTTCTTCTCATACAAAACACTAAGTATGTATTATAATTATTTCTCATACCAATACTACCACTACAGCATTTCCATGCCTTTAGCTGTTTATCCAACTTAGGTTTTAGAGTTAGGAAATATAAGTCACCTTATTTTTTTCCAGCAACCAGTACAAATTTTACTGATGTAAACTGATTGATTCAGTAGAATGATCATTCTAGATTCAGAATATTAGCCAAAATGCAAAAAGGTACAAATGGAGTCAACCTGCACAGTCCCTTTTTGCCTGATTGATCACATATACATTTTATTAAAAATCATAGACTGTTGGCACAATGGCAATACTAGAAGGTCTGGTCTCTGTCTAAAACAGACTGAAGACACAAAAGCAACGCTATAAGGTAAAGTCTCTTTTTCTATATACACTGGTACACTTTATTTTATAAAACAGACTGAAGACACAATAGCAACACTAGAAGGTTTAGTCTCTCTTTCTATATTTACTGGTACATTTTATTTTGTAAAATAGACTGAAGACACAATAGCAACACTAGAGGGTCACAATGGCAATGTGACAGGTGCCGAATTCTGTCCCCATTATACATCAACTCTAGTCTCTATAGCTGATGACAGAACTTTTAAGGTAACATTTAGATAGATTAGACAAAAAGAGATATTTATATAAGTGATTTTTACTGTATTCAAAAGACTTCTGTATGAAACAGTGATTCCATTCTTAAAATACTTTAAGAAGAGAGATTTTCTAATAAAATTTAGCTCCCCTAGTTTCAGTATATTAAGAAGCTTCATGTAGTCTGCTTACCTTGCCTTTGCATTAAAAGCAAATGCTTAATTGTTATGTGTCTTTCAAATATTTTGTCAATATGGCTATCACTTGAAAGCTGAACCTGAAATTAAACTTAGTAGTTTGCCACGCAAATAAGAGCCTGAAGCCCGAAGATAAATGGCTTATAGAAGTCCTTATACACAGAGATTACCTATTTAGAATTAAGGACACTTTTCTATGAATGAATCAACTCTGTCCTTGTGCATTGTTCATTACATTTTTATTGCCTGTATCACTTATGAAAAAGCTCATATGAATATCTAGGTTGTCTAACATGTTGATTTTATCATTTATAGGGGACGGCATTTTTTCAATGCTAATTTTTATTTCAGATTTGGAACCTCGATGATCTCACACTTGTGTATCAGTCTCCTATACTGACAGCATCTCCATTTCTCAGTATAGCTATGAGTTACAATGAACCACAAGTAGCTATAGGCGCAGCAGATGGTGTTGTAAGTCTAAAATCTTTACGTTATTCTGGTCTAGTAACTGTATAGAATTATCATATTTCTTTGTATAGCCATGAGTTATACGTCCAGAATCTCAGAAATAACGTCCGGAAAATAAGACTTAGATGTAAAAAACATCTGAGAATCAAGGAAAAAGTCTGACCCCAGACCATTTACGATTTTATCTCACAAAGAGTTTAAGGTAAGTCAATACGTAAAAAAAAATCAATATTCAACCCAAGCAGACATGATAAAGCTGACCAAAACAAGTCATGTGTAACATATACATTTTATAACAACCATTCTATGATTACAAAATCTTGCCAGATTTGTGACATGTTATTACCGCTTCCATCATTACCTTTCTTTGCCAGATGCAGATCGTGAGGGTAGATCTACTTTGGTATTGAAACAAATGAAATTCAAATCAGGGGATTATTAGTAAGATCAAGCATAATTCATATAGCTCTGACCGATATGATTTTGAAACATTGAATAAAAAAATAGGAATAGGTCTACTAGTAAAGCCAAATCGAAAAAATACCTTACTGCAAAACATTTCCCAAAGGATCGGCTGTCCTTGTTTTTAGACTACATCTTCAGAGAACACTGGGAAATCCCGATGATGTCACTTAAATTGTCTGTAAAAACATGTCCGATGAGAAATTTGAAATGACAAAACTTTTGTAACTTTCGCAGTTAGTAGGATAAACTGCCAATATGTTTGTTTGCACACTACCTAGAACATTGGCAACCCTTGGAATGACAAGGCGAGAAAAAATTCCTTACTTTGTAGAAAATTTCCTGAAATTCAAAATGTAATTACAAAAATTCCTGATCTTGGCCCTTATTGAGAGCACTATATAGTTGCTCCAAATGTTGTGGTACTTCTTAATCTTATACCTTAATCAGGTGAAGTAACTGTTACAAAAAATCCATATTCTGCTGTCCTATATTTCAGGTTCGTGTTATTGACCTGACTGATGGTAATGACTTCAGATGTTTACACCAGATGGATGTCAGTAGATATATTGTCAAACAGAAAGAAGCAAAATTGATGAAACAGGAAGAGAATAAACCTAGAGGTAAGATGATAACAAACCTACCCTGCATGCAGGTTTATTAAGCACTTTTGAGTGCTTTAGTTTTAAAAATTGCCTTGGAAACATTTCAAAGAACAATGCGGAATGCCAATTTTGAGATGTTTGTGTGGGCTTCAAGATGAAGATAGGGGGGGGGGGGGGGGGTCAAACAGAAAGAAGCAAAATTGATGGAACATGCAGGTTTATTAAGCACTTTTGAGTCCTTTAGTTTTGAAAATTGCCTTAGAAACATTTCAAAGAACAATGCGGAATGCCAATTTTGAGATGTTTGTGTGGGCTCCAAGATGAAGATAGGGGGGGGGGGGGGGGGGGGGGGGGAGTAGGGAGACGAGTAATTATTCTAGGATTTCATAAATGTGGAGGATTTCAGCACAAAATTGAAGCAATTGAGAAATAACTGGTATTCCATACTCTTTGTTTATGGTAAAAAATCCCCCACAAATCTAGAAAATATGGGGGATCTTTAAAAAAAAAGTGGGGCAATGTCCCAATCCTCCTGCCTAGAATAAACACTTGGGGGGGGGGGGGGGGGGGAGGGTGGCATTGACAGAATACACGATTCAAATATTGATCCCTTACAATATCAGATCAATTTTGTTTAGCTGATGTCAATCTGCTGGCTTCGGAAAATTTTTTTCCCTGTCTGTTTTGATTTTCAAAATTTCAACAAATGGATATATGATATGCAATATACTCTGATTGGACCAGTCTGAATTGTTGGTTGTAATTACTGTGATATTCCAGGACCTGTGACAATCAGCAGTAGACCCACATGGAAGCAGCAAGACAAAAACACCAACATGACTGCTGATAAAAACCTTGAACCAGACAGCATTATAGAGACTGGACACTCTATATTAGGGCTGTATTTTACGTACAAACACAGGGACACACCAACCAGAAATAAACCATTACGAGCAACTAAAAGTCTACCTTTCCTACACATGGAGAATGATGTGGTCAAGTAGGTAGAAACTCTTTTTTACCATTCTTAAAATTAAGTTATTAAGCATTACCTAAAGATTCAATTTACACTGGTCCAAATTCAAAGAGGATGCAGGTTGCTATGAAAAAATGGTGAAATCTTTAGGGATTTTTTGTTCTGTTGGGTAGAAAAATTATAGAAAATGCAGAAACTACTTGAAACAAGCAGTTTATGTATTTTCCATAACACTTTCCTTATTCTCTGTATCTCAGTGCTTCAATAAGGGGGATATTGTGGGAAAAGGTTAATCAAATTCCTATGGAATGGTTATAAATTCAAAATAAACTGTAACATGTATTACCAATTTTGGATTAACTGACAACAAAGGAAAAGAAATGTTTGTCTCATATTTTTTCTTATTTAGTAAGTTTGTTTTAATGATTGATTGTTCTGAGCAATATTTTTCTGTCCATCCGGCAGCGCTCTAGATAAGCTCCGTTTTTCCGTATTTTACGGATGTAAAATTACTGATTACACATCTTTTTTTGGCAAATCTCCGTAAAAGCTACGGACTGTTTTAGACATGTACGGATATTTTCGCTTACGAACGCGTAAATCAAAGGGAAGTTACTCTTGCATAATTTAAGATCATCATTTGACTGTTCCGATATTGATGAGCATCTACGTTGCGCATTTGGACTATCGCCGAAGGTTCCCGATGCTAGTTTCTTTGAAAAGTTACTAAGCGTGTTCGACTCTTCCCGAGACAATGGAATGCGGACCGTGGGAAAATAATTTGTAAACAGTGCGGTACCCAGCATCGCGGCGCTTATTAGATTTTTGCCGTAAATGAGGTGAGACCAGCTGATCTGCAGACCCGATTTTTCAATTTGTGTCACCGCAAAATTACACTAATTTGTAGACAAACATCAGACGTCATGGAAATCTTTTTACAATACTTTACTCAAAAGAGCTCTCCAAAGTCCAGATCAGTTATCAAATCGATCATAAACGAAATCATAAACTTACTCCATTATTGCGAAAAGTTTTCGTAAATATCCTAAGTTTAGGCGGTAAACAGAAAGTTCGCTGCAAGCAGTCTTGTCCCCACAGTTTAAATGTCTGCTTGCACAAGATATATCAATTATCTTAGTTCATCATAATTTATCAGTTTTGATGTTGTGTAGATAGTAAATAGTTCTTCCGACAGAAGGTATAGTGAAAGTAGACTTTGCTTTCTGATGCTTACGCTGGTTCAAGTAGATACGCATTGGTTATTAAATGTTTAGATGATAAATTTGGTGCCAAATTATTGAAGTTTCAAAATTGAAAAAAATAAGGAAAATGGCAGATATTTAAAATCCCAATTTAAGAAAATTCAAAACAAAAACATCATATAACATTTTAGAAAAAAAAATATTTCCGTTCTTATCGGTCTCAATTATTAAATTCATATAAAAAGAAAAACGAAAAAAAACAAACAAACAATTTTTTTATAAGGCTCAATTATTTAATTATTTAAAGAAAAGAAAAATCTATATTGAAAGAAGGGGTTGCTGTATAGTTGTTAAAGGAGTTCAGGTACAAAAACTTGTTCTGTAAGTTATAATAAAGCATGAAACAAAATTTACATATCTTCAATTTGCTCTATACCGAAAGTTCTGTGTACTAATTTTCCATATCAGGTACTGATTGAAAATAATTTCAATCAGTACTGTACTGATGTCCTTTGAAATTATCTGGAGCACTGATCTGTCTGAAGAAAACCTAGAAATTTTCTTGTACCTTCAATATTTATGCCCCCCTTCAGAGAAGAGGGGTATATTACTTTGCACTTGTCAGTCAGTCGGTCCATCTGTCTGTAGACCATTAATTGTCTGGAGCAAATTTTAAAAGGAATGCAAGCTAGAATCATGGAACTTCACTGGTGGAATGATCTCATCGATTGATTGATTGGAGTTTAACGCCGCTTTCAACATTATTTCAGTTATATGGCGGCGGTCGGAGCACCTAACAATGGATTCCTGGTATTTCTCTCACCTGTACTACCATTACATCCTTTCCTAGCCTCTGACTGCTACCTCACATAGGTTTACGATTATCTACCCATTGGTGAGAGACAAACGTCGGAAAGGATATTTGCCGCCACCGGGGATCGACCCACGACTTCCAGATTGGAAGTCATATGCCTAACCAACTTCGCTATGGTGGCGGCTATGATCTCATCGAGGAGAAGTGCTGTGCACAAGAACCATAACTCTACTCATCATATTTTTTGAGTTATTGCCCTTTTTTAATTGACAAAGATGTGCCACTGACCTCGACTAATAGGGGGCATAAATGTTTAACAAAAATATCTTGTTATTATGAAATTCGGTATCACATTCCATGTACAGTAGATAGAAATATTTAGTGGAGGCTGATTTTTTAGTAAGTCTGTTTTAAACAAAAAGTCAAGATATTCAACTTATTGTCATCACCCTGTCAGTGTAGGTTTAGATGATGGCGTAGTTGTAGGTATAGGAGTTGGCAGCATAACACATATGAACTTCAGCCATATCTAAGCTATTATTGAAGATAGTTGCCTAAAACTTGGCATAAGCAACCTTTACTATCAAAGAAACATGCATTTTTGCCTCTTTTCCGACTTAGTTATTTCAACTATCAAGGACCTGCAGCGAAGTCTGACAACTGCTTGCAATGCTCTTGTTTATCCTTAATAAAGTAGTGACTGTTTTTAATTTTGCATCTTATGACAAAATAATTGCATAATGGGCATGTAATCAGGTGCACAGAATGATGTGACAAGACAATTTCAGGCTCAAGATACTTAATAAAATTGGTCCTGATTTGGTATGAAGGGTAACTTTGGCCCTTACTGATAAAGGAATACCATTCCCTGGTCCTCACCAGCGCTAAAATAATCAAAAATCATGCAGAGCTCCAGGTAACTTGAGTGATTTAATTTTAAGCAGAAATATTATGTTATTCATCACTCAAACTCTATATTATTAGAGATGATTCCAATAGCAACAATATAGGGTTTTGATGAAAATTAACAGATTTAGATGGTTATTGTCTCCTCTTATCTAAAGCATTATTCATGTATCTATATTCCAGAGACCTACTAGATTCATCCACCATGTTATGTATTGGTACAACATCCGGTATCCTACAGGTGGACTCAAAATCTTTTGAAATTAGTTCATATCAGGACTTTCAAGGTATATGACAGTTATGGAGAAAGACAGAGTTGTAAAGAATAATTTCAGACTTTTTCTTAAAGCCTTTGAATAGATTTCAATTTCACTATACAGTAATGCATAGGGTTTTAAATGTGAGAGTTTTACTTCCCCTTATATTTGTTATTGATTGAATTTATGTGAAATTTACAATATTGCCAAATTAAGAATATTGCTTAGTTTCGGTATTTATGTATAAAGAAAAAAATATTACTCACACATAAAATATGCCATCATCTATAGTAGCTTCAAGAGTGTGGAAATAAATGTAGACATAAAAATTACTTGATTTACAGTATATGAATGATTCACATTTTGATGGCTCAGCACAAAACAGTTGGAACTGCCTATATTCTTATGGGCAGCTACAACTGTTTTCGTTGAGCCGTTGATTTATAATATGGCATGATTAACATTTGGAGGTGTTAGTTATATATTTGTAATTTTTTGAGATAAATTCACTCAATGGGCATCATATTGCATGTGATTGCATGGTATGTTATGACGTCATGAGTATAATAGACCCAGATAAGATGATGTTAAACATGACAAAATGAATGTGAGCAGGGTTAATGCCTTTGGTAGTTTCACTAATTTTACAGTGAAATTATCAAGTAGTCTACCAATAAATATGTTTATCCACCAAAAGCACTAAAGAAATGAAATTCCTTTATCTGGGGTGCGTTTGTTAGACACTGATTCTTAAGATTTTAATTAAGATAAAATGTTCAGTAGGGCGAGATTTTTAAGCGACCAAATAAGAATCTTAAGATATCTCAATGAGGAAACAAAGATGGTTTTGCATTGGCTTAAAATGAGTAGTCACAAAGATGTTGAATGTTTTCAGTCAAAATATCAAAAATCATTTATTAGGACGTCTTAACCCTTTGCTGTTTAATCCCTGCTTTTTACGTGCCTGTCATTTTATGATTGAGAAAACATTGTGTAAAAAGGAGAAATTGCTTCTGACAAGCAATTTCTTCTTTTTCCACACTATTTTCTACCCTGATGAATGGTTATTTTTCAAATTAAATCCACTTAAAATTTTCGTCTGCAAAACCTTTGAATTTGGACAGGTCCAAAATTTTGTAAAACAGGAAAGGGTTAAATATCTCATTTAATATGATTTTTCGTCATGCTCTAACAAACACACCTCTTATCACCACAGAACCTATCCCCAGTACAGTAAGTTTAGATGGTAGTGAGAAGGTCCTGAATGCTGCTGGAAGTGTGCTGTTCGGACAAAATGCACATAATAAGGTGAGATTAATGATAAGGTGAGATTACTGGTCAGTGAACAAAGTTTGAATCCGAGTATCATGCACTTTTCTCTCTTTAATAAATAGTTGTTATTTCTACCATTTTAGAGATTTTGAAAAAAAAAGTTAAACTCTAACAATGATTCTTGGTTTTGCCAACATCTGACAAACATCAATCTTTATATAGATTTCTTCAGACTCAATGCACCTGTAAAAATCTCTCTCTAAGGAATATCTGAAGAGTTCTAGTTTAATTGATAAAACTCTTGCTTTTAAGAAAGTTTCTCTGAGGGTAAAGGTCATTTTGCAAAAAGAAAGAGAAAGTGCACTTAATTAAAGTCTTATGTGCCTAATTGAAATAAATCATAAATAAATGGAGTTTGTCAAGATTCAATTTTCAATTCCCCCATCTCTTAAAAGATTTGTAACACTTGTTTACCATTGTAACACAAAACTGATTTTAAAACCTTGCCAATCTCTTCAAATTTATTCAAGATGTGTTTTTAGTTTCTTGGCAGCCATCTACATAACACAGCAGCACACATCCTTTCCAACTTATTACCTCACTGTGGCATCTAGGTTTAGAAAGGATATTGTGCATGGGTTAATACTGGTAAGAGAAATATCAGGAATCCATCCATTGTGCAAAAAGGTTATAAGCAGCCTTTCAGGCCAACAAATGTAGCTAAATTTAGGCATTATTTGAGATGGTTTGATACACTTCTGCTGATACCAATGTCACGGTCATCTTTCAAGGTCAGGATCATCAATCAAGATTAGACTTCTTTAAAGTTATGGGGAAATTCAAAATTACTAAACACATTTTGTACTTTTGTAATTTCAAGGTATGGTGTATAATTGGAAGTCCATTTCAAAATTTGGTCCACCTTTTGATGTGGGACAGATCAAGCAGCTCACCCAACAAGAAAGTCACATCAATGACCACAGACGATGCTATTGCAGGATTGGAGACAGGCTTTAAAGATTTGAATACAACATTTGTAAGGAGTAGGACAGCTAGTACTGCCAGTGTTCAACAACTAACAGAATTGACTGTACTCTCAAAGTAAGTTGAATTTATTAGTTTCACAGAGTTGTTTAACATTTTTATATTGATCACTCAGTGCGAAACAGTTGTGACTGCCTTTGAACATATAGGCATATTTTAAAATAGGCAATTTTTGGGCATAATCGTTTCACAAACCCATCTTGTTTTCTCTAAAAATTTCAGACTGGTCCATATTGAAAGATTTTTTTTGCTTAAATGAAACATGGGTGTTATTTGAAATGAGGAAATCCTTTCTGGAAGATTGTATGGATGCTAAAAAAAGAGCTGCTTGTTGCAAGCATTTTCTCCTGTTTATCTTAACATTTTCTAAAGTAAAAACTAAGTTGGTCAGTATTGCTCAGCCATTTTAGTTATAAGTCAAATTAGAAATTTCATAAAGCTTTGTTTGAGAAATCTTTTTATTTTAGTGATGAAGGGAATATTTTTACAGGTATGGAAATAAAGAAATAATCAAACTGTATTAATACATGTACATGAAGTGGATTGCAGTTATACATAAGTGTGATCAGGTTTTAAATTTCATTCTTCATTGAATAAAAAAAAAAAAAATTGAATTATAATGTAATGACATTGAGTCAAAAGAGCAAGTTTTTTCTGCACCTGAGACAATTTTTAAGGAACGTAGTTGTGAACAAGCATAGAATATAGCCATTATTTAAGTAATAAGCAAAAACCCCTTATTTTGATGTAGGGAAAGTTTGTTAGAGGATTCTCCACTGCGTTCAGAGTTGACACCAAGGCCAAAAGATACTCAAGAAAAGAAGCTGAAAGGTAAATAGTCATGTTTTTGTTTACAGTTAAAACTGTCAATAGCATCCACCCAAGCGACAAGGCAAAATAAGACGCATACAGCAGTTGAATGCTTAACAGGGAATCACCACCCCCATCCCCTAACAGCTGCTTAGACGAATTACAGTTCGCTAATATCAAAACTCCATCTGATTGCTCACTGAAACAATAGTATTCATATCAAAAAATTTCCATATCAAAATCAGCAATAGGAGACCAAAACAATGTTGAATAATCAGTATTTCCACTGTTTTGGTCATTCACTATGAATATGTTTTTATGTGGGGAATATCTTCGCAACAGCGTACATAAACGAGTTACAATTTGTCACAGGGTGTTATCAATTTTTGGTTAATCAACGAGTCAACTGTCATAATGTAATGCCTCAATTGACCACTAAAGAGGATATGCAATGGGTGCAATCCAGGCAATTAAAGGTGACTGCTATCTGCATACAAGGGATTTTCACTATTCACAGTAACATTTAAAGAGCAAATTTTTGCAGGAAGTCCTGAGCTGGCCGCTTGTGGCAGTTTGGTTCCTATTTTCAGGTCACCGCTCACACTGTTTTGAATGTACTTGAGGCCAAAATTCATTTTCCCTTGTGTGTTTAGTATTGTCTCCAGTTTCTCTAGACATATTTTCCTCCTTAATCTGTGGGCCTATGTCAGTTTACTATAATATATAACGCCAACTGACATCAGCAAATCAGATTTATTTCACTCCCGAGATGTAGGTCATATTATATAATATATCCTTCAGGTTTTGGAGACTCAGATAAGAATATAGCACCACCTTATTCTACTCTGTGTTCAGCATATTGCCGCAAACAGTTTTCTAATGAGAAGTCTATCTTGAACAAATTGTGACCTTACTTTCCTAAAATGACCACTTGCTCGGCAACAAAAGTAATCAATACAATAAGAAAAAATTATACAGTCGAATATTTATATGTCGAACATAGGAGGACTTACAAAATAACTATAGAAAGTCCGACAAAGAGAAATGGCAACTTTTGGGACAAAGAGATATGCGACCATCATCACACTGAGTTACGACAATAACTGGTGTCGAAATAACGGATGCATTTGGTTTGCATGATGAATTTAAAGAATGACACTTATTTTTATTTACATTTTTATCTATAAACACAATATAAAATCATACATTTAAATAAGTACCCCTTCTTCATAAATAAATTTAGGATTTGTTGTATAGAGTTGTGAATGCACACAGACAATGGTGATTGGACTTTGAAATTTGTTCGACATGCAGAAAAAATTAGAGCAACAGATAATGACATATGGAGGTTGAAATACATAGAAATTATGAGTAAAAAGATTGGGACTTGAAAAATAGTTCGACGGAGAGATAAATTTGTCTTATGGACATTGGATGTAAAGATATTTGACTGTATATATAATTCCTAGATTTGGCTCATTATTGCAGATGACTTACTTATTACCACAAGCATTGCGAGCAAGTACAAGCATCATACCTCAGAAAATATCAAAATGCTGGGTAAAATCCATGGGCTTTTTCGTATCCAGAAAGCATGGCACAACAGCCTACAAAATTTTGAAACCGGTTCAAACTCGAAAGAAGTACAGACAATATGTATTAATTGAAAAAAAGTTCAAAACAGGTATTATTATTGGGAATGTAGGAAAATCACAAAATGTAGGTAGCCGCCATCATAGCCCAGTTGGTAACACATCAAACTGTTATTCTACAACTCCTGGGTTGAATCCCTGATGGCGGCACTCATTCTTTCTGACTATTTGTCTTCCACCAATGGGTCGATAAATTGTAGACCTATGTGGGATACTAGCAGCTGGAGGCTTGGAAAAGATGTAATGGTAAGTTGTTGTGAGAAAAACCAGGAATCCATTGTTATGTTCTCCAGCCACTGCAATATAACTGTAAGATTGTTGAAAGCATCGTAAACCCCATTCAAACAAAATCAAAATGTAGGTGAATAGCAAGTTTTCTTCAGGGGATTATACAATATTCAAATAATTTCTCATATTCAGGGGCAGATAACTCCAAAATTAATGAATTGATTTCCGCGGGAAAAAAACTTGGGGCAATAGTTTTGTATTTTCTTTGCAATCAATAAAAGAAATTTGATATTCAAGGCTATTTGTAAACGTGTTGTGCAAACCCGCAAAGTTGGTAGGAAATAAAACAAAGAAATTCTGTTAAGACAAAAAAGGGGAGATAATCACAATGAAAAATATGATATGTCAAAAAAAATCTGTTTATCAACTAAGGAATAGTTCATTGTTGTATTGTGTGGCAGCCTCAAACTCAAAAGTAAAAAATTTGGGCGATATAAAAGTTTTAAAATGAAACTCAAGGTAGTAGTAAATTACCCCACCCACTTTTAACACAACGCACTGCTAGAACCAATAAGCTTGAGATGCTAATATTTTGTCAGGAGATGAAAAGGCCCTTATGGAGACCCGTCCTTTGTTTTTATCTCTTATTCCCGTGTATCAAGGTGAGGGGCTATAATATTCAACCATTGTTGATTGGTATATATACATTAGGCTAAACCAAAAACCTTAAAATTTGTCATTATACATATTTCAGGTCTATTTGATATACAATGTCCACATAATAATTTGATGGCTCAGCACAAAACAGTTGTAACTGTCTATATTTTTATAGGCAGTTACATCTATTTGGTGCTGAACCATCGGTATAGCACAATCAAAAGTCTTAAGGGGCATCTTGATATATTCATAAGCATAACAATGGTTTTCCTGACCCCTTGATATGCTGATAAAAAGGCCAATTTCATCTGGTATGATCAAAGTCACAGGCAAGATCAAACTTGTGAAAACATCGCCCTTTTAGGAAGATTTATGTATCATATGTGCATTTTGTTAACTGTTTTGTAGATTTTGGGTCTACACCCCAGAAAGGAAAGATCTTGGACAAACAGCCATTAACTTTCAAATCTAAAGTAAAGTCATCTGGATATACTGAAGCACCAAGGTCAGTAATTAAATTTAACAAATTTAAAATCAGTCTGAATTGAAAGAAATTGCATATTACAATTTTGTACAAAAAATCTTAGGAATACCTTGTTTGTACTGTAGTGATCATGTTGTGTGCTCAATCATTATCAAAATTATTCATATGAAAACATAATCAATGTAGTTCAATAAAAAAAGACAAAGTCAAAAATTCAGCTGAAAAGGGCCATTTCTGGCCCCTTGTTCAACCATATTAGAGTAAAATTATGCATATACTTAGTTGTGAATATTGTAACTGATAACTTTATTACAGAATGACCATGTTCAAACCAAAGACAAGTTTTTCCAAAACAAAAACACCCGCCAAACAAACAACCAGACCTGGTACAAGGTAATGTTATGACAGGGCTTGACTTAATTAATTGGGATCCTTAAGATTAACCCTTGTCATGCTGATCCCAGAATATTCCTGCTTTGGCAGGAAGTATTGACAAACATCAGACTGCACAAATGTGCAGTCTGATGTTTGTCTATACCACCTGATTTTCCTTTTTAAACCAGAAAAGTTTCAGAAATCATATGTTAAAAATCAAATGCTGACTCAAAATTAGGAAATACAGAGCTTTCAGCACTTTGATACATTTATAATTTTGCCAAGGTTTCTTATTCAGCATGACAAGGGTTAAGAAATATTCCATTGGTTTGAAACTAGGTATTCTGTTGGGATTCTTCAAAATTACTTAATTGCAGGATGGTCTTTCAATCAAATCCAAACTTTCAAGCCAAGGTTCCAACATCACTTTGCATGTATTTATAAGGTACAAACTGGAATTATAAGACTGCTTTCCTGACTCTTTCTTTCAAGTTCTTACTCTTATATATAAATGAAGAAATCCCTAAATATCTGGAGGGATCCACACAGTAAGGTGCTTGGAACGTAGCTTGTACCTTTGTAAAAAGAGATAGTAATGATGCATATAAAGATATTTTTATTTAGATTATATAGTTGTTATTTCTTTCTTAATCAAAATTTATGTTTGATTTTTTAATTACTGTAAAAGTTCTAATAGAGCCCCTTGCTCTAATATATAGAGGATAATCGTTTGTTTCAGAGTAAGATCGATTCATATTTCATTGAGTGAACATCTAAAGCTATATTTTCACGAGTGGCATATTTATCGATCTTACTCGAAAAACAAACGATTATTCTATTTCTTTAATGTAAAAATGAGACAAAATGTGAAATTGCTAGGACATATTTTCGTAAAGCGCGTCATTTTGCACGTGATTGCTATGCAAAGTTCATTGTGACGTCACTTATTTCGCCCCGCATAGATGACGTCAGATAAGATGAAATGCACAAAAGCAGGGTATAAGATTTTGATAATTTCACTGCTTTTGCGGTGAGTTTATCAAGTGATAATCTACCATTATTTCTCGATAAACCACCGAAAAGCATTAAAGAAAACCCTATCACCTATTTTTCTATGATTTTTGAAAAACTTAAAGCGTCTAAAAAGTCCCCAGTCCCCACCAAACTGATGTCATGATGAATTCAACGCAGGGTAAATGTAACTTTAATACAGGAATTTATAGTTTATAGTTATGAAGACATGGAAGAATGGCTAAAAATGCATTAGAATATTTGGCCATTTTCCATGTCTTAACAACTAACCTCTAATTAACTTCAACCTGCTTCTAATGGAAAATGATAATTTTAGTAAAGTCCTGGGGCTGCGGTAGGGCTTTTACAGTAACTCTATTTTATACAGAAAAAGTCGAGAGTACCCGATGCAGGGTTCTGTACCAACTCATGCTAGTACCAGACTGGATGTGGCAGAAAGGTCAACTCCAGTTAATGCTTTACAAATATCAGGTAAAATATTGTGTTTTATAGATGGAATGTAAAGCTACTGATAGAGCAAGTTTTCTGGATTGTAGATAAAGATAACTTAAAAAAACTTATCAGAGATCAACACCAACTACCATGAACTTATAAACTCAAGGATTCCAAGCTCATAGTAAGGAGTCTGAATCTTCATATTGGTAGAACATAGTAAAAACTTTTTTTTTTCAAAAAAGTAATAGGTACAACAATTTTTATCTTAAAGTCCATTTGCAGTGAAAATATCTACACTTTTGACAAAGGTTTAAGATGCTGCATAATTCACTAAGATTAATCAAGTTTTTAGTTCTACTGGATGAAGTTCATCAGGCCATTTTTATGAGAGAGTGTTTGGCGATACTAGGCTATGTCATTGTAAAGTTCCCTTCTTTATTTCATCACTTCAAGCCTGACTTCTCTTGATATATTTTTTTACAGAGGATGGTCATTACCTTGCATGTGCTCTTGCCAACAAATCAGCCCTTGTGTTCCCTTTACCCCTCTCACAATCATCTACATCATATACTGGTAAGTGCTTTATTAGGAATCTCAATCTGGTTAAAGGGTATTGTAAGAAAATAAAAGAAACATAATTTGGAAAAAAACACACACTTATTGCTCAAAACCAATTCCCATACCCAAATGTTGAAGTAGTAAAACCTGAAATAATTATTGAATATATCAGTGGCTCAGTGCAAAACAGTTGTAACTGCCTATAAACATATAGGCAATTTCAACTGTTTTGTGCTGAGCTATCAATATAGAGGATATTGAATGAATGGCTTCCTGACTCTAAATAATTTCACATGAATTCATTTAGCAGTATTTTTTATTGATCTCGAGTGCTAGAATTGACCTCAAAAACTAATGCTTTTGGCTATGGCCTTCAACATTAGTTTAAAGCCTCTGTTCAGGATGACAAAACATGGTAGATTGTTTTCAAAGTATACCCCTCTTTGTATATGCAAGTGCATGCAATTCAGAGTATAATTTGCTCATAGTTTGCCATGTTTATTATCCTGAACCCAGGGCTAGATGAACACTATATCCCATTCCAAGATGGTCCTTGTATACAACATGGGCTACATACCTGGTTATCTGGTGAAAACTGAGGGAAAAGTGCAATGTTAATTGGTCTAATACTGAAACAATTAATTATCTTCTATACAAATCATATGAAAAATTGAAAGCCCAGGTAAGCTGTGCAATCACTGTCCATCAGATCAGCGCCTTTCTCTAGACAGGTCAAGTCAAATCTATTGTAAGTAGCTAGTATTGAAAATTTATAATTGTTTGTTTCAGTGCAAGATCTATTTAAATTTCATTGAGTGAACTACAAAAGCTATATTTTAGTGAGGGGGTGGTGGAGCCAGGGGTCAAAATGTAGCTTTTGTTGTTCACAAAATGAAATATCAATCAATCTTACTCCATTAACATTTATAACAATTATACTTTTTCTTTATTTAAAAAATGAGACAAAAAAGTTTTAGGACAATT
Source organism: Fragum whitleyi (assembly GCA_948146395.1). Classification (NCBI taxonomy): domain Eukaryota; kingdom Metazoa; phylum Mollusca; class Bivalvia; order Cardiida; family Cardiidae; genus Fragum; species Fragum whitleyi. The sequence goes on along the minus strand of OX411544.1, from coordinate 93,115,610 downwards.
TCTTTTTATTATTCTGCAAAGAAAATTCTAGCATTTCCATTAGTTAATGCTGACCTGACAACATTGATAGCTACGGCCGCTCCGGTATTAGCTCTAATGTTTCCTTAAGGCGCCTAGACGTGAACATAGACAAAAAATCGAAACGGTTATGGCAGCCATTTTCTCTTGCTTCGCTGATAAAACGAACCCAATATACACACTAGGATACAGCTGAAAAGGATGTCAGTTAATAATGTGCAAATAAAAAATGATATAAATGTCAATAAATACATAAATTAGTACAAATCTGTCCATTTAAATGCCAAGTTTCTCGCAGTTTCAGCTAACAAACGCTTCCATATCACAATAGCGCAGAGTGTAGTAGTGTGACGTAACAACTATATACGACGTCACTTTGTACATGTTTACTTTTCATAGGGGGGCATTAAGGGATATCGGTGGTTAAAAAGAAATCGGTTTATACGAACGCCTAAAATAGGCAAAAGACAGATATTTGGCCATAAAACTTTGAAGTATAATAAATTCGTAATACAGTTTCTTGCCTGGGTATATGACGATTTATTCCCGGCAGTAAAATTGATGTCAACCCTCGCCTACGGCTTGGGTGACATCATTTTTCCAGCCGGGAATAAATCATCATATACCCAGGCAAGAAACCGTATAACTAATAAAGTGTGTCATGATTGCTATGCAACATTCATAATGATGTTACTTGTTGGGCTCCACTTAGATGACAGATAGGGAAAATTAACAAAAGGAGGGTTAAGATTTTGATAATCTTGCTAGACTGACAGTGAATTTATCAATTGATAATCTACCTCTATCTCTCAATAATTCTCCATTAAAGAATGTCTCATTATGATCTGTTTCAGGTCATAACCACATGGTCAACTCAGTTGACTGGAGTCACACTGGATCTAATCTTCTCACATCATCTGACGATAAATCTGTGTCATTGTGGGTCAAAGGTCAACCAGATCCAGTATTAAACATCAATACTACACAACATAACCTCTCAACATCGGGAGATGGGTATTCTAAAGATAGGGTAGGTACAGTTTGTTACATTCACCTTGATGATACCCATTCTAAATTGCTTACTCAGTGCTCCATTCATTCATTCCAAACACTCACTCAAATCACTCAACAAGAGGGCCATAGTGGCCCTGAATCGCTCACCTGAATTAACAATCTAAAAAATATTCAAGGTATTTCTAAGATTTAACCCAATGTCCTAGTTTTTGACCCCACTTGACCCAATTTAGAACTTGTCTCTAGAGTGTCCACAAGGTTTATCTAAGATTGGACCCTGTGACCTAGTTTTTGACCCCACTTAACCAACTTTCAAACTTGTCCAAGATTAAATTAAGATAATCATTCTGATTAATTTTCAGGATGATTGGACTAAAAGTATGGCCTCTAGAGTTTCTACAAGGCATTTCAAAGTTTTGACCCTGTGACCTAGTTTTTGACCCCACTTGACCCAATTTTGAACTTGTCCAAGATTTCATGAAGATAATTATTCTGACCAAATTTCAGGATGATTGGGCTAAAAATATGGCCAACAGAGTGTCCACAAGGTTTTTCTAAAATTTGATCTTGTGACCTAGTTTTTGACCCAACCTGACCCAATTTCGAACTTGTCCAAGATTTCATCAAGATAATCATTCTGACTAAATTTCAGGTTGATTGGGCAAAAAGTATTGCCTGTAGAGAGTCTACAAGGTTTTTCTAAGATTTGAGCCTGTGACCTAGTTTTTGACCCCACATGACCCAATTTAAAACTTGTCCAAGATTTCATCAAGATAATCATTCTGACCAATTTTCAGGATACTTTGGCTAAAAATATGACCTACAGAGTGTCAGCAAGGTTTTTTTAAGATTTGATCCTGTGACCTAGTTTTTGACCCCACTTGACAAAATTTCGAACTTGTCCAAGATTTCATCAAGATAATCATTCTGACCAATTTTCAGGATGTTTGGGCTAAAAATATGGCCTCTAGAGTGTCCACAAGGTTTTTCTAAGATTTGACCCCGTGACCTAGTTTTTGACCCCACTTGACCCAATTTCGAACTTGTCCAAGATTTCATCAAGATAATCATTCTGACCAATTTTCAGGTTGTTTGGGCAAAAAGTATTGCCTGTAGAGAGTCTACAAGGTTTTTCTAAGATTTGAGCCTGTGGCCTAGTTTTTGACCCTACATGGCCCAGTTTCAAACTTGTCCAAGATTTCATCAAGATAATCATTCTGACCAATTTTCAGGATGATTCAGCTTAAAATATAGTCTCTAGAGTGTCCACATGGTTTTTCTCAGATTTGACCCTGTGACCTAGTTTTTGACCCCACTTGACCCAGTTTCGAACTTGTCCAAGATTTCATCAAGATAATTATTCTGACCAATTTTCAGGAGGATTGGGCTAAAAATATGGCCTCTAGAGTGTCCACAAGGTTTTCCTAAGATTTGACCCTGTGACCTAGTTTTTGACCCCACTTGACCCAATTTCGAACTTGTCCAAGATTTCATCAAGATTATCCTTCTGACCAATTTTCAGGATGATTGGGCTAAAAATATGGCCTCTAGAGTGTCCACAAGGTTTTTCTAAGATTTGACCCTGTGACCTAGTTTTTGACCCTACTTGACCCAATTTCGAACTTGTCCAAGATTTCATCAAGATAATGATTCTGACCGAATTTCAGGAGGATTGGGCTAAAAATATGGCCTCTAGAGTGTCCACAAGGTAAATGTTGACGACGCACGACGCACGACGGAGGACGGACATCAAGTAACCCCAAAAGCTCACCTTGAGCACTTCGTGCTCAGGTGAGCTAAAAACACTCCGAAATTGTTAATAAACAATTTGACATCAATCAAAACGATCAACTCTTTATTGAAATTTATCAAATTATACTACGATTATTTTGACTGGTGTGAATTTCAAAGGGTCTGACTGGTTGATGAAGACACACAAATTGGAAAGTATGTAAATTTGTTTAAAGGGTCTGATGGCTAACATGCTCCAAACTATATGACAGAGCTTGGCCCAGTTAGCTCAGTTGGTCTTGCTCTAAGTCCTGGGGGTGTGAGTTTGGTACCCGGCTCAAGCAATCTGATATTTGATAAAAGTCATTATGATATTGGTCATATGTCTCCATTTAATTGGCAAATGAAATGCCTAATTTGGTTGAGAATTGACAGGGAATCATAGAAAGGGTGAACTAGTCACCGCTTTATGACTGCAATACTGTTGAAAATGGAGTTAAGCCCAATATGAACAAACATATTTTTATGACATACACTTAGCAAAGTCAAATTTTTTAATTGTGACATTTGATTGTCGCAGGCTTATTTTGAAGGACACTGCTAAACTGTATTATAAGCCTTAAAACAAATTGATAGTCCAGTGCAATACTGCATGATGTTGTAGGAACAACAGGACTACATATTTAGTCAAACTGTTTTGGAACAAAATGCGGAGGTACAGATTAGAGAGGGTAAAGCCAGTCTAAAAGTTTTATTTCTCAATGAAACCCTATGTTTTGGTTACTAATTAGAATCGCCTTGGCGAGACGATTCAAATGAGTACCAACAGCATATGATAGATGTTTTTTTCTTTTATGCCCCATGCCTGGATACATATTGTTTTACTGTTGTTCTTCTGTCTGTCCATCTGTTCATTCTTCTGTCTGCACATAACTTAACCAAAAAGCTTAACATTGTCACTTAGTTGAAGCCTTTTCAAGATGCAAATTCTCATTTTTTGCATGATGATAACTTTAAATGATACTCTTAAACAAATAGTAAATTCTATAATAATATTTTCTATCATTCTCTGGTGATATGAAATTTTGCTGGTTATTTTGATTTCAGGAAAACAAAGCATTTAGCAGAGGTATCCGTTTTGCCCAGTTTTATTTCATGGACAAATTTATACTGATGAGTTCCTGCAACACCATGTATATGTTCAAGTATTATATAGATACCACAAAAAACGACATACAGAGGTAAGAATCTTGGTATCATTTCATAGACAAGTTACTGTAACACCAAGCATATGTCCAAGTTTTAAGGTCCACTGGCCAAGGCCTGCGAGCTATTGTCATGGTGGAGTGTCCTTCTACCTTCTTGCTTAAAGTTTCCCTTAAAAATCCTCTCCTCCTAATACAATGGGTGGATTTTGACGAAACTTGGCCAGAATGTTCCTTGGGTGACCCTCTTCTAAAGTTGTTCAAGAAATTTGGATCGACCCCCAAATATTGGCATGGCTTATTTTGAGCCTGAAATCTTTGACACATACCCTCCTGAACCATTGGACCGGTTTCAATGATACTTTACTAGAATTTTCCTTGGTTGACCTTCTTGTTAAGTTGTCCAAGAAATTTCGATTTAATCCCAAATATGGGCGGGGCAGGGCGAGCTTATTTTGAGCCTGAAATCTTTAAATGACATCTCCTACTGAATCATTTGGCCGATTTTAATGAAACTTTACCAGAATGTTCCTTGGGTGACCCTCTTGTTCAAGTAATTTGGATTGACTCCCAAATAGTGGCGGGTTTTATTTTGAGCCCGAGACATCTCTTCCTGAACCATTAGGCCAATTACAATGAAACTTTACCGGAATGTTCCTTTGGTGACCCTTTCAAAAATGGTTCTGGAATTTTGATTGGCCCATAAATGTGGATGTGGCAGGGCCAGGCTTATTTTGAGCCTGAAATCATTGAACAACATCTCCTCCTGAATAACTGGGCTGATTTTAATGAAACCAGAATGTTCCTTTCATGACCCTTTTCAAAAATTATTTTGAGTCTTCTCAGTAATACAGGGTCTATTATCAATTTATATTCTTGGAATAGCTTCTCCTCTTCAACAATTAGGCTAATGTGAATGAAACATTGCCAGAAAGTTACTTGGGTGAGATCAACTGGATCAATATAAAATTCGGGTGAGCGGTTTGCCCTCTTGTTATAAAGTGATATCTAAATAAGTTTCTTCCATGTAATGTTACATATTAGTTATATGAGTTCACTTCTGATAGCTTACTATCAATCTGGAAAAGGTCAGAGTTCCTTCTGAATGCTGGTGACTTTCATAACCTTCAATTTTTAAGATCTCTCTTTCAAATTTTGAGATATCTAAGCCAGTGGAGCCATAAAGGCCCTCTTGGGCATCTTGTTAATAGGTAGCACCAAAAATGACACAGAGATATAGGTGCACATATTATTTCATAGACAAGTTTAGTCTTGAGTTTTGTTCAAGTATTATATAGATACATGTACCAATAAAGATGCTATAAAATGGTGGTAAAGTGAGTAGTTTTGGTGATCAGGTTATACTACCCGTATTCAGTTTTAACACCATGTAAATTTTCCAGGACAATATTGATTCTATTTAAATCATGTACAGAAGACAAGGTCTTTGTATAATTTTATGGGACTGTTAACACGACTGTGTTCTTGTCACACCAAAACATCTTACATACATTTGTATATATACCAACAACAATATTGTAGGTAATTAGTTTAGAATTTTAAAAGGACATTCATGATTTGTCATGAGGTTTGTTTAAGACAAGTTGATCTAAACAAAGTCTGTAATAGTAATGTAATTTTTTGAGCAAGGTCTGGCTTAATAACTTTTCTGTTCTAGACAAGTTTTAGATCATCTTGTCTCTCAAAGTCAATGTTGTCTTCTATTAGGAACAGCCATGAGAGATATTCTTGGCTTAAACGTGTTTAAGATAACATTTTAAATGACATCATCAGGACTTTAAATAACACATGTTTTTGCAGTATTTCTGTCATTAGAGCATTTAAAAAGTTGTTTTTAACATTCAAAATGTTGTAAATGTGAGAAAAAGAATCTGTTACTCTATTTTATTTGAGACACGCTGATCTTAACCTCTTCTAGAATAGAAATATTATTAAGCTCCCCAATGCTCACTTAATATTATTAAGTGAGCCTTGGCGAGCTTAATAAATTTTCTTTTTTTGACAAGGGTAAGATTAGCTTGTCTCAAATGAAAACTCATGACAGATTCTATATGTCTCAAATAAAATCGAGTTAACAGAATCTTTTTTTCACATGAACACCATTACTTTAAAAACCTAGACAATAAAAATGCCACAAGAACTTGTGTTACATTTTATCGTGATGACATCATATAGAATGTGATCCTACCCTGGTGTAAGACATGGATATCTCTGATGGCCGTTCGTTATAGAAGATAAAGGGAGTTTTGTGAGAAAAGATCACACCACCAACATATAATGGCATGATATGAGATATTTCCTGATTAGTAAAAAATATAAGCAATCTTCAAAATATTTGATGACAGATATTGACTCCATACTGATATATTTTACTATTCATTTTAAATATTTATTTCCTCATTTACAGACATCTATGTCAAAGTAAATATAAATGTGTGCAACAATGGACCTCTAGCTCCCAGTCTATAACTACTCTATTTGTATCTGTATTTACAGGTATCAAAGTCAAAGTAAATATAAATGTGTACAACAATGGACCTCTAGCTCCCAGTCTATAATTGCTCTGTTTGTCTCTGTATTATCAGATATCTAAGTCAAAGTAAATATAAATGTGTACAACAGTGGACCTCAAGCTCCCAGTCTATAACTGCTCTGTTTGTCTCTGTATTTACAGATATCTAAGTCAAAGTAAATATAAATGTGTACAACAGTGGACCTCAAGCTCCCAGTCTATAACTGCTCTGTTTGTCTCTGTATTTAGAGATATCTAAGTCAAAGTAAATATAAATGTGTACAACAGTTGACCTCCAGCTCCCAGTCTATAACTGCTTTGTTTGTCTCTGTATTTACAGATATCTAAGTCAAAGTAAATATAAATGTGTACAACAGTGGACCTCAAGCTCCCAGTCTATAACTGCTCTGTTTGTCTCTGTATTTACAGATATCTAAGTCAAAGTAAATATAAATGTGTACAACAGTGGACCTCAAGCTCCCAGTCTATAACTGCTTTATCAGCTGTCAACTCATTTTTGTCTTGTATCTTTTACTAGTGAGATATGGAAAAAATTAGGTCAGGATCTGGAAATAGGACGGGTCCCTTAGAAGAGACAATTCTATGAAAATGAAAAATGAACCATACAACTTGAGGGTTCAGTGCAAGACTGTACTAAATGTATATACAGTGTATATACACTTAGTACAGTCTTGCAATTAACCCTTAAACTTGGAGTTTTTTGCCCATTTCTCTTTTATTATTGAATTATTTACCTGAAATTCTGTATGTATATATTAATTGCTTGTTACCTAAAGTGATAATACTTCCTTTTTTCACAATGGGTTATTTTACACTCAATTTGAAATAAACTTTAGGAGAATTTCCATATAATGTATATTTATACTTTTTTCTTCTTTATTTCCTTTTAAATGCTTGTCATGAAAACACATTCCTGTTTTTGCACCTAGAATATTCCTTAACACCTGGTAGATATAGTGTTTTGTGCAGGTAGTAATAAGTCTATCGATATATATGATATGAATGTTGGAGAGAAGATCCGTCACATGCCAGATGTTCATACCAGACCTGTCCACGCTATTTGTCAAAATAAGGTAAGTGTGGGGTTACATTGAATTACATTTAAGATGATTTCTGATTAAAATTAAAGACATTGATTAAGATTTTAGAAAAAAACAACACCGTCTCAAGTGTCATAAACCCAAAGAAAGAACAAGTTTTATCATTGAACTTGAATGAAATACATGTGCTCAGAAACATCCTTAATAGCATGTCTCCATTCTTGCATTTAAGATATTAGAATTAATGTTTTCTTTTATGTAATATTGAGTGATCTTTTATTTTGAGAACAACAATAGCTATATTTTAATTATGACTCAGTAAATCATAACATAACCTTATGTTGTTCTTTCAATTAAACATTAGTTATAAGGGTCAGCACCAAAATTTTGTAAGTGCCTATGAAAATGTAGGTACTTGCAGTTGTTTTATGATGACCACTCCAATTGTTACACTGTAAAAGTTTTTATTATATACTTTGATATTGTCTCTATGTATTTGAACGGGAGGAAAGTATGCAATATTTTTTGATATTGCATACTTTGATATTGCACTGAGATTATTTTCACGTGCACAAATGGACTGAACTACTTTCTGGTTGCTACCTCGCCAAAAGTCAACAGGGAATCACATTATCAACGGCTTTCTTTTTGCGTTCAATATTCGAGAAATAGTTCTGTGAGAGTTAAGAAATACATTTCAAGTTCTTTGAATGCCTAAAGTGTAATGCACTATTGTTTGTTTTCATGTATTTGAAACATTTTCCGAGAAATCAACCACTTCATTCCCCCCCCCCCCCTCTCCGTCTTTCCTCAGATCCCCCCCCCCCCTTAAATTTCGGCTAAATCACTGTTTTTGTTTCTCCTTTGTCTGTGTTATTGTATAATTCTTTCAAAAATAATTCATGCCTATCCCTTTGTGTCTATCATAATTCTAGTATCTATCTCTCTTCCTCCCTATCTTTCTCCTTTATCTCGTTTTTCACTCCGTCCCGTCCATCGTGACTATCTCTAGTCTGGCCCGGTATCAAGTACGCCGATTGAGTAAGTTATGGAACATGTGACTGGTAAGAATAACAAATGAACAATTTTTCATGAATATTTATTTCATTTTTATTCGAAGTAAGTCGAAATCAACACTTATTTTAAAATCGAAAATGCGAATCGACACAAAAATGTCCGCCGTCCTTTTTGTTTACATTGTTACTTCATAGCAACGGTTGTATTCATCCGAACGTAAAAATATAACGGAAAGGATTTTGCGGGAAAAGGTGTATGGCGTAACTGAGATTAAAATGCGGTTTTAATTTAAACAAAAAATCATTCTTGAAGAACAGTTGATGTAAAAAAATAATGATTAAGAAGTGAACATCGTCAAACAATATCAAAGTATACAATAAAAAGGTTATTGAATTTAAATGGGAATATATTGTGTCGGACTCGTTCTTTTGGCGTAGTTGCCCTCGCAAGCTCGGGCACTCTGCCAAAAGAACTCGTCCGACACAATATATTCCCATATAAATTCAATAACCTATAATACTGTTTATTATATATTTCAGGGTTCCATGTTTGCATCTCATCCGTCCACTGCCTATGATTTGTTTGCCACATCAGCTGCAGGGGATTGTATTAAACTGTGGGATCTTCGATCAAACAGGTATTAGACTGTATTGCAAAAATATAGTATAACTATTTCCTGTTATACGCCGCCAAAGGTTGATGTATATTGGTATCATTTATTCTGTCTGTCTAAACAGAAGTCTGTCCATAGGTAAATTCAACTCCTCCTACATTGATTGATGGATTTGAATGAATTGTTCCTAATCATTGACCTTGCGTATATTGTTGGGGTGTTGTGGTAATTTGACACGCAATTATGTGATGGCGGACATCATGACTCTAGAATAACTGCTTGAAGTTTTAGAAAAGTCAAAATTCAAAAAGGAAAAGTAATATCTTTGTTTTGTACATTATTTTCTCAAGTGGAACATCACAGGGTACAAAATCCCTGAAAATACTGAAAAGAATAACCATATTTATTCAATTGATTTAACTAGCATGGAAGAAACATAATTATAACACTTTAAGGAAACAATTCAATGAGCTAAAAAATAAAGCAAGAACAAAATAGGATAGAACACATGTGAAATTAATTTCTTTTCTTGCGGTGATTTTTAAGAAAATGTGAAGCCAAGAACAAAAAGCTCAAAGTGAGCTTCTGTGATCATTGAATAAATACCTAAGTACATTGTGGTTCACACACTCACAGTAAGCTTTGTCAACATTCAATGTTGACACTTGAGGTTATACTGGACTCAATTTTCTTCAGTGTTAATGAATAACAATTATTCCAACTTGATTTTAAATTGATTAAGAATAATAATTTGTACAAAAAAGCCTTTATAATCTTGGCCCCTGATATTGCAATATAGAAACAATGTTGACCTTTTAAATTGGAGCAGATGCACAGCACAGGTAATTTTAAAAAAAAGCTTTTGTTTAGAATCAACAGTTTACCTTCTTTCTTGACAATATCAAACTTTTTCATGCTGTTCATATACCATATAACATATACAAAACTTTGACAGACAGTATGCACTAAAATCAGCCTGCATAGACACGCAGTCTGATCTAAGTCTATACTGCTTGCTTTGGTTATTGTTATTGATTGTAGGAAAACCTTGACTGTTTGAATTTGATAATTAGTTTGAAACTAAATTTAAATTAAGGAAGTGGACCCATAGTAGTTACAAACATTTCAGAAGTATTGAACTTTAACACTGTTGACAGAGGCTTCCAAATGATTTTCATTAGGAAACCTCAGTCAACATTGTGAAAGTTCATAAGGTCTGAAATGTTGCGGAACTATTATGGGTCCACAACCTTAAGCAGGATAAGGGTTTAACTAACTGTTGTTACAGATGTGTCCGTAGATATGAAGGGCATGTCAATAGAGTCCATCCCTGTGGATTGTCCATCAGTCCGTGTGGAAAGTTTATAGCGACCGGATCAGAAGATAAATCTGTAAGTTTGTTCTGGTTATTGAAATTACATATGTGACTTGTCATGCAAAAAGGGACCATCTGAGAACTATGTAAAATGAATATTTGAAAAAAAGATTGGGTCTAGCATAGGTTAACCGGAGGTCAATTTAAAATATTCTTTCACAGGAAGGTAGATTGATCATCCTAGATTAAAAAAAATAGCAAATTGCAAAAACTTTTTTCATTTGGATGATTTTCAGAATTTAGAATGAAAATTTACCTTCCTGTACTTGCTCTTTTCAAATGACATCAACTTGACCTCTGATCAATCAATATCTTTTTTCAAATATTTATTTTACAAAGTTCCCAGATGGTCTTTTAGTGACGAGTCACATATGAAATGCTTATATTTGTTGCATTAAATTGTTAGGCATCCAATATGGGTCATTTGTCTACGACTATAGTCAAGTCTGTTACCCTTATGCTTTGACTTAATCTTAAAAGCAAGATAGAAAAAAATTGTAAAGAAGAATTTGTTAGATGTCTTTTTTAAGCCATTACTGGATAACAGAAGCTTAGACTGGTCCAATTTTAATGTAGTTACAGACAATAATAATAATCGGCTGTTTGAAGAGAAAACCCAAGATATTGCCATAGCCTTGGTGTTGTTGTCATTGTTGAACATAAGCTTTGACATTTTGTGATGTCTCATTTTCTACTAAAGGCATTCACTTGAAACTTGGGTATCAAGTATCAGTAGTAAAAGAGCAACCTTTATAAGGGAGATAACTCAAGATGAATTTTGTGCGAATGACACCAGTTTTTCGACTTAGATTTTTAAACCGGCACCCAAAAGCCAAGCGTAGGTATTTGGTGAAATTCTAAATTTCAGACCTACATATTTGATCTACGATCTGGGACATACCTTCACAAACTGCCGGGACAAACAGACGTGGTGTCCGATGTAGCTTTCCACCCTAGTACTCCACAGGTAGCCTCTTATATGTTAACCCTTGTCATGCTGAATAAAAATCTTTGCAAAATGAATGTAAAATCAAAGTGCTAAAAGCACTGGAAGTTACAAATGTGAGTATTGATTTCGGAAACGCAATGTTTTACACCTTTCTGGTTTAAAAATGAAATTCAGTTGGTATGAACTAAGATCAGACTGCACATATGTGCAGACTAATCTTTGTCTATACCTTCTGTCAAAGCAGGAATATTCAGGGTTCAGCATGACAAGGGTTAAGTTTGAACCGTAAACTCATTATCCTAATTTCTCATAGAAAAGATGAATTAAATTGAGGAAAATATTGTGATAAAAAAGATATTGCTTGTAATTAACTATTTATCCTTTCTCACAATATTTTCATCTTTTAACACTTTTATAACCTAAAAAAAACTTTGAATTTTAGTCTAACCAGATGAAACATGCCTTTTGGTGAATGTCATTAAAATGCCAAATAATATTGTCAAATTAAAAGTTTCTGGAGGGCAAAGTATCTTCAAATTAGATCAAAACTTTTTAGATTGCATCAAATTAGTTTAATGTAAGACATTTTGTGATCCAATCTCTTTTCATAATATTTTTTTGCATAATTCCTAGGAGGTCTTTCTTGGCTTGATGAGTCATAGTATGTTTAATTGTTTGTTTGTTCTCTCTTATTTCAGTTGTATATTGCAACCCTGGAAGGAAAAATACAAGTCTATACAAATAGGTGACCGCATTAATTCCATGAAATATTCTGTGATAATAGTTTTATGATTTAAAATAAATGACAAAAAAACTTTAAGTAACTTGATTTATTTATGTACACTTTCCAAGCTACAGTAACTACAGATTGGGCAGGATGACTGAATGATTATTTGAAATGTGATCCTTGGGAGACCATCTTCTAAATTTGTTCAAGAAAGTTGGATTGACCCGGCGCGGCAGGACAGGACTTACTTTCATTACAAAATCTTTAAAAATCTTCTACCCTAAAATCAATCGCCCGATTTAAACAAAGCATTGCATGAATGATCCTTGGATAATTTGGAAATTAGCCACACCCATTAAATCCATGCTTTTTCATTGGATCAAAATTGTTTGAAGAAGTTTGAAAGAGGGTCACCAAAGGATAATTCCTGCAAAGTTTGATTGAAATTCATGCAGTAGTTTTTGAGAAGATTTTTAAGGAGAAATATTAAGACTGGATGCACAGATGGATGCGAGACACAGCGTCTTGATAAAAGCCCCAGTGGCCTTTGGCCATTGGAGCTAAAAATCTTCTCTCAAACCATTGGCCCAATTTCAATGAAACTGGGCATGAATGATCCTTGGGTGACCCTCTTCTTAAGTTGTTATAGAAATTTTGATTGTCCTCCAAATATGGGCCTCGACAGCAGCACTCATTCTTTCCAACAATTTGTCTCTCACCAATGGGTTGATAATCGTAGACCTATGTTAGATATCAGCTGGAGGCTAGGAAAGAATGTGGTGGTTGTACTGGTGAGAGAAATACCAGGAATCAATTGTTAGGTGATCCAGCCGCTGCGATATAACTGAAAAAATGTCGAAAGCAGCGTAAAACTCCATTCAATAAATCGATCAATCCAATATGGGCGTAGTTGATGGCAATGCATTTTTTTACCCTGAAACTTTTAACATCTCCTCATTAACTAATGGACAGATTTCTTGAGTTATCCATCTTATTACTGTAGAAAGCTCTTGTGATGGTGAAACACATGCCAAATTTCATAATATCTTATAACACGGTTAAAGTTTATTATGCAAACACCTATGCTAAAAACAAAGCAAACACCAATGATGCCAAGGTGATGACAATACCTCGGATTTCCTCCAAAAACAGCAGAGCTAAAAAAGAAAGGCAACAGACACAGTGATTTATATGAGTTTCCATTTGTTTAAGAAGGCCATTATAAATATTGCATCATATAAAATCTCTACATCTACAGTCTATGTACAAGTCAAATTCATTAAAGATAGAACTAGGGCTAAAATGTACCCCAAGCTCAGCTGTGTAACAGTTTAATCTTTTATGTAATTAGAGGATATTGAATGAGTGGTCATTGAATACCGAATCTATCGAACAAGTCATCTATAAATAGATAAAAACAAGGCTGTGTCGAGTCTTTATCTGTTTCAGATGACGAGTTGAATAAATCTTGTATTTTAGGAGCACAAAGATATACTAATTATGATATGGCCATAACTTTTGCAATAAATTGAAGAAATTCCAGATTATTTTTAGTCCCAAGTTATTCTGCGAAACATATAACTCCCTTTGCAAATTAACATCATCAAATGAATTATGCGTTATTTTCTCACAACCCTAGAAAATAGGAACATGAGAATTTGCTTATTACAATTTATTTTTTCGATTTCACAATATTCTCTCAAACATAAAATATCAGGGACATAAAAAGGAACTATGCAGAAAGGCTTAAGGAGCAGGGATATATTAGCCCTTCTCATACTGAACCAGTAATATTCCTGCTTTGGTAGGAGGTATAGACAAAGATCAGCCTGCAGCACATAATGTGTAGACTGATCTCAGTCTATACCAGCTGGTTTTCATATTTAAACAAGAAGTTTCAAAATTGTTTTTACAAAATCAAATTCTACCTCACAGTAAGTGCACCCATTAATTTCAGCACTTTGAATTTAAGGTAAATTTTCCAATGCTTTATTCAGCATGACAAGGGTTAAGATAAATGCAATACTGACACAACTGGGTATAAAATGGGCTAAATTATGCTTTGTAGGAAACAAACTGTCGTTTCAAAAAGTTAGTTTTGTACTTTTATTATCCTCGAAAAAAACAAAGAAAAAAGGCAAACAATCGTGTTCATCTAGATTTTCTGTTTAACCCGACAAAAAATGATACAAAAATATATATTATTCTATTGCACTATTCAAATTTGAAAGCACTTTTGTGAAATTCAGAATCAAATGCTTCCAAACTTCAACTAAAAAGCCATGAATAGCTTGAGTCGCTCCACAGGCTTGAAATTCTTGTAAAGCAATAAAAGTTTTGACTAAATTTTTAGATATGTTAGATTCTACTGATGTTGAAAATGATTTTCAAAGTTTCAACTATATAACATATAGAGAAATGACATCAGCCCATAAAATGCATATTTTCATCCGATCACAATAATAGATCTTTATCTATGATTATCACGCCATTGGTGGTAGAAAATAGTTGCAAAGTATGAGTGCCACCCTCGATGCTGGGAACTCTATAGAATATTTGAAAGAGATTGAGTCCAGCATATGTCAACTAGAGGTTGCATTTTAAAAATTCCTTAACAGGAAGGTAGATTGATTGTTCTAGATTAAGAAAATAAGCAAACTGAGAAAAGTTTTGACTCTAATCAGTCCGCGCACCCAACCCCACCCCCAGTCTGGCTAGATGCGACACTTTAAGCACAACCTAGATGTTCATTTTTAGCTGAAAGCCACTGGGGCTATTGTCATGGCGTTGTGTCCATCGTGCGTCCGTCCGTCCGTCCGTCCGTGCGTGCGTCCGGTCGTAAACTTTTCTTTAAAAATCTTCTCCTCAGAAACTACTGGATGGATTTCAACCAAACTTCACAGGAATGATCCTTGGGTGACCCTCTTTCAAAGTTGTTCAAGAAATTTTGATCCAATGATAAACATGGATTTTAGGGGCGTGGCTAATTTCCAAATATGGTAAAAAGTGAGTTTTCTCAGATTCTAATCAATGGATACCAATGAAATTTTACATGAAAGATCCTTGGGTGGCCCTTTATCAGTCTACAAAAAATAATTGAGATCGGGTGGAAAATATGCATTTTATGGGCGGAGGTCATTTCTCTATATGTTATATAGTGGAAACTTTGAAAATCATTTTCTCAGAATGTAAATGATGGATATCAACCAAATTTCTTTGGAATGATCCTTGAGTGACCCTTTATCAGTCTACAAAAAATCATTGTGATCGGGTGGAAAATATGCATTTTATGGGCGGAGGTCATTTCTCTATATGTTATATAGTGGAAACTTTGAAAATCATTTTCTCAGAATATAATGGATGGATATCAACCAAATTTCACTGGAATGATCATTGAGTGACCCTTTATCAGTCTACAAAAAATCATTGTGATCGGGTGAAAAATATGCATTTTATTAGCAGAGGTCATTTCTCTATATGTTATATAGTGGAAAATTTGAAAATCATTTTCTCAGAATCTAATTTTTGGATATCAACCAAATTTCACTGGAATGATCCTTGAGTGACCCTTTATCAGTGAACCAAAAATTGTTTTGATTGGATGAAAAAATGCATTTTATGGGTGGAGGTCATTTCTCAACATGTTAAATAGTGGAAACTATGAAAATCATTTTCTCAGAATGTAACTGATGGATATCAATCAAACATTTTTGGTATGATCTTTGGGTGACCCATTATCATGCAGCCAAAAATTGTTTTGATTTGCTGAAAAATATGTCTTTTAAGAGCAGAGGTCATTTCTCTATCTGTTATATAGTTCAAACTTTGAAAATCATTTTCAAAATTAGTAGAACCCCAAATATCTAAAAATCAATTCAAAACATTTATTTGCTTTTACAAGAATTTCAAGCCTGTGGAGCGACTCAAGCCATTCATGGCTTTCTAGTTCGTGTGATGGGTCACTTGTAAAAATGACTGACCGCATTTGAATATTTTCCCCCCTGTTCTAGAGTCTCTCAAATTAGAAAAAAGTTTGTTCGATTTAATATGGGTTCAGTAACTCTAATCGAGTAGTCTTATTGGAACATTATTACAGTAAAGCAGATTTATGTAGATTGATTGAACCGTAATAGAATTTACGTACACAATCATGTCAAAAAGAAGAAATAAAACATCAGCATCAAAAAAACATCGCATTTTTCAATCTTTCGACATCATACAGAAGCAGAGCGAGGTTAAATAATTGAACAAGATGGATGAAGCTAAATTGAAAGTAATGGACGAGATATTCAACCTGAAGCTACAAAAGACAGGGTATAAATCAGCCTTCACAAAGACCAATAACAAACTCACGAACCTAGTCTCGGACAAAGACCTGGTCAACAAAACAGATGTTAGGACCTTCAAGACAAATTTGATGTAGCTCAAGATAATGTAAATTGCAGTTATGCAGATACAATGTACTTTGTGCGGCATATAAGAGATTGGATGATGTGGAAAATATTGAGAAAACTCAACAAGAATATGAGGAAATGGACTCCATATATAGTTGAACGCTTGAATTTGTTCACCAGAAAATAGACACTATGAAAAGCACAAGTGAGTCAGTGAAAATGCAAAAGAGACGAAATTGGGAACTGACATGTGGCATCAAATGAAGAGAGTCTCCATTCCCCCTTTTTGATGGAAACAAACACAAGTATCCAAGTTGGAAGGCAGCTTTTGAAGCAAGCATCGACAAAGCACCTGCTACAGGCGAGAATAAACTTTTACAATTGAGACAATACTTATCAGGTACCGCACGGCATGCCATAGAGGACTTGGGTCACTCTGCAGCCAGTAACAAGGCTGCTAAAGAATGGCTAGATAGAAAATTTCGAGGATCAAGACGCTAAATAACATTGTACATACAGGAATTATCCAAATTTCCCCCAATGAAAGAGGAAAATGCTAGAAATATCGAAAAATTTGGGGACTTATTGGATGTTGCAGTTATCAACGTGAAAGAAGCTGATCATGAAGAGGATTTAGGCGCAGGCTCATTATATCATATTCTTCAACGTAAAATGCCGGAAACTATGTTGACCCGTTATCACCGGTGGATCTACGAAAGTAGTTAAGAAGAAACTGTTGAAGCTCTAAATAATTGGATAAACCAGGAGTCTTCATACTATGCAATTGCAAACGAAACAATGCATGGGCTATCACAAAACAGGAACAAATATAAACATACACAGAGTGATAGATCATATCTAGCCAATTCAAATACACAAAGTCTACAAAGGTTTGTAATGATTTCCACCCTGTTTGGGAATGTGAACAATTAATTACTTTGTTTTCGCTGCTTGGGAGATGACCACATGGGGAAAACTGTAAAAATGCTGGACAATGCAAGATAAATAACTGTCAAACAACACACAATAGACGTTTACATGATTCCTTCATCAATCTTCATACTTCTTATCATACTTTCCTTTTTTGCAAACAAGATGTGTTTGTGTAACACGAATGTCCCCTCAACAGCATTTTTTTTTTTAGAAATTTGGCCTTGACAGATTACCTTGACCTTGTCACATGACCTTAACCTTGGTACCAGCAGATGCGTAACATTGAGATCTATCATCATACCAAATATGAGCATTGCATCTTGAATAACCTTGAAAATAATGGCAATGTTAAGTTTTTTGGTTAAGTTTTGCAGACAGACGGACGTACGGAAGGACAGTGGTAAAACTATATGCACCTGATCTTTCCATGCAGGGGCATAAAAACATTTCAGAAAATATGAAAAACATATTTATGGGGCTAAGTGGTACCTTTAATCGGAGATTGATTTTAAATATCCTATCCTAATTACCTGTCTCATCCAGATAATAATTCACATACAAGTCACGCAGGGATTTATTGCTAATTTTGATTCATAAAATTAAGTAATGAATTAAAATCCTTTTTGTTGCAGCAAAAAAATCATATGATAAAACCTTATTAAAATATTTGTTTAAATATTTGTTATAATTTATCACAGGATTCCAACATACATAGTCAAACTTCCTCATGAAATAAAAGTTGACAATAACTAGACTGTTGAAAAGAGGACTAATGCCCCCCTTCAAGTGTTAACCAAGATTGAAAAGCCATCAAAGGGACATTACTCTGTCAAAGTCTATGATCGCAACCAAAATATCACTTGCAAATCTCTACCCGATACTGATAACATCTGTAAAGATTCAATGAAATCCACCCATTAGTTGCTGTGAAATTGAGCGGACAAGAAAATGCTACAGCAGATGGACTGACAGACAGACTGACTGACCGACCAACAAGCTGACTCCTATATACCCCTAAAACATAGTTCAGGGGGGTATAATGAAAGCATAACTGTTCAAGACTTGACATAAATTGCTGGTGACTAATTTAAGTGAATTTTTGATAGAAAATACACTCACATAAATCATAGAGGATTCAAATTCTTGGTTTAAACTAATTTCTCCCCTTCAAAAGATATTTCATCAAAATAGATTCAATAAATCTCATTAGTAATTAACTTATTTGATAAATGTTGTGGAAGAGTAGTTTCCATGCCTAGAATTCTCATTTTGTGATTGATAATCAGTAAAATATGAAAATTAAAAGATCACAGCTGTCAATCAAAAAATTTTATGACCAATCAAATCACACATAAATACAGAGATTACTGTTATGTACGTGAATTTCTGCCATTTCTTTTTATACTTTTCCTTGGTAGGCAACTTTAATGCCATAACTACAGCTTCTTCATGCTGTAGTTACGACATTTTGGCTGCCTACCAACAATTTGCTGTTTGTTTTCCTTCCACAATAAATATATTGTGCAGACATTTTAAAATGTGAAGAAATGTGCCATTTTGGAGGTCAAGGAGCAGGGATACTGTACAATCTAGATTGTGCCAGACCTGACTCCAAGTTTGGACAACTTTCAGCAATACCTTTAGGTGGATTCTCAAGAAGTAGGGGTAGAATACTGTTTGATAAACTCACCGTCTAACCAGTGAAATTATCAAAAACTTACACCGTGCTTCCGTTCATTTCACCCTATCTGATTTTATCTAAGCAGATCCCAATGAGGTACGTTATCATAAAAGTTGCATAGCAATCGCTTGCAAAATGATGCGCTTTAAGAAAATTTGTCCTAAAATTTCACATTTACTCATTTTCACATTAAAACTATAGATTTTTTTTTTTTTTCAAGTAAGATTGATTGATATTTCATTTTGTAATCAATAATAGCTATGTTTTCACTTGTGGCAGTATGTGGCTCTGTCACTGGTGAAAACAGAGCTTTTGTTGTTCAGAAATTGAAATATCAATCAATCTTACTTGAAAAAAAAAATCTATATATAGAAATAACTCGACCTTACACTAAAACAAATGATTATCCTCGTTCTATTTAATTTCAACTGAAGATTTTTGCGAATTCTACATTTTTGCATTAACACTGGAGAAAGCTTATAAAATCTTAAGATATTATTGCTTTAATACTAAAAGTTTTATGTTTTCAGTAATGTTTATGCTACAATTAATCTGAAATTCAATTTTAAGGTTGAATAAATTCTCAGAGGAGTAACAAAACAAGAGCTGTCGGAGGACAGCGAAGCTCGACTATTCCTAGTGCTGGATAGTAGCAGCAAATCAATATCGACATTGGAAATTCAATAAAATGAAAGTCAAGAGAAAAGAATCTTTGTCTAGAGGCTGATATTATGGTCACAGAAGCATGTGCAGAGTTTCAAAGCAATAGCTTTAGTAGGAACAGATGTACAACTAACATAAAACATTTGCATGTAAAAACTTAACCAAGATTTTCTAAGGCCAAAAAGGGTTAAAATTCCACTAAATTAAATATCAGAGTAATGAATCTTTTTCTGTGGGCTGATATTATGGTCAAAGAAGCATGTGTAAAGTTTCCAAGCAACAGCTGTAGTAGAAATAGAGATATTACACAAATACAACATTTGCATGTAAAAACTTAACCAAGAATTTCTAAGTCCATAAAGGATTAATTTGATTTGAATTGGGGTTTTACGTAGCTTTCAACATTCTCTCAGTTACATTGCAACGACTGGAGCACCTAACGATGGATTCCTGGTATTTCTCACACCAGTACTACCACCACATCCCTTTCCTAGCCTCCAGTTGCTATTCCACATAGGTTTACGATTATCTACCCATTGGTGGAAGACAAATGTCGGAAAGGATACGTGCCGCGGCCGGGGATCGAACCCGTGCGAATATAGACCCCTGGATTAGAAGTCCGGCGCGCTACCAACTGCGTTATTGCCGCGGCTCCATAAAGGGTTATAAATCCACTAAGTTCTATACCAGAGAATTGAATCTTTATTAAGAGGCTGTTGTTATGAACACTGAAGCATGTGCAAAGTTTGAAAGCAATAGCTTAAATAGAATTAGAGATATAACTGATGTACAACATTTGCACGTAAAAACTTAACCAAGAATTTCTGAGTCTGAAAAAGGTTAAAATTCCACTAAATTCAATATCAGAGTAATAAATCTTTGTCAAGAGGGTGATATCATGGTAACAGAAGCAAGTGTAGAGTTTCCAAGCAAAAGCCTATGTAGAAAAAGAGCTATAAGTGATGTACAACATTTGCACGTAAAAACTTAACCAAGATTTCTAAGTCCGAAAAGGGTTAAAATTCCACTTAATTCATAATGAGAGTATTGAATCTTTGTCTAGAGGCTGATATTATGGTCACAGAAGCATGTGCAAAGTTTCAAAGCAATAGCTTTAGTAGAAATAGAGATATTACAGAAAAACAACATTTGCACGTAAAAACTAAACCAAGATTTCTACTTCCGAAAAGGGTTAAAATTCCACTAAATTCAATATCAGAGTAATGAATCTTTGTATAGATGCTGATATTATGGTCACAGAAGCATGTGCAAAGTTTCAAAGCAATAGCTTTAATAGAAACAGAGATTTTAAACACTTGCACGTAAAAACTTAACCAAAGCATTACGCCGATGCTGACGCCGACGCCCGGGTGACTGGAATAGCCCCCCTATTCTTCGAATAGTCGAGCTAAAAAGGAAGTCTTATAATCTTTGTCCCAGCTTTGAGACTAAATCCTTGGTTTTCTCACAACAGGGGTGTGGAAATACAGAATTGATTTTCTCTACTTTTCCCCCGGACAAGTCAAGGATGATTTTCTACTTATCCAGGATCAAAAAGAACTAGTCCACAAAAAAGAAAATCAATAAATTTTGAGAAAACATTGTTTTTCAAAGAAGAAAATGCTGGACTCCAGCATTTTCTTCATTGAAAACAATGTTCTCTTCCCTTTGGTATAAACATTATGATTATTTATCTCTTAGATCTGTTTAGTAACAATCAGAGATATGTCCTGGTATTTACTTGTCCACTGACAAGTGGCATAGAAAAATGTACTTGTCAGCAAGTAGAAAAACCCATAACGGACAAGTCAGGCATTGGAATTCCACACCCCTGCTTACAGTAAAGATCACTAATGAAAGTGCACCAGAGAATGCAAGACATTATGTATTATCACAAAAGGCCAAGTAGGTAATGTTGTCCTTGATGTTATCACACTAGGTAATAACGACCTTGATGTTATCACACTAGGGTAAGTCCCTGACATGTGCACTCTGGGTCAAATCCTTGAAATGGTTATGTGGGTACACCATACCAAATCGGTAATGCAGGTCTTGTTATCATCACTCTAGGCTAGGTCCCTGACATCACATTAGGCCAAGATAACTTTCACATAGTTACACTAAGATAATTCATAGAGATGTTCACACCAGACCAAATTCCTCACATGGTCACACCAGACCAAATTCCTGACACGGTCAAACCAGACCAAATCCTTGATTTCCTTCATTAATGGCAATCAGCAGTGATTTATGGAATTGTTCTATACTCTCATAGTCTGGTAAACACAGATTGTTGAAACTGAAAGTAGATGTGAAGCAGCTACAATGCATGCAATAATTAAAACTCAGATCCAGCTTATTTAATAGAATATAATTTTTTATTTCAGTGAAAAACAATTTATCTTTCATTGACTAAACAACGAAAGCTGTATTTTTTCAAGAGGCTTAAATGAAAGATTTATCAATCTTACCTAAAAATTAAACGATTATTGTATTTCTTTGGTATAAATATACATGTCTTGGGTATAATTTTCTGGTAGTGATAATCTAACAATTTTTTTTAGATAATCTACTGGAAAACATTAACAAAATAGCTGTCAGGGATTGAAAATCTTTAAGTACTAAGATTTTAACCCTTGTCTTGCTTTTGAATCCATAAAAGCTGAAAATTTTTATTTTCAAAATGATAACCTACTCACAAGAATGCATCTTGTGCTTTGAGCACTTTGATTTGTTGCAATTTAGCAAAGATTATTTATTCAGCATGACAAGGGTTTAAAGAAATTTGCATAAGTCAATAAGAAATTTTATTTGGAAAAATAACCATAATACAAATAAGATTTATAGCCCTAAAATTTAGAAAATCTGTCTAGAGAGAATTTTTTTTTACTCTGGTCAGCTTGTGGAATCAGCTGGCTGACCAGGGTCAACAATTTTTTCAATTTCAGCTTAGTACTTTTTCACTGTGTACTCAATGACTGTACTGAATCTGTCGGTATTGTAATTAGCTGGTTGCTGGCCAGAGTTTCTTCATCTTAGTAAGGTAAATCCCTACAGACATCAAAACGTCATTTGTCTGAATATTCATGGTGACACACATTAAACAAAATAGATATCTTTAGAGAACACCCTATAGCAACAAGCTGTAGTTACTATATTTAAGTCACCTACCCACTATCATGTTTGACATCAAAAGGAGGAAAATTACAGAGTTGAACAATCATCAAATTATAAATCAGGGGCCTCTTTCAAGAAAAATATCGCACGATTTATCTTATAATTATCGTACAATTATATTTAAGACCGTCGTAAATGGCTTTCACAAAAACATCGTTGAAAATTCGCAGACTATACGACCTCATAAGATTATCGTAAAGTTGATCTTTCACATCTGCACATGCTGATCATATGATATAAATTTCTGCGTTAGTGGGTAAATTGTCCACTTTTTACAATACCAAAAAGGGTAAATCAGCAAACTGGCCGTAGAAAAGCCATTTACTTGTATATTAATGCATATTAAACAAGGTTTTTTAAACTTAATTTGTTGAACTACACATTTCTCATCGATATCTAAATATCTATGTCAAGATAATTATACAAGTGCTCATAATTGCATAGTTAATTTAGCTTACTCTGTCGATTTGCTTTCCAATGAAAGTGTACCAGTTGTTGCACTGAATTTGAAGCAATCGAACATTGGACCGCATGGTAAAAATGCACATGCTCTAGTTAATGATCATCTCCACCAAGTTTTCGTTGTATGAGTTTTTTATCATTTTATTTTATTATCATTGTTGTTTGGTTGGTTGGTTGTTTTCTGGTGAAGTATATGCATGTATAAGAATACAAAATTGTTAAAAAGGTAAGATGAAAAAAATGGCTCATCCGTGTATTTGTTATGTAATTCTTCAAATCTGTATAGTTCTGTGCCTATGTGGAAGGTATTGAAACGAACTATAGAAGGATGGTATTGAAACAAACTTTAGATGGATATTATATTTCATCGCTTTCATACAAAATTACTGATAACTTCAACTTAGGTTTTAGTACAGTGCGCGTTGTTGTATCCGTGTAACTACAACAATTATACATGTATGTAGCTAAGACATGTTTCATCTGGCTTAGTATCGCCGTTCACTTATTGTATTTGCTTGATTATTTGCTCATTTCATATTTGACGAAAAGGGGGAGAGAAAAAAAATCGAGTGCAGCGGTTTTGTTGTTGTTGTTGTTGCTGTTTGTTAATAAGAAACCCTCCTATTTATCAAAAATTGTCTGGTTTTGACTATAGGTTGTGGAATTTTCCTTTTAATTAATGTAGTTCTTGAAGCGTAAAACACAGAAATCCATATTGCATAATATGAGAATAATTTGTTTAAAAAAAATAAGTAATTTGTATATATGTAAAAAATCTATTGATTTCATATCTCCCACTTTCTGTGTCATTAGTAAGGGTTAGGCAAACAGTTTCAGTCATGATCATGAAAGGGTCGATTCTTACGGTAAAAAAACAACTTTATACCACTATGTAAACATTATACGACAATCGTACGATTATCACAGAGTAATATAAAATAACAAAATAATAGTGCATCAATTGTTTTCAATATATCTCGTTTATCACACTATATTGTTCTGGGAAATTTGGCATGTGCATAGCTAAATCATGGTTCTAACATCCTCGACCGCTAGAAAGGAATCTGAGAAAATTTTAGGCTCATAGGGACAAAATCGTAAAATTTACGACTGGTCTGAAGGTGTTGTATATTTTATCGTAGAATTCACGATATGACACCTTTCTTGAAAGCCAAAAAGTGTCTTGAAAGCCAATATTTATTGTATGATTGTGATACAACCAATTTTCAATCGTAGGACCTTTCTTGAAAGAGGCCCCAGGTTTCTGATTGTTCAATCCACATTGTTCATTGATGTCAGGGATTTGTTAATTATAGACTTACCAGGTGTGGGCGGTAGGTAGAGTTTTATAGGTATAGGCTGGAGAGATCTGAAATTTGGGTACCAGCTCAGTGAAATTGTCTAGTTATAGTTATACACTTACCAGGTATGGGCGGTAGGTAGAGTATTGTAGGTATAGGCTGGAGAGATCCAAAATTTGGGTACTAGCTCAGTGAAATTGTCTAGTTATAGTTATACACTTACCAGGTATGGGCGGTAGGTAGAGTATTGTAGGTATAGGCTGGAGAGATCCAAAATTTGGGTACTAGCTCAGTGAAATTGTCTAGTTATAGTTATACACTTACCAGGTATGGGCGGTAGGTAGAGTATTGTAGGTATAGGCTGGAGAGATCTGAAATTTGGGTACAAGCTCAGTGAAATTGTCTAGTTATAGTTATACACTTACCAGGTATGGGCGGTAGGTAGAGTATTGTAGGTATAGGCTGGAGAGATCCAAAATTTGGGTACAAGCTCGGTGAAATTGTCGTTATAATTATACACTTACCAGGTGTGGGCTGTAGGTAGAGTATTGTAGGTATAGGCTGGACAGATCTGGAATTTGGGTACCAGCTTGTGAATTTGTCTTGTCATAATTATATACCTACCAGGTGTGGGCAGTAGGTATAGGCTGGAGAGATCTAAAATTTGGTTACCAGATCAGTGAAAATGTCTAGTCTTATTTATACACTTACCAGGTGTGAGAGATGAAATTTGGGTACCAGCTGAGTGAAATTGTCTAGTCATAGTTATACACTTACAAGGTGTGGGTGGTAGTTAGATAATTGTAGGTATAGGCTGGAAAGCATTCGGAACACCACTTGATCAATCTCACGATCAATCTTGGATGTACATAGACAGACTATTTTTAAAAATTACTGGAAAACATTGGAAAAACTCGATGAGGTCAGTTAAAATGGCGTTAGCACTCGAAATTGTGAGTGAAAACATTCGACATTGCCAATGCTACTCGTTTAAGTCACTGACGTGAAACCATCGTATCCTAAAATAAATATATTTAGTTTCTTCAATAACGGCTGAAAAAATCTTAATTTTGAGAATGAATCATCATTCTCAAAAATTTAAGATTTTTCAGCCGTTATTTACTGTAAAAGATCTAAATCTACTGTGCTAGTTTTTCTTACACTGTTTCCACCTAACAAAATGCATGGTTTTGTTACATACCCATCCGCCTTACATACATTTGAGGTCTGTTGCAGTTTACGGAAATAGCTGAGTGATGTTCCGAATGGGCTGGATAGATCTGAAATTTGGTTACCAGCTCAGTGAAATTGTCTAGTTATAGTTACACACTCACCAGGTATGGGCGGTAGGTAGAGTATTGTAGGTATAGGCTGGAGAGATCTGAAATTTGGGTACAAGCTCGGTGAATCCACCTGGTGGTAACTGAGAACATCCTGTGGCAAACTGTAACAATCGGGCCATTTGTTCATCATTAAAACTGGCAATGATTGCCCAAAACCAATCTAATATCTGCAGGAAAGAGGAGAAACTTGTTTGTATTCATATCATAAAAGATTTAGATCAACTGAATCGATCTACAGACCCCTTTTGTGCTGATTATTCAGAAAATGAGATAATTCATGCAAACTCTCATAAAGCAAAGTAAATGCTATTATACACAGGAAATTGACACCTCATAGAAAGTATTCAATTATGAAATTATTTGCTATTAAGAAATTAAGATAACCTAGCAAAGAAATGCTTTTAAACATCATGTTTGTCTATGAAAAGAAGAAAGAAATCTCATTAATTCCACTTGATAACTTTTTTTTAAACAAATTTTCACAATATAGAAATAAGCTCAGCCCATTCAAGCCACATCTTCCAAGAAATTGATGTTCACAATTTCTATTCAGATGTTACCTTTCTAAATGACTGTGAAGATCCAGTTACCACGTGGTTATTCTTCAGATCTGAGACACTGTATTTCCTCATTCCACACATAAGCAACTAAAAATCAGATGGAGAAACCAAGTGATTTGAATACATCCTTTTACAAAACTATTTCATTTGAATACATCCTTTAACAAAATTATTTTCACTTCCGATCATTTTGAATTATCTTAGGTAGATAATTCAAAATGATTGGAGGTGAAAATAATTTTGTTAAAGTGTTTTTGTATAATATGTAAACTACGGGTTAACCTGCAGAAAACTGAAATTTTCTTATTTTGACATACAGAGATTTTTTTTCAGAGTGTCCTTTTGACCCCTTAAATTTTTATTTAGAGAGTCTCATGATATTGAAAATTTAATACTTATATCAATGTCTCTTAATCTTCAGTGCACCCCTTATAAAGTTATTAAAGCAATCACAAAAAACAACATATCCTAAAAAGAAAATAAATTGAAAATTTAGTTCAAGTCTATTAGAATTCATATAGATTATCTTGAATTTGATGAAGAGACGAAGAAAGGATTTGCAATGGCAAATTGCACTTACCTCCAATTCGTTTTCATCAAATATACTGAGCAGATTGTCTGGTACAAGTTCATTTAACCCCTTCAGAAAGCTGTCTATTTCATCTTTAACACTGTTAGCCAGTCTATGTTGGGCCAGTAGATCTAGATATTGTAACTTGTT
This sequence comes from Fragum whitleyi, assembly GCA_948146395.1. Lineage (NCBI taxonomy): Eukaryota > Metazoa > Mollusca > Bivalvia > Cardiida > Cardiidae > Fragum > Fragum whitleyi. The sequence continues at coordinate 93,088,132 of OX411544.1, read as the reverse complement.
CTCGTTTGTGACAGAAATCTTTGAACCATTTGGCAGCAAGTCTACCACCTAGAGAACGATCAGAAATAAAGATAATTCTATCTAACAGTATAAATTATGCCCAATATTCCCTTTGTGCATAATAGGCTGCAATGTTACAGTACCTTAGTCTCACTAGCTGTAGATCATTGATTTTATCAGGTCATGATGAATACCTATCCGAAAAAAAGAGTAAAAATTCCTTCTTCAATATATAGAATTAACAAATAAAATGTAATTCTCCATCTAAAATCTGTTGTATCCTCAGGGAGAGACAAGATTTTTCTTACCAAAATTTTGTTCATTTTTTAACTCACCTGAGCACATGGTGCTCAAGGTGCTCTTTTGCGATCATTGAATGTCCGTCCTCCATCATCAGACGTCAACAATTTAAGTGTTTACATTCTAGAGGCCACAAATATGGACCAATCATCATGAAACTTTGTAAGAATGTCAAGTCATAAGGATAAACCCTATTGAAAATGGGAAGAATCTGTGCCATATCATGGGAAAAGGGGCCATAATGACAATTTTCTTGAAGCCACAATTTGGTCCAACCATCATGAAACTTGGTCAGAATGTTTGTCAGGTCATAAGGATGAACCCTATCGAAAATGGTGAGGATCTGTGCCAATTCACAGGAAAAGGGGCCTTAATGACAATTTTCTTGTTTACACCTTAGTGGCCACATTTATGGTCCAATCTTCATGAAACTTGGTCAGAATGTTTGCCAGGTCACAAAAGATGAATTCTATTGAAAATGGGAAGGATCAATACCATATCACGGGAAAAGGGGCCTTAATGGCAATTTTCTTGTTTATACTCTAGAGGCCAAAAATTTGGGCCAATCTCCATGAAACCTGGTCGGAATACTTGTCAGGTCACCTGGATGATCCCTACTGAAATGGGGGAAAGATTCATGTGATATCACAGGAAAAGGGGCCTTTATGACAATTTTCTTAGAGGCCACATTTATGGTCCAATCTTCATGAAACTTGGTCAGAATGTTTGCCAGGTCACAAAAGATGAATTCTATTGAAAATGGGAAGGATCAATACCATATCACGGGAAAAGGGGCCTTAATGGCAATTTTCTTGTTTATACTCTAGAGGCCAAAAATTTGGGCCAATCTCCATGAAACCTGGTCGGAATACTTGTCAGGTCACCTGGATGATCCCTACTGAAATGGGGGAAAGATTCATGTGATATCACAGGAAAAGGGGCCTTTATGACAATTTTCTTAGAGGCCACATATATGTTCCAATCTTCATGAAACTTGGTCAGAAAACTTGTCATGTCACAAGGATGAAACCTATTGAAAATGGCAAGGTGTGCCATATAGGACCATCATGGTCCCCTTGTTTTATGTTCACTTTATTTTATCAATTCAACCCTGCATTGTACTCATCCTCAGAGAAAGTGAGTTCTATGTTAAACAATTACCTTCAAAGTACTTTGTCCATTAGAACCAACAGTATACTCGTCTTCAGAAAAAAATCACTTTATCTTAAACAGTTACCTTCAGATTTATTTGTCCATGTAACCATGTTAAACAATTAACTTCAGATCATTTTTACCAAGCAACCATGTTTAACAATTATTTTCAGATTATTTTTTACTATGTTACCATGTTTAACAAATACCTTAAGATTATTTTTACCATGTAACCATATTTGACAATTACCTTCAGATTATTTTAACAAAGTAACCACGTTTAACAATTACTTTCAGATTATTTTTACTATGTAACCATGTTTAACAATTACCTTCAGGTTATTTTTTCCATGTAACCATGTCTTAACAATTACCAGAGGGATTGATAAGAGGGGGTACAGCCTGTCTAAAGTCTTTATTTCTAAAGAAATCAGATGTTGTGCAAGTAAAGTTGATTAAAATCCAAAATGCCCCATCTATCTGTAGCTCAGATTACCTTTAGCGTACTCTGTCCGTTAGAGCCTGCAGTATACTCATCCTCAGAGAAAGTGAGTTCCATGTCCTCTATATCATTCTCCTCTATGTATTTGATTTTAGTTTTGTATAATTCTGGATCATCGGTTTCAAAATACTGAAATAAACAAAGGTTGATTATAAGAAGTAGAGGTCAAATTTACAGAATACTCTTTTGACCCATTTCCTCTTTTTTGAAATTATTCCAGAAAAGAGAGTTAGGGAAAACATATTGAAGAAATTGAAGCAATTGTAATGATTCATTTCTACATTTTCCACAAAGATTTCATATTGTTTGAATTATTGCCTCACTCAGCAACTACTTTAATCAAAGCACTAAAAGTACTGAAGGTGGACGTTTCTGATGGCATTGTAGTAAAATGATACAAAAGGGGAAACAATACAAGTAAATGTATCATGAATGTAAAATGTTTGGACCAAAGTTCTGCTAGTTTCAATGTTAATGCAAACTTTACAGGATTTCTACTAATTTCGTAAACCTATGTTTCAGCTCATAATACCAATTTTAATCAATACCCAGATCGTCCTTTTTTGAATGGAGTGTCACAAATATAATTAGGGTTATAAACGCTTCCTGATATTTTCACAAATAAACGAAACACAGTATGCTCCAAGTATTTTTTCATACCTATTTTTTCAAACGAAAACTACTTCATATGTATGCGAGGCGTAATTATCTTAGCTTTTTTTTGGTTTCTATTTGTTTCACTCCATGATGTCACAGTGACGTTTCCCTATACATGATTACATATACCTTATTGTATTCGTAATTCGAAGTTTCAAAATTATGTTTAATATCATATAATTATGATATTTTTTTTGTTGTAAATTTTATATTGTTTCATTATTATTAGCGGCCGTTTGAAATAAATATAGATTACAGACGCCTAACACCAAAGCTTATTCGCTGACTTAAAATAAAAGTAATGAGAACGTGAAAATTTATTAAAAAGTAAGGAACTTTACAAATATTTCACAGACTTTATTTTTGTTTTCTATTGCCCATGATGCAATATCTGTAAAGACATCAACACGGTTCGAGAGCCCAAAACGAGAACGACAATGTGAAACAACTCAGCACTTTATTATTACGCATTATTAATCTTATCACAGTTTTTGGATCGATTCAGTTTCACCGTGTCATTACTTAAATTCCAATCAACTCTTTGAAGTGTTTAATTGGATATAAACTACGTCAAAACGTTAAGCGGTACGATTATGTTACCCAACACCATGCGCGACGTCAGTGCATTTATTTTTGTTTAACTCAAGAGGCCGAGTGTCATTACTAATGATGTGTTAAGTTTTCACAAGAAAATTATTTTGGCGATATATGTAAGTGGATTCTGAATATATGAACCTTGTCAATGCACTGAAGGTCTAATAACCAAAGAGGCAATTAAATATTTTGAGCAAGAAACACTTTCTTTATCTTTCTTAAGTTTTAATAAGACTTTACATTAAGAACAACATCAACAAGTGGATACCAGCAAAAATGCTAAAGTAAAAGTTGTCGACGGAATTTGTACCTTTTAGATAAGAGCAAACACTTTCTGTTTTTCCTAGTGTCTAATCACAACCATTTTTCAAATGAATCTGCAAATTTTTTGTGATAACCCTTGTCATGCTGAATAAAAAAACTTTGCTAAAATTGCATGAAAATCAACGTACAGCAGGTACTTTTTTCACTAATTGAAGTTTTCATTTACGAATACAATTTTTAAACATTTCTAATTAAGAAATGAAAAGTGGTTGGTATATACATATGTGCAGTCTGATCACGACCTGTACCTCCTGCCAAAGCAGTTATATTACAGATTCAGCATGAAAAAGGTTAATGATTGATTAGTAACCTAAAGGAACACATCCACAAAAAGTACCAAACACCAATGATTAATGGACATATTTTCTCTCGCAAATACAGCTGCAGTTTCAAAGTTAACATCGATCATTCAAATTCTATATAAGTATCATAACGCATAGGTTCGCACTTGCTGTAACTTCTATTGCATGAGTGACAGACAGAGAGATGTCAGCATGAGGTCACTAAGATATCGTAACAAAAGCTAATTCATTGGAAGATTCTAAATCTAAGTGTCACTTGTTGCATAAAGTTGAATTGTAAGGCGCATATTTTCCGTGAAGATTTCTTAGGAATATTAGGGATTCTAAGAAGGAAAACTAATCTTTCACTCAACAATTCGAAAATTATTCCAAATGGTGATTAAAAAATCATACCCAAGCAGCATTTTTGCATCTTCTCTTACGAACGCACCGTTGAATATTGAATTGCTATAGACATTGAGAGAACTAAGTGTATAGCACAATGCAAATATACCTTCTGCTTCTATTTGTCCCACGCTATCAAAAAAGGTCGCAGTAAAAGGTATTTGCTACATGTTGTCTCCCATAAACCGGGCCACCAGTTCAGACATTTACATGTAGATTTTATCTCCCTTAGACCACGGAACTAGAAAGCCATGAATGGCTTGAGTCGCTCCACAGGCTTGAAATTCTTGTAAAAGCAAATAAATGTTTTGACTAGATTTTTAGATATTTGGGGTTTTACTGATGTTGAAAATGATTTTCAAAGTTTCAGCTATATAACAGATAGAGAAATGACGTCTGCTCTTATAAGAAATATTTTTCATCGAATCAAAATAATTTTTGGCTGCATGATAATGGGTCACCCAAAGATCATACAAAAAATGTTTGATTTATAACCATCATTTACATTCTGAGAAAGTGATTTTCATAGTTTCCACTATATAACATATAGAAATATGACCTTTGCCCATAAAATGCATATTTTTCATCCTATCACGATGATTTTTTGTAGACTGATAAAGGGTCACTCAAAGATCATTCCAGTGAAACTTGGTTGATATCCATCACTTACATTCTGAGAAAATGATTTTCAAATTTTCCACTATATAACATATAGAGAAATGACCTCCGCCCATAAAATGCATATTTTCTATCCGATCACAATGATTTTTTGTAGACTGATAAAGGGTCACTCAAGAATCATTCCAGTGAAATTTGGTTGATATCCATCACTTACATTCTGAGAAAATGATTTTCAAAGTTTCCACTACATAACATATAGAGAAATGACCTCCGCCCAAAAAAATGCATATTTTCTATCCGATCACAATGATTTTTTGTAGACTGATAAAGGGTCACTCAAGGATCATTCCAGTGAAATTTTGTTGATATCCATCGCTTAAGTTCTGAGAAAATGATTTTCAAAGTTTCCACTATATAACATATAGTGGAAAGGACCTCCGCCCAAAAAATGCATATTTTCTATCCGATCACAATGATTTTTTGTAGACTGATAAAGGGTCACCAAAGGACCATTCATGTAAATTTTAATTGGTATCCGTTAATTAGAATCTGAGAAAACTCAATTTTTACCATATTTAGAAATTAGCCACGCCCATTAAATCCATGTTTTTCATTGGATCAAAATTTCTTGAACAACTTTGAAAGAGGGTCACCCAAGGATCATTCCTATGAAGTTTGTTTGAAATCCATCCAGTAGTTTCTGAGGAGAAGATTTTTAAAGAAAAGTTTACGACCGGACGGACGCACGACGGACACAACGCCATGACAATAGCCCCAGTGGCTTTCAGCCAGTGGAGCTAAAAACCCCAATAGGCAAACTACCGCCTTGTCATTGAACTATATTCTTACGTGAAAGTTTAGTTCGAGTTGTCAAGATTTGTGACCTGATCTTTCATTTGAAGGGCGTTTTTGAATAATCTACAAATCTATAGAATTCTTGTATAATGCCATTTGCAAAATGCACAGTTGTCTGACAGATACAAGTTTTGGAAAGGAGTAAATTGAACGATAGAGGGCGCTTCGTGTTGGAAAAGCTATTAACATCCGACTGGATTGTTCCAACGTAGTATAACACTGGTGAGTGTAAATGTCCACCAAAAATTATATTTAAAAGACACAATTGATCTTAATCATTTGATAGGCTTATGGTTACAGGTGTATTCTCAATTTAGCAGAATCCAGAGGGATGGATCTGAAATAAAAGAGGAGTTAAAGAATCAGTGACTAATCAAAGTACTGAAAGTACTGATAAGTTGGAATGCGTTCAAGAGACGGTGACCTCGTGCCACTTACGAAGCTGACGCCTCCCGCCCACCACAGGTGAACACATAATATGTCTCGTCTTTTGACGGGCGTGTATAAATCAACTTATTTCAACAACGAGAAACGCTTAAACCCCTGAATCGCTATACAAGCCTGATTCTGACGAAAGAAAAATGATAAAAAGAAAGAAATGAGAGAACATAATTCTGCTAAAGAAAAAAAGCAAAAAATAGATTGGTGCTCACTTTAAATCAATGTAAACGCAGATGATATAATTACCATGCACGAATCGAGGAGAAAAGAGCATAATTGTTCATGAGTATTGTAGGTATTCCGGTGGGACCTGGCGCCTCTTTCAAGAAGAAAAATCGTACGATTAATCTTATGATTATCGTACCATTATACTATACTTAGGATGGTCGTAAATTGCCTTCACAAAAATCTTTGAAAATCATAGACAATTTATATCGTAAAATTTAACCTTTGAATCTGCACGTGTAGGTCATCTGATATATACTTACGCGTTAGTGGGTAAACAGTCCCCTAAAATACAGAACATAAAATCATCATACTGACAAAAAAGATGTTTACTTGTATGTCCTGAAATAATGAATATTTCAACGAGAGTACAACGACTCCGGGCTGTCACGCCGGATGTGTGGAGCATTAAATGAACCTGATACCTCCTGGTAAAATGAGCAAGATCACATGTACCATGTTCTAGGTGAATGTTTCGAGGTACTTTTAATCTTTTTATCATTATCATCATTTTCAATTATTATTGTGATTCATTTATTGGGTATATTTTTTTTTCACTTTAATTCTCATACAAAATTCTTCAAAGGGATAGATGCAACAACAGAGACCCTGGTTTTGTTTCTCATTGACTATTACTTTGCGTTTGAATGGAACGTATGGTAACAAATTTCGGTTATCACATTCTAACGCTTGCAGATGAAAGTATTTATAATTAATCTTTCATGCGTAAGTTGTCGTTGTCGTAGCAGTGTTACCACACAGAACACTTTGATACATTGAAATTCCTTTCCTTTACTATAGAATTATTCACTGTTTGAAATGATGGTTCACACTTTGCGTTTACCTAACAGAAAATACTCCCATTTTTTATTGTTTGCGATTTTGCAGCTTTGTAGATAATTCACTGTAAACACTGGAATTTCAATAATCAAAGTTTGGCCTGAAGAATGAAATAACGGAGCCTTTACTAAGACAACTTTTTTTTTATTTGAATACGTATAATTATATAAAATCTAGTGACTCTTTATTCTTTGCCCCCCTAAACCAATTAAGTTTAAGCAATCTTTTTTTGCCATGATCAAAAAAGGGTTAGGTCCTACGATAGATTTAACAATTTAATACCATTATAATAATATTTTGCGACAATCGTACGATTATCTTAGAGCTTAATCAAACTACAAAATGATGGTGCATCCATTCTTTCCGGTATATCTTTTTTATTTTACTATATTGCACTTGGAAAATTGGTATGGTTAAAGCTAAATAATCAGAAAACCCTCTGCTAGAGTAGCAAGAGTACCGTAGGCACAGTATACGCCGTCACTCTACTGCTGTTTCACAAAAATACTTGTAGACACTTCTTATTTTGACAGAACAAAATTCAAAACATTTGCAGACTACTTATTTAAATTGTTAAGCTCAAGCTGTTCGTTATGATTGATTGATTAAATGGGGTTTAATGCCTCTCTAAACTTCAACTAATAACAATGATAACAAGATGACTAATAACGTTTGAAAGTATCAACCAAATCAATCCTTAAAAAGAGAGATGTTAACTTTTATCTCAAATGTACAATTTGTATTATAAGAAAAGTAACAATACGGCCATTTTTTGTCAATGAAGGAGGAGTTGCATTCACAAGAACTTTGACATGAAGGCCCCATTTTCAATGACGCGACTGAAATTCACTTAACTGCAACAACATGCAAAAAAAAGGTTACAATGAACATTTCGTAGAATTTATTTTTTAAAATAAGTCTACAAATAAAGGAGGAGTTCCGTTCACAAGAATTTTTACAAGAAGGTCCCATGACGCAGCTGTAATTCACCAAACCTCAACTACATATAGGCAAGGTCTGGTGACTAGGAACATTTTGTGAAAGTTTCATCCAAAACATTCCAGAAATGGAGGAGACGCTGCATTCACAATAATGTTTTCAAGAAGGCCCTTTTTCCATTACACGGCTAAAATTTACCAAACCACGACTGTGTGCGCTAGGTCAGGTGTCTAAGAACATTTTGTGAAAGTTTCATCCAAATCGGTCCATAAAGGAGGAGTTGCGTTCACAAGACCTTTTGTAAATGAAGGCCCCTTTTTCCAGGACGCGGCTAATATTCACTAACACCGGACAATATGTACTAGGTCAGGACACTAGGAACATTCTGTGAAATGTTCATCAAAATCTGTCCATAAATGAGGGAGGAGTTATGTTCACGTATCGACAAAATTGACCTTTAATCACTCACTTAAACCTGTGGATCTATACCTTCGTCGATCCTTGCTGCGTCCACCATCAAGTTAAATTGTCGCGCGACTTAGAAATGGGGTTCCGTTTATAGAGAAGTAATAAAAAGAGAATATTTATTGGATCGGGTTTTTAATGCAGATAAATATCTGTAGATGTTGCGCGTTTCTAATGATGGTTTACGGAACAATTTGATACAAAAACATTTGAACTATTTTGTTGAAGTGTGTAATAAGGGCGTTCAGAAAGAGAAACTAGACCTCCAAAAGAAGTTATAACATAATTCTACGAAAAACAGGTAGCGACATTACTAAATAAGCAGATCACGTGATTGGCTTGTACTATTGCCACAATTCTACGAAAAACAGGTCGAAACATTACCAAATAAGCAGATCACGTGATTGGCTAGTGCTATTGTCAACAGCTGACTTTATTGGACTTGACTTATCACATGATTTCCAAATATAGTAATGCAAACATGTGATTCTAGTAAATTCGTACGCAAGTTTCAATAAATATCGTTTAAAACATAAATTAGCGTGTTCATAATTTACATGAAGTGATATTTGTGTAATTGTTTGGCATTATTACTTCTTGATGAAATAAACTGTATGTCTATGTCCAGCTGAGATAAACAAAACAGACCGAAGTGTATTCACATCCTGTTCACGTGATGTGTGTTATCAAAAAACCCAAAATGAAATTATATTGGGTTCATTTTGCGGTTTTGTTAAATCTAAGTTGGAATTGCTCCGCATTCCAACTTAAAAACCGCAAAACCGGGTGGCCACAAAATCATGAAAACCCTTCCAGCAGTGTTAAATGACATATGTGCACCAATGAGTGACATTACTCTAAGCAACAACATTACATCAAGCTATATCAATTCACCAGATAGTATGAAGTCCTTTACATCACATATTCTATTTTCATTTCATTGAATGTGTAATTGCTTAACAACTAAAAAGTTATAACGAGTTACCAACCTTATAATGTACACGTAAACCAATAAGTTGAGCAAGAAATGACCGTGAAAACCTCGCTTTCACTAACTGTCTATAGGACTGTCTGTATGTTGAGCCCTGTGATGACTCGTACAAACATTTTCCGACAATTTTACCCGCAAACTCATACATCTTGAGATCATGATTATCTCCCTTTTCTCTATGACAGCTAGGGTGGACCTGCAATCATAGAAAATGGGTAGTTTGAGATTAAACACATAATAGTTCCTCAACATTTTGGAACTTATGATCTTTCAAAACGTTAACCCAAGAGTTTCCTAAATAAATCATTAGGAAACCTTGGTTAACACTGTTAATAACTTCCAAAACAGTACGGAATTATTATGAGTTCACTTTCTTAAGTTATTCTAAGTTCAGACAGTCTTTTGCTTCATACATAATCAAACACCATTAATCCTCAAAGGATAGTTAATTTGAAACCTTCTTGAGGTATGCATTACCTGAACTATCTCAAAAATATTAAATATTTCATTGATTTAGCATGAGCAAATGAATCATAATAATTTCTTTAATGAGGCCACACTTTTGAAGGAAACATTCTTAGTTAGTTTCTATTCCTGTTCATTTTACGAAAAATAAAATACATAAGTATGTGAACTAGAAAATCAACAACAGATCTTTTATATCATATTCATACGTTTTCTCCAGAAGAATGTGGTGACTAATTAAATCAAAAGCTTTTGATAATTCTAGAAATACTGTTCCAACTATTTACTTGTTGTTTATTGCTTTTATCCCATTGTCAATTATTGCTGTTAAATCAGTTTCACAGGAGTGTTTTTTTTTAAATCCTGACTGGGTTGTATGAATATTGCTTTCGAGATATTGAACTAATATAAGTTATTGTACTAACCAGACCCTGGCTATCATCAGACAAGCGTCTAAATAAACCTGACATAGTAGGGTCAAATAAATGTGTTGAGACAGCTTCAAACCATTCTCTGCGTACACCTCCCCAATCTAAACCTACAATAGATAATGATATTCATACAAATATGGGTTGAGACAGTTTAAAACCATTCTCTGCGTACACCTCCCCAATCTAAACCTACAATAGATAATAATTCATACATAAATGTGTTGAGACAGTTTAAAACCATTCTCTGCATACACCTCCCCAATCTAAACCCACAATAGATAATAATTCATACATAAATGTGTTGAGACAGTTTAAAACCATTCTCTGCGTACACCTCCCCAATCTAAACCTACAATAAATAATAATTCATACATAAGTGTGTTGAGACAGTTTAAAACCATTCTCTGCGTACACCTCCCCAATCTAAACCTACAATAGATAATAATTCATACATAAGTGTGTTGAGACAGTTTAAAACCATTCTCTGCGTACACCTCCCCAATCTAAACCTACAATAGATAATAATTCTTACAAAAATGTGTTGAGACAGTTTAAAACCATTTTCTGATTACACCTCCCCAATCTAAACCTACAATTGATAATGCAATTCATACATAAATGTGTTGAGACAGCTTCACACTATTCTCTGTGAACACCTACCCTATCTATCCCATAATTAATGTACTTGTTTTTGCACTTCATTTAAACAAAGTGCCAGTTCAAGCATTAAATCTTTTGAATTTCAAACTAGAAAGCCATGAATGGCTTGAGTCGCTCCACAGGCTTGATATTCTTGTAAATTAAAGCAAATCAAAGTTTTGACTAGATCTTTAAATATTTTGAGTTCTACTGATGTTGAAAATGATTTTCAAAGTTTCAACTATTTAACATACATGTATATAGAGAAATGACCTCCGCCCATAAAAGACATATTTTTCATCCAATCAAAATAATTTTTGGCTTAAGTAGAATAAGCATGTTAATGGGTCACCAAAAGATCATACCAAAAATGTTTGATTGATATCCATCAGTTTCAATCTGAGAAAATGATTTTCAAAGTTTCCACTGTATCACTTTTTGAAAAATGACCTCCGCCCATAAAATACATATTTTTCATCCAATCACAATAATTTTTGGTAGACTGATAAAGGGCCACTCAAGGATCACTCAAGTGAAATTTGGATGATAAGATTCTGACAATTTAGACAATTAGATTCTGAGAAAATGATTTTCAAAGTTTCCACTATATGACATATAGAGAAATGACCTCCGCCCATAAAATGCACCTTTTTCATCTGATCACAATTATTTTTGGTAGACTGATAAAGGGTCACTCAAGGATCATTCAAGTGAAATTTGGTTGATATCAATCAATTACATTCTGAGAAATTAATTTTCAAATTTTCTCTATATAGCATAAAGAGAAATGACCTCCGGCCATAAAATACATATTTTCCATCAGATCATAATAATTTTTGGTAGACCATTAAAGGGTCACCCAAGGATCATTCATGTAAAATATATTGTTATCTATTAATTAGAATCTGAGAAAACTCACTTTTTACCATATTTGGAAATTAGCCACGCCCATTAAATCCATGTTTTTCATTGGATCAAAATTTCTTGAACAACTTTGAAAGAGGGTCACCAAAGGATCATTCCTGTGAAGTTTGGTTGAAATCCATCCAACAGTTTCTTAGGAGAAGATTTTTAAAGAAAAAGTTTACAACCGGACGCATTGATGCACGGACGGACGCACGACGGACACAACGCCATGACAATAGCCCCAGTGGCTTTCAGCCAGTGGAGCTAACAAAATCATTTTCTGTGTTCACCTCTTTAGTCTTAACTGTCAAATGGTAATCTAATTCAGATATCCAAAAGTTCTGTGAGATCTGTTGGATATCTAATCCTTCCAAGCTGTTCACTTCATATTTCTGCTGTACACAAAGCTTGAGCTGACAGTATAGACTAATATCAGTCTGCACACGCATGCAGTCTGATCTTAACATACACTGCCATGTTACCACTTAATGATAGCAGAAAACTTTAGGTGAAAATGGTTGAAATGTGCCAAAGATTGACATTTTGTTGGATATAAAATTTAAATTCAACAGGATAAGGGTCAGGTTAGTTCATTATATAGAGGATATTGAATGAGTGATCATTGAATACTGAATTTATAAAACCAGTCATCTTTGAACTGATAAATAACGAGACTTTACTGAGTTTTTATCTGTTTTAGATTTCCAGTTTAATAAATTCGGTATTCAGTGAATACAAATTTGATATTTTATTTATAATATGTACCAAATTTTTGTCACAAAACGAGAAAATTATGATTTTTATCGATTCATGTTTTTCCGCGAAACATTTAACGCTGTTTACAAAATGACTTCAGCAAACCCATAATGACTTCAGCAAACAAAAATATAATGTTGCTATCTGTTCTTAGCTCATTTGCATAGTTATAACACTAGTTTAATAACACACGTGTAATACCAAAAATATTCAACAGGTTTCTTTCACTCCCAGGGGGCGGTCATATTATAAATTGTTGTACAAGAATATAAGATCATCAAACCTACTAAAGGTATAGCTATATACAATAATAAGAACTCAATCACTGTAAATGGAAAACTAAAGCAGTTCTTTGAAGTTTTACTGATAACAGCCAAGCAAAACAATGAGTGATGGATTGGTTTACCTTCTTCCCCTATAAAACTGATCTCAAAGTTCTTACACCAGTCTGACACATCAAAATGCTTTGTGGCTTTATAGGACTGAAAAGAAAAGAGACAACAAGATATGTTTGTAAAACATTCATACCCCCATAAAAGCAGGTCAATGGCATATTCTTTGTAAATCAACAAAGTGCAATAACTCACAAAATATGAGAAGAGTTATGGTTCTTATGCACTGCACTTCACCTCAATAAAATCTATCCACCTGTGAAGTTTCATGAAGCTTGCATAATTTTTGAGATACGCTTCGCACAAAAGTCTTTCGACAGACCAACCAACCAACAGACGGACTGACCAACCAATGGACAAGTAATATACCCCTTTTCTTCGTAAGGGGCATGATTATTTTGGTGCAATATAAAATAAGAGCACCATCTAAGGCTGCCATCATTTGACTGTTAGGTACCAGATATTGGATAAAAGAGCATAATTTGCACAAAATGCATCTATAGTACCCCCCCCCCCCTCTCCTCCTGATAGTATAGGTTGCTCTTTTGATAGTGAACATGTATGCCAAGTTTCAAGAGAATACCTTTACATTAACAACATTATTTTTTATATTTTTATCAATTTACTGTTGTTGGTATTTTGATCCTGGGCTCATAGAAAGTCCATTCTTACTTGTCAAAGGGCAAGTGGAAAAGTCCCTATTTCCACATTCCAAACAACTGAACATAATGTAAACTGGATCAAAGGAATAGACCTACAATTTAGAGTGAGTGATCAAAGGTCAATTTTGTCTATACAGGTATTGAAAAAATTGACCTTTGATCACTTACTTAAACCTGTGCATCTATACATGTAATTCAAATACAAATTGATGGGCTTTTGGAGATTTTGTCTCAAAGTTTTCACATTTGTTTCTTTCATCAAAGAAATAGAACACCTTCCACTCCATTATAGAATACTGAATAAAGAATAAGGACTTACTGTTTGTAATAATTTCGATCTATCGATCTTCAATGTTATAGTACTGTGACTCCTCTTCTGATGTAATGTTCTGATTTCATGGTAAAAGAAAGCTTGTTTGTCTTGAAATGTCTCTGATCCGCCTGAATAAAAAATGATACTTTTTTTCACATTTCAGGGGTTAAGTGCTAAACTGTACTAAGTGTATATATAATGTATATACACTTAGCACACTCTTGCACTAAACCCTTGATTTGTGAGCTGTCTTGCATCAGAAACCATCTTGATAGAGTGATAAGTATTAACTCTTTCCAGGTTGCATGGACAAATAAACCAGAATAGAGTCAATAATTAATAGTTTTTGACAATTTTCAGAATAAAGTATGTCCATTTTATCTTTCTTTGTTTGCTTTCTAAAAGCAATTTATGATTGACCTCTGCTGATCTCTGTTTTCAAATTCTTATTCTAGCTGTTTGTGAATGTTTCCCTTTAAATGTGATGTATCTCAGTTTTTCTGACTAGGGCCAAAGAGATACTGTATTTCCTCAAAAAATAGCGCCCTCCCTAATAGGAGCACCCCTACATTTTTTTTACAAAGAAAACCCACTTCTAATGCCTAAATTTTAGGAACTTTTTGAGACTTCTTCTATGATTTGAGATGAATTTCCTCTGAACAATCATTTATATGGTTGTTTAGAGGAAATTCACCTCAAATTAAACGGAAAAGGGCATAAAAGACATCAATTTTAATGATTTTCTAAATCAGAAAAAAGTTATACTAAAAAGCAAATAAAAGCTACCTGACCATGTTATGTAGAGCTCCTGGAGTGTTTATTTGAGGCAGGGTATAAGATAATTAAACTCTATTCAGTTTCAGACAGATTTTCACGTTGCTCCGCTGATTTACCGGTACACAGGCAGAACTTGTCTCTAATTTTTTCTTTTAACTGTCCTGTTATGTGTTCTAATTAAAAAAAATTCCTTTGATAACATTACCAGCTGTGCATTAAGATGACAAAACAGAGCAAACAGTTTGCCAATTATACCCTGCTTTGCATGTGCACTTGCATGCAAATCGGGATATGATTGGCAAACTGTTTTGGTCGTTTTGTTATCCTGAACGCAGGTGTGGTGTTAAGTGTTTTCATATTTATATTTTCATTAAGCAGATATTCTGAAATTGTCACAGATCCATGATCATTAGCTTAACAAATGTAAAAGGAGACAGAGGATCAGAATCTTAACAAGCTCTTAAATCTAATCTAATGCAGAGTTCTTTACCAACCTATATTTCTGAGTAGGAACTTTGTAAAAGTAGCTGCTATGATGTTTCTGTCCTTTGCCCCCAGAATGACCGGGGCCTGGGCTCCATCATCTATAGTAAATATCGGACATCCAAGTTGATTGCTAAACCCAGTAAAATTGAACTGAAAATGTATAACAAAAAGTAAATGAGAAGTTCTTGAATATAATTGATCCAATAGACCTGGACTCTTTATGAATTTTTGTAAAACAAATTTTAGCCTGCAACTAGAGTAGCTCAATACCCTCTTCTTATCATTATTTTTTTCATTTCAGCAACAATAAGCAAAGACAGGAAAATGTGTTTGTTTAAGTGATAGTCATAAAGGTGGAATTTATTTTTATTAAGCAGCAAATAGATACAGGTGGCTTATTCTTTAGGTGCTCTATAAAAAAAGCTTCAACTTTTTACACATATTACAAAGCATGTAACTCTATCGTGAAACAACAAAATGTTTGTTTTAAGTTCAGAATTAATTGAAATGAGACATAGAAATTGTACAAAATCTAGTGTAACTGACAGATTATTACTGTCAATCAAAACAATAATTGACCTATCTAATGATTCATTAAGGCGGTTATTGAAAATTTCATCTCTGGTATTCTGTTAAAACATAAAAGTCTGTGGATGACTCAAACATCATAACTACAATTGAGCCTGTGTGTGACATTTCCAACAATTTCAAATGTGCACAAAGCAAATCCTCTGGCCAGTCTGTGCATCCGACAGTCTGGCCAGAGTCTTCACTTTGCGATTAGTAGATAGATTATGTCTTAAAGTATCTGTAGACAGTAAGACAACCCTCTACTTTCTCTAAGTAACTGTCGGGGCTGCTAAATGCTTGCACCTTAAGCAGATGTCAAATTGTTAGAAATGTCATGCATAGGCTCAATTTAGCTAAGCTGTAGCTAAAATGTTTATGTTTTCCACGGAGGAGCTACTTTTTAGAGTTCACCAATCATGAAGACAACTTTTAAAGTTACATTATTATAAATGTCTTACCTTTGTTGAAGGACACACCCTGTATGTATATAATCTTTTACCAATAATTTTGAGGAAGTATTCTTTGAGTTTTAATTGCTGTAAAAGAAAATATAACTTGATTAGAACAAGAGAGCTCAAGTCATAATATATGCTGCTATGGGTAAACTTAACAAGAGTTGTCCGCGGACAACGTAGCTCGCCCAAACAGCGCTTGACCGAAGACCGAAGTTCAAAGTGGTTTCTTTCAATGTTAAAGTCCATGATCTAATATATATCTGTTTGAGTAGTAATTAAGAAATATAAAAACTTTTTTGTTATAATTGCATGTATAAGGTTAGGGTAAAGTGAAAGCCTACAAGCAGATGAGGTTACCAATGGAATTTCTTTGTATCAAACATGAAGTTTTTCTTTAAAATTTTTTTAAGTCCACAAAAGGTCAAGATCAAGGTCAAATTGTGAAGGACCTTGGTCTCTGTAGAAGCCTATCACCTAGTGAGTATGTGTATGAAGTAATAATGCCCCTGAGTAAAGCATTATAAGCAAGGTTAAATTTTTGGTTAAAGTTTTTCAGTATAAGTTTTTCCAAGTCCATAAAAGGTCAAGGTCAAGGTCAAATTGTCAAGGCCCTTGGTTTCTGGTGAAAGCCTTTCATCTGGTGACTATATATATGAAGTAATGATGTCCCTAGGTTAAAGCATTCAGAAAATATAAGCAAGGTTAAAGTTTTTGGTACAAGAATTTCGGTTAAAGTATTTCGAAGTTCATAAAAGGTCAAGGTCAAATTATCAAGGACCTTGATCTCTCACAAAAGCCTATCACCTAATGAGTATGTATATGAAGTAATGATGTCCCTAGGTTAAAGCATTTAGAAAATAATAAGCAAGGTTAAAGTTTTTGGTTAAAGTTTTCAGTTAAAGTTTTTCTAAGTCCACAAATGGTAAAGGTCAAGGTCAAATTGTGAAGGACCTTGGTCTCTGGTGAAAGCCTATCACCTAATGAGTGTGCATATGAAGTAATGATGTCTCTAGTTTAAAGCTTACAGAAAATATAAGCAAGGTAATAGTTTTTTTGGTTAAAGTTTTTGGTTAAAGTTTTTGGTTAAAGTTTTCTTTGAAAGGGTCAAGGTCACAGTCCAAAGGTCATTTCGACATGGATGTTGGTCTCAAATGAAAGCCTATGCCCTAATGAGTGTTTCTGTTAAAAATAAAGCCTCTAGGATAAATATTGATAGAAATAAAAAACTTTTACCTTATGCGGACGCCGACACCGACGCTGACATCTGAGGGTATGACAATAGCTCTTCCGAGACTTTTGTCCCGGGCGAGCTAAAAAAATCTTTTCCAGTGATGCAGAATAGCTTCACAAAATATTGACAAAATGAGCATCATCACATGACTGGGAAGATTCTAAGAAAGTTTTATGTAGATCAGTCCATATTTGAAGGAGGAGTTGTGTTAACAAGAATAGGTAGAAATATTATCCAGTAAGCCTTGAAAAGCATACACATGTAAATAAATACTTTTCTAGTTTTAATTGTAATCACACTTTACCCCTTAATGTCCCCTCTTATATCTGTATCTATCTTCAAATGTGGAAGAATCAGGAAAAAACACTTTTTTGGTGACTGTTTGCAATATAACACAAGCTTGGCTATATAATAATTACCAGTACTGACCTTTGGTGTTATATAGATGTAAACCTTTTTTGGTTTTGAAAGTTTTTCATGGTTACACTCTATCAATCTGGCTTCATACCAAATATTGCGTGATTTCGCTATATTCTTCTCTACACTGGCATGATCATCAGCTAAAAAAGAAGAGAAGGTAAAAATATAAATAATCAGACTTCAATGAAATCAACAAATGCCCTCATCATGTCTTAAGTAATTGTCTGGACAAAATATGACTAGCACACTCACCCATCAATGCACATACACAGACTTGTCATAGTGACAACTATGTCTTGCTCAATGCAAGTGGGCAGAAAATACTGTCAATAAAGAGATGAAGACAGTATTTGTTGATTTCATTGAGGTATGAAACTAAAAACCTAATCACACTGTATAAATTGTCAAAGTGGATTCATGATGATTGTGATAAGGTTTTTAGTTTCATACCTCCATGAAATCAACAAATACTCTCTTCATATCTTATAATCTAATATCATGAAGCAGAAATATAAATATTTGTAAGTTAAGGACAGATTTCTTACGGGACTACTTTTTGTGGAATCTTACAAAATAGATGCGTAATCAAAATTGTTTTCATGAGGGAATAAAATCAATTTTTCAGCCAATCAGAACACAGGAATATTGACAGACACAACTTAAAATTAAATCATAACAAAATACAATGAGACAATTTGTTCTTTGACTTGGGAGTATATTATTTAGGAATGGCATATTGACCTTGTCAACATGACTAGACATGTATTGAATTCAAGCTTTTTCTTACTGTCTTCATAAGGTTTTGGGCCAACATTTCAGCCATTTCATCAGCCCTGAGTTCAGAATAACAAAACTTTGCAAACAGTTTGCCTATTATACACAGCTTTGCACATGTAATTGCATGCAAAGCAGGGTATAATTTGCAAACAGTTTGCACTGTTTTATCATCCTGAATGCCGGGTAGGTCTTCATTTCAATTAGAGAGATCATCATAAAGCTTCCTTAGACAACAAAAATATATGTACAAGATTTACTGTGACAAAAGGGGGTGGAATCCCCTTTCTTCTTGAAAAATTGAATTACTTTAATATTACAAAAGGCTACATTTAGCCATTAAATCCCTGATAATAAAAGTTCCCACTGCAATATCTACTGATATTTTCTTACAATTATTGTTATTTGAAAGACATCCCCCAACCCCAACCCTCCCCCACGCCTGTCCAAAATAAATCTATATCTAATAAAATATTTACATATAAAAAGAGGAATGTATTTAGAATATGTTAAAAATTTCTTGTTTTTACTGTCTTCATATTTTATTTCTGGCTGACTGTAAAATTTGTTTTATTCCCTACATCTATACGATATTGTCATACTTACAACTAAGGACTAAAATATTGAAGTCTCCGTTCTTCAAGTTGATATCTCCATAGGACACAGTTGCCTGGAAACAGCCCTCTTTCTCCATTTTGATGTGCATAGTTAGGTGTTTTTGTCGTGAGTTATAATATATCTGGGTGGCAGGCACATATTTTGATTGAGTTCCACACTGAAAATAGATTTTGGTCAATTGATGGGTCAGTCAATTACTATTGTCAGTGTCTATATATTTCTAGGCACTTACAATAGTATTGCACTGACCGAAAGAAATGTATATTTTGCATTGAAAAGTTAGGTATTTATGTTTTATATGCAAAAAGTTAGGCATTTTTGTTGATATTAAAAAAGAAGCTGAGTGTTAGAAACATATTTTGATGGAGTTCCACACTGAAAGCCAAAGGTAGGGTATATTTTGATATCCAGGGGTCAGTGCAACACTATTGTAAGTGCCTTTAAATATATTGGCACTTACAATAGTGTTGCTCTGACCCCTCAAAATGCATCGTTAGGAATTTCATTTATGTATAAAGTTTGGGGTTTTTGTTGCAGACACATATTGCCCTGTCAGGCAAAAGGGATCATCGTGGTAATGTGTAAAGTGTCAACCCTAGTCAGACTGCGCAGACTGACTAAGGTTTCAACTTTAATGTTGGTATAACAATTTTATCCAGACAGAATTTTTATACCTTGCTACAACCTAACTCTTCACTTTGAAATTAATTTGTTATTTTTAGATAGCTTTGAGATAAATACACTATAGATTTCTTTTTTTTATAAAAATGCATATAAAGATATGAAATTTTGTGACTACATTTAACAATTTTATATATAACAGATAAATACCCACCTCTGTGACTTTGATTTTAAAATAATTATTTTGATCAGCTTTGTATGAAGCGATATTTCCAAAGGCATCTCTAGCCTCAATTGTCAATGGATAAGAGGCATCTGGTGTGCAGACGACAGTTGAAGTGTAATTCATAAACCCCGTCTTTGACGCATCAATGGGACCTGTCATATAGAAAACAGAACTTGTGACTTAACCCTTTGCTGTTTAATCCCTGCTTTTTACGTGCCTGTGATTTTATGATTGAGAAAACATTGTGAAAAAAGAAGAAATTGCTTCTGACAAGCAATTTCTTCTTTTTCCACACTATATTCTACCCTACTGAATGGTTGATTTTCAAATTAAATCCACTTTAAATTTTTGTCTCCCAAACCTTTGAATTTGGACAGGTCCAAAATTTTGTAAAACAGGAAAGGGTTAACATGTCTCAAAAAACAAATTGTTTTAAATAATAAAGAAACATGAATTTTTCTGAATCAATACCAGACAAAACAAGGTGCCAAATTGTCACAAGATATGCCCTTCACACTGCTTAGTATTAACTGGGGGTTTGAATAGAACTGAGGTTATTTTGAATGAATATTTTTTGTCATGTTTTGTGTAGAGAGACAGATGGACAAAGGTAAGAGGTATACTCCGGACAAGATTCTAGTATGAAAAACAACAAGGGGCAAAAACTCAAAAAATAGGCCAGGTAGAATTATGGTTCTTGTACACTGCACTCCCCCTTGATGACATCTATACACCCATGAAGTTTCATGATCCTAGCTATTATACTTTTACAGATATACTCCGGACAAGATTCAAGTCTGAAAAACAACAATGGGCAATAACTAAAAAAATAGGTCAGGTAGAATTATGGTTCTTGTACACTGCACTCCCCCTTGGTGAGATCTATACACCCATGCAGTTTCATGATCCTAGCTATTATACTTTAAGAGATATACTCCGGACAAGATTCTAGTATGAAAAACAACAAAGGGCAATAACTCAAAAAATAAGCCAGGTAGAGTTATGGTTCTTGTGCACTGCACTCCACCTTGATGAGATCTATACACCCATGAAGTTTCGTGATCCTAGCTATTATACTTTAAGAGATATACTCCGGACAAGATTCAAGTCTGAAAAACAACAAAGGGCAATAACTCAAAAAATTGGCAAGGTAGAGTTATGGTTCTTGTGCACTGCACTCCCCCTTGGTGATATCTATACACCCATGAAGTTTCATGATGCTAGCTATAATACTTTAAGAGATACACTCCGGACAAGATTCAAGTCTGAAAAACAACAAAGGGCAATAACTCAAAAAATAGGCAAGGTAGAGTTGTGGTTCTTGTGCACTGCACTCCCCCTTGGTGAGATCTATACACCCATGAAGTTTCACGATTCTAGCTATTATACTTTTAGAGATATACTCTGGACAAGATTCTAGTATGAAAAACAACAAAGGGCAATAACTCAAAAAATAGGCCAGGTAGAGTTATGGTTCTTGTGCACTGCACTCCGCAATGATGAGAAGAATACAATTGCCAAGTCCATCTGACCTCAAGTGACAGAGTTATGCTCCGGACAAAGAAGTGGACGCCGACGGACGCCCGGACACTCGGACGCCTGTCTGCCGGACGCCACGGGTGATCCCATAATACGTCTCGTCTTTGACGGGCGTATAACAAGATGTGTTTGTGGAACACAAATGTCCTCGTAACAACATTTTTTTTCAAAATGTTGACCTTGACAGACGACCTTGACTTTGAGACATGACCTTGACCTAGATATCTAACTTGTAACTTGAAAAGACTTTAAGATAGTAGCAATGTCAAGCTTTTTGGTTAAGATTTGGAGAATTTGACCTTGACAAATGACATTGACCTTGTCACATGACCTAGATTTTGGTATCAGAAGATGTGTATCATTTAAATCTATCATCTATCATGCCGAATATAGGGCTAATTTCTTGAATAGGCTTGAAGATATTGGCAATGTTAAAGGGTTTTTTTTTATTAATTTTTATAGTTATTTGACCTTGATGGCTGACCTTGACCTTGTCAAATGACCTTGACTTTAATATCAGCAGATGTGTCTCATTGAGATCTATCACTATGCCAAAAATAAGGCTTGTTTCTTGAATAGGCTTGAAGATATTGGCAATGTTAAGATTTTTGGTACAGTTTTGTAGACAGACAGACAGACGGACAATGTTAAAACAATATGCCCCTGATGTATCGTTGCTGGGGCATAAAAAATGTTTCACTGGTTAGAAATAAAAGAAGCTCCAAAAAAGTTATCAAAAAAGATGGTATCGCACATTTTTTTGTCTTTCTTTGTAGAATTTTACTTGAAAGAAATTAAGAGATTAGTTATTATTCTTTTCTTTGTTTGAATTTTTAAAGATAAACAATAGACCAATTTTGATTCTAAAATCAGAATTTTCCACAAAGTTTACATTAAGTTTAAGAAGTTGAGCTTGACCTTTGCTTCAAATGGCTTATATACATCTGAAAACTATCTTGAAATCCATCCATTAGGAGCTATTGCTCCTAACATGCGCTATTTGACTGTTTGACCTTGACCTGTGATATTTACCCTTTGCTGTTTAATCCCTGCTTTTTACGTGCCTATGTATTTATGATTGAGAAAACATTGTGCAAAAAGAAGAAATTGCTTCTGACAAGCAATTTCTTCTTTTTCCACACTATTTTCTACCCTACTGAATGGTTATTTTCCAAATTAAATCCACTTTAAATTTACGTCTGCAAAACCTTTGAATTTGGACAGGTCCAAAATTTTGTACAAGAGGACCAAGATGGTCCTAGATCGCTCACCTGAGTCTTTATGACCCCTGGGACATCACATTAATTAGATAGGCAGATGTCAAAAAGAAGATAATTGCCAAAGATCAATACCATGGAACGTTTTCAGCGAAGAGCAAGACAGATATGCCTTTTTTCTCTTTGGTTCTATGTAAAAAGGGATGCACCTGGGTGGACCCCAAAAGTGACCCCAGGGTCTTGATATGAACAAACTTGGAAGAGGTCCATAACATGATGCTACATTCTAAATATGAAAACTGTCTGCCTTCTGGTTTCAGAGAAGAAGATTTTTGAAGGTTTTCCCATTTTCACCCATCATGCTCAGATGAGCTGAAAGGGATGCGCCTGGGTGGAGCCCAAATATGACCCAAGGGTCTTGATATGAACAAACTTGGTAGGGGCCAACAAGATGATGCTACATACCAAAAATGAAAGCAGTGTGCCCTCTGGTTTCGATTAAAGAAGATTTTAAAAGATTTTCGCTCTTTGATTCTATGTAAAAAGGGTTGCGCCCAGGGGGAGCCCAAATATGATCCTAGGGTCTTGATATGAACAAACTTGGTAGAAGTCCACTAGATGATGCTACATACCAAAAATGAAAGCTGTCTGCCATCTGGTTTCATAGAAGAAGATTTTTGAAGATTTTCATTTTTTTACCCTTTGTGCTCATAAGAGATAAAGGGATGCACCTGTGCAAAGCCCAAATATAACCCAAGGGTCTTGTTATGAACAAACTTGGTAGAGGCCCACATGGTGTTGCTACACACCAAATATTAAAGCTGTCTGCCATATGGTCACATAGAAGAAGATTTTTAAAGATTTTCGCTCTTTGATTCTATGTAAAAAGGGTTGGGCCCGGGCAAAGCCCAAATATGACCCCAGGGTCTTGATATGAACAAACTTGGTAGAGGTCTACTAGATGATGCTACATACCAAATATGAAAGCTGTCTGCCTTCTGGTATCAGAGAAGAAGATTTTTAAAGATTTTCATATTTTCACCCTTTTTGTTAAGGGTAAAGGGAAAGTTAAGGGTGGATTTCATTTATTTGAACAACTTTGGTAGAGCTTGACCCAAGGAACATCCCTGCCAAGTTTCATCAAGATTGGCCCACTGGTTTAGGAGGAGAAGATGTTTAAAGAAATTGTGGACGACGGACGACGCACCACGGACGACGCACGACTGACGACGCACCACGGACATTCTACGATCCCAATAGCTCACCTTGAGCACTTTGTGCTCAGGTGAGCTAAAAACAGGAAAGGGTTACAGCTACCTGATCTTTGTTTCCAATGGCACATCCTTATATTTATGTCGATGGAAAATTGTACCAAGTAAAATATCTTGAAATCAATCATTTGGAACGGAAATATGCTATTGACAATCTTGGTATAATGCACTACCCATCTAGCAAATACACTAAAATATCATTGCTGCCACAAGAAAGCTCTAAAAAAGGACTTGAAAACACATCAAATAAATGGCTATTCCTACAGATTATTTCAGGCAAAATACAAGCTCATTCTGCGACAGTCTGACAGAAACAAAGAGCTATCAATGCCAAAAATTCCTATCTTTTCCAAAATTTCTAGCTAGCAAAAGCCTGCAATTACTTATCAAAAAAAAAGTGATAAAATACCTTTTATTATGCATAAGTTAACATTATTCTTTAATGCTTTTCGGTGAATTATCCAAGAATAACAGTAGATTATCATTCGATAAACTCACTGCCTTACCAGTGATATTATCAAAACCTTATACCTCGCTTTTGTTCATTTCCCCTCATCTAATGATATCTAAGTGAGCATAATAAGTGACATCATCATGAATGTTGCATAGAAATCATGCGCAAAATGATGCGCTTTAAAAAAAAAAATTTGACAATTTGTCTCATTTTTGACTCTAAGAATTAGATTTTTTTTTTGAGTAAGATTGATTTATATTTCGTTTTGTGAACAACAAAAACTATTTTTTGCCCTTGTGGCTCCAGTACTCATGAAAACAAAGTTTTTTTTGAGCGCTCAATGAAATATAAATTGATCTTACACTGGGTCAAAGCTTACTTTGAATACATGAAAGCTTAAAATGAAGGCTTTGTTACATCGGTTTTGAATGTTTTTATGAGCCAAAGTAGATTTTAAAGGTTCTCCTGAGGGGCCAGCAATAGTATTAGAGTGAATTTGTCCTCGAACAGAATTTTCAAAAGTGATATTAATGGTCAGATGTGTTTGACCATTTCATACCTACTGCATTTCCTCTTGCACTCAGTCTTTTATATACTGCCATCATATTCAAGGAGAATTCTAACACGAAAATCCCCAAAAGACTTTCAAAATGTTATACACATAAACAGTTCAGATAAATCCATAAAGGTAGAAACCTTGGTTGAATGAATTCAATTTAGACAATATATTTTACTACTAGGTATATTCTTTTTCAGAACAGCAAGTATTTATTTCCAAGGATTAAAATAATACTGTTGACACAAATACACTGGAAATTTCCATGCAATCCTTAGAATTGATACTTTCAAGGTAACTGAAAGCATTCTTTGTTTTAAGAGAACTTCCAAGAAACTCAACTGAGCAGCTCAACCTAACAATTTAAAACAATTTCATATTTGCGTAGTTGCAAACACTCAGCTGTCCTGGAAAGACACACATTGCAATAATTAGAGAATATTCAAGGAGTGATCATTGAATACCAAATTTGGTAAAATACTCATCTAGAAACAGATAAAAAGGAGGCTTTGCCAAGTTTTTATCTGTTTTAGATGACGAGTTAAATTAATTCCTACAACCTGAATTTTTGCAACAAATCAAGGAAATTCTAGAAATTTATCAATTCAAGTTATTCCATGAAACATATAACACAATTTGAGAATTGAAGTCATCAAATGCATTATGACATCATTTTCATAACAAAATATAACATTGCTATCTATTCTTAGCATAATTATTCCACTAGTGTAATAACACCTGTGTAATATCAAAAATATTCAATTGGGTTATTTCACTCCTGCAACATAGGTTATATTGTAAGAAGATTTGCTGACTATCTACCAGTACTTTGAGACTTTGTCTTTCTACAGAGCGCAGAACAAATCCTCTAGTCAAATGCACAGACTGGCCAGAGTATTTCCTTTGTGCACATATGAAATTGTTGGAAATGTTGCACACTGACTCCAACACACACTGATTTTCAATATACACATGAAGGCTCCTATTTTCACATCATTCGATGAATAAAGTGTTTTCACTACAAATGAAAGCAAACTTCATTTTATCAGCTACATCAAGAATCTTGACTTAAATCAAATATCCAAATGAATTTCTATTACACATCCAGGCTTCTTCCAATCTTGAACAACACCAGACATGTCTTGGCCATTTCTGTATTTGTTCAATCAAAGATATTTGTATTTGAAAATGTGTAACTTATGTCTCCCCATGAAATAACTTCTCATTTTGAAAATATTACATCAATTTGAGACCAAAATAACATAACTCTGGCTTGCATACAGTTACGAGGTTGCGGACACTAACCAACAATCGTTTATTATTCAATTTCAAGTATAGGTATAAGCATTAATTCTGTAAAAAATTAACCAGTTTGCCTAACTCATTGCCTTTTTGCCATTTACAAATGATAGAGAAAATAAGATAATAAGGGAAACTTTAAAATGAGGATAGAAAAATGTGTGTGACAATAATTTCTAATTTTCCCATGATGTTTCTTGATAATTTTACACTTAAATATGTATTACAATTTTCATGTGTTATTCACATTTATCTTATAACTATACAAATATCCGTATGATAACATCCGGTATGATATTTTTTATGATATTACATAGATATTTTTAGAACAATGATCAAATGTGGTTATTTTTAGTAACTTGCATTTCAGCTAGAAACATCAACGAAAACAAGACAAATAATTTGAGGTTATAAGATAAATATAATATGTACCTAGTGTGTCATATGAAAAAAATATCTAAATCGGTTGAGATAATTGACAATTGTCTTGGCAGAGCCTCGACAATTATCAATTCTCCCAACCTCGTTAGATATTTTTTCTCATACAAACACTAAGTACGTATTATATATATCTCAAACTGGACCAGAGTCTCAGTTTTAGATGTTGTCTGGTACTTTGTTCACAAGTTCCAAAGCTTCTTAAAGTTGCAATATGAAGCAGTTTTGCAATTCAAGATGCTAGTAGAAATAGGTTGAGTAGATTTAAAATCCATATCATGCTGCATTAAATGATTTAAATCCAAAACAGAGGCTTACAATCAAAGGGTTGAGAGCAATGAAAGCATCAGATTTAGTTCACTATTCTCTTTTAAAAAGTTTGAAAATCAAGTAAGTAAAGTAATCAGAAATCAGATTGCAATAAAATGAAGGCTGTTCTTTGCTTATACTGCTTGCCAAAACAAGAGAAGCAGCATTCCTGGTTCAGTATGACAACATTAATAATTTGATAAATAATCCAAACAGTCAAGTCAGTAAAAGAAATTAATCACAAAAAATTTGAACTCATTTCGAACAACTAGAACATATTTCACACTGCATTTCATTCTCCCATAAAACTGTAGACTAACTAATTGACAAATCTATCGCAATTTCATTACGATCATTGGTGTGCAAATTGACAAGCCCCAAGACAAATTACCTTAGCCGTCTTATTAATTTACATGAGATGCATCATTTTTGCATAAAATGATTGATTCATAAGCTCTGCAACATTACCCGCTGTCAATAAAATAGAGTGCACTATCTTGTATTTAGACTGTTAGTTAGACAGTTATGGAGTCACGACTACTCGAAAGCTAAAAGAAAATTGTTGTTGAATTAAGCTGTAATATAATACTTTGCTTTGGTTTATTTGTTTGTACATTGTTTAACACCACTTTCAACATTATTGCAATTAACACTTTCCTGTTTTACAAAATTTTGGGCCTGTCCAAATTCAAAGGTTTTGCAGACGAAAATTTAAAGTGGATTTAATATGAAATATAACCATTCAGTAGGGTAGAAAATAGTGTGGAAAAAGAAGAAATTGCTTGTCAGAAGTAATTTCTTCTTTTTGCACAATGTTTTCTCAATCATAAAATCACAGGCACATAAAAAGCAGGGTTTAAACAGCAAAGGGTTAAACATTAGAGGCTAGTGAGTACCTACTCATGGTTTCCTGTCTTTTCTTTACACCAGCACAACCACAACTTTTCATTTGAGCCACAAACTTACATAACATAACATAACATTCTTTATTTCGACATTAAGCACATAGGCTCATAGTCACAACATAATAATACAAATATGCATGAGAAGGCACATCCCACATAGGCCTAATACTTATCATTCACCCATCAGTGGGAGATAAATGACTAATGTTATATTAACTTTTGCCAAAAGTCAATGAAAGTTGGCAGAGCCTGGTTCGAACTTAAGACCCCAGGGTTAGAGGCAAATGTATGAGCTCACCTTGCTTGGAATTATACTTAACAGACTTTTTTTTTAATTTTTATTTCTTATTAATTTTTTTTAAGAGAACTTTAACAAGAGCACTGCATGTGATTATCATGCCCCTCTTCAGGAGCTTGATGGTGAAAAATATTAACCCTTGTCATGCTGAATCCAGAATATTCCTGCTTTGGCAGGAGCTATATACAAACATCAGCCTGCACATATGTGCAGCCGGATGTTAGTCTTCACCACCTGTTTCTCACTTCAAACCAGAATTGTCAATAGATTTAGTTTTAAAAATAAAGATTGACCTACTATTGGTACTTTCAGTACTTTTTGCCCTTTGATTTTGATGCAAATTTTTAGCCAAAATTTATTCAGCATGACAAGGGTTAAGTTGAAGAAGACATGTTGTGAAACACTAATACCCCAAAGTGACTATTTTTCTGCAAGTTTGACCTAGAAAGATGACCTTAACCTTATCAGATGATCTTTACCGTGGTTTTTGCAGATGCATATCAATGAGATCTATCATCATACCAAATATCAGCTCGAATAGTCTTTGTGTAATTGGCAACAGAGATGGATGGCATAAAAAGCATAAAAAGGGGAATGATTTTAATAATAATGCATTTACAGTTATCCCCCTTGACAGTATGGGGATTTGTTATGACAAGAACTCATGACAAGTTTCAATCAAATATCTTTGACAATGGTTAGATTTAGCCAAGGTTAATGTTTATCCAAAAACTTTAACTCATGGCCAGTTTCAATCAAATATCTTTGACAATTGTTAGATATGGCCAAGGTTTAAGTGTAGCCAAAATTTTCGACTCATGACTAGTTTTCAATCACATACCTAGGACAAAGGTTAGATATAGCAGTTTCTTAGTATTCCTTGAATTTTCTTTTTCTCTGTTTTCTCTCTCTCTCTCTCTCTCTCCTTTTAGATCAAAACTCTTAAAGCAACACGTAAATTATTTCTTAAAGTGTATTTACTAGAAAATTCTGTTGGCCCAATTTCTTTGGTTGCTAAGAAACTGGTAGAAATCTGATATTATCAATATTTCTAGCTGATAATCAAATGGATGCTTGTTTATGCAAATGGAAGGCAATCTTTTGAGCATTTATCCAATCCATGTCGTGTGAAAATTACGTAACAGGGATCCATATCGAAATGCATTTACCATGGAATATGGATAGAAGTATAGTATAGCTCGCATGACTAGTACAGTCAATATTACTCAAGTGACCACCTCTATTAAGCAACTATTAAGTGACTATCATAAACAGTCCCTACATCGTAAGCAAAATCTCTGAAAAATGGACATTCATAAACAGTAGATAGTTTTTTATTGAATTTGTTATGTTGGAATCCACTAGAATGAATGATGTTAGATTCGAACATTATAAAATACAGTAAGAATTATGCAACAATCAATATGTGTTATGAAAATGACATGTCATATCTATCAAGAAATATTGTATTAAGTGACAATTTCCATAAGCGTCCATTCTTGTATGGTCCCCTAAGAGGCTGCTTAACACAAGTTAAACTATATTTTATCATTTTACATTTCAACATTCAAAAACCAAATTTGCAATGGCCATAAGTGGTAGGTGCTTCCAATCAGGAATACTCCCTGATTCTAGGCAATAGACCTCAGGAATAACTAGAACTGTCGCAGAGTGGACTTATACCCTCCACAAGCATTTTGTCAAAATGCAAGTGCTAGTAGTACAGGATGTGTTTGTAACAAATATTGAGGTCATATGCAGCATTTGCACAAAGTTTCATGACTTTAGGTCGCTTGGTTCTTAGAGTCAGGCAATGAAAATTGAACAAATATTGACTTTGACCTTGACCTCTGACCTATGTGACCCAAAAACAAAAGGGGAACTTCCTTGGGTCATAAGCAACATTGGCGTAAAGTCTCATGATTCTAGGTCACTTGGTTTTTGAGTTAGAGTCTGGAAACAAAAATTGACTGTGACCCAAAAACAATAGGGCACTTCCTTGGGTCATAAGCAACATTTGTGTTAAGTTCCATGATTGTAGGTCACTTTGTTCTTGAGTTAGAGTTCGGAAACGAAAAGGTCTACGGACGGACGGATGGATGGACGGATGGACAGACAGACAGACATTGTGAAACCATTATACCCCACTCTACTTCGTTGGTGGGGGTATAATAAGGGTGCAGCCATGAAAGCCTGTCATATCCCATGCAGGTTTATATGACACCACAAATTTTACTGTTGATGATTTGGCAAAAATAAATTCAAAGTGTTTTACTGTATTATGTTTTCAAAGTATTACATGCCAAAAAGATTTCCACAGATGATCAGAAAGCATTAAAGGTATGGGTATATGTTATTCTTCAAGCATTTTGACCAAAGTATCACCAGAAGCTGAATTACCTAACAAATGACCCAAAATTACTACACTTACGTCTGAGGTACTTTCCAGATTACTGAAGAGTCCAATCAATATCCCAAAATGGGGTGCTTCATGATGTCATCATCTAAACTTTAACACAACTCATTTCTTTGGTTATGAGAGTCAAATTTTAATTTTAAAGCACAAATATGCTGTTTATGTGAAGGAAAGGATCTGTTACTCCATTTTTATTTGTTACCATGATGATCATAATCTGCATGGCGTTCAGGGTGACAAAATGGTGCAAATTGCTAGCAAATTATACCCTGCTTTGCAAGCGCACTTGTGTGCAAAGCAGGATTTAATGGGCAAACAGCACTGTTTTGTCATCCTAATAGCAGGGTTGATCGCCAAGGCTAGTTTCATCACTTAAAAATTCTAGATTTGGTTAAGATCAGCTTCTCTCCTACAATATCTCATTACAGATCCTATATCAAGGGGTTAATGCAATACTATTGTAAATGCCTATATATTTATAGGCACTTACAATAGTATTGTGCTGACCCCTTGACATACCTTAATATATCTTACCTGCTTCAAACTTCTTCGTAAATGGACTCCCCTTGACATGTTTGGCAGAGAACAAAATACTAATACGGTAATCTCCTGACTTGTGAACGGTGAAAGACACTTTTGCGAGGTTAGCTTCTTCGGGATTCTCACCACCCAATACCATGGTCTTGGCTACCTCTGTACCAGAATTGATGATTTCTACTGTCACATTGTCTGTATTTGAAACTGGATATGGCTTGCCATTTTTATGGAAGAACTATAAATAGAAACAGAAATGCAGTAAACCTCTTTTAAAAGTGATATCAAGTAATACAACTCATCAGTTTTCAGGTTGTCAATTTTTCTAAACCAATGAAAGGGCAGGATTTATTTTTATATTCTATCAACTAAATTCCATTTAGATCCAATAAGTTACCCAATAAGAGATGAAAATAACCATGAATTTCAGTGAACACAAGCTCTGTCTACTTTCAGTTCATAATGCAAAGGCGTTAATCTTAAAGTCTTCAATGGTTTATACATTCAAAATGTCCCTACTCTGCTTGTCAACTTAAAAGTTTGTTATAGACCGTAAAAAAAATCCTATAGGGAGTCATTTTTGCCAACTTAATTCTATTGGTGCAACCTATTAAATGCAAGATTAATAAATCATTTGTTTTCTTCATAATATTATACAGGATCTATATAAATGAGTCAACATAAACAATAAAGTGTCTCAGGACTTTAATTTATGCAGATCAATTTTAAATGTTAAACAGATAAACTTTTTTAGATTGCATGCTTTTTGACCCCTTAAATACCACTTTTGACCCAATAAAACAACAGGACCATGATGGTCCTATATCGCTCACCTTCGTCTCTTTGACTCCTCCCTAAGCAAAATTTATTGCTTAAGATCATTAAATGACCATTAAATTTTTCAAAGAAAGACATTACTCTATTCCTATGATACCTGCATAAGTTTCTAGCCCTTTCTAAACAAGTTTCCTGTTACCTGGCCAACATTCTGACCAAGTTTGACAAAGATTGGGCCATATTTGTGGCCTCTAATGAGTATAAAAGAAAATTGTCATTTAGGCCCCTTTTTCCAGTGATATGGCATGGATCTTTCCCATTTTTTATACGGTTCATCCCTGTGACCTAGTCATTATTCTGAGCAAGTTTCATGAAAATTGAATTAAATTTGTGGCTTTTAGATTGTAAACAAGTAAATTGTCATTAAGGCCCCTTTTTCCTTGATATGTCATGGGTCTTTCCCATTCTCAATAGGGTTCATCCTTGTGACCTGACATACATTCTGACAAAGTTTTATGGAGATTGGGCCATATTTGTGGCCTCTAAAGTTTAAACCAGAAAAATGTCATTAAGGCCCCTTTTCCCGTGATATGGCACGGATCCTTTCCAAATTTGCTAGGCTTCATCCTTGTGACCTGGCCAACCTTCAGAATAAATTTCATTAAAATAGGGCCATTTTTGTGGCCTCTAGAGTGTAACAAGAAAAATGTCATTAAGGCCCCTCTTCCTGTGATAAGGCATGAATCCTTCCCATTATCAATAGGGTCGATCCTTGTGACCTGACAAATATTCTGACCAAGTTTCATGAAGATTGGACAGTATTTGTGGCCTCTGCAGTGTAAACAAGAAAAATGTCTTTAAGTTCCCTTTTCCCGTGATATGGCATGGATCCTTTCCATTTTTAATATGGATCATCCTTGTGACCTGGTCAACATTCTGACTAAGTTTCATGAAGATTGGGCCATATTTGTGGCCTCTAGAGTGTAAACACTAAGATTGTTAACACTAAGATTGTTGACAACTGACGACAGACGATGTGCTCAGGTGAGCTAAATATATATATTTGGTCAAGTGGACAATGACTCCTGAATTTGAAAAGCTAGCACAAACTGTGTATGAGCAATGTTAGGTTTACAGCATGCCATGAAATTTCACATCTTTGAGACTAAGTCCATGTTGATGTAGTATAGATATACTAGTTGAAGTGAGTGATCAAAGGTCATTTTTCTCTATTCAGGTATAGAGAAAAATGACCTTTGATCACTTACTTCATCTTGTACAACTATAAATGAACACATTCAAAAGAGTTCTGTTTATTGTGAATCTTTTTTGAATGGATGCAAATATTGTAATGTAAATTAATGTGATGCATATCATGAACAAAGGGCTGCTAAAGTAAATCTTGTTCACTGATAATATCAACAGGGTATATGTAAAGGATAGAAAACAAGTGCTGTGGTATATGGGAAATAGACACGAGCGTCAGCGAGTGTCTATTTCCCATATACCGCGGCACGAGATTTTCTATCTGACTTAGACCACGCTTTTCTAACATTGTCTGTATTTTTTTCCCCGAACCTCTGAACAACAAAAAAAGAGTAAAAATCCCTTTGATAAATAACTGTTAACATGTGTAAAAACGCTAAAATTACTTATGAATCTATTTCCGTTACTTATTGCAGATCTTTTGCATTTTTTGCGACTGTAAAAAGTCTTTTGGAAAAAGGCGCCTATAAAAATGCTCGTCATCTTTTTGCAATGGTGCGGCACACAAAATCTGTCAAGATTCACGTGCATGACACACTTTCATTGTATATCTGTAAATTCAATGCTAGGAGTTGTATCTGTGATTTATATTTTTGAAAAACTGCTCTCTGATTGGCCGATTCGCTTGAAGCGTGGTCTAAGTATAGGATAGAAAAAGAGTGCAGTGGTATATGGGAAATAGACAAGAGCTTCAACGAGTCTCTATTTTCCATATACCGTGGCACGGGATTTTCTATCTGACTTAGACCATGCTTTTCTAACATTGTCAGTAATTTTTACCCCATCATCTGGACAACGAAAATGAGTAAAAATCGCTTTGATGTTACTGTTATTTTGTGTAATTATTCAGAAACTATACTTAAGAATATATTATCGTTACTTATTGCAGCTCTTTTGCAAGTATGCAACTGTAGAAGGTCTTTTCGAAAAGGCGATCGTATGATATGCTCAACACCTTCTTAAATGCCACGGCACACAAAATCTGTCAAGATTCACGTGCACGACACACTGTCATTGTATAATCTGTAAATACAATGCTAGGAGTTGTATCTGTGAATATATTTTTGAAATACTGCTCTCTGATTGGCCGAATCACTTCAAGCGTGGTCTAAGAAAGGGAAATATTTCAAAGTTTGCAATAATGACCCTTCTAATTCTTTTTAAATTATGTAATATACTGTACTATACATCCAATACATGTAATTTTAAAAGACAGCTTTTAAAAGAATATTTTGATGTTAACAATATGCTATAAATTTATCAATGTTTTGCTCTCAACTGTGTCTAGTTGAAGGCAATACAAGTTCAGTCCATTTGACTTCTATATGGACCAATATTTTGCCTAAAATATCAGAATCAAATTAATGAATCTATTTTGTTCTTGTCATATCAAATTTTCTATCTAATACCATGAAGAATTTTGTTTTTTCAGAATTCTTGGGGGTGAAATAATGACTTTGTCCATCCGTCTACATGTTAACTTTCTGCCTTTCATACCTACTTGTGTCTGTAATTAACAGAACAGCGAATTGTCTATCCAAAAATAGCTCTGATTTGCATAGGGGCCAAGTCAAAAGTATAGGTTTTTTAGCAAGTCATTTTAGTATGAAATGGAGTATTTTTGTAAAATCAATTTTGTGGAATTTTCTACTTCCTTAGGCTATCAAATCTTAGTGTTTTCTGTATTTGTTCAAAAACGGTTTGTCTAGGTAACTGATAATAGGTATTATCCATTCTGAGATGAACCCCATATTCCCTTATTTAGACCAATCAGAAATGATCATTTAACGAAGTTGTTGGGATTTTCATGAGGAAAACTAGATAAGTAGGCGAGTAATAACAGTACAAAACACATGGAATTTAAATTTGATATGTCCTGACCGTCGATATGCTAATTAGATTGTCCAAATATGGAATAAAGGGCATTTCTTCTGTCAAATGTTTAGTATAATTCACATGTTTTTACTATTTGTTTGCAATTTCTTAAAACTAAACAGCCTTCACCACCCCTTGTGTTTAAGAGCAGAAAATGCAAAAGTTTTATCATTTACTAGATAGACAAAATCATTATTTTAAAATCATTTTGTTTCCAAAAAATATTTTTTGGAATGGTATTATGCTGAAATTTATATTTAACCACATTGATACCCTTCATTCAAACTCAATTTTACGTAATTGATGAAAAGGCTGGTCCTTATAGAAGTCAAACAGACTATAACGCCCCTATAAGCAACAGTATTATGTAAACAAGATAAAGAACCATGCAAATTTATAATCTTAATATAAAAACTCTTCATCAGGTTTGCTTAATAGGAATGTTGATTGTATTCATTGTTCTTTCTCAATATATTTTTCATATTACTATAGCAAGCGCATATTAACTTGAACCTAACCTTTATGCAGAATAAATAATTAGGCTCATGAATACAATTCTGATGAAACGTTGGCACGTGACGATCAAACATGGACATTCCGTGATACTGTACAAATTACAGGTATGAGTTGACTTAATAGTATAACAGTAAACAGGGCACCTAGTCATGAAGCAGATGATTCAATTCCAAAAACAATTATTCCTGCTTGTGTGAGACTGTGAGAGGCAATTTTATTTCAGTTAAAGTGAAAAAGAAAAAAAAAACAACACAATTTGCATTTAAAAAGATGAAAATTTGTATTTTCTTTACCCGCATCTAAACATTATTAAATAGGAGACCCAATTTATGTAATGATTCACTAGTTCATGATGGTGACCAAATATTGCCGTTACTGTAAAAAGCATGGGCAATAACGGGTTAACAGAGCTAACACGTGCACTCCAACTTTACGATTGAATTCCGCACGTAAGTCATGTTTTGCCGAAAGGA
The DNA here is from genome assembly GCA_948146395.1 of Fragum whitleyi. Lineage (NCBI taxonomy): Eukaryota > Metazoa > Mollusca > Bivalvia > Cardiida > Cardiidae > Fragum > Fragum whitleyi. The sequence continues at coordinate 93,051,655 of OX411544.1, read as the reverse complement.
AACGACCGACATTTAATCTATTTAAATCATAGAGGGAAGGTTTAGGTCAATATGCTTCCACTATACAAACCGTTTATTAAGGAACATCATTGACCCTTTCCAAATTGTTCTAGCATAAAAAAAAGTTCAGCAAATACCATTTTTCTTCGTTGGAAAAAAGTCTGTAACTTCGACATCCCTACTTGTTGTCTCGACAATTTTGGCAGGCTCATGTTAAGCAGACTTGACAAACCAGGCAATATTTTTGCCATTTTGTTTTTCACTGTATTAAAATAACCTTTCATTAGAAAAAAAAATTGAGGCCAAAGTCTCGTTAAAGACATTGCCAGAAAGTTCCCGCCACAAAATTGGAAATATAAATAAGTCTGGTTTGTTGAACTTTGTGTGTAAAAACTCAATTTTATGTGTCTAATGTTTGATAAATAAATCTGGAAGCCCTAGACATATTGCAGCCCTATGGGATATATGTTTTATTGGAGGTGAATTTCCCTTATGGTCTATAGAACTTTGGATTTGAAAATGGTATATTTGGTGGGATCAGTAAACTAGATTTTAATATATTTTGGGTTCTACTGATGTTGAAATGATTTTCAAAGTTTCCAATATATAACATATAGAGTAATGACCTCTGCCCATAAAAGACATATTTTCCATCCAATCACATTAATTTTTTGCTGCATGATAAAGGTTAACTCAAGAATCATTCCAGTGAAATTTGGTTGATATTACATTCTGAGAAAATGATTTTTTAAAGTTTCCACTATATATCATATAGAGAAATGACAATAAAATACATAATTTTCATCTAATCACAATAATTTTTGGTAGACTGATAAGGTTAACTCAAGGATCATTCCAGAGAAATTATGTTGATATCCATCAATTACATTCTGAGAAAATGATTTTCAAAGTTTCCAATATATAACATATAGAGAGATGACCTCCGTCCATAAAATACATCCGATCACAAAAAAATTTGGTAGATTGATAAAAATTCACTCAAGGATCATTCATGTGAAATTTGGTTGATAGCCATCAATTAAATTAAGAGAAAATGATTTGTAAAGTTTCCACTAAATAACATATAGAGAAATGACCTCTGCCCATGAAATGCATATTTTTCATCTGATCACAATAATTTTTGGTGGACTGATAAAGGGTCACCCAAGGATCATTCATGTAAAATTTAATTGGTATCCATCAATTAGAATCTGAGAAAACTCACTTTTTACCATATTTGGAAATTAGCCACGCCCATTTAATACATATTTTTCATTGGATCCAAATTTCTTAAACAACTTTGAAAGAAGGTCACCCAAGGATCATTCCTGTGAAGTTTGGTTGAAATTCATCCTGTAGTTTCTGAGGTGCAGTGGCTTTCAGCCAGTGGAGCTAAAAATTATTACATTTACTAAATGGTTGTTCCCAAAATTTGTTGTCAGCCTTCATTCAAACATATGACCCTCAGCTGTGACCTTGAACTTTGAGCTATCTGAAAATTTCTTTCAAATAGCTCATCTTCTCATGACAGAAAACAATTGTACCGAGTTAGGTAGGAATCCATACATAAATGTAAGAGTATTTTGTCCAGACAAAATCAGATTGGTGGACTATATTATCCATGATTAATGCCCTGGCAGGGCAGAGCCTAAGTAACAAGTTGTTGCACTTAAGGTTAAGGTAAATCAGCTTTTATCTAAAATAACCTACTTCTGAAGAAAGTCGACATAAATAACACGAGACCTTAAGATTGGTAACCAAATACTGATAGCTTCAGCTTGATTAAGCTGAAGTTACGAGGATCTGGTCACCAATCTTAAGGTCTCAAATTATTTATGTTGACTTTCTTCTTAAGATTGGTAACGAAATCCTCGTAACTTTAGCTTAATCAAGCTGAAGTTACGAGGCCTTGGTTACCAAAAGATGAAATGTGTTCACTTTCTCAAAGCACGTGAATCCTTTAGGTTTTAGGATACAGTTATTAGGCATGCGTTAACGATGATTACCGACTAAAATTTGAGAGAACCTAAACTATTGAAAAGTAAACTCGCCAAATTACGTCACGGTTAAGCCCTGCCCTGCCAGTTCATTATTACGCAAAATAACAGCCAGACTGATGGATACACTAACTCACATACAAAACACACAGTTGTTGTTTTGAAAACCATGTCTCAATCACTGCGAGAGTCCTGCTTTCAGGATGACAAAACAGTGTAAACAGTTTGCAAATTATAATTATACCCTGCTTTTTGTGCAAGTCCACATATAAGGTAGGGTATAATTTGCAAAGTGTGTTCACTGTTTTGTCAACCTAAACACAGGGCTGGTTTGATTCTAAATGTTAAAGTTGATTGGTCAGTGGCTATGGGTTTTAAGCTGACCCATCAAAGTGCCTATATACAGTTAGTGACATCATTAAATTGACATTCATCTCAATCAAACCCATTCTGAATCCCTCACTCAGTGCTCCATTCATTCATTCTATGCACTCACTAAAAAAGAAAAGATCAACAACTACATTAAAATAACTATAGTTAGAAAAGTTCATGATTTTACTGACATGATTTAAATTACAAGCGTCTGTTTGGTTTTTGAAGAAAGAAGAAGCTATTTATAGAGCTTGCTTGCATATTTAATTGAAGGAAGGTAATACATATCACTGATTTTTTTCATCCTGAACAAAATTAACATTATTGGATTACCTCCCTTTGATTTTGATCAAAACTCATTCATCACATTCATTCAATCTCATTCCAAAATCTTTCCACAGTCATTCACCTTGTCAATTTCATGATGTTGTTAACTGTATGTTTATAGGCACTTACAATATTTTTGTTCTGACCCATTGATTAGTGATTCTGAAACACCATTTCAGCAGCAGCAAACATGTCAATATAAAAGACATTAACCTTTTCTTTTGCTTGATGATAAATAAAACTATGAAAAATATAGATAATATACCAATATTTGCTTACCTTCAGGGCTAAACAAGCCATTTCATCCGACAAAGCCTAAATTCTAAAACACTTCACAGAATTGATCATATGAGGTCAAAGATACAATCCTGATTTATCTTATTATGTCACCAAGTGAATATCCTTGACTTGATATAGAGGAATCAACTTGTCAAGTTTGTCTGATCCCAGATTAGACAATCCAGTACATATGTGCTGACTAATCTTAGTATGTACCACCTATTTTTCCTTTTTAACCCAGAATATTTTTAATATCTTTAAAAGAAATATTGACCTATAAAAAGTGCATTCAGTGCTTTCAGCACTTTGATTTTTATACAATTTGAAAAAAGTATTCTTCATAACAAGGGCCAAAACTCGTCAAACGTCATTGAACCTTAACCAAAGTAGAACATGTACATCTGTGATTGGTACTGATCCTATCTGTGAAAAAATTGAATGAAATCTGTCCATTAGTTGCTGAGCAATGGAATGGGCATGTAAAAGCCACAGACAGAACAACTGTCAATATCATCAAAAGTCCATTAATTCTATTTTGAATCTTCTGGCGATTTAGTTTGATTAAAATCCCTCCTATAGTTGTTGGTCAAGCTGACCTCTAATATAGTTATACAAAAATAGTTTTTGGAATATATAGGGGATAATTGTTTGATTCAGTGTATAGTCCGTTTGACTTCTATATGGATCAACCTTTTAATCAATTACATAAAATTGCGTTTGAATGAAGGATTTGTATGTAGTAAAATCTTAATTTCAACTTTATACCATTCCAAAAAATATTTTTTAAAAATAAAATGATTTCAAAATAATGTTTTTGTCTATCTAGTTAATGTTAATATTTTCGCATTTTCCGCTCTTAAACACGAGGGGTGATGGAGGCTGTTACTAGTAAGAAATTGTAAACATATATAGTAAAACACGTGGTTTTATACTAAATATTTGACAGATGAAATGTCCATTATTCCTTATTTGGGCATGCTTATTAGCATATCGACGGTCATGTCATCTTAAACTTAAATAGCACGTGATTTTTACCGTTATTATTCGCCGTCTCATCAAGTTTTTCTCGTGAAATTCCCATCTACTTCGTTTAATAATGCTTTTTGATTGGTCTTTACATGTAAATATAGGGTTCATTTCAGAATAAATAAAAACAATAATCAATTATCTGGTCAAACAGTGTCTGAAAAAGAGAGAATATACTCAGATTTGATATCCAACGGTAGCAAAAATCTTCGACAAACTTAATTATAATGAAATACCTGATTTTATACTAAAACAATTCACTTAAAATCTTACACTTTTTACTTGGCCCCTATGCAAATCAGCACTATTTTTGGTTATACAATTCGCTGTTCTGTTTAATACAGTTACAAGTCGGTATGAAAGGCTGGAAGTTAACATGTAGACGGACGGACAAAATCATTATTTTACATTCAAAAATTCTGAAAAAACAAAATTCGTCATGGTACTAGCTGGAAAATATGATATGTCAAGAAAAATATGCGTTTCATCAATTAATTTCTGAGATTTTCGGCGAAATGTTGGTCCATATAGAAGTCAAACGGACTATAAGATGGAATTATATTTCATTGAGTGAACAACAAAAGCTACATTTTCACGAGTGGTAGAGCCAAGTGAAAATATAGCCTTTATTGTTCAAGAAGTGAAATACTAATTGATCTTCCTTGAAAAACAAATGGTTATTCCTTTTCTTTAGCAAAATGAGACAAATGTAGACAAATGAAGAAATTTTGACAAATTTTCCTAAAGCGCGTCATTATGCATGTGACTGCTATGCAATGTTCATGATGACCCCACTTTTTGGGCCCCGCTTGGGTGATGTCAGATGAAATGAATGAAAGCGGGGTATAAGCTTTTGATAATTTCACTGGTAAGACATTGTTGAGATTATCAAATTGATCATCCACCATTATTTCTCGACAAACCATCGAACAGCATTAAAGAAAATTAAGTCTTCTTCCTATAGAATATAGTGGCAGTATTTATATGACTTTGATTTTTGGTGAACGAACGTCGTTCACCAGTGTTATATACCATGTCAGGAAAATCCTGTTGGATGTTAATACATTTGAAATAAAGTAGCGCCTCTTAAAATTCAATTTAGTATCTTTCAATATTTTTCTTCGCAAAATCAATCTTTATTTCTTGAATGGCATGGTACTATTATTCTTTATCAAGTGAAGATAATGAAAATTCGCCTTGAAAAACACAAAATGATCTTGCAATGTTTATCAAGGGAATTTTTGATCGGCGTAAGCTTGTCGAGAGTTTTAAGCAAAAACAAAGTTTGTGTCTAAACACCGTAGAGACAGATACTATGTTTTTGACCCAAGCCTGCGCTGATGCAACTTGTAGTAATTAGCCGGAAATACGTGTTTATTTAGGTCATGTCCTCTTGAACTTACATTCGGCAATACTCGGGCGATCTCCGACGTCTCCGATTTAAATATAGGTTACAGAATCGGCCGAGTTCAGACGAATGACACATCAAGACACCTTGTGTCATGAGAAACTGTAACGCGGTGTTACATAACTTTTCAACTAGCGACAGTCAGTCTCGAGACGGGTTTTAAGAATAATTCGAAGTGTGTTTTACATGTACAACCTTTCTTGTACCTTTTATTTGAATAGGGATGAATGCAGCTATTAAGATTGATTGATTGATTGATTGATTGATTGATTGATTGATTGATTGATTGATTGATTGATTGATTGATTGATTGATTGATTGATTGATTGATTGATTGATTGATTGATTGATTGATTGATTGATTGATTGATTGATTGATTGATTGATTGATTGATTGATTGATTGATTGATTGATTGATTGATTGATTGATTGATTGATTGATTGATTGATTGATTGATTGATTGATTGATTGATTGATTGATTGATTGATTGATTGATTGATTGATTGATTGATTGATTGATTGATTGATTGATTGATTGATTGATTGATTGATTGATTGATTGATTGATTGATTGATTGATTGATTGATTGATTGATTGATTGATTGATTGATTGATTGATTGATTGATTGATTGATTGATTGATTGATTGATTGATTGATTGATTGATTGATTGATTGATTGATTGATTGATTGAATAGGGTTTTACGCCGCTTTCAACACTATTTCAGTTATATCGCGGCGGCTGGAGCACCTAACAATGGATTCCTGGTATTTCTCACACCAGTACTACCATTACATCCTTTCCTAGCCTCCGCTATCTCACATCGGTCTACGACTACCAACTCATTGGTGAGAGGCAAATAGTCGGAAAGAATGAGTGCCGCCGTCGGGGATCGAACCCGGGACCTCTAGTTTGACAGTCCGGCGCGCTACCAACTGCGCTATGCGCTTATAAGATTTTTCTGTAAAATTGCGTTGACTGAAGTAGGGCTGTAAGGATACACTCGAATATTCGGTGAACTTATTCCCAGCGAAAACGTTTCGTATTCGTCAGTCTCAGAAGCGAATATTGCCGAATACCAAATGCGACAGGCACGGAAGATATTTCATTGGGGCCATTCTACTTTGCATTTTTTCAATCTGTAAAACCATATCAATTCAAAATTTTATTTGAAAATTGAATAAATGATAGCTAAATATTCAACCCTAGATACCACTCCAATTGACGAGTAGATATTGCCGTGGTCAAGGGGGGACCAGATCCGTCATGCACTTGTTTACAATTCGACAGGCGGGTTTAGTTGTTAATTTTTTCTGGAAAAGTCATTGCGTTTTTTACAGAAATCATAAAAATCTTAATCGATGAATGAAAACTGGCTCCATCCTTCCCAAAATATGTTAAGAATTGGTTAACTACAGTTTAAGCATAAACTAGCTCAGAGCAGAAAAGTCTAATATCAGCAGCAAAAATCCTGCAGTGTTATAAAAGTGAATAACGACAAAAGTGTCAACCACGGAAGTGGTTTTGGCTTCAGATATGATAAAAATGAATCCCTCAGGTTATGGTTCAAAATACTATTAATAAGTTAACAAATCATAACTTTAAACAATGAGTACAGTTCAGGACTGACTGATATTCATAGGTGTTTCTTTGGTTGGTACTCAAAGACCTTTTCATCCTCTGAGAAAAAACAAAGATAGATAAAAAAAAAAGTTAAAACAAATACAACAAAATTACTTGAAATAAGCTTAAACATGATAACAAATACTTTTGTAAAAACAAACACCATTGGATATAGGTTGAAGACAGTTTGAGATAGGATTAAATCGTTTCTCCATTTATGTTTAATTAATAAATGTACCCATTTCAAATGTGTAAACGAAATTTTCACAGAGTAACAACTCATATTCTAACAAATATTTTTCTAACAAGATTTTTCTTCTCTCTCCCTTTCTTTGAATTTGCAGTGAAATTTCCGAATAACGGAAATTTTGTAGAGACAATTCCTCCCTCCTTTTTTACATTCATAATTTCTCTTTTCTAATTGAATTCAATATATCACTCTAGAATGCCACCAGGTTCGTTCACCATCAGTACTTTCAGTGCTTTGATTCCCCAAAGCATTGCAACTCATATAGACATAGGGTCAACAAAAGAGCTTGATTTTTGTCATAATAACTACTCTTCTTTTCTCTAAAAAAAAAAGTATTCTCAAGAGAGAATCATGGAGACAAACTCATGTCTGAGTAGAGAATGGTACTCTATCAAATTGTCTGTTTCATATACTGGTAGAAAAAAAATGTCCATATACATAACCACAATTTGATTTCTTTCAAATCAAATGCAATTTTTTCTTCTCAGAGCAACAAACAAAAGGGGATTATTGGGATTTATATTCACATTACAACAACTTTGACATAAATCGTGTCAAGGAATCAGAGCAAAAATATTGTAAGTATAAAATAAATAGGTACTTACAATAGTTTTCTGCTGACCACTTGAAAAGTTGTGAGAAGTTTTTCACGTAACCCCCTCTTATTTAGTCTTCTGCATCTTATACCTCTTTCTATTTGGCAATGAGTTTCATTTTGTCATTTTATCAATGGGTTAATAGTAGTACATGTAGTATATTTGTAACAGACCTGGGGTAATCGTAATCGGTAATCATGATTACATGTAATTGATTACAATTTTCAGGTAATCATGTTGTAATCGGTAATCGGAGCATTTCTGATTACATGTAATCGTAATTTAATCCATTACATTGCAAAAAGGCCTGTAATCGTGATTACATCTCGATTACATTATGATTACATTTGTTGTGTTTGCAAGTACAAGCTTTGAAAAAAATTATTTTCCATGATAGTCATATTAATTTTGGCAAATTTTTATTTATACTTAAATAACCATCCTAGGTTTAGTATTGAATACAAAAATGTCAATTGAAAACACTCTCAAAGTAATTGGAGTGACTAGATAGAACTTGAATTGAGAAAAAGATTTTTCCCAAAACAGATAATGTATTGGGAAAAATAATCATGTAGTATATTTCTATTATCGTCTTATACCCAAATGTTGTTTTTTTTCCCCTAGTTTAGAACATTCTGTTTTCTTGCTTTAAATGTTGAAAATTCAAACTAATCAAAATGTCTAATGAACATGAAGTGTTATAATGATAATGTTTAAGGTGTTTAGGAATTAAAAGAAGTGTCAGTCTCATCTAAGATAATCCATAGCCTCTGGCACTTATTGAACAATTACCTGTTAATAACCCTTTACTAGTATTTGACAGCCCATGAAAGTTATATTTTGATATTCATTTATAGATTGTCATAAAAATTAATCTTCTCTTCTTATATTAATTTTCAATTGTCCGATAATTTTCTCAAATCCAAATAACATGACAAAAGTTCTACGTACATGCATCTATGCTATGATTGTCCCATTACAATACCATGCAGGAATCTTGATGTTGATTCATAAGGGTAAATTTTAAAGTCCATCGGGCAAAAATTCAATAAAGTACTGCAAACACAGGATAGTTATTACACTATCTTTTGAAGTTTTCCGACAAAGTTAAATGAGCCTAAAAGACATTTGACATATCCATTATGTTTTACAGTTTGACATGCTGTTTCCATGAATTGAAAAAAAAGAATTATTGACTCTGTCTAAGGCCTTTACTTTCTTTTTTTCACAATGTTAATCATACTGAATTATTCTATAGCAAAAACTCTTATTTTCTGAACTTAAACAAAAATGAAAACTAGAAAATGTTAAATAATTATGCTAAATATAATTGAAAATTGAGAAGATTCTGGCCAGAAAAAAAATCTAAATTTTATCTTTTATTTGTGCATCAAATATTCAAAAATACCAATAAGAGCATTAATAAATGTCAACCTAGGCTATAGGTGCTCACTGCTTTCCATAGCAGTGGAGGCAAATATAAGAGGATATTAAAGCTTTGGGCATATCTAAACTCATAAAAAGCACCATGGTATATATCAACAGACCTAAGAGAAGAATTGGCATAAATTATTTACTGTTTATCCTTCCACTTTTTGTTAATTGTTAACCTAACTTGAATTAAAAAAACTTCCAAAAAGACAAAAATGTTTATTAGTAAGGTTGAAATAAAAATGTAATCACATGTAATCAGATGTAATCATGATTACATCATAAAAGTAATTGTAATTGTAATTGATTACAATGAAAAACTGTGTAATCATAATGTAATCAGTAATCATAGAATCTGCAAGTAATTGTAATTGATTACACTGGCATGTAATCAACCCCAGGTCTGATATGTAAATCCTAAATTGAGATATAGCCCAAAAGCATTGTAAATGCCTAAAACTATATAGGCACTTACAATAGTTTGGAACTTACCCCTGGAAATACTTAAATACTAAGATGGTCCAACTGTCAAAGGACAGTAGGCCTTTAACATTAAAAACATAGAGGGCCATAGTGGCCCTAAATTGCTCACCTGAATTAACAATCTAAAAATTCAAGGTATTCCTAAGATTTGACCCCGTGACCTAGTTTTTGACCTCAATTGACCAAATTTCAAACTTGTCTGAGATTTAATCAAGATAAACATTCAGACCAATTCCAGATTGATTGGGCTAAAAATATGGTTTCTAGAGTGTCCACACGGTTTTTCTAAGATTTGATCCCGTGACCTAGTTTTTGACCCCACTTGACCGGATTTGAAACTTGTCCAAGATTTCATCAAGATAAACATTCTGACCAATTTTCAGGTTGATTTGGCTAAAAATATGGTCTCTAGAGTGTCCACACGGTTTTTCTAAGATTTGACTCTGTGACCTAGTTTTTGACCCCACTTGACCCAATTTCAAACTTGTCAAAGATTTCATCAGGTTAATCAATTTGACCAATTCTCAGGTTGATTTGGCTTAAAATATGGCCTCTAGAGTGTCCACAGTGTTTTTCTTTGATTTGACCCAATGACCTAGTTTTTGACCACGCATGATCCAATTTTGATCTTGTCCGAGCTTTTATCAAGATAATCATTCTGACCAACTTTCAGGTTGAATAGGCTTAAAATATGGCCTCTAGAGTGTCCACAAGGTATTTCTATGATTTGACTCCGTGACCTAGCTTTTGACCCCACTTGACCGAATTTCAAACATGTCGGACATTTTATCAAGATAATCACTCTGACCAATTTTCAGGATGATTGGGCTAAAAATATGACCTCTAGAGTGTCCACAAGATTTTTCTAAGATTTGACCCCATGACCTAGTTTTTGACTCCACTTGACCCAATTTCAAACTTGTCAGAGATTTCATCAAGATAATCATTCTGACCAATTTTCAGGTTGATTTGGCTAAAAATATGGCCTCTAGAGTGTCCACAATGTAAATGTTGACGACGCACGACGGACAATGGACCACGGACATCAAGTAACCCAAAAAGCTCACCTTGAGCACTTTGTGCTCAGGTGAGCTAATGATGATATCTAATTCTCCAGTCTACATAAATCAAATAAATAGATACCAGTCTAGAAATAACTGGTACATTATACTAGTCTTACCCGCACTGTGAATGTCATTGTCTTGCCAACAGTTTGGGGTTCCTGCCAATTCCATTTGACCCGTGTGTATTGGGCAACGTCATAATGTCCTGTTAAAAAGTTGAGGATGGATTTCTTCGATGGTGGGTAAAATTGAAACAAGGAATCATGGGTTCTTGAGATAAACATGGCTGCTGCTGCAATCAATGTCACAAGGATTGTTGTGAAAACTGAAAAGAGAAACAAGAGGGCGTTGGCCCTGGGTCTCTCACCTGAGAAAAAACATCATTACCTAGTTATGTCCATGCAACCACAGAAAAAGAGATTTTCACCCTACAGTCATGATTTTAGCTGTTTTTATTAATGTCAATATATTTATCGCCCAGAACAATTTTCAAGTCTGTAGGGTTCCTGATACAGGAGGAGAATAAAGTTTAAGATTTCAAAAATGATCCAAAGTACTACCCCCTCCCCAAGACACTCAGCACCTAGTGACCCTACAGTCATGATTTTAGCTATGTTGATTAATGTCAATATATTGATCACCCATGACAATTTTCAAGTCTGTAGGGTTCCTGATCCAGGAGGAGAATAAGGTTTAAAATTTCAAAATTGATCCAAAGTACTACCCTCTCCCCCCAATGCTCCGCATCTGGTGGCCCTACATTCATGATTTTAGCTATTTTATTTTAGATCCATATGCTTATCATCAATGCAAATATTGAAGTCTGTAGGGCTCCTGGTTCAAAAGAAGACGAAGGTTAAAGTTACAAAATTTTCAATAAAGTACTACCCCCTCCCCCTTTGTGCTCCACACCTGGTGAATCTACAGTCATGATTTTAGCCATTTTTATTAAGGTCTATGAGCTGATCATCCATGCCAATATTCAAATCTGTCGGGCTCCTGGTTCAGAAGAAGAAGAAGGTTAAAGATTACAAAATTTTCACAAAAGTACTACCCCTTCCCCCCTGGTGCTCCGCACCTGGTGGCCCAACAGATATGATTTTAGAAATTTCATTAAGGTGTATGAGCTGATCATCCATGCCAAATTTCAAGGCTGTAGGGCTGCTTGTTCAGAAGAAGAAGAATCTTAAAGATTTTCTTAAAGTTTTAACTTTGGTTGCCATAGCAACCAGAGTTTTTCACCGATTTCAATTCTTTTAGCAATTCTGAAAGGGGATCACCTAAGGAACATTTCTGCCAAGTTTAGTTAAAATTTGCCACGTAGTTTAGGAGAAGATGTCGTTTAAAGAAATTGTTGACAGACGACAGACGGACGACGGACAAAAGGTGATCACAATAGCTCACATGAGCATGTTGTGCTCAGGTGAGCTAAAAAGTATCAGCTGCGAGTCCTTAGGACCCTCTGGGAATCAACTTCAGAGATAAATTGAAGACTGTTTTAAAACAGTCTTCAATTCTCCTCAGAAGTTGATACAAAAAAGTCTATATCTATACAATCCCTTGTGTAGCTTAATTCAGAGAAACTTTAACATTAACACAAAAACATGAGGATAGCTCAAAATAAAATAGTCCACACTTAAAGCAGTGACTCCCAAAACTTGAGCAAGGACCCTTATAAGCCTAACTATTGAGTCCTTGGGACCCAATTTTGTTGATGTGACACTAAAACCCTGGATTTGCTTTTTGTTCTACACCCATAACCATGTATTTTGAAGACAAATGAAATTTGAAAATCTGAATTGGAGACTGGAAAGCCACGTCCAATTGATTGATTGAATGGGGTTTTAAGCCGCTCTCAACATTATTTCAGTTATATTTAGGCGGCTGGAGCACCTAACCATAGATTCCTGGTAATTCTCACACCAGTACTACCATTACATCCTTTCCTAGCCTCCAGCTGCTATCTCACATAGGTCTACCATTATCAACCCATTGGTAAGAGACAAATAGTCGGAAAGAATGAGTACCTCCATCAGGAATCGAACCCGGGACCTCTAGAGTGCCAGTCCAACGCGCTACCAACTGCGCTATGACTGCGGCTTGACAGCCATGTCCAAGGTCAAGATCATAGGCGTAAGTAGGATTTTGAAATTTATACGCACTCACCAGACCAGACCAACATAAATATAATATAGGATAAAGGAGATATGTGGACTGTGACAAAAATTGAATGTCCTCCGCCCGCTCCCTTTTCAATGATTTGAGTGCTAGTGAATAATCAAAACATCGTAACTACAGCTTGAATAAGCTGTAGTTTCGATGTTTAGATCATTCATCAAAGACATTTTTCGAAAGAGGATTTATTTCTAATACGCACTTGCGTAATGTGCATAATGGGAGTTACGCCCTTGAAGATACAGGGCCAGCCATTTATGATTTATCCACACTAGTACACATGTAAGCATTCAGCTTTGAATTTCAAGCCAAACCAAATGTTTGGATGCAAGTCTCATATTTATCAGTTTGATTATTCTCATGTTCTATTTAAGTGCATTAAATATCAATTTAGCAAATTGCCTAGGTAATATTATATTGAATATCTATGAATGACTTACTATTTCTCTCAATTAACCTCCATAATACATTACCAGATAGAAATTTAAATAACTGACCACAAACTTCTGAGAATTTTGTAGTATTTCCAAATCATAAAACAAGGGTGTTAGGAATTATGCATGACAATATATGGATCTTTGTCAAATTGATAAATGAGGCTATTAGCATTATTGAAGTAATGTTTCCTATAGGACTATTGTATGCTTTAATGACCAAATATCAGACAGTACTTTATATTTTATAGATATAGCTAACATTGCTATGAATTCTGTTCTTCTTTTACCATCTGTTAAATATTTGCTGCTAATATAGTTTCAATGTATAAGACATGTAAGGAATAGAAAACAAGTACCGCAGTATATGGGAAATAGACACAGGTGTCAGAAAGTGTCTACTTCCCTTATACAGCAGCATGAGATTTTCTATCCGACATAACACTGTCCGTATTTTTTACCAAAACTGCTAATTAATCAAAAAGAGTAAATCTCATGTTATAACTGTAAAATAAGTTATCATCCTAAAATTACTTATGAATCCATCACTGTTTCTTATTGCAGATCTTTTGCATTTTTGCTACCATAGAAAGTCTTTTAGAATAATGAGTTCATATAAAATGCTCAACATCTTTATGAAATAACTCCGCAAGCAAACCCTTTTGAGATTCACGTGCATGACATAATGCCATTGTATATCTGTAAATAAAACGCTCGGATTTGTATCTGTGATATTTCCATTTGAAATACTCTTCTGATTACCTTATTCCCTTCAATCTTGGTCTAAGAAATGTATTTATTTTGGTAGGTACATAAAATAGTTTTCAACAAAAAAATCCACGCACTTACATAACTTGTTAATAATAATACATGTAGTAATAAAATTCAATCTAAATTACATTCTTTAATGCTTTTCTGTGGATTATCAGGAAATAACAATGGATTATGATTTGATAAACTCACTGCTTGACCATTGAAATTATCAAAACCCTATACCCTGCTTTTGTTCATTTCACCCCATCTAATGTTATTGCAGTGGAGTCCAATAAGTGATATCATCATGAACATTTCTTAACAAACACATGCAAAATGATGCACTTTAAGAAAATTTCCACATTTTGTTTCATTTTTGTGTTAACAGAATAGAATAATAGTTTGGGTTTTTTTGAGTAAGATTGATTGAATATTTCATTTCATGAACAACAAAAGCTATATTTTTTATTTATATTTAATGGAGTGAAAAGCTTTTTTTTTTTCCTCACGAGTGGCCTGAGTGAAAATATAGCTTTTGTTGTCCATGAAATGAAATATAAAATGATTTTGCACTGAAACAAAAGATTATCCTCTATTTAATTCATTCTTGCATTGTCTTAAAGTACTCCACTTTGCAACTGATTACTAGGCAACATCATCATGAGGTCATCAAAATTTGTTTGTTTGCTTACTCTCAGATAACGTCATAAAGAGTAAAATGAAAATAAGCAGGGATCATTTTTTGATAATTTCACTGGTATGGCGTTGAGATTCCATGTGATAAACTACCCTTTTCTCAATAAACCTCCATTAGAGCATTAGAGAAGGGATTATCACAGCATATAATCCTGCTGTACATATGTGCAGGTTGATCTTAGCCTACAATACTTGCGCTCTACTGAATGTTTCTGGAAAAAATGTTATTAGGTGGGTTGGAATATTACAAAAAGACTAGAAAGCCATGAATGGCTTGAGTCGCTCCACAGGCTTGAAATTCTTGTAAAAGCAAATAAATGGTTTGACTTGATTTTTAGATATTTGGGGTTCTACTGATGTTGAAAATGATTTTCAAAGTTTCAACTATATAACAGATAGAGAAATGACCTCTGCTATTAAAAGACATATTTTTCATCAAATCAAAATAATTTTTGGCTGCATGATAATGGGTCACCCAAAGATCATACCAAAAATGTTTGATTGATTTCCACCAGTTACATTTTGAGAAAATGTTTTTCATAGTTTTCACTATTTAACATATTGAGAATTGACCTCCACCCATAAAATGTATATTTTTCATCCAATCAAAATAATTGTTGGTACACTGATAAAGGCTCACCCTAGGATCATTCCAGTGAAATTTAGTTGATATCCAAAAATCAGATTCTGAGAAAATGATTTTCAAATTTTCCACTATATAACATATAGAGAAATGACCTCTGCCTATAAAATACATATTTTTTATCCAATCATTACAATTTTTGGTACACTGATAAAGGGTCATTCAAGGACCATTCCAGTTAAATTTGGTTGATATCCATCAGTTACATTCTGAGAAAATGATTTTCAAAGTTTCCACTATATAACAAATAGAGAAATGACCTCCGCCCATAAAATGCATATTTTTCATCCAATCACAATGATTTTTTGTAGACTGATAAAGGGTCACTCAAGGATCATTCCAGTAAAATCTGGTTGATA
Source organism: Fragum whitleyi (assembly GCA_948146395.1). Classification (NCBI taxonomy): domain Eukaryota; kingdom Metazoa; phylum Mollusca; class Bivalvia; order Cardiida; family Cardiidae; genus Fragum; species Fragum whitleyi. The sequence goes on along the minus strand of OX411544.1, from coordinate 93,035,734 downwards.
TCCATCAGTTACATTCTGAGAAAATGATTTTCAAAGTTTCCACTATATAACATATAGAGAAATGACCTCCGCCCATAAAATGCATTTTCCATCAGATCACAATGATTTTTTGTGGACTGATAAAGGGTCACCCAAGGAACATTCATGTAAAATTTTTTTGGTATCCATTGATTAGAATCTGAGAAAACTCACTTTTTACCATATTTGGAAATTAGCCACGCCCATTAAATCCATGTTTTTCATTGGATCAAAATTTCTTGAACAACTGTGAAAGAGGGTCACCCAAGGATCATTCCTGTGAAGTTTGGTTGAAATCCATCCAGTAGTTTCTGAGGAGAAGATTTTTAAAGAAAAGTTTACAACCGGACGCAGGCACGGATGGACGGACGGACGGATGCACGACGGACACAACGCCATGACAATAGCCCCAGTGGCTTTCAGCCAGTGGAGCTAAAAACTGCCAATGGATGCATAAGCTCCGTTGTTAGGATGCAATTTGTTTGAAACAAAATCTAAATTCAGCTGGGCAAGAGCTAATAGACCGAAATGCCTAAAATAAATTGGTTCAGGGTTTCTTGATTATTCAAACTGCTCAGAATAAACTTGTCGTCTCTTAAAAGCAAAATTTTAGACTGTTTCTACAAAATGAGCGCTAAATGTCAGAATAATGATGTACAACCAACATCAAAATGATGGAAAGCTGGCAGTTATCTCCAAGATATTTGACAGAATTGAAATTTAATTTAGAATTTCCATAATAGAAGAGGGTACAAATTTCTCCCATTATTTGGGGTTTATTTTCCTCCCGTGCATTGAACAAACTGAATGTAAATGCATCTCAATTTTGTAGGATTTTAAAGTCATATTGATTGGTCACAGGAATCCTATTATATAGAGCATAATTGTTTGTTTCAGTTTAAGATCAATTTATCTTTCATTGAGTGAACAAGAAAAGATATACATTTTCTGAAGAGGTAAAGCCAAAAGTAACAAGATGTGTTTGTGAAACACGAATGCCCCCGTAACGGCATTTTTTTTCAAAGTTTGTGCTTGACAGATGACCTTGACATTGTTACATGACCTTGACTTTGGTACCAGCGGATGCGGATCATTGAGATCTATCATCATGCCAAATATGAGCTTTGTACCTTGAATAGGCTTGAAGATATTGGCAAGGTTAAGTTTTCGGACAGACGGATGGACAGACGGACAGACAGACTACCAGACAGACAGACGGACATGAGTAAAACAATATGCCCCCGATCTATCGATGCGGGGGCATAAAAATATAGTTTTTGTTGTTCACAAAATGAACTATTTATCAATCCTTCATGGAAAAACAAACAATAATTCTATTTCCTATCAATCATGCTTTAATAAGTGTTACATAACGAACTGTCCTCAACCGAAGCAAAGCTGAAAAAATTCCTACGTGAGCAAGTGTCGATTCCATGCGGACAACAATATTCAATAAATGGTTTACAAGTCCAATGTACTTACCACTGAGCCAGAGAAGTTCTTCTTTGGCTCAGTGGTTTGTGCATTTGACTTGTAACCAATCAATCGAATATTGTTGTCCCTGTGGGTTTGACACTGGCTCAAGTCGGATATTTTTTCCAACTATGTTTTGATTGAGGACAGTTCATACGTAACATGAGACAAATGAGGAAATTTTTGGACAAATTTTCTTTAAGGTTCATGTAAAGTGTTTGAGACCCAATTTTAAGGGCATTCATTTGCCAAGAAAAGGCAGTATGTCCAGGAATATTATATATCAAAATGAAGCTATTTATGAGCACAAGCAGTTGAAAAACATAAGACTGTTATAACTATAGCGGTATAGCCTAAACATTGTGGAAAAGGGTCATTTTGTACAGAACAAGCAACTGCATGACTGTTGGATAAAATTGGCTCATATTTTAACAAAGTCTAGCCTAAAGTACCATCCAGGTAGTGCTACAACAATTGGTATAAAACTCAGCCCCAAAACGTAGTTATGCAAGCAATTTATTTTGACTTATTTTATAAACACATATGTCATATATGTCATTCTAATTTTGTAAACGTGTAGATCTTTTTAGGGTATGGTGTGTTATCACAACATAAATAGACATTAATTGTTTATATACCTGTAAGGTTGATTAGCAATATATCAATTTCTATTTCACAGAATGATAAATATATAGTAATATTGTAGATCATTGAATTAAAAAAAACCTATAATTTGAAATAAATCGCATAAAATATTTCACAATATTATGGTGTGATGTTGCACCATACCTAACATCTATTTTGAAAACAGACCGAACCGGTTTGACATGTATGTTGACAAAATAAATGGAAATTGATTGTTTCAAAAGAGCCTTTTGAGACTGAGTTTTATATCTAAGGTTGTAGCACTACCTGGATGGTACTTCAGACTGTACTTTGTTAAAATATGGGGCAATTTTATGCAACCGTCATGCAGTTGCTTGTTCTGTACAAATTGACCCTTTTCCACAATGTTTTGGCTATACCGCTATAGCTATGGTGGTTTTATGTTGCCTAACTGCTTGTGCTCACGAATAGCTTCATTTTGATATATAATATACCTGGACATACTGCTTTTTCTTGGCTAATGAAGTGCCCTAAATATTGGGTCTCAAACACTTTACATGAACCTTAAAGCATGTGATTACTAGGTAAGATCATGACAACTCTTATGTATTGGGCTCTGCTAAGACACCTTTAAACAGGGTGAAAAAAACCAAAGCAAGGAATAATTTTGTATTGTAATATGACTTACGTCGCGGGAATAAAATAAACCCATTGAATATTTTTGATATTACACGGGTGTTATTGCACTAGTTCAATAGCGACTGCAAAAGTGATGTCATAATGTATATATTGTGACGTCAGTTTTAAACGCCGTAATAAGTTTCGCGGAAAAAGCGGAAATTGAAATAAAAAATTTCAAGAATTTTGACGATTTTCTCCCAAAATTGTGGTCATATCATAAATAGAATATAAAATTTGCGCTCATGTAATACAGAATTCATTAAACTCGTCATCTTTAAACAGATAAAAACTCTGCACAGCCTCATTTTGATCTGTTTATAGATGACTCGTGAAATAAATTCCGTATTCCATGACCACTCATTCAATATCCTATATGTAATTTCACCTGTTTGACAGTGACATTATCAGGTGATGATCTACAGTTAATTTTCTTGATAAGAAAATCATTAGGAAACCTCAGTTAACACTGTTAAAATTCATTACTTCAAAAACGTTGCGGAACTATTACGGGTCCACTACCTTAATGCTTTTCGGTGGATTAGGAAACCTCGGTCAACACTGTGAAAGTTTATGAGTGTCGAAAGTTGCGAAACTATTATGGTCCCACTACCTTAAAGAAAAACGTCTATCTGTACATCTACAAGAACTAAGGCAAAATATCTATCAGATTGATGTCCTTTTGCTTTTCCCCTTTTAGTTTGAGAACTTGTCCTCTAAACAATCATTTAAATGATTGGGTGGTTGGGTACAGCAATCATGTAGCAGTTCCCAAGTGGAATTGCCCTCTATACACTTTCCTTAGCTATAGATTTATTTCATTATGAAATGCCATATCAGATATACGACAAAGGGTTTATCTCTAAAAAGACTTTGGCACAAAAATAGCAATTTCTATAAAAAGATTTACAAAACTGTGAAAAAGTGCTTATAAAGCAACGAGTTATCTACATTGAAAGAATTATGCACCAATTATCATCAAAGTTTGCACTATTATAGAATAAAATCCAACTAAATTTCTTTGAAGTGAGTATTTGTAGATTTCATTGAGGTATGAATCTTAAAACCATATCACACTGTATGAATGCACAAAGGGGATTCATACATAAGTGTGACTATGAAATCAATAAACATTATCTTCATATCTTATAATTTAATAAAATGAAGCAAAAATGTTAAGTTTTGTCAGTAAATAACAGATTTCTTAAGGGACTACATTTTGTGGAAGCTTACAATACAGCTGCATACTCAATTTTGTTTTCATTGCAGAATAAAACAAACTTTTCAGCTAATCAGAATGCACAAATATTGATTTTACACCACTAAAAGTTAAATTATTTTTAATTATTTTATAAGAGAGCAATGTGACTTTTTACATTACAAAATGAGCCTTTGCATGAAATTTTAAAAAAATTCAATTGAGTGCAAAGCAAAAACTCAGGCCAGTCTGTGCATTTGCACATTCTGACCAGAGTCCTCACTATGTGATTTGTAGATAGACAATGTCTCAGAATATCTTTAGACAGTTAGGCTGAATCTTCTAATTACACTATGTAACTGTCTGGACTAATAAATCTTTGAATCTCATGCAGGTGTCAAATTGTTGGAAATGCAATGAACTGGCTCAAATTTCTTTACTCAAACTTACATGACAAAAGAGCAGAATTTTGATTAAAAACATGTAACCCCTTGTCATGCTGAATAAATTTTGGCTAAAATTTTTAATCAAAATCAAAGGGCAAAAAGCACTGAAAGTTCCAACTGTTGGTCAATTTTTATTCGAAAAACTAAATCTATTGACAATTCTGGTTTGAAAGTGAGAAACAGGTGGTGTAGACTAACATCAGACTGCACATATGTGCAGGCTGATGTTTGTCTATAGCTCCTGCCAAAGCAGTAATATTCCGGGTCCAGCATGACAAAAGTTAAGCAAATCACACAGGGAAAAAGTTTAACAGAAAACAACACAAAAGGCTGAGAGGTATTTGGCGCCAGGGTTGTCCTGTAAATAAGGGAGCTGCTAATAGACTGGAAACATGATAGCCTGGCTATATGAGCCAAATATGAATCAATAGGATCCATTATTAACTTGGCTGTATTTGCCAACCTCATTTGTAATACTGATAGGTATTAATTTTACAGACAACATCATAGTGCTGGGAATCACACAATTATATCTGAACTGTCATATGAAAACGGATCATGGGGAAATTCCATATAATAAATTCAACTTATAAGCATTGTCAAGGAAATGTGCCCATTGGATTCAAGAAATTTTGTTTAAAATCACAGCCATCAGACATCAGGGCCCGAGATGAAAAAAAATTTTTTGGTGCTAAACTGAAAATTTACTCAAACCTCTACTTGATAAAGCTGTAAAATTCTGTTGTGATAGATAATAAATGCAGGAGCACAGAAAATAAAATTGATAAGTTGCTGCAATAAACACCTAATTGTAAATATCTTTTATGTTCATATATGTATTTACTTGAGCACTTAATAAAGGTGCCTAGGCTTGGCTTCAGTTACATGCTGGATAAGTGGATGAAAAAAGGTTAAGTCAGGAAAGGGGCACAACTGATACTGGGCATTCAATCTTTATCATAGGTTAAGACGGAAAACACCTAAAATTCCGGTAATATTCCTGTTAGAGTCTGGGTGGACTTTTTCGTACGGGTAATATGCATTCAGTTATTCCCCTTGATATCATAGATTGCTCCTTTGATAGGGAATATATTCCAAGTTTCAAGTGAGTGCCTGTTACTATACAGGGTTTTAAGTAGCCAGGACCCTAAAAACTAAATAATTGGAGTCCCAAAGACTCTCTTGGGAACAACTTCTGAAAAGAGTTGAAGCCTGTTTTTCACAGGCTTCAATTCTTTTCTGCAGTTGAGCCCAAAATATTAATATACTTTCATCAATGCCTTTATCTTTAACCAGGGAAAAGCTCTAACTTTAAATCTAGGATTCTTGACCAATTGGTGAAAGACAAGTAGTCAGAAAGAATGAGTGCCACTATCAGGGATCAAACCCAGGACCTCTAGAATGAGAGAGGGACATGCTACCAACTGCACTTTGACAATAGCTCAGGACAAGGTGAGGATACAAGTATTTGGTAACTCAAAGATGATACATTGATATTCACTTTTGCCAAGCGAGTTTATTCTTTTGGTTTTAGGATACAGTTATTTACAGCAGCTAAAAATCTGTATTTCCACATCCCAATCAAAGTTCAGTGTGTGTATCAAAGTTCAGTGTGTGTATCAAAGTTCAGTGTGTGTATCAAAGTTCAGTGTGTGTATCAAAGTTCAGTGTGTATATCAAAGTTCAGTGTGTGTATCAAAGTTCAGTGTGTGTATCAAAGTTCAGTGTGTGTATCAAAGTTCAGTGTGTGTTCAGTGTGTGTATCAAAGTTCAGAGTATGTATCAACGTTCAGTGTGTGTTGATTGAGAAAGAGATATTAGTGTCTATATTGTAGATTTTACTTTGGATTAAAAGTATATTATAATGACAAATTTTCTTCATCTTTTTGAGGAACAAATCGATAGCTCAGCGCGAAACAGTTGTAACTGCCTATAAACATATAGGCAGTTACAAATGTTCCATGCTGAGCCATAGAAATTGTACAGATGAAAGAAAATAAGTGATTGTGAAAATGTCCCATTGTGTTTTTTGGTCATGCATTGACAATAAACACCAGAATTGGGAAACAATTACAATAAATCTCTGGAGAGTCTCTGACATTTCTCAGGATAGCTTTATTATCACTCTTTACAGAAGAGGTCTTTCAGTAGAAAAATTTAACATTTTTGGAACTCAAGGTTTTTAATTTACGCCCTACTAACAGTATGCTGTGTAATACCAATGAAATTTTCGACAAGCACATGACAATGACACAGTGGCCACTTTTCAGAGGGATTATTTAGCTTACTCAAAGTTTACTTGATGCATCATGCTGTGTCAAAAAAGAGGTTGTCACCTAACTCTCCTACATAATAGCCTTCTCTCTGATAAATAAGCTGAAGGAGACACTCTCCATCAGTTTATTATAGACTGGGCTATGATATCATATACAAATTTTCTCCACTTGTCCCTGGACAAGTATAAGTTGATTTCTTACTTATCCAGGATCAAAATGAACTTGTCAGCAAAAAATGGACTGATAAATATTGAGAAAACTTTGTTTTTAATGAAGAAAATGCTGTAACCCAGCATTTTCATCATTAAAGACAATGTTTTCTACCCTTTGATATAAACAATATAACTTTTCTCCTAGATCTTTTTTCATACTGTTCCAAGATTTGCTTTGTTATTTACTTGTCCATGAACAAGTATCTTGGAAAAATGAACATGACCGCAAGTGGAAAAGCTTGTGTTGGACAAGTCAGCCATGGGAATTCTTCAACCATGGATAACCCTTCATGCTTTTGGAATTTCTCTTTGTCATGAATTTTTTTGTTTTATTCTATTTGAAATTTACTTAGTCTCAATTCTTATAAACATATATATCTTCTATATCTTTTTAATTTAGCTCTTGCTCTACCCCCCTCTCACTCCCTTTTCTTGCAAGGTGTACACAACTCAAATTAGAAATTTTGCCATTCTTCAAATTCACTGAGTTTCTGATTGTGAAATACCATTTCTTATTCTTATATCATAGATCTAATATATACTATTGTGAATAATAGTCCTTATTATTTTCTTATGTTTTTTTTGGAAAAATTCAGTTCTGTTATTTGCAGATAATTAAAAGTCAAAGTTTTGTTGAGAGTTATCCAATCATAGATGAATTATTATGTTATACCATTTAAGGGCGTAACTCCCATTACCCAATTTACACAGGTCCGTCAAAGAAATAATCCTCTGTTGAAAAATATTGTTGATGAATTATCATAACATCAAAACTACAGCTTATGTAAGCTGTAGTTACGATGTTTTAATTATTCACCAATACTAAAATCATAAATAGAGAGTGGACGGGGGAGGGGGGGGGGGCATTCATCTTTTGTCACAGTCTTCTTATTGCTATACCTATATATTCTTAAGTTGTCGCCTTCTGAGTGTATAAAAATTTCAAAGTCCTAGATACACCCATACCATTTAAGCTATAATACAACCCCTGGGGTTTATTAGGATTATCACATTTCTTATGAAAGGTAGGTTTGAGGTTTATTAGAGGCTACAGATATCAAGGCTTCCAAAATATCGCCAAAAATGCAAGAAATGAACTATGATTGCAAAAATTGAGATAAAATGCAATGCTGATATGATTGAGGTATACATGCTGTTTGAATAATCCAGGGTAGAATCTTAGAATCTATGGAATTGGCAAAATCATTAATATTGATACTATATAAGCTCTCCTACAAAAGATTCATTTCAAGGCATGCAACATGGCATTTTCTAAAGCTTCCTTTCTTAGATTAAATGATTCATACAAATTTGAGCATTGTTAAATACAGTAACACTCTGAATATTGTTGAAACTTTTAATCATAAGACAGTAAACAAGACCTTATTTTCTCTGTAATCAATCATTTTTCCACTCTACCATCAAGTTGAATGTTAGTTTTGATCAATGTATTATGTAAAAAGCTTCCTAAGTCCCTATTGGGTAATAACCATTTATCCTAAAGGATTGTGGGAGATTGCATGCTCTCTAAATTGGAGATAATAAAAGGCCTAGTAATCAAATTGATGGTTTTTAAAAGTCAGACTCTTTAAAAGACAACCAATTTATAGCATGATTTGAAAAATGTAATGTTAAAGGCAACTTGACCCGTAACCTGGAAATTTAAATTTTTTTTTCAAATAAGATACCATATTTAAGGGGCATTTCAACCAATCTGGCTTTGAATTTCGGCAATAATTCAGTGAAAGACAGGTTGTGTAGGCTAAGATCAGACTGCATGTCTATGCAGGCTGATTTTAGTCTATACTGTCTGTCAAAGATTTATGTATTACAGGTAAACAGAGAAATTGCTTATTAATTTATTAAAGACATGCTTATTGAAGAAATTCCTTCTTTTCCCTCTAAATTTTCTACTCTATATGATAATGATATGTGGCATTTGAAGTAATAAATCAAGGTTTTGTATTTTGAAGACTAACATCATTTCCAAATTGAACAAGATGTGTTTGTGAAACACGAATGCCCCCGGAACAGCATTTTTTTTAAGTTTGACCTTGACAGATGACCTTGACCTTGACAGATGACCTTGACCTTGTCACATGACCTTGACTTTGGTGTACAGCTTTGTATGTCAAATACTTTTGGAGAAAGGCAAAGGTTAAGTTTTCGGGTTAAGTTTTCGGACAGACAGACGGACAGACAGACAGACGGACAGACGGACATGAGTAAAACAATATGCCCCCAATCTCTCGATACGGGGGCATAAAAATTACGCAGTGATCCATGTGCTGATCCAGAGAAGGGGACAGGGGGACTGGACTCCCCATGGCGAGGAATTTTGGATAAGTCCTGGTTATCAAATTTCGAAACCTTTGAAATCAAGGTTACTCAATTGGTCAATTGGCAAGTAAAATATTGTAACTACAGTTTGAATAAAACAGTTGTTATGAAATTTTGCTTACCCATTGCCTATTGATGATCGTTATTTAATAAGTAGGCCTACACTTTCTTTTAAAAAGCCCCCTCCCCCCCTCCCTTTTTGAGAAAAAAAAAAATAGATCCACCTGCATGTGATCTGCTAACATTTTGTATTACAGGGACAATATTTCCACAGTCTAAATTCAAAGAGGGACCACACTGAGTATCTAGCTACCACATTTTCGGAAACAAAGTGTCCCTCCCTCAATGGTGCACAAACAAAACATTGATTTTGAACATCCCTGTAATTTCATATTTGAAAAAATATTATGGAAAAGGAAGGTATTGCTTGTAACAAGCATTTTTTCCCTTTCAACCATGTTTCCTACCAAATATAATGAATTATTTTCAAAATGCGCTAACTTTTCATTGTTCATCAAGAAGTTTTGACAATTCATAAAGGAAATATTAATGAAACTTAAAATGCAACATGATGTTCTCTAGTTCTTAGCATTTGTCTTAAATTGCTTACTCAAGAAAACTACATTAATATAACTTATAATATAACACAAGGACTTTTAAAGTGTTCTGATTTTTTTATTATGAAGTTTTATCTGATATGGCCTAGCTAGGTTTTGGAAATGCAGAGAAAGTAATATCTAATCCTTAAGGTAGCATTATTTCTTATCTAATCCTTAAGGTAGCATTATTTCTCGCATATTGAAGTGTGAAGTGATAGTTTAAATCTTAAAACATACAAATTAATAAATCAAAAGGTTTATAATACATAATTAATGCCCTGGCAGGGGGAACCTAATTAACAGGTCTTTGCATTTAAGGTTAAGGTAATTCAGCCTTTTTAATTCAAACTCTCTTTTATAGAAAGTCGACGCGAAACATTTATTTGTTGTAGGGTAACCAAACCCTCGTAACTTCAGCTTAGAAAAGCTGAAGTTACGAGGTTTTGGTAACCCATCAATAAAATGTGTTCACTTTGCTAAGCATACAGTTATTTACACGTGTTTTATGATAATTGTCGACTGACTTTGAAAGGACTGAAAAGATTGATAAATAAACTTGCTAAATTATGTCACTGCTTAGCCACGCCCTGCAATGTCATTTATAACACAGAATAAAAGACTATTAGCAGACTATTAGCAAAAGAAATATGTATGAAATATAATTTCAATAACTCTTACATAATTGAATTTCTTCTACATACTCGTAACGTCCCATCGACAGGAATCGTTAATCCTTCAAATATTCTTATTCCTCTTTTTGTAATCAGAATCTCATTTTGTCTAAATCAAGAGGGTGCATTATCACATGACTAAAAATACACATCGCTTGAATGGCAGATTCACCAATCATGAGAAACAAACGGTCGAAAAACCGAAATACACCAGCTTTTGGAATTACCAATCATCTTGCTATTGATTTATCCAACAAGAGGAGAAATTGACGTCCTTACGCCTGTAAAAGGACAAACTCAAAGGAGGTGTCATTGAAATAAAGTGGGTCCATTTCATCCTTAACCCTTATCTTGCTGAATTCAAATTTTGTTTCTAATATCAAAGTTTGACATTTAAACTGATGAGAGTAAGTAGTCAAATAACTCCAAGCTAAAAATAGGGCGTCCCAAATGTCATACTTGGGGAGACCATTGTGGAAAAAGGGAAATTGCTTGTTACAAGCAATTTCTTCCTTTCCATAATAATTTTTCCAAAAATTATAGAATGGTTTTCTTTCAAAATAATTAAATGATTAATGCAAATGTTTTATACAACTTTTGGATTGAAGAGATGTGCAATTTTGACAAAAAGAAAAGGTTGAAAATTAGTTAAATTGTCTGATCATTTGTTTATGAACATATTCAGGGACCAAGGAGTCATTTGTACACCTAATTTGAAAACAGGGAGTCTATCCCTACAATAAAGAGTCTCAGACTTATGTACTTCCCTTACTGTGGAGCCCTGAAAATTGCCAATTTTAAGGATATTTCAACCAGTCTGGTTTAAGCTTTTCTAACAATATTTAAGTACAATGAAGAGGGCAGGCAGTGTAGGGTAAAATCAGACTGCACATCTTTGCAGCCTAATCCTACTCTATACTTCCCTACAAAGCTTGTTTATATGTGGCTGTATAAATGAAATTCTTTCAAATTTCTCTATTGCATTTTTTTTAAGGTAGTGGACCCGTAATAATCCCGCAACATTTCGACACTATTGATTTTTCACAAAATTGACCGTGGTTTCCTAATGAAAATCATTAGGAAACCTCTTTTAAACACTGTTAAAGTTCAATACATCTGAAACTATTTCGGGTCCACTACCTCAAGTGATAAGATGACAAAAGCTATGACTGCGAAATTCAAAATGATTCAGATGCCAGATTGAATTTAAAAACAAGAGCACTGCCTACGGGTGCCTACGCTCGGCTGTAAGTGCTGGATGGTAAAAAAACTAATGGATGGTGAAAAAATTAAGTAGGAAAAGAGGCATAATTTGCAGGAAATGCTTCTAAAGTTATCCTCCTTAATAGAAAAAAGGTTTCTCTTTTGAGGGTGAATATTGGTGAATGCCTTCAGTAGAACAAGAGATATCACACTAGAAAGCCATGAATGGCTTGAGTCGCTCCACAGGCTTGAAATTCTTGTAAAAGCAAATAATTGTTTTGCCTAGATTTTGAGATATTTGGGGTTCTACTGATGTTGAAGATGATTCCATCAGTTACATTCTGAGAAAATGATTTTCATAGTTTCCACTATTTAACATATTGAGGAATGACCTCCACCTATAAAATTCATATTTTTCATCCAATCAAAATACACTGATAAAGGGTCACTCGAGGATCATTCCAGTGAAATTTGGTTGATATCAAAAAATTAGATTCTGAGAAAATAAATTGCAAATTTTCCACTATATAATATATAGAGAAATGACCTCAACCCATAAAAAGCATATTTTCCATCCAATCACAATGATTTTTTGTAGACTGATAAAGGGTCATCCAAGAATCATTCATGTAAAATTTTGTTGGTATCCATAGATTAGAATCTGAGAAAATTCACTTTTTACCATATTTGGAAATTAGCCACGCCCATTAAATCCATGTTTTTCATTGGATCAAAATTTCTTGAACAACTTTGAAAGAGGGTCACCCAAGGATCATTCCTGTGAAGTTTGGTTGAAATCCACCCAGTACTTTCTGAGGAGAAGATTTTTAAAGAAAAGTTTACGACCGGACGCACACACGCACGCACGCACGGACGGACGGACGGACGAACGACGGACACAACACCATGACAATAACCCCAGTGGCTTTCAGCCAGTGGAGCTAAAAATCGTCAAAGTTTTTTTCATTTTTTTCACAAGTTTGACCTTCAAAAATGACGTTGACCTTGACTGATGACTTGAACTTGGTACCCATAAAAAGTTCTTGTCCCAGACAATCATCATGTGAAATATGAAGACCCTTTCACTTACCATTCAAAAGTTATCGCAATATGTCTAAGTTTTTGCATTTTTTCCCACAAATTTGACCTTGAAATATGACCTTGACCTTGAATGATGACCTTGAACTTGGTACCAACAGAAAGTGCTTGTCCAAGGCAATCATCATGTGAAATATGAAGACCCCCTCACGAACCATTCTAAAGTTATCGCAATATGTCAAAGTTTTTGCATTTTTTTTCACAAGTTTGACCTTGAAAAATGACCTTGACCTTGACAACAACGACGACATCGACGACACCAAGGCTATAGCAATACCTCGGGGTTCTCCGAAAACAGCCGAGCTAAAAATGAAGGTTTGTTGGAAATGAATAAATTTTTGATTACATACATTTTTTTTCATTATTTCATTTCCACTATATTGTCACTTTCTTTTTCTCAAGCTAGGTAAAAAGAGCTGGATTGTGGTCACATATGAAAGATAATATACTTTGATTACATTTTTGTTGTTGTTGTTGTTTTAATATTTTTAAAGTGTAATTTATTCAAAATACAAAATATTAAACTTTGTATTATTACATTAATTTTCAGATTTGTTCAAGTTAATTTTGCAAAGTTTTCATCAAAGCCAATAAAGTCTGAAATGGACAAATAAAAAGTCAAATCAATGACCGTATTTCCCCCCTGTGAACATATCAAAATGATAATGATAATGTGTTCAGTCAAGTTATAAGTAGAAAAGTGTTGAACTTTTTTTTGTGAAAAAAAGGGGAACATATGTAATTGGGAAATCAAATGTCACTTCAAACAATTTCCTTTATACTTTCAAACATTATTTTTATCAGTTGCATTTCAGTTAATGAACAATTTAATGAGTTCAAAAGATAAACATTCCCTTTCCATACACAAAGGCATGCAATTTTCCAGGCCAATTCAGACAGAACCCTCAATTAATTGCATTTTATTGCAAATTAATTTCGTATTGAGCTGTTAGGCTACAATGCTTTTCTCAAGATGTTAATATTTTGAATCCCTAATCTTTCCCTTATTAGTTCTCTTTGTGCAAAAACAATCTCTAAACTTAACCCTTGTCATGTTGAGCCCAGAATATTCCTTCTTTGGCAAGAGATATACACAAAGATCAGCCTGCACATATGTGCAATCTGATCTTAGTCTATATTTCATCTGGTTATCCTTTTTGACCAGAAAAGTATAAGAATTTTATATCAAAATTAAAAACTGACTTACTGTCTGTGAATTCAGAACTTACTACACTTTGTCTTTACACCAATTTTGCCTAGATTTTATATAGCATGACAAGGGTTACCGTTAATATTGCCCAAGTGTAATCATTAATTCAGATGACAATTTAAAATCATAGATCTTGTTCAGGAAAATTTACCAATAGAATTCTTTTTTAATTCATTGATGTAAAATTATAAGCCAGTTTTACTATTGCCAGTGACCCTCTTTTCTTAATGTTTTCTTTTTGGCCAAATGCTTAACTTATACAAGTTTAATGAAAGTTCAGTGCCCGAGGTTATGAAACTTTTCTCATTCTCAACTCAAAATTTTCTCAAATTTCAACTTAAAATTAAAGCAGTAATTTTGTTGCAATACTTATATAAATGTATAAACATGTTCTTACATGAATTTAAATTCGAAATTTGGGAAAAGTCTCAGTTGAGCCTGAGAAAAGTTTTATAATCTTGGCCCCTGATGTTTGCGGTATGTAACACGGAAAATTAGGATATAACATGATATAGAATTTGATCTCCTAGACATGTTTGTTTCCAATAAATAAGTCTACAGAATGTCTGTATATATATTTGTTATTGTCTACCATGAGATTTATCTACTAATGATGCTTTTTATATTCAACCTGTCATGCAAATAGGGACCATTTGAGATATGTGTGTAAATTTTCAACACTTAGTCAGTATCGTCATAATGACTATACAAGAATCATTAATGTTGTAAAAAATCAAAATTGACTTTGCCTTTTTCTCTTGAACCTATGAATAAATTTTCTTAAATTAAACACCGGTACATCTCGAAGAGAGAAATGACACTTCTTAGATTATTTAGGCTTCTATATCAAAGGTCACAGCAAAGAGGCTTCAGAAACATTAGGGTCAAGGTCACATCAAATGGTCCAAAGTTAATTTTAACCCGGCCTTCATCTCTTGAATGTTGAACTGAGAATATTCCTGTTTTAAGAAAGGTGGTATCAGCCTTCACATATGTGCAGTCTGATCTTAGTCTACATTACCTGTTTATTTCCTTTCAAGGTAGAGTAGCTTACGAGCTTGAATATCAAAAAGGAGATTGTATACAAATGTAATGTAATCACAAGTTACAATACCATATTCGAGTTATAGCCACATATATTTGGATACTAGTGCTTTCAGTACTTTTTATTCAGCATGACAAGGTTAGAGAATATTTATTACTAAACAACATAAACAATAATGTGTATCTACTTCCTTTATTGTTTATGTTGATTCATTTATATGGGTATAAGTAGAATTCGCTATTTTGACTCGTTGATTGTATACAAATGTATTGTAATCAAAAGTCACAATACCTTATTTTAGTTATATAGGTTTATTTTCAAAACTGAGCTCTGACATAGACGTTGAGTCCATTAATATACCGGTAGGTATACCAGAAATATGTGAAAAAAAGATTGGAAAGGTATAGAACTGATGCGTTCACTTCATTCATTTAAGCACATGTACGAGTCAACCTTACAATTTAACCTTAACAGTGACTTTCGTTTTGAAATGTGAATTGAAACCATTTTAATGTATTTTTTTAACCTGTTTGGTTTATTTTGCAAATTGGCACAGAATTTTTAACTGTAAAATGGATTTCACAGCTCAACTCATAAAATTTACCAATATCATTACACTGCCATACATTGATAAAATTTACATAATTATCTTTGGTTTGCTCCTTTTTGACCACTTCGAAACCAGTTTTTACACTAACAAGAGCCATGTCAGACATGACCATCCCCAGCCGCGAAAGTTTGATAGTAAAACTGAAGCCTAATATATAGAGGATTCTTTTGAACTTTAAGAGATTTACCCCCTACAAAATCAAAGTATCAACTAGAAAGCCATGAATGGCTTGTGTCGCTCCACAGGCTTGAATTTCTTGTAATAGCAAATCTAAGTTTTGACTAGATTTTTAGATATTTTGGGTTTTACTGATGTTGAAATGATTTTCAAAGTCTCCAACATTATGAAATATAGAGAAATGGCTTCCGCTCATAAAAGACATATTTTTCATCCAATGACAATATTTTTGGCTGCATGATAATGGATCACCCAAGGATCATACCAATGAAGTTTGATTGATATCCATCAGTTACATTCTGAGAAAATGATTTTCAAAGTTTCCTCTATATAAATTATAGTGGAAACGACCTCCGCCTATAAAAGACAAATTTTTCATCCGATCACAATAATCTTTGGTAGACTAATAAAGGGTCACACAAGGATCATTCGTGTAAAATTTGGTTGATATCTATCAATTAGATTCTGAGAAAATGATTTTCAAAGTTTCCACAATATAACATATAGAGAAATGACCTCCGCCCATTAAATACATATTTTTTCATCCGATTTCAATATTTTTTTGTAGACTGATAAAGGGTCACCCAAGGATCAATCATGTAAAATTTTGTTGATATCTATAATTTAGATTCTGAGAAAATGGGTTTCAAAGTTTCCACTATATAACATATAGAGAAATGACCTCCGCCCATAAAATACATATTTTTCATCCGATTTCAATAATTTTTTGTAGACTGATAAAGGGTCACCCAAGGATCATTCATGTAAAATTTGGTTGATATCTATCCATTAGATTCTGAGAAAATGGGTTTCAAAGTTTCCACTATATAACATATAGAGAAATGACCTCCGCCCATAAAATACATAATTTTCATCCGATTTCAATAATTTTTTGTAGACTGATAAAGGGTCACCCAAGGATCATTCATGTAAAATTTAATTGGTATCCATCAATTAGAACCTGAGAAAAGTCACTTTTTACCATATTTGGAAATTAGCCACGCCCATTAAATCCATGTTTTTCATTGGATCAAAATTTCTTGAACAACTTTGAAAGAGGGTCACCAAAGGATCATTCCTGTGAAGTTTGGTTGAAATCCATCCAGTAGTTTCTGAGAAGAAGATTTTTAAAGAAAAAGTTTACGACCGCACGCACGGACGCATGGACGCACGGACGGACGGACGTACGACGGACACAACGCCATGACAATAGCCCCAGTGGCTTTCAGCAAGTGGAGCTAAAAATAACAAAGGGCATTAACTCCAAAATTATGCAAGCAAGGTCATGTCATAAGAATAGTCTGTTTGACTTCTATATGGACCAACATTTCACTGAAAATCTTAGAATTGAATTTATGAAACATAGTTTTTTCTTGTCATATCCTATATTCCACCTTATACCATGAATAATTTCGTTCGTCAATTTTTTTTAGGTTAAATAATGATCTTATCTCTCCGTCCACATGTTAACTTCCAGCCTGTCATACCTCCTTGTGTCCGTAGAAACCGGAACAGCAAATTGCATATCCAAAAATAGTTCTGATTTGCATAGAGGCTGACTCAAAAGTGTATGCTTTGAAGTGAGTTGTTTTAGTATAAAAATCGAGTTTTTTTTATAAAATAAAATTTATCGAAATTTTTACTTTCTTTGGATATCAAATCTGATTAGGTTTTCTCTGTTTAAAAAACGTTTTTTTTCCAGAAAATTGATAATTTTTTTATCTATTCTGAGATGAAACCCATAATCACATATTTTGACCAATCAAAATAACATGATTTAACGAAGACGTTGGGAATTTCACAAGGAAATCTAGATAAGCAGGCAAGTGATAACGGTACAAATCACATGATGTTTAAGTTTAAGATGACATGATTGTCCATATGCTAATTCGGATGTCCAAATAAGGAATGTTGGCCAATTCTTCTGTCATATTTTTGTATAAAAAACACATTTTTCTACTATATGTTTATTTTTTCTTACTACTTAACAGCCTCCATTACCTCTTAAGAGAGGAAAATGTGAAAAATATTAACATTCACTAGATAGACAAAATCATTATTTTGAAATCATTTTGTTTTAAAAAAATATTTTTCCGAATGGTATTAAGCTGAAATTAAGATTTTATCACATACAAATCCTTCATTCAATGGCAATTTTATGTTATTGATTAAAAGGTTGGTCCATATACCAGTAGAAGTCAAACAGACTATAATGCACATGTGAAATTTAGAGGAAATTGAATGAATGGTCATTGAATACCGAATTTATTAAACAAGTCATCTATAAACAGATAAAAGCGAGGCTGTGCTGTGTTTTTATTTGTTTTAGATGACGAGATTAATAAATTCCTTATTTTATTTTTTTAGCACAAATTTGGTATTCTATTTATAATATGACCTGATTTTTGGCTATAAATCGAGAGGATTCCAGAAATCTATCGTTCAAATTATTCTGAGAAACATATACAGCCGTTTGTGAACTGACGCCAGCAAATGGTTATGAAGTCATTTTTATAACGAAAATATAATTCTTCTATATGTTCTTTGCTCATTTGCATAGTTATTCCACTAGAGTAATATCACTCTTGCAATATCGAAAAAAACTGTTTAAAACATTCTGCAATTCTTTTCTGAAGTTGATCTCTAAAGGTACATAGTGCTTCTTAATACAAAAGTCGGGGTAATGGGTATTAATTCAGGACCCGAGTAGGAATCTGGGCCTTCTCTGGGGATCCCCATTGTCGCCAAATGCAAAATGAAATGAATTTGGCGATGAAAAAATGAAAGTGGTGAAATTTAACCTATCAGCGATAACTGATTTTGACATGGGCTGAGAGGATTTTGTGTAGATAAGCTCACAAGTGACTGGCAATTGATTCGGGCAAAAAGGCATGTGTGTCAACTAATAATCTCTTGGCTACACATAACACTTCAGTGATTGTTTTATAAAATATAACTGTCCATAAAATATCAATTGACATTTAAATATGATCCCCCACATTGATGAGCTATATATAAAAGGAACATAAGATTTTAGCAAGAATAATTTTTGGAAGAAAAATGGCTCCAAATTTGGCTTCCTAAATCCAAATTTGGCTCTATTTATTTTGATTTGGCGAAAAATAAATTTCAGTCCAGAGAAGGCCCTGAGGAACATTACCCAACCTGACAGGGTTTGACATTAACTACTTTTTGCCACCAGCCTGAAGGACCTCCCTACCGACGGCACTCTCCTTTCCGACTATTTGTCTACCACCAATGGGTTGATAATCGTAGACCTTTGTAGGATAGCAGCTGGAGGCTAGGAAAGGAAGTGGTGGTAGTTTTGGTGTGGGAAATAGCAGCAATCCATTGTTAGGTGCTCCAGCCGCCGCATTATGACTCGATTAATGTTCAAAGTGGCATAAAACCCCATTCAAACAAATGAATTTAAACTGAAGGACCTGTTAGCCCTAAATATTACAAGTCCTCCCTGATAACAACAGGTCCTGCATGAAAACCATGTTTGATTTTTAGTAATTAAAGGGACAAATTGCAAGACAAACATTGTGGGAAAAGAAGAAATTGCTTTTGACAACCAATTTCTTCTTTTTCTACAATGTTTATCATATGGTAATGCAAATTTAAGTATTGGAACGGCAATTATTTTCCAAAACTGCACAAATTTGAAATACTTAGTGCTACTTTTTACAATAGGCCTGAACCTGATGGACCTGCAGCATGGTTACGTCTACCATTCCTCCCTAAAATCCACAGGTCTTGGGCCTGAGGACTTGTGTTAGTGTGGATCCCTGTCTGATACCTGAGTACATGAGTACTGATCCTCAGTATATGAGTAATGATCCCAAGTCTCATCTAGTGGCATGTCACACAAATTTTCACGTCTTTTACAAAAGCTACTTACCTAGTTGGAAGAAAGTTGAAAGTGAATATCCCATCTTATCGCTGAATTCTTCTTTATGATGGTCCAACAGTTCTGATTCTAATTTCTGCAGCTGTTCCCCAGAATCCTTGAGCTGTTTTAATGCTAGTGACATCAGTTGATATGTACGTAAAGACATGTCATGTTCTGTGAGCGCCTGCAGCGATCTATTGGGGATGTGGCGTAAATGCTGTAGATTGTCAATGCCCATCTTTTTTAGTCTGAAAACATAAATTTAAATTTTTTTTATAGCAAACAACCAGTTAAAAGCAATAGCCTTAAATAAAAGAACCACAATTAACCCTGTCCTGTTTTACAAAATTTTGGACCTGTCCAAATTCAAAGGTTTTGCAGACGAAAATTTAAAGTGGATTTAATTTGAAAAATAACCATTCAGTAGGGTAGAAAATAGTGTGGAAAAAGAAGAAATTGCTTGTCAGAAGCAATTTCTTCTTTTTTCACAATGTTTTCTCAATCATAAAATCACAGGCACGTAAAAAGCAGGGATTAAACAGCAAAGGGTTAACCCTTGAAAACATTAGTCTTTTCTAGAAGAAAAGTTCAATCCAAAACAAGCCTGGTATGCAAGGACAATGCTTGGCTAATGAGAGCTGAATATTGGATAGAAATGTAACCTGACAATAATGGCATAATTCATACTTGATGCTATAGGTGACTCTTTAAATACATGTACCAAATATATCACAATATGTCAAAGGTTGAACATGATGAAAATGAAATGATGCAACTGTATCTTGCAACTGGTAATGATTGTTTGCATTTTTTCTTGCAGTAAAGTTTAAATACACATCTTTTATCAAATTGAAGAACAAGAGATGTAAGTAAATTATTTATGCCCCCATAAGAGCAGGTCAATGGCCTATTCTTTATCAACCAACAAAGGGCTATAACTCAAAAAATATGATAAGTACTGCACTTCTCCTCAATGAGATCTATCCACATGTGACATTTCATGATTCTGGCTTGCATACTTATTGAGATATGCTCCGGACAAAAAAATGGTCTACAGATGGACTGACAAACTGAAAGATTGACCGACCGACAAATAAATAAATAATTACTTTGGTTGAATATACAAAAATTAATGATTTCAAAGTTCAAGCTTTGAAATTCTATGATTTTCTAACTGTATGTGATAAGAAGCATTTCATTGAAACAATTCTAATGGGTTCCAACAACATAGGCTTCATTTTAAATAATTTTGAGAGCTAAGATAAGAGATTTGCTCTTAGTAAAGGAGATCATTTTTGACATAGCTCCACTTGTATTCTATAGCAAACAGCCATCCTTGTCTAAGACATGTGTAAGATTACATTCTAAATGACATCATCACCACGTCATCTAACATACATTTTTTGAGGAATTTTTATCACCTGGGCAATCCAAAAATGATTTTTAGCTTATAAAGCAGGAACTTATTTGAGAAAAAGAATCTGTGATGGGAGTTAATTTGAGACGAGCTGATTTTAACCTCGTCTTTAATAGATAAGTTATTAAGCCAGCCAAAGCTCGCTCAATAACTTATCTATTCTAGACGAGGTTAAGATAGTTTTGTCTCAAACAAAATCTAATCACAAATCCTATATATAATAACCTGTCATGAATGGAGTCGCTTAACCCTTGTCATGCTGAATAAAAAAAACTTGGCAAAATTATATAAAAAACAAAGTGCTGAAAGCTCTGTATTTTCTAACTGTGAGCCAGCATTTGATTTGAAAATATGATTTCTGAAACTTTTCTGGTTTAAAAAGGAAAATCAGGTTGTATGGACTAAGATCAGACTGCACATATGTGCAGGCTGATGTTTGTCCATACATCCTGCCTAAGCAGGAATATTCCGGGATCAGCATGAAAAGGGTTAACAAAAGTGGACGAGCTTGACAAGAATGACCAAACTTACTCAAAAAGATAGTTGTCAGGTAGGCCTTTATTGTGAAGCCACATCCGTAGACACGCTGTTTTCCTGAGTTTCCTTATTGCTTTACTGATTCTCTCCTTCACATCTGGTGCTATAGATTTACAGGTCTTGCATGAATAAACATTAAAATGGGTGACATCATCTTTGTATGTGATACCTGTAAATAGAGCCATAAGCTTGTAAAATTACTGGAATAGGAGACTTTAACCCTTGTCATGCTGGATTAAAAATATTGGCCATTTTGCACTAACATCAAATTGCTCAAGGCTCAACAAAACGAAATTGTGTGCCAATATTTTCTTTTTTGGAAAATTTCAAGTCTAATACAATTCTTGTTAAAAATAAATAGACAGGTGGTATAGACTAGGACCCGACTGCCCTAATGTGCAGGCTGATCTTTGTCTATATCTCCTGTCTCCAGATTGAGAAGGGTAAAATGACACAGATGTGTACCATATTTGTACTTAGGAACACTTTTAATTCTAAGCAAAGAGTTGAGTCCTGCACTAATGTGCAGTCTGATCTTAGTCTACACCGTCTGTATGTTCCTTTTAAGTTAGTCAAACATGTTTTCTCAAAAAGGATTATTGACCAACAAAAAGTGCTTCTAGTGCTTTGATAGTTTGATTTTAATGTTAATTCCCCATCCTAAAAAATCAGCATGACAAGAGTTGATAGGATGATTATAAGGTATAAAACAAGGTTGAGATAAGAGCACATAACCTTTTAACTTTACCTTTCTCATCCAAACCTATGTTGTGGGTACACATTTGATTAATCTCATAGATGAGATGCCAATGAATACCAACAATGCAGGTCTAGCGCAAACTTTTACACTCAAACCTATTTAAGAGAATTTCATTGGGAGGAAGCTGCAAAAGTCACATATGATATATAGGGACTAGAGTATTGAAATTTTAATCTAAAATCCAATACATAAATGAGCCTGTGCCTGAGATTTCCAACAATTTCAAATATGCGCAAAGCAAAGACTCTGACCAGCCTGTGCATCCGCACAGTCTGACCAGAGTCTTCACTGTGCATTTATGGGATAGATAAGGTCACTGTAGACCATCAGGTAACTTTATATTTACAGTATGTGGCTGTCAACGTTAATCAATGTTTGCACCTCAAGAACGTTTCAAATTGTTGGAAATGTCACCCACAGGCTCAAATTATATCTGTAACTCTGATAAAGTTAGATAGCCTGCCCATTTCTTAGATGATTTACACAATCTAGTTTGATCGATACCTACTAAGGTCACCTATTAACAATAAAAGTACCGTAATATGATATCACTGCAATTTGTAACATGCAATTTCTTATTTTCTCACAATGCTTTAATATAGCACAAAACTGCACATGGCCCATTGTAAATAGAAAATGGAGTATGACTAACTCACAAAGGGTGAATTTACAAATAGATTTAAAAGTAATTTACATATACAGCCAATATTGCTAAGTCGACCACTTCTATTAAGCGACCTATCTTATTAAGCGACCATAATGAAGTAAGAGGAGGTGATGTTTAGTGGGTACTACAGCTAGTCACTTCATTTATTTTAAGTCTGCAAGAAATTACAACAAATAACATAAGCTAACAGAAGCTTTTGAACCAACAAAACTCTGGAAAGCAATTTTAATCTACCCTCACCTTCTTTAAAGAAGAGTTCTGTAAACTCTTGTAAGTTATTTTCATACAGCCAGACAGAAAACTCTTTCTCAGCTGAGGCAGCCCTTCTTTCTACCTTGACCATGTACCCAGCCACCAAAATACCCAGAACTACAGTCCCAATTAGCAGAGTCTGACGCCATGCTGAGTCAATCTTCATCATTGCAAGCTCCTGTTCTTCGTCTTCCTTATCAGGGCTGTCCATTTTTCAATTGTATTTAGGATGATTTTACTTGCGAATGAGTGATAATGTCCTTTAAACATGCTAAATAATATTTACATTTTAAACCCGGAAGTAACCAATGTAAACAACATCTCTGTCTTTTATGCGCTTTTTTATTTGTTTACACGAGAGATGCAATCGTCTGATAACTTGATGAAAAATGACAAACAGTTTATAAATCTATTAAAAAAGTTGTTTTGAAGCATAAAAACGTCTGATAAACAACATTAATAACGAAACATAGGCTAATAAAAATCAGTGAGTGAATATTACGCGTTCAAGCCCTCATTGAATTTGGTACTGCAAGATTGTAAGGGGTTTTCGCGCCTTCTCGTTTTGTTAGCTAAGCCTAATCGAATGTATGTGTGTGTATTTCCGTTTATTTATCATCGCCACTGCAGCACATGCCCAAATAAGGACGCCTTAAGAAGACAGTTAGTTGTTAATGGGGATAATGCAAGGATACATGACAAAGCTGAGACCTGTCATGGTTCTTTAAAATGCTCTATGTAAACCACCCTCTCAAGGGACCTCGGTTTAACATCTCAACCGAAAGACAATTAGTTTGTTAGTGTGCCAGCCCTGGAATTGAACCCACATGGTGGAACTTCCATGGTTTTGAAGTCTGTTTCTCTACAACCTGAGCTAATTGGGGTGACATGTATGTCAATGATAAATACCTTTTGAATGGGAACCAGTCAAATCAGCCCTCTTCAAACCAGCCCTCGGTTAATCTGGCCCCAAATTTATCAAATGGGCCTCCAAAGAAAGTCAAAATGGTCCCTATCTATTTTTTTATTTTTTCAAAAAGACATATGTTGTACGGTTTGTTTCCCTTCTTGTGCTTTTTTTACAATGTTCAGGACTAAATGAAAAGGTGTTGAACAGAAGTAAAATATGGTAACCAGCTGTTTCGTACCATAACCTTATTTTAACATACTATCTATGGACATATCGTACCATATGTTGTTCATTTCATATCATATGTAGGGTATTTTGTACCAAATGACTGGTGATAATTCTCTACTAAGAAAGATAATTGACATGAATGTGTCTAGTTTGCAAACAACTATGAAACAGAAGTTGAATTAGGTTTGCAATGTTGAGCAATTGCTGATTGCTTATTTGATAATGAGTTATTATTGAAAATAAATTTGTCATTTGCCTTTAAATTTATTGTCTATATCTGTGAAATACATTTTTTTTCAATACATTGAAAAAAAAATATACGATAAAATCATTAATACTTGTATGTTTTTTTTCTTGAATTGTTTTTTAAAAGAATATAATCAATATCAGACTCCGGGACTTCCTTTAATGTCGAATCATGGTCTTGCTGAACCTGAAACATTTCAGCTTTTACAGGGGGTATAGACAACAATCAGCCTGCTCATATTGTACAGCCTTATCTTAATCTTTACCACCTGATTTCTTTTTTAGACAAGAAATGATTGAAAAATTGCAATTTCAAAAAATATTTAAAACTTTCTCACAATTAGTTCATCAAGGGCTTTCAGTGCTTTGATATTGATCTTAATTTGCCAGGTTTATTTTATTCAGCATGACTAGAGCTAAACCGAATGTGCTTGAATTCAATGTTTTTCAGTGGCTGAGGGTCTAGTTCATTCAGATGGAAGCTGTGTTTTGATTGGTGACAGACTTCAATGTGACGGATGTCTGGCAACAGTCAGATACATAGAAGTTCCACCAACTAAAGGTTAGTGCATTAACTCTGGGTAGTGCATTAAGTCTCAGGGCCCGTGTTAGTGTTTCTCATTAGGGAGTCATTGACTCCTCACTTAAGAAATTCTGGGGGTCAAATCTGAATTTAAAGGGGTCAAAACGACTGATAAAGCGAATCATATGTAGAATTTTGCATATTTAAGAGTCACTTTAATTTTTCTTATAATGATATAAAACAAGTAATTAATTTATAGAATTTAAGATAGTAATTTGTGAAAATAGTAATTTGTGAAAATCTTAGGTGTAAAACCATGTTTTGACCCCTACAAATTCCTCTCAAAGGGGTCAAAATGACCCCTTGGGAGAAATTTCTAGGGGTCAAATAAAGATAATTTCAGATTTTTGGGAGTCAAAACCCTGGTTAAAGGGTCAAACACGAGCCCTGAGTCTCAACCCTTGTCAGACTGCGCGGATTGGGCAGACTGATTAGGATTGAAAATTTACACACTTTGCTTATTTTCTGAAAGAAACTAGAAAGATCAATCTACCTTCCCGT
This sequence comes from Fragum whitleyi, assembly GCA_948146395.1. Classification (NCBI taxonomy): domain Eukaryota; kingdom Metazoa; phylum Mollusca; class Bivalvia; order Cardiida; family Cardiidae; genus Fragum; species Fragum whitleyi. Next base: position 93,009,878 of record OX411544.1, on the reverse strand, counting down.
GGAAGAATTTTTGAAATGCGACCTCTGCTGACCTATGCTGGATCAAATCCTTTTTTTTCAATATTTATGTTAGTGAGTTCCCAGATGGTCCCTTTTTGATTCCAATGAGATGATGCACGGCAGAATTCCATATTTAGTTACTACTGTAGAAGCAGCTCTAATTTTTTATTTTTGTTTAGTAAAATAGATCCCTGATCTCAAAGTGGAATGTGTAGAAATGACATATGCCTATCTTATTGATATGATGTCACAGGGGTCAAACAGACTAAGTTGAGTGAGCTTGGACCATCTGGATACTCTTGTTTGCTAATCAGCCGATAATAATTAGGAATTCATGATTCATTGTCAATTTTTATGATCTTTAGTAACAGTGTTTTCCATAAACACACTTTGTGATAATGATCTTTTCATTCTTCTATAATTTAATTATAGTTGTGTTCACCAAAGTTCATGCATTCTTATTGGCTGAAAAATTGGATTTATATCTCAATGAAAACATTTTCAATTACACAACTTTTTTGTAAGCTTCCACGGAAAGTAAGTCCCAAAATCAATCCATGCATTTGAGGGTAAATCTTTACTGGGTTTATAATTTCATACCACTATGAAATCAACAAAAAGCATTGTCATCCTTTAAAGACTCAACAACTGAGACACTGTGTGAGAAGGGGGTCTCTAGGGGCTGTAGAGAGAAGATGGTTTTGACTCTTTATCTATAGATCTTTTGCTTATTCTATCCCTTTATTATAGGTTTTAATGTATTTCTACTACTCATATTTTAGGTTCATGGTTGGGAGTGGAATGGGATGACAAGGAAAGAGGAAAACACAATGGGACACATGAAGGAAAAACATATTTTACAACCAGGTACAAGGTCTCAGATAGGAGAGGGACTTTTAATCTCAAACTGTAATGTTTGATTATATGTTATGTCAAATTTTACAGTCATGGTGATTGCAATGAATACCACATCACAACAGTGTTAATTATGCCCCCCTTTGAAGAAGATGGGATTTATTGATTTGTACTTGTTGGTTGGTTGGTTCATTGGTCTGTCTCTCGATCAGCTGTCCATAGACCTTTTTTTTTACCCAGAGCATATCTCAAAATGTATGCAACTAGAATCATGAAACTTCACAGGTGGATAGATCTCAATAAGGAGAAGTGTAGTGCACAAGAACCAGAACTCTACAATCATATTTTGTGAGTTATTTCCCTTTGTTTATTGACAAAGAATAGGCCATTGACCTGCTTTTATGGGGGGGGGGGGGGGGGCATAAATGTTTTACAAACATCTCTTGTTAAATTAAATTGTCTACAATTCAAGGTCCACAAAATGTCTAAAATATAACTGTATATCCTCCCAAAATTGTATTTAGACTGGGCTTATTTTCCATAAATGGTAATTAGAGAAATCTTTTGAATTTTTCTTCTTTCAAACTGTTAACTAATTTCATATTTCTTAGGTAAGAATAATCCAAATGGATTAAGATTTACTTTTCCCTTTCAGTAAATGATTTTGATTCATCATAGAGCAAACCTTTTACAGGTTGGGCTACTTTTTAACATGTGTCTGTGGAATACAGAATTTAAGGAAATGTCTGTCAGAAGGAAAAATAATTTATGTTTAATTGTCAGAGGGTATTTTGGATTTCAGAGCTAAATATTTCTTTAGTCCTTAACTAAAACTCCATGTTAGTACTCATTTCAAACATCCCATCGAGACGATTCAAATGATTAACCACAATAAAGGGTTTCATTGTGAAATAAACATTTTAGATAGGCTTTACCACCCCTTATCTTGACCCATGGTAAAGAAAAAGAGCATAAGCATGTTTGTATATTTCAGTCACCCAAAGTCTGGATCATTTATCCGTCCAAAGAAGGCAGATTTTGGCGTGTCTTTCATGGCCGCTGTGATAGACAGATATGGTAAAATTGAGGATGAAAATGCAGGTGTGATAACGGAGGATTTGTACGTTGTTGGCGGTAAACAGACCACTGTGGTGGAGATGGTCGGAGCTAGGAAGGTTAATGATCAACAAAGGTGTGAAATATATTTCTTTCTGCTTGGAATGATAATTTCTATTTTATTTGTAGCCTTACAAGCAATTTTATAAGGAGACCATTTAGAGAAGATTCATAAAAAGTTTTGTTCCTGGTCTGACTGTGCATATTTTGCAGGCAGATCAGAAATCAGTTATTGATGATATGACCTATGTTGCCGAAGTGAAATAACCCCGTTGAATATTTTTTTTATAACACATGTGTTATTACACTAGTGGAATAACTATGCAAATGAACTCAGAGCAAGAAGCAACACTATTTTGTAACCGCAAAAAAAGACTTCATAATGTATATATTATGACATCAATTTTAAAAAAAAGATAAAAACTCGGGGCAGTCTTGTTTCTATCTGTTTTATAGATAAAATGTTAAATAAATTTTTTACATCTATTTTCATGCCCCCAATGCCCATGATATGAGGGGCTTATTGTCTGTCCCTATCCATCTGTCTCAGCTTTTCTGTGTACTAAACTACACTTCAAAGGGCAAAGTAAAACTACTATGAGTAACAATATGCTTGTGACCTGTCACATGAAAAGGGACTGACTGGGAAATCTGTAACTTTAATGTATGGAAAAGTGATTAGGTCCAGCATAGGTCATCCATTTCAAAAATTCTTTTACAGATAAGTAGAATATTTTCTAGATTCAGAAAAACAGCCAAGTGTGAAAGTTTCGACCCTAGTCAGCCTGCAAAGTGTGCGCAGTTTGACTAGGGTCAACACTTTTCACAATACCTAGATGACCCCTTTTTGCATGACGGGACACATCTACAACTTCAATGGTGAAATGTCTCTGCAACGATTCAAAACAATTATTTTAAGTGTCTCAAGGACATATTTTTATAGGCATTTACAATAGCCCTAGACTGACCTCTAGGTTTATGCCATTATGATGGTATTCTAAATAATATTTTCTTCTCACAGTAAAATAGATGAACTAAAGGAAGTCATCCTTAAAGGCTCTAGAATTCACAACACCTCTTTATCAGATGACCTTAGTGTCCTGGTACCAAACATAGTTGACCTTGACCTTTCACAAAATTTGCTGTCGTCATGGAAACACATAGCTGATATAACAAAACAGTTGAAAGAATTGAGATCTCTAAATGTCAGGTAAGAGTCTTATGGTGAAAACAGGGGTCTGGAAATGAAAAATTTTCTAACTTGGCCTTGGGCAAGTTGACAGTAAAAATTAATTTGTCCAACTTTGAGATTTGGTCGTCAATTTTATCTTGGTAACCATTCATTCTTTGGAATCAGAATCATTTTGCTTTAGTGAACATATTTAAACCTTACCATCACTTTATGTGTAACTGAAAAAAGCAATAGAAAACATTGAGATAAAAGGAGAAATTAGTTAATGCAAGCAATATCTCCTTTTCTCTTATGTTTTCTATATCTATTTAGTTTCTGTATTGATTCTCTGTATTGCAATCTCTTTCAAAATGTCGTGACTCTTTTTTTTGACTAGATATCCCCTTGTCCTCTGATAAGTTCAAAAGGAAATTTTACTTGTCAAAAGGCAGGACAAGTTGGGCATGGGAATTCCACACCCCTTATCAACTTAGATGTGGAGTCATGTGGTTGAGTTTATTTTTGATTGTTTGATGGGGTTTTACACCCCTTTCAAAAATCCAGTTTGAATTTCAGTTTTATCTTGGAAGCTGGAGCACCTAACAATAGAGTCCTGGTATTTCTGGACCAACACCATCATTACGACCTTTTATAGCCTCCAGTAGCTATCCTACATAGGTCTATGATTATCAACCCATTGGTGGGAGACAAATAGCCAGAAAGGTTGAGTGCCACCATAGGGGATCCAACCTAGGACCTCAAGATTGACAGTCTGATATGCTACCAATGTTTGTCAAGTTTCTTTTCAATATGAAAAAAAATCCTTGACCCATAAATCAAATAGAATCCTTTGTCATGGGCAATCATTTGAATTGGTTCATCAAGACAAATCCAGTGAATACCCACAACATAGGTTCTGTATGAGAAATATGAGACTTTGTTTGTCATCACTCCATCATTTCTTGATTCCTGATAAATGAGTAATTTTATCTAAAAACATTTGTTTCGGTACTCCAAAAATTAAGGTACGATAGTTGTATGTATAGAGCATATTTTCTACATTTACCTAAATTTTGAAATAAAAAGGGCACCAGTGTCATACAATATTTTTGGAAAATAATTTCTGGGTAGACTCTGTTGAGTTCAGTTATTTTTCCAAATATTTTTCTCAAGGAATTTCTTTACCCTTTTACACCTTAAGGGTAAAATAGATATTTTGAGTACTCTGTTTTTGATCAATGGTAGACTAATTTGCTCCTTTTGGTCTCTTGTGAAAAACACATATGGGGCCTGAACATCTTATGATCAATTTTTTGTTTCAACTCAAAAATTAAAGTTGCTTATACAGTAGTAACTAAATATGGAATGTTGCAATGCATTATATCATTGAAAATCATCTTCCAAATACTGATTAGGGTTTGATAATTTTGTTAGTAAAAAGTCCAGCTTAAAAATAGGCAGTCAGAATTTTCATATTAGAGGGTACATTGTGGGAAAGAAGAAATTGCTTGTTACAAGCAACTTCTTCTTTTCCACAATAGTTTCTAAGTATAAGATGATATTCTTTCATATTTTTTCTATTTGGAACAGATCTAAACTTTTGATGGAGAAGGATTGAAAAGGAAATTTCCCTGCTCATATATTTATTGAAATATTCTCATATGATAAAGGAGACCATTGGACTCCAACTTGTCCCTATCTAGAAAATAAAGAGTCTTGTACTCCCAGACTGACCTTAGAGATGACCATGCTAATCAATTATTGAACATAAATGATTGATATCCACTTTATTTATGTCGTATTTATTTTCCTCCTTGTTTTTTCAGTGAGAATATTTTAGAATTTCCTGACCAGCCCACTGACCTGGTTCAACATTTTGCTCATATAAAAGTTCTATATGTGAATAGAATGAGCTACTCATGGGAACAGGTATTCAATTCATTTATTTATCTCTTCGTTGAAAAACCCTTGATAGACTAGTAATAAATCTTAGACTGCTTTGATGACTTAAATAAATAAAACCAAATCTTACGAATTATATCATGAAAGAGGAATGATGCTTTATAATGTGACATATGTCACGGGAGTGAAATATCCCCCTTGAATATTCTTGATATTAAACAGGTGTTATTACACTAGTGTGATAAATGAGCTAATGATTGATAGCAACATCATATTTTCATTGGAAATTTCTACGTCATTATGGATTTGCTGATTTCATTTCATAAACCATGTTATATGTTACGTGGAAAAACCTGATTGATAAATATCATAATTCTCTCGTTTCATCATAAAATATTTGGGCCATTTTATAAATAGAATATCAAATTTGTGCTTATTTAATGCAAAATATATCAAACTCGTCATCTAAAATAGATAAAACTTGGCGCAGCCTAGTTTATATACACCACTGGAGGCGGTTATATATTGGCGTCATCTTCTCCGTCTGTCTGTCCATCTGTCTATCCATCTGTCTATGGATACGTATGTCCACTTTTCTTGTGAGCACAACTCCTCCCTCATTTATGGACCGATTTGGATGAAACTTTCACAGAATGTTCCTTGCCACCTGACCATGCGCATGAAGTCATGGTTTGGTGAATTTCAGCTACGTCATGGAAAAAGGGGCCTTCATGTAAAAACTCTTGTGAGTGCAACTCCTCCCTCATTTATGGACCGTTTTGGATGAGACTTTCACAGAATGTTTCTAGTCACCTGACCTTGTGCATGAAGTCAGTTTGGTGAATTTCAGCTGCGTCGTGGAAAAATGGGCCTTCATGTAAAAAATCTTGTTAACTCAACTCCTCCTCCATTTGTGGACCAATTTCAATGAAACTTTCACAAATGATCCTAGTCACCTGACCTAGCGCATATTGTCACGATTTGGTGAATTTTAGCAGTCTCATGGAAAAAGGAGCCTTCTTGTAAAAATTTATATGAACACAACTTCCCACATTATTGGGGAATGATTTGGATGGAATCTTCACAAAATGTTCCTAGTCACCTGACCTTGCCCATATAGTCGTGGTTTAGTGAATTACAGCTACGTAATGGAAAAAGGGGCCTTATTGTAATAATTCTTGTGAACGCAACTCCTCCTTTATTTAAGTAATTTCTACGAAATGTCCATTGTTACCTGAATTTGTGCATGTTGTTGCAGTTAAATGAATTTCAGCCGTGTCATGGAATAAGGGGCCTACATGTCAAAGTTCTTTCTATTATTATCATTAGTTGCAGTTTAAAGAGGCATTTAACCCAGTCAATCAATCAGTCATAACAAACAAGTTGAACTTGACAATTTAAAAAGGTAGTCTGCAAATGTTTTGAATTTGGTTCTGTAAAAATAAGCAGTGTCTACAGATATTTTTGTGAAACAGCAGCAAAGTGGCAGCGTATATTATGACTATGGCACTATTGTTATCTGTTTATAGATGACTCTTATAACTGACAAAATTTATGTACAACAGAAAAAAACTTGTATTAACCCTTGCCAAGTTGAGTAAAAGCTTGGCAAAGGTTGCATTAACATCTAAGTGCTGAAAGGAATGGATGCATTAATTATGAGTCAGTATTTCTTTTGAAAATATGAATTTTAAATTTTTTTGAATTAATAAGGGAAACAGGTGATATAGTCAAAGATCAGACTTCACATATGTGAAGGCTGATATTTGTCTTCATCTCCTGTTCTCCTGTCAAAGCAGAAATATTCTGAGATCAACATGAGTAGGGTTAATCTGTAGAATAAAATGCCAATTAACAATTTATATAGTGGAGGATGATTCATAATTGCATTTTTTACTCCTAAATTTATAATGTGACATCATGTTTTATCATACAATGTTTTTACGATTATCACAATAATCATTTTAACAACATTTATTATTTTTTTGAATGAGAAAAAATAACACTGATAGTAGTTTTTAAAACAACATCTACAATAATTGACTCTTATCATATTTTCAGATTATTCGTTGCTGTGATATGTTTACCAATCTAGAACAGATCCATGCCTGTTTTAATCGTATCCAGACTATTTCTAGTCTAGAGGGAAGGTTACAGTCTATACAACTTGTAAATTTAGAATCTAATAGTATAGAAGATTGGTCACAGTTATACTATCTAGCTAAATTACCAGTGTAAGTAAGCTTCTGTTTTACAGAAAAAAAGTAAAGCTTGTTGGTTATTTGCTTTGGGAGTTGATGATGTTGAATATAGAAGATTCGTTGAAAAATCTTAATTGTCGAGGGGGTGTATGTAGCCGGGATGTGTATAAGGGGTGTTTATACTGCCTTGCCGTACAAGCTAGCTTTATAGCGACGTGGTAAAGCATTTGCTTTGGGATGTAGAGGTCCCTGGTTCGAATCCCAACCTCTACATTCCAAAGCGAGTGCTCTACCACGTTGCTTTAAAATCTAGCTTGTACAGCAAGGCAGTATACCGCTTATACACATCCTGGCTACACTTGATTTTATAGTCAAGTTTTATGTATCAAATTTTCACCTATCTGTACTTACCTTTTTCTACTAATTTGTAACCCAAAAAAGTATTAAGTTACGATTCTAATCAGACAGGTATATTGAAAGTTTATAATAAGTTTATTACAAAAATGATTAAACTCTGGAATGTTATTGTTTGCTTTTGTTAAAACTATAGCTCAATCAATAGTCATCCCTCACCGTTCGGTGAAGGGGATATAGTAATGGTCTCCGTCCGTCATTCCATCACTAGAATTTGTTATCACCATGTCTATCTGTTTGTCAGTCCATCTGTAGACTTTTTGATCCTGATCTTTAGCTCAAAAACCAAGTGACCTATAATCATGAAACGTTATACAATTGTTACCTATGAACCCAGGAAGTGTTCTTTTTGGTAGCAAAGGTCAAGGTCACAATTGAACTTAGCCAAAATTTCTATTCTATTTAGCTCCCAACGTCTCCGAACCTCTCTAAAATTGAACTATTCTCTATATAACCACCCAAATCTGAAAGTTCTTCCTTCTGGTAAGTGCCTATAGATTATATAGACACTTCACATTATTTTGTACTACACTCATAGAAATGACTATTTCTTTACAGATTAGAAACCCTAATATTAAGCAGTAACAGTATTGAGTACCCTTTAAACCCTTAACCAGCTGAATTCAAATTCAGTTTCAAATATACTGCTAATTTTGGGGACATTTTAATAAGTTTGGATTCATAGCTATGACTTCTCTCCTTACATTTACAGATTAGAAACCCTTATATTAAGCAGTAATAGTATTGAGTCCATCAGTTTTCCTAGTGATGTTATAGTCTCCACTGATATGTTTACACAATTAAAATCTCTGTCTCTGAATTACAACAACATTAAAGATGTGAGTAACCTTTAACCCTTATCCTGTTGAATTCAATTTTTTTTCAAATATACTGCTAATTTTGGGGACATTTTAAACTGTTAAACTGATTCATTTTTAGCTCGCCCGGGACGAAAGTCTCGGAAGAGCTATTGTCATACCCTCGGATGTCGGCGTCAGCGTCGGTGTTGGCGTCCGCATTAGGTTAAAGTTTTTTATTTCTATCAATATTTATCCTACAGGCTTTATTTTTTACAGAAACACTCATTAGGGCATAGGCTTTCATTTGAGACCAACATCCATGTCGAAATGACCTTTAGACTGTGACCTTGACCCTTTCAAAAAAACTTTAACCAAAATCTTTAACCAAAAACTTTAACCAAAAAAAACTTTAACCTTGCTTATATTTTCTGTAAGCTTTAAACTAGAGACATCATTACTTCATATGCACACTCATTAGGTGATAGGCTTTCACCATAGACAAAGGTCCTTGAAAATTTGACCTTGACCTTGACCCTTTGTGGACTTAGAAAAACTTTAACCAAAAAACTTTAACCAAAAACTTTAACCTTGCATATATTTTTTTAATGCTCTAACCTAGGGACATCATAGCTTCATATATATACTCACCAGGTGATAGGCTTTCACCAGAGACCAAGGTCCTTCTCAATTTGACCTTGACCTTTACCATTTGTTGACTTAGAAAAACTTTAACTGAATACTTTAACCAAAAACTTTAACCTTGCTTATTATTTTCTAAACTTTAACCTAGGGACATCATTACTTCATATACATAGTCACCAGATGAAAGGCTTTCACCAGAAACCAAGGGCCTTGACAATTTGACCTTGACCTTGCCCTTTTATGGACTTGGAAAAACTTAAACTTAAAAACTTTAACCAAAAATTTAACCTTGCTTATATTTTCTAAATGCTTTACTCAGGGACATTATTACTTCATACACATACTCACTAGGTGATAGGCTTCTACACAGACCAAGGTCCTCCACAATTTGACCTTGATCTTGACCTTTTGTGGAAAAACTTCATGTTTCATACAAAGAAATTCCATTGGTAACCTCATCTGCTTGTAGGCTTTCACTTTACCCTAACCTTATACATGCAATTAAAACAAAAAAGTTTTTATATTTCTTAATTACTACTCAAACAGATATATATTAGATCATGGACTTTAACATTGAAAGAAACCACTTTGAACTTCGGTCAAGCGCTGTTTGTGACAAGCAGCTGTTTGGGCAAGCTACGTTGTCCGCGGTCAACTCTTGTTTTCCCACCTGAGCACGAAGTGCACAAGGTGAACTTTTGTGGTAGGGTGGATGTCCGTCATCCGTCGTGTGTCGTGCGACATCCGTCGTCTGTCGTCAACATTTGCCTTGTATGCACTCTAAAGGCCACATTTTTTGCCTGATCAACCTGAAATTTGGTCAGTATGATTGTCTTGATTGAATCTCGGATGAGTTCGAAATAGGTCAACTGGTGTCAAAAACAAGGTCATGGGGTCAATACTTAGAAAACCTTGTATGCACTCTACAGGCCATGTTTGTTGCCCAATCAACCTGAAATTTGGTCAGAATGATTGGCTTGATGAAATCTCGGATGAGTTTGAAATTGGGTCAACATGGGTCAAAAACTAGGTCATGGGGTCAAATCTTAGAAAAACCTTGTAAGCACTCTAGAGGCCACATTTTTTGCCCGATCAACCTGAAATTTGGTCGGAATGATCATCTTGATGAAGTCTCGGATAAGTGTGAAATTGAGTCAACTGGGGTCAAAAATGAGGTCACAAGGTCAAATCTTAGAAAACCTTGTTTGCACTCTAGATGCCACATTTGTTGCCCAATCAACCTGAAATTTGGTCAGAATGATCATCTTGATGAAATGTCGAAAGAGTTTGAAACTGGGTCAACATGGGTCAAAATCTAGGTCACAGAGTTAAATCTTAGAAAAAACTTGTATGCACTCTAGAGGCCTCATATTTTGTCCGATCAACCTGAAATTTGGTCAGAATTATCATCTTTATGAAGTCCCTTATGAGTTTGAAATTTGGTCAACTGGGGTCAAAAACGAGATCACGGGGTCAAATCTTAGACAAACCTTGTATGCACTCTAGAAGCCACATTTTTTGCCCAATCAACCTGAAATTTGGTCAGAATGATCATCTTGATGAAGTCCCAGATGAGTTTGAAATTGGATCAACAGGGGTCAAAAACTAGGTCACGAGGTCAGATCTTAGAAAAACCTTGTATGCACTCTAGAGGCCACATTTTTTGCCTGATCAACCTGAAATTTGGTCAGAATGATTGTCTTGATGAAATCTCAAATGAGTTTGTAATTGGGTCAACTGGGGTCAAAAGCTAGGTCACAGGGTCAAATCTTAGTAAAACCTTCTTTGTCAACCTGAAAATTGTGATGAAGGAATCTATAGTTGTATAGAAGTAACATCATGGTTTAGCTGAGTGACATAAATTCATCATTCTTTTTTCTAGACCTACTTTTAAAAATTTAAGACAGTTCATTCAGGTGAGTGATTTAGAGCCACTATGGCTCTCTTGGTTTTTTTTACAATAATTGAGTACAAGGAAGGTGGTGTGGGCCCAGATCACACTGCATTTCTGTGCAAGCCATAAGCCAATCTTAATTAGTACCAATGGTGTAACTACCATTACGCTAATTACGCAAGTACTTAATAGAAGTTTAACCTCTTTTGAAAATGCTTTAGATGATTGAACATAACATTGAAACTACAGCTTATTTAAGCTGTAGTTACGATGTTTTGATTATTCACCAACGCTCAAATTATAGAAAAGGAGAGCGGAAGGAGGACATTTATCTTCCGTCACAGTTCACAATGCGCCATATCCTATATATTATCAACTTTTGAAGTTTTATTAACCTTTGTCAAATTTATTTGCTAAATGGCAAATCCTTCCTCTGGTATCCCTATGATTTTGTGCTTGCAAAACATGGTGCAAAAAGAAGAAATTGTTTGTAAGAAGCAACATTTTCTTTTTCAAATTGCAACCACTCTTAATACTTTACCAATCAATCTCTTTGGATAGATCTGCTCTGTGTTCAGGATTGTCAAAATGGTGCAAACTGTTAGCTAATTTTGATCCCGCTTTCCCACAAGAGCATTTGCAAAGCAGGATGAAATTAGCCAACAGTTTGGACTGTTTTGTCATTCTGAACACAGGGCTGTATGGGACAAAGAGTGAAGGATATGAATATGTTTACTTATCTTGCAGTGGAGCAGTATAAATGAGTTAAATAGACTGGCTAGACTAGAAGACATACGATTGAAGTCAAATCCTATCATGACACTGGATACCCTCGACACTGTTAGACAGTTACTTATTGCCAAACTGAAGTATTTGAAAAATTGTAACAGAACAGTGGTAAGTTACATTAAATTATATTCAACACGAGCTACAGTGTTATTTTATTGACAAATAAATCAGTTAGCATGGTGTGTTTAATTCATGGCAAATATCTTTAACTAAATATCAGACAACAATATGTATTTGAACTTGAAGTTTAAATGAATAATTTCAATTTGTGAAATAACACTTTGATTATCAGTAGTGAATTTTTATTGCACTGTACCTATAAGATGGTGGACATATTGTTTTACCTGTGTTTGTCTGTCCATTTCTCTAGCTGGCTAGTTGTCTGTCTATATTTTTTTAATACACAACCCTAAATTTCATTTCTTTGTGTTTCTAAATAGTTTCCTTTTTAGCTGAGCTATTGTCATGGCGAAGTGTCCGTCGTGCGTCCGTCCGTCAGTGCGTAAACTTTTTCTTTAAACATCTTCTCCTCCCAAACCAATGAGGGGATTTTAACGAAACTTGGTAGAAATGATCCTTTGGTGGCCCTCTTCTTAAATTGTTCAAAGAATTTTGATTTTCCCCCAAATATGGGCGTGGCAGGGGTGGCATTTTTTCACTTTGAAATCTTTAAAAACCTTCTCCTCCCAAACCATTGGGCCGATTTCAATGAAACTTGGCATGAATGTTCCTTGGGTGACCCTTTACTTAAATTGTTCAAGAAATTTTGATTGGCCTAAAAAAATGGGCGTGGCAGGGCGGGGCATATTTTTAGCCCGAAATCTTTGAACGACATCTCCTCCTGAACCACTGGGCAGATTTCAATGAAACTTTAAAAGAATTATCTTCTGGTGACCCTTTACCCTTTCCTTGTGTGTCTCTTTTTAAAAAAATCATTTGCTAAATTTTGATTGGCCCATAGATTTGGGCGTGGCAGGGCGTGGCTTATTTTCAGGTCAAAATCTTTGAACGATATCTCCTCAGGAACCACTCAGCCAATTTCAATGAAACTTTACCAGAATGTTTCTTGGGTGACTATTTACTTAAATTGTTCAAGAAATTTTGATTGGTCCATAAAGATGGGTGTGGCAGGCGGGGCCTATTTTGAGCCCGAAATCTTTGAACGACATCTCCTTCTGAACCTTGTGTTTTAATCAGATGGGTAAAGGCTTGCAGGTTCATTGTGATTGAGTATTTTGGTGCAATATGGACCAGAACCAGTTAATCATTATTAAATAGGTCTGAGGAAATTTCGGGGTGTTAATGTTTTTATTTAAAGTAAGCTTTATGTAATGAAAGTCTTAAGATTTTAAAGCCAGTGGAGCGATACAGGCCCTCTTGGGCCTCTTGTTTCTAGATTGATCCAGAGGAGAGGAAGGGAGCCGAGATAGACTATTTAAAGAGGTTTGGTACAGACTGGATGAAAAGTGGGGGCAACCAAGATCCGAGTAAAAATAACCCGTCTGCAGAATTTACACAACATCATCCTAGATATCAGGAACTTGTAGATAGTAAGTAGGGCTCTAGATAAGTGGGAGTAATGTTGACCTAAATCTTTAAAAAAAAAATTCAAAACCCCTTGTTCTGGATATTCCTATGTCATGAGTATACACACTTTAGGAATTACTGGATTAGAAATGGAATTTTTATGCTCCCCCCATTGATAGATCGGAGCATTTTGTTTTCATCCAGTCTGTTGTGCATTTTTTCCAAAAAAACCTTTTACATAAAAGTTGTCATATTTCACATATGTATTACTTTTGATAAGACCTTATTGTTGG